>JAIUSX010000010.1:0-1238897 GCA_026573805.1 Hesperophylax magnus | reverse complement strand
GTCAACTTATAGATTTTAATATAGAGCAAGGTGATTTATCTTTCTAATACCGTTTATATCATATTTCTAACCATTATAGTAAGGGAGATACAACGATTACTGTGAGACCATATGAACTATTACGAAAAGCAAACAAATTGACTCCACGGGAAATAGCTCTTTGTTCGCTAAACCGAACAAAATGGCGTGAGGGGTTAAATCAAATGATTGATTGAAAACATCTCTCAAAAACCTTCACCAAATTATCAAAAAATTCCATAAAATTTTCTCCATGACTTTTACGAAAACAATCATTCTCCGGGAGTATTATAATGCGCTGAAATTCGGGTATGAATCTCTCCCTCTGCCGCAGATATCTAAGCTTTATGACTCCATTTAACTTCGGAGTTGGCAGACTTAAGTACTGAAACTTCCGAATTATTTCCCTAAATTAGCGGTTCACATTATAATACGATTGGACCAATTGCAACCGTCGCTGGAACTAGAGCTGATAATGAATCGGACTTATTGATTGCAAAAATTTACATACGGTCATAATTTTTTTTGGTTTGCAATTTCTCTTCCTTACTGCCATCCGATTAAAGGTTTCACAAACTCGTAGTTAAGTAATCATAATTTTTTTCGATACATCTAAGCTTTACTTTTGAAAAAGTCGACAATTTTCTTTGTTTTTTCATTGGAATAACTTTTGAAAGTTGTACCCATCGATTTAATATATCATGCAAGATACTATTGTAAATCTGAAATTAAATTAAAATGAGGTACAATAATTAGGTCCCAATGTAATAATTATGGCTTTTTGATATCCGTGGAATCATTTTGGTTTTTAACAATTTTGAAGAGACCTTTCCATCTTTCTAGATATCCGTGGTATCAGCTCGCAATTGAACATTGATTGTCTTTTGTTTTCGAACATTTGAAAATTTGAATATCGTTATGTTTTGTCTGAATATAATAATATTTATTAAGCTAAAACATAAGATGACCAGTCTATTGAATTGTTGCTTTGCTTTTTCTTTCAGTTTGTTGTTAGTTATTGAAGTGACGGGTGAATCATTTACTGTCAGTTTATGTAGTGATCATGGTATATTACGTCTTTATTAAAGATATTTAAGGATAAAACAAAATGGTTGGGTGGTCAAAGACGTTTTCCCGGTAAGACAGAGTTCATGTGTTCGATTAGCATTTGAGACTGTTATCTTTTTTTTTTCTGTGTCTTGTTCTATTTCATGTTTCATTTAGATTTATTAGTATTATGTTCTTCTTTGATGATATGATGATATCATTTAATTATTATTAATAGTATTTAAAGACATTGTTAAATATTAATCTAAATGTTTTAATCCATTTTAATATTTTATTAAATTGTACAGTAGCCTATTAAACTGTGCAGTAGCCTTTTCAATTGAACAATAGCCTATTAAATTGTACAGTAGCCTTTTCAATTGTACAGTAGCCTATTAAATTGTACAGTAGCCTTTTCAATTGTACAGTAGCCTATTAAATTGTACAGTAGCCTATTAAATTGTACATTAACCTATTCAATTGTACAGTAGCCTATTCAATTGTACAGTAGCCTATTAAATTGTACAGTAGCCTTTTCAATTGTACAGTAGCCAATTCAATTGTTCAGTAGTCTATTAAATTGTACAGTAGCTTTTTCAATTGTACAGTAGCCTATTCAATTGTACAGTATTTTTGTCATTTGTTTTTGGGGTGTTATGCCGTGTTGCGCTAACTCCTTCTTTAGCCAACGTTTCGGACAGCATTGCAGTGTCCATCATCAAATCTTAAATCATAATTGTACAGTAGCCTATTCAATTGTACAGTAGCCTATTAAATTGTACAGTAGCCTATTAAATTATACAGTAGCCTATTAATATTAATAGATAAACATTTCGTTTAGCGTAGATATGCATTAATTGCAAAATTTGCAATAACAACCTAAAAAATCGATTTATTAACCGCCAACGTCTCAGTTTATACATTGAAAAAATGCAACATTTGAATTCCACAGCGGACACCACCTTTCCTTTCCAGATACAATTGAGAAAAGTAAAAAATCAATGTAAAATTTTTAATAATGGAATACTGCATTATTGCCTGGGGATATGCCAGTAAAAAAAATACATAGACACACTGTAGAAAACCTTAATAAAAATAATACTCAAAGTACCAATACTAACACCCACTTCAACCATATTCAGAAAATTCCCAGTGTTGAAGATACAAAAATTATATTCAAAACAAATACTAACATTCCTTTACAAGAACCTAAACAAATTTAAAACTTCACAAATTTCTCGCAATACTAGGACAAGACATGCACACCTACTACTAATACCAAAAACGAACACATCCTTTGGACAAAACACTACAGATTCCAGGCTATAAAACTATACAATTCACTTCCAACACAGTATGAAACATCTAATCTTACAGAATAAAAAAAACAAATATGGAACTGGCTACAATCCTTTTATTATTTAATTTTGTTATATTTCACATTTTTTTTGTTAATTTTTATTGTTTCTCTGTTTAGCTAATCTCCACTGTATTGTTTACTATTTGAAAAAGTTTACAATTGAAAAAGTCCTCCACAAAACAGGTGAACTCCTATCGTGGAGGACAATATACTATACCTTTGTATAGTATATTTAAGAATAAATAAAAATAAAAATAAATTAAAAATACCTTTTCTTTCGTCAAAAATATTAGCATGACTGATTTTTGTTGTAATTAACAGTATTAATCTTTCTACTCATTCTTGAACCAATATTTCGGGAAGCCTTGCAGTTTTAATTATCAGGATAGTGGCCCGATAATACGGCTAATCACCCAAAGCATCAATTAACATTATGAGAACATCGTTTAAAAGTGAACGTTTACCTTTCATTCAAGAGTAACCAGTTTTTTAATTGAATCATTTAAATGTATTTAATTTTTAACACCCTATTGGGCTTTTACTATTAAAAATTAATTATTACTATTAAAACAACTGTATAGCATTAATTAAAAAAATTTAAAGATAAAGCATAAAATACAATATATATATACTTGTTTAGTTGTATCATATTAAAGAACCCTCGAAATGTATATACGAGTAACAAAAAGGGAAAAAAATATTTTGAATACTAAAGCATTAGCATATATTATAATTACTCGTTATTCACATTAATAATCTACAATGTACTTAACTCGTTTTAAACATTATACTCGTTATATATAATTCTAGATTTGATTTTGTGGGTACCAATTAAAAAATCATTCAGTTTGATAATCTATTCACTACCGTATAAGAAAAAACATATAATAATATTTACGATCACTGAATGGAAAGCGAAACGGAATGGATTAGGAAAAATTCAGAAACAACAATCTTATTCGTGTTGTTAACGGTGATCCTATATTAATATTTAATTGTATCGGTGTTTTTATGATAAAATCATAAGAAAAACATATTTTGATATTTTGAATAAATTATTTTTGTTTTTGTTTAAGCAAAATATATAGATGCCCAAATATTCCTGAAATGATAATTTTGTTTACCTTCCAGGTGTACAGGATACTTACCTACCTGTCGGGGGTTCTCTACTTCCTGTCAACAACCATCAACCCCTTCCTCTACAACATCATGTCCAACAAGTTCAGGGAGGCTTTCAAGGTATGCGAACAACCTCATCCTTTTACACTTCTGAATACTCCGGTCGCAAATCACTTAGAGGCTCATTACCACAAAGCAATCAGCAGAATTGTTTTGACGACTGTCGCCAGGCAGAGCGAATCGGATTACGTGTTTCAAACTCGTGTTCTAAACCTACCCCTAAGATTTGTGAGTATCTTACTAGGAGGGTAGTTGTTAAATCGGTCGGTTTCCTCCATAAATAGCTATTTTGATTAAGAAACCTGTTTTTAGTTAACTGGATTGTAAAGAACTTGAGATGAAACAATGATACGAAGTAATTTATTTTTCTTTCAAATATTTAGTATCGAGTGGAGGTTGTCGTTTTCGAGAGAATTTTAAACTGTTATCTGGTTCTTAAATTTATACAGAATACGTAAAACAGCATGCGAACAAGGCAGTTTAAACATATTTTATTTTTTGAATAACCTAATGAGTAAAAAAAACCTCAAATTATTACATTTATTCATTGAAGACAATATTAACAACTCTCAAATGAACGTTTGAAATTCGGTGGCAACTAGGAATTGAACCCAGGAAGTTATAATAATCATAAATGATATTTGTCTAAACTCAAACATTGAGATTTTTCGGACTCACTGCCCAAATTCAAACGTGGCAATATGTCAATAATATAAACTGTTCAAAGCACATACATGTACACACACACTCTCTCACACATACATTACACACACCTATGTACTACATACGTCACCTGGTAATTAAGGAATAAACATATAACTTACAAGACATTACAAGGAAACATATCATAGGTACCCAACATAAAATATCCAATTCCTGTATATTGTTTCATTACTTTAACTCGTGTACTGTTTTTTTTTCTATAATATCAAATAAATAAATAAGAATATTTAAAAAAAAAGAAAAAACTCGTCCTAGACTAGTAAAAAAGTCAATAGATGTCGCACATTAAAATATAAATGGATATATTTATCAAAGACACTATCTAGATTGCGTTTAGTTTGGGAAAAATCTTACAATCATAATAAAGATAGTAGCCAATAAATATATTAGTTAAGATAAAGTTGGTAGTACTTAGTCGAAGTATGATACAGTTAAAATATGACTGAAGGGGGTTGGGTCGAATCAACTCAGTGGTAGAGCAAAGTTCCAACAAGGCTGAGGTCCTTCCTGGGTGTGTATCTATTTGAAATTTTCGTTTAAGAGTCGCTAATATTGTCTTCAATGATTAAATATACAATTTAGATATTACTGACTTTGCGAGTATTATTATCTTATAAATTATTTGAACACACAGCTACAAGGAGATATTGCTGAAGTAAAAGACCTAGTGGTAAGATTTTGCCAAGATGTAAGTGACGGGCGAATTAACGACCTTTTATGAAATTCAACCGAAGAATATTTCAAGATTACGATGAAAAGTGTACTAAATTAATAAAACTGAAATACCTGACGGATAAAATTTTTAATTAAATCAGGTAGTTTCAAGAACAATTCGTGCGTGTCAAGTCACTATAACTAAAGGAATTCAAAGTTCTATCCCAAATCCTACGTTAAACGATTTTTTATCATAATTTACCGTTGAACAAAGGGTGTCATTTTCAAGAAAATGTAGCTAATTTATTCTGTTTAAGAATACAGTTTTTCAGTGTAATTTATTCGGTAAAACTGCTAAATTTCGTCGTTAATTTATTACGATTACCGAAAAAAAATCATACATAATATTTAAAGCTTAATTTATTTTTTAATGCTATACTTTTTTCCTTACCTAATTTTCCACAAAAAATGATTTATATTTTATGATATATTAAATCAGGCACGGCTTTGATATTTATTAGGGTAAGCTTTATTCCAAAAGATGAAATTATTATAGGTTAATAGAATGATACACATTAAATCAAACCTTAAAAGAATTCTTTAACCAAAGTAATTGCAATCATACAATATAATTGAATTATTGAGCTTTTCATTTTTATTTTGAAAAATAACAACGTTCTAATTTTCTTTTTTGTATTTTTTAAGGTATTCCTGCCCATAGGTCATGTTTTATAGGATGTATGTAATTTTCAAATGTTCTGTCTTTTTGTTTTGATGTGTTCATTTCAATCCTATCACATACTATTTGTCATAATCTTATGTAACACTCTCTTGCAAATTTAGTTTTATTTTAACAATTATTTTCCTTGACATATTTATAGAACCATCGTCTCTTTTGTGATGTCCGCCTAATAACTTCCCTATTTTTTCCCGCTACCTGCTATTTATTTATTTGTTTGTTGCGTGTCCAGTCAATCCTTCCAATATGGTAGCCGTGTTTGATAGTACCTTTTTATCCTGTCAGATCGCATGAGCGGTGCGACTGATGTGAGCTGTCAAGTCGAAGTAATCAACGTTAGACGGAAGTCTACTGTTCACAAAAATACTTAATTATTCATATTTGAAAATTATTTAATAACAGTTTGCAGGTCTTCGGGGTTAAATTATCTATTCTATTACCAAGTAACGATACCCTCTTTCAGACATTGACTTAAAACATAATTAGAAACTTTCTATTACAGTTTCTCATCTTTCTTTCAGTAATTTGATATGGTTTCAAACAGGCCACGCGAGTTTTCAAAGACCTCGTTGCATTTTTAATGTACTCTTTAGTTAATCCTGGCTCTACTCCAATCCCGCATTAATTACTTTATTAAGTTATTTGGGTTAGTTTTGAATGTTTAATTTAAATGGTTCGCCATTATGTAGTTTGGCTTTATCTCTAGTGGTGTTTCGCAACTGGTATTTCAGTGCTATAGTAATGTCAGTAGAAGTTATCTCTGAAGCATTTCAGGTCCTATTAGATTCTATAATATTTTCAAGTTAAATTTACTTGTACGGTTTGATGATCATTTCGGTATGTTTCTGACCTCTAAGTCGATTTTGATTAGCAGATATAAGCATGTAGTTGTATAATATCGGATTGAATAGTCTTTTAGAATATTTGGTTAATATTTTGGATTGGAGTACAAATTTTTTTCTAAAACGATGAATTGTGTTTGCTACATACCCAATGATTAGAAAATGTAGTAATTATTTATTGTTATTTTTAAGTATATTGGTATATCTTTATCCCATAATCTGTTTTTCATAATATTTTAATTTCAAACAAGTTTTTTTTACCTAGGTACCTCTACTTACAATAATTTGAAGTTTGCTTTGTACTACAGCAAAAATCGAAATTTTGATTTCAAAGCCATTTAAGGACCAAACAACGATTTAATTGTTCATATAATTTGTTATTGTTCATAGCAAAATTTTGCGTGGAAATAATTAACTCAATGAATTGTTTGAGTAGCTTAATTAAGAAATGTACGTTTGACAAATTACATTCCCAATTGGCATTACCTAAACTTATTTTTAGCAAAGCTATTACTCCAAAGGAAAGGCATTTATTTGTATGAAAATTAAAATTTCCTTGCATATTTTTTTAAATGAGAAACAAATCCACTACTCAATCTATAATTCTATACCGACAAAGTATCATAAACCTGTTGGGTTGGCTCAACAAAAGACATGTTCAATGTTTTTTTGTTGTTTGTTTTTGGGGTGTTATGCCGTGTTGCGCTAACTCCTTCTTTAGCCGACGTTTCGGACAGCGTTACAGTGTCCATCATCAGGGCAGATCCGGTAGATCCGAAGATGTGTGTGTTTTTTTTTTTTTTTTTTTTTTTTTTTTTTTTTTTTTTTTTTTTTTTTTTTTTTTTTTTTTTTTTTTTTTTATTTTTTTTTTTTTTTTACACATCTTCGGATCTACCGGATCTGCCCTGATGATGGACACTGTAACGCTGTCCGAAACGTCGGCTAAAGAAGGAGTTAGCGCAACACGGCATAACACCCCAAAAACAAACAACAAAAATGCTTTTGGCCGTGAGAATCTAAAAACTTACATGTTCAATGTTATTTGCGATTCTCTCTTAAAAGGCTAGTTTTTTTGACACATGGAATTTTTAACAAACTTTGTTTTTAAAAATCGTGTTCAAGACATATTAATCACTAGAAATACAATAACACATTTGAACCCTGTGTCCTAGCAAATATCGGAGAAAGGGTTAGCGAATGGAACAAAATTCCAAACGTTACATATTACCCATTTTTGTCTTCAAATAATATAACTTTATGGCTCACAAAATGTTCCTAAAAATTTCAACGTGTTTCACGTATTTCTGATAAATGTACTTCATTATTTCGATACGAACTAAACTAAGTTGTGGTGATATTTCACGAAAATTGCGCTATTTCCTATAATAATAATATTAATATAACCTGTGTCGATTTTATTTGCATTATTATCTATTGAATTTCATGGCCACGATTTAACTTCAACTTATAACTACTTTTCTTTTACTTTTGATGGTTACCCATAGTGTATAATTGAAGTAGAATCAAATACTAACAAATCAAGATGAAAAATGAAACAGACTAAGATAATAAAGATAAAAAGATAACGGTAGCAACTGGGAATCGAACCCACGATCTCTGTCTTACCGGGACAATGTCTTTATCCACTCAACCATTGGGACTTAATTAGTACACGTCTTATACGTCGATTTCTTATAGCAAATAAATTATTGAAAATATTTTATACATAGCTGCAAAAATATGGGAAGAAATAGTTGCAGATATTATTGTTAATTCCGATGATGAAATATGAGACCGACAAGTATTACGTTTATTAATAAGGTGCCAATCGTCGAGTGAATAAAGACTTTGTCCCGCTAAGACAGAAATCATGGGTTAGATTCCCGATAGATACCGTTAACTTTTATATTTTCTGTGTCTTGTTCTGTTTCATGTTTCGTTTTGATTTATTAGTATTACCTTCTTCTTCAATAAAACTTATAAATGTTTGTAATTGATGATCTTATTATTTCGAACCACGTTATTTTATTTACTTCGTCAAATTGAAACTTTTATGTATAATTTATATTACACTAAAACCTTATGTGTTAATGTAAAAATTGAAAAAAAACCTATATAAGCTCTTAATATACCTTCCATGAATAAATTGTCGATACGACCAATCATTATTTGAAAGATATCAGTATTTATAAATTCTTTCGAAATAATTCCTTTCTTTTTTTATCTAAGAGTAGATAAGGAGGAGATGAGGATGCTAATTTGAGTTCCTTTGAATAAGGAAGCTCTCCATCCAAATGAAAAATTATGTATTTTAAAACTCCCCCAATTTTTCAAATTATCGGTCCATTCAATTTTTAACCGCTACATCTTCAAGTTTTACGGGAATGATGATGAAGTGCAAATTTATACAAGAACCCCGTCAGGGCAGGGCGCGGCTCGGAAACATTAAATATTGTTGTTATCGAATCTTTCCTGACGAGGGGTTTCTTTGCGAATACGCCCTTCAAACAACAAACAATGCAACTTTCGAACTTTAAAAAGCTCCTACCCGTTAGTCTCCGAAAGCTCAGCGAGGAAACCATTGAAACTATTTTTATGGTCATAATAAAAGTATTAGTATTTGTGTGGAAATAAAACGGCCTTAGAAAAGTGTCACACGAACTTATTTTTATGAGTATTTTATTCATTTAATGCTTTGTGGTTAAATGGATTGAAAATGTCTTACGACGTTTACTCGGAAAATCAACTGGTTTTTGAATTTCCGTAGTTTTATTGCCAGACTTGAGTCTTGTGAGAACTTGAAAAATTACATTAATAAAATTTTATTTTTTACAAATTTTTAATATTTCCTTAAAACGCGTGCTTTTGCTTGATATTCCTCATAATGACGAAATAAACTTCATCTCTTCATTTCCGCACGTTTTCCTTTTTCGCGAAACGGACCAAAAATAAAATTTGAAAACTTTTTGTTGTGATTTATTTCCTAGGGTGTGTTGCGTAAGTGATGGGCTAATTTTAATAAAAATATATTCCGGGCTGTAAAACCCTTACTCGCCTAAACAGAAAGTTTCACTCCGCCATACACTTAGTTTCTGTCCTTAATTAGAAATAAACATTAGTTGTGTTCAGCTATATTTTTCTACAATAAGAAGAATTTGTGCATATAATAAGAAAGAGGGTTTAGCAAGGGATCATAATTAGGCCTTCTCTTAGTTTAATTCACGTTCTTTAAAAAACATCAGCGTTATTTTCCTCTTAATTGAGTAAACATCCATTCATCTAGATAAAGTTTCTCTATGCCCCAAGACCCAAGACCTAACAATTCATCACTTCAAGGATATTTGTCCACTTCAAGCTTCTTTCTCTATTAAGAGCTATGTATGAGTATTAATTTATAGGAAAGTAAAAGTATCACAAAATTATCATAAATAGTTCTCAAAATTTTAAATGAAAAAAAATTATGGTTCTAAAAAATATAAAAATTCCAAAATTAAAAGAAGCACATACAAAGCAATAACTTTGGGGCATGAAATTTTTTTTTTTTAAACCACTTTATGAAAATGTATACATCATGTCAACTCAGTTATATCATTACATTCTTCAGGACACATATTACAAAAAAATATTTTTTTACGAATCAGCTGAACATAATTTTTTTTTAATTTCTCATACATCCTTTATTATTTTAGTAGCATCTCATATCCTTATTCGATATTCATGTTCTTTTCCGTAAACAATACTCCGTTACTTTAGTATTAGAAATATCGTGTCTTAATTTAAATTAACTTCGTATGTACAGATCTTTGATGACATAAGTTATTTGTTTCTTATAAATAAACATAAATAAATAAATTATTTGTTAAAAAAGTTACAGTTAAAAGTTGGAGGACTTAGCTAGCAGAGAATTAACCCGCAACGCTTGAGTGCATTTGTCCATTTAGATAAAACTAGCACACTCATAATTGTAATTGAAATTTTCAAAGCAATCTATGTATAATATTTCCGGAAAGCAAAACTGCTCACTTTCTATAAACTTATTTTATATCATCCCTTAATACCGCCAGTGAAACTTAACGTAAATCCGAAAAGGTAATCAAAGTGTAGATATTATTTTATTTCAACGATAAAAAAGGCTTTAGTTTGTCCATTAAAAGGTTTTGCCGTGATAGAAATAGCCCCTTTTCAGCGAGGCTCTTAAGGCACGCACCTGGCGGAGTACCTCAGGAGAGAGAACATTAAATTTATAGAAGAATTACTTGGACAGAACGATTATTCTCTTCCTTACAATAAGAGGCTTCCCTAATATACAGGGTCATTGAGAAAATATGTAGGTTTTAAATTATTGTGCCCGGTGAAGAATGAAGTCCTTATTTCACAATTTGAGCTGAATTAATAATTTTAAAGAGTTCATTGACTTTTCAATACTCAACAATAATTTTTCCAAATTTTACAATAGGCATAAATGAAAAAAATGGTTTCTGGCAAAAAAATTGTAATTTGCGCAATCTTGCCGAATAACCGATAATTTGGTTTTTGGAGTAATAATAACGTAAGGAAAAAAATTTAACTTTTCACACATCTGCAACTCGCCCTGAAAATATATACTAGTCCCAGAGGGAGGTCGTACTTGACGTCATCACACAAGTATCTTCTTTTATTCATTTTCATATAAGGGAGATTTTCGTGTGAGAAGGGAGATTTAGATGTAAGCATTTCAGGACCATAGTCGATGACTTCACGTGTGACCTCTCTCTGGGACTAATACGTAAGAGCAGAGCTTCAATTCTTGAAATGTGTACGTCTTCGCAACTGTTTTCCTCGAAACACCATATCCGTCATCAGCAGTGGAATTATAAAGCTTTGAAATATTCATTAATCATTATTATAAAAAGAGCTACTTTTAGAATATTAATAAAATATTGCAACCAAGCGCAGAATAATTAAAATGTAAATTTTGAAAAAGAATGCAAATGTATTTCTTAAATTTAACCACGTCAAAATATAACCAGATTACCCGCAGGGTGTTAAAATGAAGCATGTACCAATTCTACGGGTTATAAAGTGAAGTTGTTTGAAAGTGAAGAATGAGTCAACAATGTCTCAAAAGTTAGTTACACAAGAAATAGGATTATATGCAATATAGAATTTATTTAATTAATTATCTTAATTACTCAGGGTTGGACAAAAACTCAAAGAGATTATGTTAGTCAATTTATTCACGAAAATGTCACAGCAACCATACGATCAGATTAATATTGAATATCAAATAAAAGCTATTGATTCTTGTAATGTTCTTTTATTACAATGATTATTTATATTTCTTCGAATAAGGATCTTGTGATTTTCAACGAGTTACACTGAGATGATCTGTGATTATAAGTTACTTTATCACGATAATGTTTACCATAATACTGTTGCAAGGACAACGTCCTGTACTAAAGTTATTCTGATCTGTGTGGCTGGCCGCCGCCGTCGGCTAGTTCCGGAAAAGATCGGAAGCGATCGGTTGTGCGCGCGCTGCTAGACGGCAATATTTAACAAATAATAAATAAGGTAAGTATCCACTTGATAGACTTTTTTATTTGATAATTTGAAAATGGCCCTGAAAGCCGAAACAGCCTTAACAATAATTAAAACCAAAATACTAATAACTAATAATATTGTTAAATTAGAATTATATTTAATTTTTAAAAACATTACAAAGTTCGATGAATAAAACACAAAATTAATTAATACTTGATAGACACTACAATTCTACAGGGCACCGTATCATTTAGACAAAATGATAAACTAAAGAATAATTGATAATTGTAAAACCAAGTTTGAAGTAACTACCAATTATTAATGTAATTTCTACGCATTCTATCTCACGTTCTCGTGTATTCCTCATTACGGGAAGTCCCAATGAAGAAAACATTAATAGAATTTATGAACAATTTATACAAATTTCGTTATTGTTTCCTTTATAGTTTTCAATTAATGTTCAATTAAAAAACTTTGAAAACTCGGGCTCATCTTAATATTTTAAAGCATATCTTACAAAAGTGTTTCTTCGTAAAATAATTAAATTAGCGCCATCTAGGTACCCATAGATTAGAACGTGTGTTCCTTTTACCCTTAAGGATAAACACTGTGAATTATTGTGTTTGTATGTAACTTGAATTTTTTATGTACGTTTATTTTGTTTTTCAAGTATCTTTATAATAATTATTTAATTTTTTTTGCACGTTGTGAACATTAGTTAATGGGGATACCTGTATTTTTTTTTAAATAATATTCTGCCAGCAGCAATAACTACGTTATCTTAGTCATCTACGTTAGTATTCCTTATTTATTGTAAACTCCAAACTTTTATTTGTTTTCTCAAGAACAATTTGCCGTATCTTGTCTCGTATAGCGTGGAGGGCCGTGTGGTGCAGACAGGGTACTCCAGCTCTACTACGATAGCTTCACAGCTCGGTGGCTGGCAGATATATCAATCTGTGGTTACCCCCTTCGCGGTGGCATTAATTAAATAGACGATTTGAGCCCGCCCTTATCTATCTTGGAGTCTTACGAAACTCCCTCCGAATCTTCACAATTTTTATATAAAGTTTCATTGGAAATTTAACTAACTCCATCCACGATAAGGCCGGTGGCGTGACGGTAAGCTGTAGGCGGTAAGCATGCGTTCACTTCAAAAAATATCGCGAAACGTCCGAACTTTTAATACAAACGTTTTGGAAAGAATCTTTACACGTGGGTCACAGATACGCTTCTAATTAATTAGGTATTAATATTTTTTTCTAATTTAGTATCTAATATAAGGATATATTGTTAGTAAATATACCTATTTAGTTTTTAACCAATATATTTTACAAAGTACACCCAGGAAGTAACTATATAATTACGGTTAGGAAATCATATAAGCTAGTATTTGCCTAAAACAGTAACCGGATAACTCAACACAATGAGAATTCAATACACCTTTAAAAAATTAAATAATTTATGAAAAGTGATGAAACAAAAACTTGGTTAAATAGGTTACGTAGGTAAGGTTTTAAGGTTAGTTTTTATGTGTGACTTTTAATTATTTTGTATATATCACTTATAGTAATGTGTTGAATTGTCATTTTGTTGTGTTTTCATGAAACCGCCTAAAACAGGTATTTGTGATTGATTGTAAAAAATGGAAAATAAACCATTACAAAAAATAATATTAAAAGTAAATAATGAAAGTATTTAAATCATTATTTTAAAGTTCACACCTTCCTTTTAAACGGTAGTTTAAGCCCAAGCCTTGAAGGTTTTCCAGAAAATAAATAGGTACCTCTACAAGTCTCTAGCAGAAGTTCTAAAGCAATTCTCCGCCAATCGATCGTGATTAACTTCTGACCCTGGAGCAATCAATTTGTAATTTTAAGCTTTAATGGTGATACCTTTAATGTAGATAGGATCTAGTCGGATGAAATTGACAATTTGGCCATTGTATTCAAGGATTCTGAAGTACTTTAATTATGCGCTGGATTACAATTTTAAATACAAAATAAACATAAATGTTTAGTATTTTTAATGACAAACTAATGGCTATAAGACAATGTATTTTATGTATAGCACATAAGATAACACATTATTATAAGCAATACTTATTCTCATGAGAAATTCAGCACTAACAAAGCCTTTCCTACAAAAATTAAATTGGTTGATTTTAAGTGAAAAAATGTAATAAGCAATATTTTGTTGACTAAAAAACTAGTACATATTGAATTGCTTGGCGTTTTGGGAATAATCCAACCTAACTTAGTGGTCTAGAGCACCTGACTGGCAATGAGAATATTTTCAATTTGTATGTGTATTTCACGTGATTATTGCTTATAATATTTTGTTATAAATATTTAGTACTTAGGTCCCTGATCTTTATGATGAAGTTCTTCGGATGAAGTGAGTGCAGGATGCGACCTTTTACCTCCCTAAAACTTCCACAACTTCCAAATAAAGAAGGTTACATGTGTTTTTTTAAATAATTCATTGAGAAAATTGACTTAATTTTATCTAAGTCTTCCTAGAAAAACATGTTATAACATCTGTTAACACATATTTTGACCAGTCATTGGCTGAGTTGGCATCGCGTTCGGATCCCATCCAGGCGCTGCGGTCGTGAGTTCGATTCCTCGGATGGCTAAGTCCTCCATCACGACACAAGCAACCTTTTCACCTTACTGAGATGGTAGTAGGTGATTTTCAATTTTTATCAGGTTATTCGTCACCCGTAAATTTTAGTATTTCTCTGAAATAAATGAAAACAAACAGTAAAATAAAAAAAAATATATCCTCTTATGAAGGTATTTTTAGATATTACAAAACCGAGATTAAAATCATGCTCGACCCCCGAGGTCATCATTCATCATTCAAATAATTTGCCTTCTTCTATGGAGTTGATTTGAGCACCATGTGTTTTCTGTTATTACTGGATATTTGGAAAACAAATTAATTTATTCACTAAAAAGCCTCAAACTGAATATCAATGTAACATCAATTAAAATAAAACTAAGATAAACAAATAATTATTTTTGTCATTAATTAAACTCTTAAAAGATTTTATCCGATATCTTACATTATTAAAATCATGCTCGTCTTTATATACCCTATAGACTCCAAATCTACTCTGGATTACAATTTTGTTTATATAATGGCATACAGAGCTCCGGGACAAAAAGGCCCCTTTTCAATTGAAAAACTTTTTCAATTGTTTATAATAACATTATTTCCATCTCAAAATGCAGTTTTTAGATACATTAGAATTCGCAACCTGGAAACATTATTCCAAACCATTAATAACCCCGAGCAACACCGGGTGCACAGTTATTTAATAATAAAAATGAGTTTTCACCATTCGAATCATTTTTGACTTTCTAAGCAACAGTGCTTAGTTTGTTTGTTTTATTGAGCACGTCTTGAGTGTTTCAAGTTGTAAAAACGTTGTGTTAACTGTTGGCTAAGGAACACGGAAAGCCTTGTACAAAAAATGAACATTTCGTTAGTATAAAGAATTAAGTGTAAAGTAACAAACGAAAGAAACTTTGGCTTGAGTTTTATCGAGGAGTTTGGGTATCGGAGGTTGCTAGAACCACGTGTGCCATTTATATAAGACTTTTTACATTACGGATCGGTCGGTGGGTAAATTCATACTCACCTGTGACAATCTCCAGGGGATCACCTTCTTATCTTTGTGCTTTTCAAAAATGTCTGCACTATTTCTTTACCTCCAAATCACAGATTTGTTCTGGAGTGAAAGCAGTAAATTGTTATAAAGATGACTCAAGATATTAGTTGTCGTTAGTAAAAGAAAATCCACATTTAATTTTGGTGGACCATATAAAAATTGTGTGAGATAGTGCTATCGTTATTATTTCAAACGAACAAAGGTAAATAAAAACTAATGACATATCTGAGAACAATAACATTTTTCTCGTTTTTGGTCACCAACATAATAAAAACCTTAATATGACAAGTATTGTTGTTCCATTAACGTGTTTTGTTCAATAAATTATCATAAGCAATAATTAGTCGCCTGTAATATCAATTCAAATTGAAAATATCTCCTGAGTAAAAATAAATGCCGCCGACGGGAATTGAACCCGCGCCTTCTGATGTCCGGTCAGACGCTCTGGACCACTGAGCCACGTCGGCTTATTTCCAACCCACCAAATAATTCAATATGTACTAGTACTTCAATCTACAATTACTGTTTAATATTTATTTTTTAATAATTTATTATCCTTTGTGCTATGCTTAAAAAGCTTGTCTTATAAACATAAGTTTAACATTAAAAAGTGTTTTGTTCACATTAATATCATCACACTTACTAATTTCAGTTGAGTTTCCGTGTGTGCATGATTTTGACTCTGGTTTAATGAACTCAAATTTGCTGAGAATTTACGTGTCATTTTCAAAATTGTAACTGATCGTATGAAAAATTCAGACAAGCGATAAAATACCTACCTACAATTTAATATTTTATCAGTAAATTATTTGAATTGTCAAAATTGGAATTGATATGTGAATTCTGACAAATAATAAACTAGGTACCTATCTATATTGTAGTATTTTTGGACAGAAAATATTTTAATTCTGTATTTTTTTTGTTTAAATTTATCAGGTTCAACCTTAAAAAGTGGTCAGTTTTCTTGATTTTTTGTGGATTTACACTAGCATATAATAAAAACGCTACGAACTGACATTAACTTAATAGTTTGCTGACAGTAGTACGTGAACAGAGTGGGTTAAGACTTCAAAAAAATATTTTTTTTAAACTTGAATTCAGTTTCTTCAGGGGACGGCGACCTCTAAATCCATCTAAACGAATCACGTCAGCCTTAATAGTATTATAGTATAGGTCAAAGATATCATCCCCAGGCTAAACCGTTCCAACCCTTCACATATTATTGCGTACTTGGACCAGACGTTCTTTCTTTGGAGGAGTTAAATAAATAGCTGAATTTCTAATTCGTTTTCTACGGACCTGTTTCCGAAAGCCAAATACTAGGTTTTTATTATTAAAGTTTCAGCCAAGTTACACAGCAATCTTAAAGGTGGGATTACAGCACAGAAAGTCTCAGAAAGAGGTTTTAGGTGTTGAAAGTGATATCTTTTTCAAACTTTTTTACACAGGATAATAGATGGACCTGTTCGATCATGTGACAAAATCTAATTTACTTGGGATCCTGAAGAAGGGTTAAAAAATAAGTTTGTAGAATTTTTATTTCGACGAATGGATTGAAGTTAAAAGTGATATTTTTTATAAGATTACCGAATGAGAGTCTCAACCGCATGGAACCAGTGAGACTATGGCATCCCCAATTGAATATATTGGGAGCCTAAAGGTATTGGAGAGAGGAAGGAGTTAGGTAAGAGGAAGGTGGGGAATTACAAAGTGTGTCTTGATGAAATGTGAAATAAAATGCACTCGCAAAGGCAGTAAAAGCTTATTAAAAATTTTAACAAAGGTATAACGGAAAATTTCCGTCTTTAAATCTCATCGTGAAAAAATGAATCAGTTCTACAGGTATTTCAATGGAGCCTGCTCTGGGTGCACCGGTGCACCTGCGTGAAACTCTACGTACAAGAGTGAAACACCGGTTCACAGTTGAAGTTGAGTTACCGGCATCTGTTTTTCCTCCTTCGTATAAACCGGGCCTAGTATTCGGGCCGGGCCGGGCTTCGTATAAGACCCGCATTAATAAATCTCTCCCTACAACCTACATCTTAATCCACCTCACAATGCTGCCCAACCGGGTGGCGATATAGTTCCCCTGCCTTTACACTGTACAGTCAGGGGCATTATGAGGTGCCACATAAAAAAAATTCATTTTATGTTTCAATATAAAGCAAACATTTCCTTGAAGTTAACTGAAACAAATACTGTGTTTAAACCACTATTTTATTTGAATTTATTCACCAACCGGTTTCGCTTGGCTCAAGTTTCATCTTGGTAAAGAATGAGATAAATATAAAACATTGGTCTATTTTATATTCTGTCTCCGTCTTTACCCATATGTTTGCTTGTTTGTTTGGTTAAAAATATTCCCTGGTTAATCTTGAGCCGAGCGAAACCGATTGATGAACAAATTTAAGTAAATTAGTGGCTAAATACAAACTTATATTTAGCCACTAATTTGATAATTTCACATTACCTTTTCTCATATAATCATTAATCAGATCTGAACAGCCTGGTGTATGTACTTTCCCTTCCATATCTTTTTCATTTTTCTTACTCCCTTCAGCCCAACAAAATTGAATAGCATCATAAATTTCCACTTGCTCCGAAAGTTGAGATTATCGAAACATTTTTTACAACACGAATACAACTTAACAATCATCATTACAACATACAAACTGTTGTTTCGCAGAAATTCACATGTGACAAAGGGTTCCAAGCTAACTCAACACAGTGACTATTCAACACACCTTTAAAAAGTGATAAAAGTCATAAAAATAATGAAAATTTTTTTTAACCTAACCTAACCTACTTAACTCAGTTAATAAAGTTTTTATTTCATCACTTTCCATGATTTTATATAATTTTTTAAAGATGTGATGTATTATCATTTTGATGATTTATCCGGTCACCGTGACAAAGATATAAAATGGCCATTCAGCGCCATTTTGTCTTTTTGAAATTTGAAAAATCACCAAAACTCCGATTCTTGATGTGTTTCAGCTTACTTTGAAATATAATAATATAATAATCACAATTTTACAAGTGTGTATTTTGTACCATCTTTAAAATGGATTATATCTATTTACTGTCAATATCTCCTGTATAATACATATTCTCCTATGTACACTGCATCATGTATCACTTCTATGTAAAAGCCTTTTTAGGCGTATATATATATAAATAAATAAATAAGAAACATATGCTGAAAAGTTTAACAACACGATAGTTATCCCCTTTCACTGATCAAAATTTATTCAAAAACTGAAACGGACTAAGAATCGGCATTTAACGGCGACCAGCTGTAAAAAAAATATATATGTTTTCAGCTGTTAAAAAACATTGTGCTGAATGGCCATTTGACAATGTTACGTTTGATAAAAATGTTAAATTTGATGTCAATGTTAAATCTGATGAAAGTGTTAAATTTGATGACAATGTTACATTTGATGACAATGTTACATTTTATGAAAATGTTATATTTGATGACAATGTTACATTTGATGACAATGTTACATTTGGTGACGATGTTAATTTTGATTACAATGTTACATTTGATGACAATGTTAAACAACCCGTCCTATGAGCGCCTCGAAAATACTTTATTTACACATTTATTTTAGGTGTGAGAATAATTAAGCAAATCAATAGTAATATTTTTCTATATTACAATTGAGTCATATTCCAACTTGAATTTGATATCCGAAATAAAGATTTTTATGAAAAAAACATCCTATTTCGTTCCACAAAACAAAATTTACAATATTCATCCCATGAAAGCATTAAATGTTTTTTTTTGCCTACAGCATTAAACTTAATATCATCAAGTAAAATAAGGATAGGTACATTTATTTATGAAAACGTGATTTAATTTGACCACTTCCAGGCTCCCCAAAGATTCTTAAGAATTTGCCTGGGATTTTAAAATAAAACGTTTTTACCGTTTGATTCAATTTAGTCGTTTTCATATCTTATAAATTATTCAAAAGACAATCGAAGAAAGACTTTGGATTTCCGATAATTTTATTTGGATTGATAATAAAGTCTTTGATCCGGTAAAAATACTGAACCAAAAAAAAACAGAAATAAGAAATCAATGCTCCCAGCAGTAACAGAAAGTGGTTTTACGGGTATAATAACTTTTACAGATTCATTGAATTGGTATCAATATTATTACTATTTTTTAATATTCAAACAAAACAGATAATAAGGTTCTTAGTAAAAGTTATTTAAAATATGTTTGCATATTTCCCAACCTTCAAACTTAACCTCTGACAAACTTCAGATTAAAACATGGTGGTCGAAACTGTCACAAAAACACGCGAAATTTTGAATTTTGATTGAAAAAAAAACATCCTTTAAAAACAAAAAAAAAACATTCCGGAAATGAAGTACCGTCTGTCCCTGATATTATGGAATATGATGGACAAAACGTTTACCTCTCCGAAAGTAGTATAATGAAGGCCATAACAAGCACTAAGGCTGGTAAGTCTCCGGGACATGATAACCTAAGTATTGAACACATAAAATACGGAGGTAGATACATACCCAAACTACTAAACATACTGTTCAACGCAATACTTAAACACAACCATATACCGGGCGCAATGTCGAAAACTATTATAACTCCAATCCTGAAATCGGGACAGCCTGATATGACTAACTCCAGCAATTACCGGCCAATATCTTTAGCAACTATAATTGCAAGATTATTTGAAAGGGTAATATTAAATGAGATACATGATAAACTATTGTCTAAAGATAACCAGATGGGATTTAAATGTAGATTATCCACTAATATGGCAATATATACTGCAAAGCAAATAATAGAATTCTATAAGAAACGTAAAACTACCGTATACGGGTGCTTCTTAGACCTAAGTAAAGCCTTTGACAGGGTCTGTCATAAAAAAATTATGGGATAAATTGAAAGCTAGGAATATACCTACCTTATTTATAAACACACTATCCCGATGGCACTCCCAGCAGGAAAATGTTATACGGTGGGCAAGTACATACTCCCAGCCGATATATTTGCGGTCAGGAGTAAGGCAAGGAGGGTGTATGTCCTCCATTCTATTTAATGTATACACGGACGAGTTGTCAAGCCGCTTGGACATCAGAGCGGGCTGTCGTGTTAACAGTATATGTATGAATCATATAAGCTACGCGGACGACATGATCCTCCTAGCTCCGTCGATCAAGGGATTACGATTACTCCTAAACACTTGTACAACCCGAAGAAGACGGAATTGATTGCGTTCCACCACGGAAAAAGACAAGATACAAGTAAGATGCTCCCCGTATACCTTAACGAGGCAAAAATAAAAACATGTTCGAACGTGAAATACTTGGGGCACATTATTAATGAAGACCTATCGGACGATGACGATATCGAACGACAAAGGAGAAGCCTAAGCATAGTGTCCAATATGATTGCCCGCAGATTTTGCAAATGCAGCAATACCGTTAAAAAAATACTATTCAACGCATTCTGTACTGGCCTGTATACGTGTGAGACATGGTGTCACTACCGAACTTGCTCGATGGAACGACTCCGAATTCAATACAATGACGCCTGTAGAATAATATTTGGATACCGACGATACAGCAGCGCATCGACGATGTTCACGGAACTAGGACTGCATGGATTTGCCGGCCTGATGAGACACCGGGTCACTGGAGCCAGGATGCGGCTAATGGCCTCCGCCAACAAGTTGGTGACCGCATCCTACCAGCACCAAACGCCACTCCTGAGTGAGCGCTGGGCCCAAGCGCACTCAAGACCACACCCTGCATAGTTGTCCTTATTAGTAAATTTATTATATGTATTATACAATGTAAATCTATATGTATATTTATATGGGACGTGTGGGATTGCACTAACCTCCCCACATCCTGGAATAAAATATTATTATTATTATTAAAAATAGTTTTTGCTATAATATATGTACTTTTATTAATATATGTCTTAAAAAAAATGTTTTGTTTTGTTTGACTAAGGATTGAACCTTGCCAAATGACAATCGGGTAGGACCTACATTAATTTCGTATAATTAACTGCTGTAATTTCATCCGATTTCAGATAAATGCATATATGTCCGTGTGTGTTTATGTGATTGCCACATTGAAAAAAACCTATTGTCATTAATGACGAGTCTATCTGCAGAGTTTAAGCTCAATCAGATGTAGGGAAGTGGATTAATTTCCTATTTCGACATTTGCATTAATTAATTAATTCCTGAAATCCAAATTAAAATATAGATATATATATTTAAAAGGGAACTTTAAAGCACTATTTTCCATCTCCCCGACGAAAACAGTTGTCTAATTATGTTGAATCAAAGTTTCATTTCAAAAGTTGTTCAATAACATCAAGAAACGTTACAAAAAAATTATCATGGTTTGTCAATGACAGTTGTCAAGTAGTGTTCTGCTCCGTATTAAAATAGCGAAATTGAGTGAAAAAAGTTTATTTAATCAGTATAAAAAGTTTATTTAATCAAGTATAAAGTAGCTGCAGAGTTGAAGAAGTTGTCAAATGACAAGTTGAAGCAACGAAATTTCAGTCAATGTAATTTTTGTATTGCCTATGCCGGACTGTCTACGTACATTAAAACAGTGAAATAAAACATAAAAAGTCTACTAAGCGTAATCAGTTACAGTTGCGCAGTGGTGCGGTACACAGAAGTGAAAAGTACTTTAAATTTGAACAAAATTTAACAAATTTTAAACGAAAATAAATAAATTTGAACGCCACAACTACACATTGTACAGTTATCGCTACTTAACCATAGAGGGCAGAAAAACGCGCAGGAATTAAACAAAAAATAAAATAAATAAATGCGTTTTCGCTATTCGTCAACAGATGGAACTAAACACATAAATTGTTTCAAACTAATTGCGAAACATATATTTTTATTAATCCAATAAAATCAAGAAACCTCGCATACAAGACAAATATACAGAAACTGAATAAATAAATACATTATTAAAATATACGTAAATAATTACAAAAATGGACTGCTATAGTTGCGATAATATTATTAGTCCAAACTAGAGCATAAAATGCAGCATATGCTTAAATGCATTTCATTACACCTGCATAAATAGCACCGCAGAAAAATTTAAAAAAATGTCTAAAACACTCAGAGACAACTGGAAATGCAAAGAATGTAAAACATTGGATCCTAAAACTCAATCACAATCCAATTACACTCCTTCTTCTAGTAAGAACTTTCGGCCTACCGACTCAACATACACTGAAAACCCAGAAAATATGAAGTATATTATAAATTACATCGACAAAAAATTCGATGAAATGAAAACAGTGATTTTAAACAAGATAGAAACGGAATCTGCGGACAATAAAAAATTGCTTCAATTTATAAGCGACCAATACGATACATTAATAAAATCTATTGAAAAAATTCCACAGTTAGAAAAAGAAATATCGGAAATAAAAAATGAACTAGAACAAAAAAACATAGAATTCAAAAGTATTGTAGTAAAAACAACAGAGATGGAACAGGCGACACTGGAAAAGTACATCGAAATATCAGGTATCCAAAATCATGATCCTAAAATGACAAAAAACATAATAAAAGAAATAATTGCTGCGTGCGGAGTTCAAACTGAAGACACAGAAATTTCGAATATAAATCACATCCAAGATCGCCGACCAAACCATCCACCAAAAATAACTTTCAAATTAAATAACAAAAATAAAAGGGATGCTATACTATCATCAAGAAAAGGTCTCACCACGGAGGCAATAAACCAGCCCGGAAAACAAAACATCTACATTGGAGAAGTAATGACGCCATACTACAAGCAACTGATGTGGAAATTAAAAAACCATGCAAAAATAATCAACTACAAATTTGTATGGTTTCGTAGAGGCCATTTATTAACCAGGAAGACCCCGGAAGGCAAAATTTTCAATATTAAACATTGTGATGACATAAATAAACTCACATAAACACAACTCTACACGTAACTACACTTCACATCATATACTTACACAATTAATCACCAACATGGCGGATTACATGGAATATACAGACTCGGACAACCAACACTACTGTGTAAGTACAAACGATTTTAATCTATGGACAAACATCACAAAAGAAAAAAATAGAATCAAAATATTACACCAAAACATTAGGTCAATTAATAAAAATTTTGATGAATTTACGATATACCTGCAACAGCTTGATTATAATTTTGATATAATTGTGCTGACAGAATGCTGGTTGAACGATAAATATGTACCAAAAACAATCGAAAACTATAACACGCACCACACAAAAAAACACAAAAATCAAAATGATGGTATAGTTATATACATCAATGATAAAATAAACACAATCGTCAAAGAAATACACATAATAGACTGCCACTGCATACAAATAACATATGATAAAGAAACGTGTATTCTTGCGATGTACAGATCTCCATCCAAAAACAATATTACACATTTCCTAACTGCACTTAACAACACTTTAAAAGAAATCAACAAAAATAAAAATATCATCATCATTGGAGACCTAAACATAAACATCTTACAAAACGGACACCCACAAAACATAGAATACCTAACACTACTAGCACAGCATGGACTGGAGCCAACGATAAAGGTTCCAACACGAGTCACACAAAACACAAAAAGTTGTATAGATCATATAATGATCAAAACAAAACTAAAAACCAAAACCGTAGTACTTGAAAGCACTATCACAGACCACTACATGAATATGATAGCAATAGACACCGAAAACACAAAACCCAACCAACATAAAATATTCACAAAAAAAATAATTAACTACTCAAACTTGAAAGAAAAACTCAAAAAAATAAACTGGTGTACAATATACCAAATAGAGAACGTGGAAGAGGCCTGGGATAAATTTAATAACATGTTAGCACAAGAAATAAATAATAACACTATTATAAAACAAGTAAAACTCACACACAAAGCAAAAAAAATTAAACTATGGATAACACAGGGAATATTAAACGTATTCGTAAACGAGACAAAATTCACAAACAAATTAAAAATACACCCTACGACATGGAACAACTTAACTACTATAAAAGATATAGAAACATCTGCACGAAAATTATTAGAGTGGCTAAAGAATTGTACTACAGAGAAAAACTTAAAAAAAAAAAATAACCCAAAGGAAATATGGAAAATATTAAAAGTAGTTACATACACACAAAAATACAAACAGAAAAATACTTTTGAAAATCTAAATATTAACTCAAAAAAATTAGATGCCAATACAAATACAAAAACTATAGCAAATCATGTGAATAACTTCTTCGCAAATATAGGAAAAGTTTTAGCAAACCGCAAATTGCATAACACAAACACACTACCACAAACAAATAGATCAAATATCAATAAAAACCCGACACAACACAGATTTACAATAAAAACAACCTCGGAAGAGGAAATTAACAAAATAATAAACACATTGAAAAACCGAATTGCTCCTGGATTAGATGAGATAACAACGGATTGCATTAAGATATTAAAAAATGAAATTTTAAAACCTATAACACACTTAATCAACCTTAGTATAACACACTCCTGCTTTCCTAGTACTCTTAAAAAAGGACTAGTGATCCCCATTTATAAATCCGGAGACAAAATGGAAATAACTAACTATAGACCAATCACTCTGTTAAACTCGCTTTCAAAGATTTTCGAAAGAGTATTCAAAAACCAAATTATAAAATACGTAGAAGAAAACAAATTAATTTCGGATAACCAATATGGATTTAGAGACAAAATAGGCACAAAAGAAGCTTTGGCACGTACAATAGATTATATACATAGCAACTTAGATCAAGGGTACAAATGCATAGCTATATATCTAGATTTAGCTAAAGCCTTTGACTCAATCTGCCACAATTCACTTTTTAAAAAATTAGAAAACATGGGTATCAAAGGCAAGGAACTTCAACTATTAAAAAGTTATATGAGTAACAGAACACAACAAGTCAAAATTAACAACCATACTAGTAAACCACTGCCGATTACATATGGAGTTCCATAAGGAAGCATACTAGGGCCCGTTCTTTTTACTATTTACATAAATGAACTATGCAGCATGAAAATAGACGGTGAAATAGTTAGCTATGCTGATGACACAGTTTTACTTTTCAAATCTAAGGATTGGAATAATGTATATAACATAGCGAATTTGGGAATCTCGCAAGTGAAAACATGGCTAGACTAAAACATACTTACACTTAACATATCAAAGACAAAATTCACAACATACAGTATAAATAGCACGGGACAGCCAAAAAACAACACAAACACCATAAAAATACACGAATGTTTAAACACCAACATCTGCGATTGCCCTCCTCTAGAAAAAACAGAACAAATAAAGTATCTAGGAATCGTAATTGACCATAACCTTAGATGGACACCTCACATCAAACAAATCACAAATAAACTTCTCAAAACAATACACATTTTCCTAAACATAAGAAACATATATAAAATAAAACAATTGAAAACAATATATTTTGCACTTTGCCAATCAATAATAGAATATGGAATTATTGCTTGGGGAGGAGCAACAAACTCGGCAATCAATTACATAGAAACCGCACAGAAAACGATCTTAAAGGTAATACTAAAAAAACATAGACTGACTGATACAGACCAAATATTCAACAGCTGTGATGTACTAGATATACGCCAATTATACTTTAAAACACTACTAAACTACATTTTTGACAAAAAAAAATAAATTTCAACATACACAAAATAACACTAACAGACCAGTTAGACAAGCGTACAAAGAAAACATAAAAACTCCGACAGTAAATTCAAGCTTTGGACAAAGACACTACCAATACCACGCAATAAAAGCTTTCAACAGTTTAAAACTTGATATTAAAATTGAGGAAAATAGAAATAAATTCACACACAAAATTACAAAATGGATTAAAGAACAAAAAAGTCAATATTACCAAAATTTCATAGCATAAAATAAAAATAAAACCTACACGTAACACACAAAACCAATATAAACACACATCACTCACAAACACACAAGATTATTTTCAATGTACTATTTTTTTTTTTTAAATTTTAAATATATTATTATGTATTTTTAATTTTAAATGTATAATTTTTCTCATTAAATGTATTATGTAGTTTTATTTTATATAATAAAATGAAGGCCTCATCACGGGCAAGCCACCCAGTGAGGCCTACATTACTGAAAACCTTGAATTGTAAAAAATATTGTAGGGGAGACCGAGGGGAGTTGAAACAATTTTCACATTTTGTTTCATACACCAAATACTATAGACAGAAATCGTATGATATTAGTACCAATCGATTGGTCATTCTTTACACTTGCGAATGACTAACATAAAGAAATTGTAAGCGTTAAATATTGTGGTTAAAAATTGACTTAACCGTAACAAGTCAACTTGTTTCAACTCCCCTCATACCGAGGTAAGATGAAACAGGGGTCGAGGAGAGTTGAAACATATGATTTTTGAGAAGTATTAAGGGCTGTAAAATAAAAATGATGATATGATTTAAAGGTATTTATTAAAATTAAACTTTTCAAGTAGGTACAAAACAAACTGACAAAAATAAAAATATTATGAAAATAAAAAACGTCAATCTGAAAAACAGTTGTGGCAAACATAAGAAAGTTCCCCACTAGTGCAAGCTTCTTGTGCCCAGTTGCTGCATTCCAGACATTGCACCCACTTTTATTTGGCTCTGCTAGTTGAATATGGCTCTAAACAACAAAGGCAAAGGGATTCTTCTTCGTTTCCTCTTCGTTTCTTGACAACCTTGACCTTTTTTAATTTTAGTGCCTGGTTTTGATCTTTTTGTTGTTTTTGTTTCTTTAAAGCTAGGTTTTTTCACCCTTTTCTTAGCCGTTCTAGCTGCTTCGATTGCAGCTAGTTCATCCTTTGCGGGAGTGTCGGTTAAGACAGCGGATTTCACTTTGCGTCTGTTTGTTTGATTTCCTTTCCTTGGTGGAGCTTTTGGCAAGAGTCTAAGAGTTTCAGGTGAGAATGGAATTGCTGTCACAGTAACTGAAGTATCTCGTGATGTAGATGCTATAGGTATTATATCTTCAGTGGTTGAAGGCATCGTGATAGTATTAAGTATTACTTCAGATATCGCCAGATCAGATGAATTCTTATCAGAGTTTTCTGCAGACTTGGGTACGTCTTCTGTTTCGTAGCTGATTTGAGGAGGAGTAGCCGGTAAATTGAAGATTTAAAAAACGGTCTTTTCGGGATATCCAACTGTTGGAGCAGACGTCATTTCCTTAGCTTCATAAGCATTTTTTTTAAATATAGAGGGAGGTATCGTTCAGGTTGTAACTCGAAGCCGCGTCTCGGAGACTTTTCTGTCGCAAAGTTACTTCTTCTGCTGCGAGATCATATATTTCGAGACTCGTCATACCTCTGTCAGTCTTTCTTTTATAAAGAGTAGGCATTCTGAAACAAAATAATCAAATTAAATCACCAAAAAAAAACATTTTGTTTTGTGCCCGTAAAATAATAAACACATAAAATTGAAAACGAGGAGAGTTGAAACAGTCTGTTTCAAATCTCCTCAGTACGAAAAAACCTCCCATTTTTATTTAATCCACAATCAAGAAGCAAATACACAAAAATCAATTGTACCAAACATATGTAATAAATCGTTAGTTAATGAGCTTTCGAAACACATATAACTTAAACCAAAATACAAAACCTTTATCGAAATATAGGCAAAAACTTACTTTTGTCGATTTTTGAGACACGGCACGCACAACTCCACAACCGCTCGACTAGCGGCACCGAAGCGAACTGACGAGCCAGCAGGCGGAGGTAAACGGTTGAAAAGCGACGTTGCCAATTCGCCAACCGTTTTAAGTTCGGAGAAATCGGTACTGTTTCAACTCACCTTTGTTTCAAAACCCCTCGGTCTCCCCTACCTAATAAAAAAAAATAAAAATTAAAAAATAAAAAATTATAAAAACATTTATTATGTATCATCAAAGGATAGTTCAAATCAAAGTAGATTTACTCACTTTTTTTGTAGTAAACTTAAAAAGTCTCCTAAAACAATTCTTTTTTGAAGAGAAAATTATGTTTTTAAATACACTGTTTAAAGATTTATAGACACAACAAACAAATATTGAATATATTTTATTTAAAACATTAAAATCAGAGAACCCACGAAACAGAAGAAGCAAGAAAGAAGAAAATGTAACAAGCAGTAATTGTTGAATGAAACACTAGTATATATTGAATTATTTCGCGGATAAGAGATAAGCCGCCATAGCTCAGTGGTCAGAGCTGTCGACCGGAAATCGAAGGGACACGGGTTCGAGTCCCGTTGGCGTCATGTATCTTTTATCAGGAGATTTTTCAATGTGGATGAGTGTTTCAGGCGAATAATTATTGCTTGTAAAATAATTGTTACCCTTTGTGCTATGCAGAAAAAAATCTTGTCTTAAACATTAGTTTACCAAAAAAATAATAAGAAAGAAGGAATATTTTTGGATGAGCAATTTAGGATGTAGCGCAGAAAATAAAGGCGGATAGATCGATTCAACCTGAAATAAGTTGTACCGCAAACTAAGTATTTACCAGACGGCTACTGAAATTGAACAAAACACCTAGTTTGTTCAGCAAATAGTTCTAAATCAAAGGCTTAGTTTGTTTCTTGGCCTAATCTTGTGAAAGTTCTGTAATTCAATATGACTATGGTACAATTAAATACAGTTTGACATTTTCGCATGCGTATAAAGTAATTGTTTAATCACGTCTATAAAGCTTTCCAGCCAACGGTTAATTCTAACTGAAACGAATTTTAATTAATAATTTAATTATACGGGGTGTTAAGGAACGTACTTGACTTTCTTTAACCATTGATTTCTGACATTATTTTTAGTTTAAAATGTATACGAAATTCCTGTAACTTTTTAAATCTTTTTTTTTGTAAACATTTTTTACGAAACTTCCACTTTTCGTAACTTTTCACTCAGCGGAGTAACCGCCAAACCCTTGCGCGACCCTAACTGTCTAATACCTACTATGTTTCTAGAGTTGAAAAAAAAACGAAAAATGTCACCAGAAACAAAAATTTAATTTTGTTTTTTTTTTCTGAAAAGCATGTCAGAAATCGCTGGTTAAAGTAAGTCAAGTACATCCCCAAACACCCTGTATAACCCCCCTGTAAGTTGTAAGTGTATAACATGTATAAGTTAAAAGTCTCAGTTGTAAATCAATAGACATTAATTTTAGTTATAGGCCACTAGTTATAAGTCACTAGCTATTAAACTTGGTTAAAAGCCACAAGTAATAAGTTATAAGTCTAAGTCATACGAATACATTAAATGTATAAACTAAGTTGCTAAGCGCCCCTGGGGTGATTTTCTTACGTAAACGGCGCCATACAAATAATCCAATTATTATTATTATAAGCTCTACAACACTAATATCGAGTACCAAAAACGCGGTCGTTAAAAAAACATATGTTATAATCTAGAGTTTATGGTCTTCAGAAATTGACGCAGTAAACGCATAAAAAACTATAGAGGTAAGTAACTAAACTTTTTTTTTCAAAAATTCTTTAAATAATCCATACCTACGCTAATTAACCATTACTCTATAACTCTATACGGTACGCAACAATATGTTCGATATCTTTGATTCTCGTTTACGTGTAATTTTTTTTTCTCAAAAATAATAACACGAAAACAGTTTCTTTTTTCATAATATAATAAGGTTTCATCAAGATCCTGGGAGTAAAGTATCTTTATATCCAATTATTCGCTAGCAACTTCATACTTCACTCGACACGAAAATCGAATTCTCTGTGGAACACTCACGATTGTGTCCTTAATTAAATCAGGCTCTATGTGTGGGGATGATTTATTTAAAGTAGTAAAATATCGACGCTATAACTGTCATCCTCAGGGGCGAGTTTGCGAAAACAAGCTAATAAGTAACATCATGAACCGAGTAATTAATTTTGCCGCAGGATGTGAAGCAAAAATACGAGGAGAACGTCTGAAGATCGGCCTCAAACCTGCTGGGTTTCTAGGCGTGTTTCCTTTACATGTTTCATTAAGTACGAGCTACGAGAAGGCTGTTGTTATAAGAGATCTCGTAAAAAATATATATTTTTAATAATGGAGACTTATAAACCTTCTCTAGTATAACGTAGCACACAGAGCCGGCCCTGAGCCATCTACGCCTGGCACGAGTAAAATTTTGACGCCCTTCGCCAAAACCTGTTGACGCCTAGGTAGGTGATCACTGTGATCAACAATATTCGGATGATTTGTATTTTTGTGCAGCGCCGTTTTTGTGAAAAATAATCTCAAGGATGATATATTGAGACAATGTGTTAGGTGTTAGGTTTTATCGGCGCCTTGGCGCCTTGACTATTCGACGCCCGGAGCGGACTGCTCCAATTGCGCCCACATTAGGCCGACCGCGTTAGCATACATCGGCTTCACTATGTTTCTTAACGACATGAACAGAGAAAGGAGTATACAACATAGGAGCTCTCAGTAGGAGGATTCAACTTTTAATCACACGTAACACGTAATCACACGTAATATGCGCAACAGGCATTATACGGAATTCCAAGGGCGTAAGAACAAATGTATAAATTGCAAGTGAAACGTAATAATTAATCTAGCACAGAACCGTAAAAACCTTGGGATTATCTGAATTCTTGTCGCAAAACTTCCAATTTGAAATAATTTTCTGTTAAAATATTTATCATGGGTAGTTAGGTTCTTTATCGGTTGTCTGAATTCTTTGCACAATTAGTTTCAATTTTGAAAACACACTTAAACTCAGTGTTTTTGGTGATTAGCGCAGACCCGTGAAAAATTACAGGGGACCGTCTGAATTCTAGACATATCCGTTCCAACTTTAAAAATGACAGTTCATTAAACCCGAGTAATAATCACAGACAGACAATCGAAATTAGCACATTTGATAATATTCCTTGGCGGTAGACTTGATGTATTTCATAATGCATTCTTTTTAATGCCTGATTACATTAATTGCCTGCCTAGGCATTGTTAATATTGTTATTATGCATGAAAGTCAACACTCAAATGTTTTAAACTATTATTTTTAAGGCATTCTATATAACAGATGCGAGCCAACAAGCACGTTGCATAAACCTATATATATGTTTAAATCAGCCTTTTAAGGAGGATATTTGCACACCTCCCATCTCCAGAGGGCCATCAGATGGGACTCCATCCAGGAAACCATGGCAGTGATGATTTTGTTACTTGATTGGCGTAGTCTGCGCCATAAGATTCCCATGTGATGGAGGAGAAGCGCTCTGAAAGAGTGTACTCGTCCCTCCAGGAACATTTATGGTTCATTTCATTTATGTTTCTATGGTTTCCCTTAATACAACTGACTGAAGGAATTCCTAAAAATAGACCACAGCCGACTCCTTTCTACTCCTTGTTCAGAACTGCATGTAATTTATATGGCCGCGGTTGGCTGCTGGTGCTAATGTGCTGATGATGATGTAAAAACATAGGGTTTTTAAGGTAACAATTGTTTCCATACCGAGAGTCTATAATAGCCAGGTTACATTTAAAACACTCAAGTGGTGTAAAATTTGTGACACGCATACGACGCTGTTCTGTTTGTATGAAGAATATTCATTATGGTGATTTATTTTTGGAATATTATGCCGTGTTGTGCTTCCTCCTTCTTTAGCCAACGTTTCGAACAGAATTTTGGGATAGGTACGAAGTTAAAGATTTAAAAAAAAAACTTCAAAATGTTTCCAAGTTTCAAAAGTCATAAATAAAATCTTAAAAATTACGATTTTCTAATCTACATTTTAATTAATAAAAGTATTAATTAAGAGCAGTCTGGCCTACCGGATAGCGGAAGATACTAATCCCGCTCGCAAAAATAACGATAAAATTGTCTATTTTTGAACACGTCAAGGTATTTTAAATTAACTTTTGTTTTCTTGAATGAAGTGGAATTTTGGTAGTGGAAATTAACCCATTTCCCGACAGCCGATCGAGCTGAAACTCACCCGATATACTAGTCATTGACTCATACACGTGCAAAAATATCCGCATTTCTCTGAAATTTAATGCATTACAGCAGTTAATATGCAAAATTAATGTCGGCCTATCCAATCGGAATTCGGCTTAGTTGTATGCGCGGTTAACCTAAGTCCCTGAGGAGGAGCGTTCAATCCTTTGTCAGGTTTTATATTTTTTTATAAAGTTTTAATAGCACACAGCAGTTAAGGGGAGGAAGGTTCAATCTTCATTAAAACAAAAAAAACATAACTAAATGAATATTATATAATATATGAAGACAGGCGTAAAATAAACGACTTAACTTTTTTATTCAAGATTCTAAACTCTAAATTCGACTGTTGCTAACTTCTGCAACTTATAAACTTACGAATACCTACAATAACAACACGAAAAAATACACTATTCCACTGCAACACACATAAGCGCAATTACACTGCGAACTCCCCAATACAACGGTTTCACACTATGGGAAACCAATACTTAGGTGATGTCGATATATTTAATATTAACTTTGCGAATTTTGTGGATCACGTAAAAGACTTATTTCAACAGTATTCCTAAATGGAAGTTATATTTTTTTAAACCAGTCAAATTGCTGTATTTTTTAATTTATGTTCTTGTTATTTTTAATTTTGTTTCTTGCATATATTATTTTTTAATGTAGTTTTTTTTAAAATTATTTCTTTCTCATGTTTCAAAACTGTCATTAAAATTGTACCACCTACATGTAAAAGCCCTCTGGGCGTTAAATAAATAAATAAAAATAAAATATTTTAAAAAACTAATTTTAATAAAAATAAGAAAAACTTTATAGCGGTTAATTTTTTCTGTACGCTTTATAAAAACATTAAATTTAAAAAGTTTCTTCTTCTAATGAACTCATTTGAATATATTTATTTATTTTTGTAAAAACATATACAATAACTTACAGTGACTTTCTGTTCAGTGATCATGCATAACATTTTGATCGTGTAGTAGGAATAATATTAAATGATGAATTATTTCAAATATGGAAATCTGGGATCCATTTTGGGAATAAATATCGTGAATCTATTGAATTGTAAATTCCGATAATTAAATTTGTATTCAAAAACAATTCAAATTCTAAATCCATAGCCGTCCAATTAAGTTTCTTTGTTTTACGACTTATGACGAAAAGATAACCGCCATAATAAGCTTGACAAAGATTAAATTGAAACACATATTTTTTTTGGTATAATTGGTGAAAATATTCACACATTTCCCAGATTTATTATATAGAAACGAGCTGTTATGATTTATGAATTAACTTCTTCGGCTAATTTGTTCGGTTTTGGAATGAAACAGCTGTTACCAGTAGTCATATGTTCGCTTTTAGGAACAGCTTATATATTATGTTCTCATAGAAATCATTGTGTCTTTTTTACCACTATAGATAGAAATATGAACTAAGCGGTGTCAGAAAGAGAAAACACCAAGATATTCATATCTCTATAAAATCAATAACCACCGCAATTTGAGCAAAATTTAGGAAACTTATTTTTATGTGAAAAGACGAAAAAGTGAGGTGACGTTAATATTCATGAAATATTTGTCTAATAAAAACGGTTTTTTCATATTAATTTTAGTTCAGTGTTTAGAAGAAAAAACGTAAGTTGAGCCATTTTTAACAATTATTTTGGATTTCAAATTTGTATTACTTCAAAAAATTATGTTTATTTCTGATAGTAAAATTTAAAATCGTGTTTAAAAAGTACCTTTAAAAAACAGTATTTTATCTGGATATATTCAATAATATCCCATGGCAGCATCTTAATATTACGTCACTTTGCCAGTAGCCTGAAACTAACTATCTGGCAACATCAGAGAGTTATAAAAATCATAAGAGCATATTCATCATTTGCAAGATATAGAACTTACTATACGAACTTGCTATATTCGTTGGTTAATCTATGTATCATGAATAATCAATACTTGAACCGCTTTATCGTAGTTGTTCCCTATTCAATCCCGCCGCATTTAATCTACCTAAGAACGCTCCACCCTCTTGTAAACTGAAGGATCACAATCAAACCGCGCTAATTGTTATTTAGATCATTTTATTAATTAACATTATTGCGTGATCGGCAGAAAGCCCTATATATTGTATTTATCGAAGAAAGGATCATGTGCCTATATTGCTTTTACTTTAAGAAAAATTCGAGTGTATATTAATTATTATAGTACATATAATGAATGGTCAGCATAGTTTCCTATCAAGCAGCCAATCGGGATTTGATTCTCGGTCAATAATTTTAAATTTATACCAATTGTAATTTTTTAAATACTCTCCCGTTATTTTTTCTCAGGTTTGCAATGATTATGATAATCCTTCTTCAGCAATAAATCCATCTCTAGAAACATTACATTATCTAAGAAGCTAATCGGATATGAGTAACGTTAAAGTCAGAGGTTCTGCAGATCTTTCCGATTTCCACTTTGCGCAACAACGGGTTTCTGGTCCAGTTTCTTCAATACCTAGTATTCTTGCTGCGGAGTCTCCATCTTCTATATTCATCGAATGTCATAGCGGTGCTGCCAAGGTCTGGTATCTATGTGAGGATATTGTGTCAGCGCTTTATTAGCAGCAGACACATACCTGAACGGATGACGAACCTCGTGCTGGCGCTGTTGGTGGACGCGGTGGACGCGGTGGACTCTCTCGCTGTAGCAGCTGGTCCAGTTTCTTCACCACCTAGGATTCTTGCAGGAGTCTCCATCTTCTATCTTCGTGCCACCTGTTCCTGTACTTCATTTTACTTAACTTAGCTTCTTCTTTTTGTAATATTTATATTTTTTGTAATATCTGCATCAACTGTAAAGCGCCCCTGAGGTGATCTCTCACAAAAGCGGCGCTATATAAATTAGCCCAGAATAAATAAATAATATTATTTTTAAATAATATGTACAAATATCCGTTTACCTGATTATATTTGTGCCCTCTAAAACACAGGAGTGTTCATTTGTAATTGTTTAAATAAATGCTGTTTAACCATTCGGGCCAGTACAACATAATAATATTATGTCACCAAATATTCCTGCTTGACATTCAATTTCGAATAGATTCGTTTTCTTTTAATGTCTCTCAAAATTAAGAAATGTTTTTGAAAGTAGGTAGAAGACTTTTGCTTTTGATTTTACCAAATAACGTTTATATAAAAAAAAATACTATTAATTCTTCATATGAAGCGGTTACTTTGTGATGTGACATTATAATTCCCTATTATAGTTCCCTATTATTTATAGTTCCCTATTGACAAAGAGCACTCGCCTCTCAATCTCCCACCTATCCCTACCTCTTCCACTGTAGCTCAGACTGTCCACCTACCGTGATATCAACACATGTTAATTTAAGTTTTAGATGTTCAGTATTATACTGCCCTGATGAAGCTACGGTTGTAGCGAAACCCGGTCGGCATTAAGTATTTACCTATAAGTGATGTTTACAAAGTTATTGTTTAATTTTAAATTAAAAAATACTATTAATTTTATCGCACAGTTAGTTAAAATCTTTTACCCATTTATTTTTATTTTTTTATTACAAAAAAGCTTTAAAATTATAACAGTAATCAAAATAAATATTTTTTCCTAATTATTCGTCATATCCATAAGCAGAGTTCCAGGAGCTCGTGAATGCTAGATAGTATAGATTGTATGCGTATTCGGTAACCGGATAAATCATCATAATGATAATTAAATATTGAAGACAACATTAGTGATTTCTAAACGAAAATCAGAAAACAGAAAAATCAGAAAAGGAAACGGTCACATCTGGGACTCGAACCCAGGACCCTTGTCTTTCCGGGACAGTGCTCTACCGACTGAGCTAATGGGACCCTATTCCCCTCGGTCACTTTTAACTGTATCATACTTCGAATAAGAACCACTAACATTGTCTTCATTTTTTCACCGCACATTTTTATAGGCATCCTGGGTTCGAGTCCCAGATGTGACCGTTTCCTTTTCTGATTTTTCTGTTTTCTGATTTTCGTTTAGAAATCACTAATATTGTCTTCAATATTTAAATATTACAATTTGAGGTTTTACTGAATAAAGTTATTCCGAAAAATAAATAATGATAATTCATCACAATTTTAAAAAGTTATATAAAATTATGGAAAGTGATGAAACAAAAACTTTACTAACTGGGTTATGTAGGTTAGGTTAGGTTAAAAAAAAATTCATCGTTTCTAATGACTATATCGTTTTTTAAAAGTGTGTTGAATTGTCACTGTGTTGAGTTATCATGGAACCGCGTATTCACATCTTAAAAGGAAAATAATAGAACACATTTAAATGACTTGATGATGGACACTGTATTGCCGTCCGAAACGTTGATTAAAAGAGGAAGTAGAGCAACACGGCATAATACCCCAAAAATAAATCTCTTATACTTTTCACCCTTTAAAATCATAAATCGTATCAAATCTACAGTTTTCTTCCGAAATTAATGAAATTTTGCACATTTGATGTTCAAAGCAAAATTTATAAAAAAATTGCGAAAATCCTGGGAATCGCCGGCGACTTCAGCTAGTTGATTATCAACAACGAGTTTACAGAAATCCGTTAGACGACAGCATTGTATCTCTGACATCGGATGTTCGCTGGAGTGGGAAATCAATTCTCGCTGAAGTTCAATCTGTTAGCGGATTAAATGACCGCAGTGATTAAGGGGGTATTTATTTAGTCAAAGCTCTCAATGCCTTGACTCGGCACCGGTGATTTCAATCTCAATTCTCCTATATAAATATTTTTTTGTTAAAAAATTTCAATAAAGCAAATAATTTAATATTAAAAATATGTTAAATATTAACAATTATTATACTAAATAATGAAAGCATACAAAAAACCACAATAGATCCCGACATACGTGTCCAAAAAATAACCTTCATTATTCGAGGTTAAATGAAGGAACCCGCCTTCCAAATTGTATTTGGAAGGCGGGAAGTATGTGTACCACCGCCCCGGGAACCATACATTCAAAATAACCTAAATGATTATATGATAGCCCCAATTTTGACGATAACCAACACCTCTGTCATAAGTCACTCGTAGTTATCTTAGTTTAGCTACGTTTTGTGTATTAGTAAGAGTGCCCGAGTTCATGGGTGAAGTTTGTTCAGGTCTTGGTAGTGATGCGTGGGAGGGATGGATTCATACGTATGACACTCCTGGACATACTGAACCCCAGAATCCTATCCACTCTTCATACGTTTTTCCTTCCCAAACCATCCTCCCCTTTCTTTGCATATAAAATAGGTCTTGAGGGTCGTTACTTTTTTCAAAGCCTCCTTTATGGCACTAATGTTTAAAAAGATAGATAAAAAACGCTGTTTCCGGATAGAAAAACAATAGATTTAAAATCATAAAAAATACAACATACCAAACGTTAAGTATAGACTTAAGCTGAAAATTAAATTAATTGTATTCTTATAGTTTAACCTCAAGGGATAAATAATTTGCGTGGCGGGTATGGGTACCACCAACCCGGGAAACATTTATTGGCCAACCAACACCTCTGCCAAAGGTAATTCCAAGTTGTTCGCTACGTTTGGTGACTTGGCAGGGGTGGACGGGTTCATGGGATAAGGATTTTCTAGGTTTTTACGGCGGACGCGTCAGCCTTACTGCTGGGTTGAGGGCCGGTTTTGACAAGACTGGTTGTGGAAGACCTTTTCACCTCTCCAGCAGGACTTTCTTAACCCACGCAGTGTGAAAAATGGATTCATAAGTCCGTCACTCCTGGACACAATGACTCTCAGATTCCTACTCACCCCACATACCTTTTTCCATCTCAGATCTTCCTCTCTTTCCTTTCCTTAAAAAATACCCACTACACAGCATCCCCAAAGATGACATAGGCCTTGAGGGAAATTATTTTCCACAGGGCCTCCTTTATAGATCTAATGAAAAAAGTACATATGTATGATAATATTAGATAAAAACTTATGGTGCATCGGCATTATATGTAAAACAAAAAAAATATATAGTATATTACGAAATATTTTTCTAATCAAACAATTTTTATTGTTTTCAAAACTCTATCTCATAATTTAAATAAATACTGCAGTGAACTGTGAACATTTTCATATACAATGATTTCCAGATGTTCAATTTTCGTGACGCCACTTCAAAACATAAATATCATTTCTGCTTTACAGATAAGATGGGCACTGAAAAACAGCTTTTTCAAATAAAATATGACACCCCAATGAGGTTATATTTCAATATTATTTTGAACATATTGTCATAAACTACCGCCAGAGATGAAAATTTCTAGATACGAATTTATTATTATTTTGTCCACGTGTTCTCGAATCAATGGCATTGATATATTACATTCGATATTCATTACTCGAATAATAATTGCTGAATAACATCATATCATTTTTATTTTGACAGGAAAACAACAAACAATAGTATCATAGTAACAAAAATGGTTATTGAATTTCAAAATAGTATTATATTCTGGTGATAAAATAATACATTCGTGTGTTTTGACATGTTGCCTAATAAAGTTTAAAAAAAATATTTCTCCATATGAGCAAATACAAACACACAATATTTTAGATTTCCGAAAACCTTAAAAAATAGTTCAGTCTGCCGTCGAACAGATATGGACGGGTTCCAATCAAAATTCTGCATCAAAAATCATTGGCCCTTAAAAAACATATATCGAATATTATCGGAATATTCCGTGTGAAATTCTGTCAATCATTCTGTTTGTATTTTCGTATCCAATAAACAATCTTGGCGCTGAAAGGAATTCGGGGGTGGAATTTAAGGTCTAATAAATTGACAGAGAATCTTTTTTTTCGATGGGTTTAATATGATTCTCATAAAGGGAATTCAATATTGCTGAAACTGAATTATGGATAAGTTAATAACGGAAGGGAGAACATTGTGATGGATGTTTTAAAATCGTTTCCAGGTATTCTTTTGCGATGCCAGTGTAGTTGGTAGTATCTTAATTGCTTTCAGATCTGGTTAGATTTCCTTTATTTAGTTACATCGTACATTACATTACAATAAACAGTCCCACAAAATAGGAAACATATTCAATATTTTTATATGCAGCTGTTTTAATTTTATTGAAGAGTTAAGTTGCAGATGTTTTTTTCTCATATTTAGTACTTTTTTGGCTTTATTCTGCTTTGAGGTGCGGGAAAAGGGAATGAGAGTGGTGAAAATTATATTATGTAAACAGAACGATAATTGCGTACTCTTTTCTGAGTTTTTCATTAAAAAAAAACATTTTGTTTGTTTGTTAATTCGTTTGTGCAAACAAAGTATTCAGTTTTAATTTCGTATTTCTCTTCATCAGCTGAAGCAAAAAATTGCGCTCACAAAATATTCAACATTAAATGTAGGTTCATGAATTATTTACAATTAATCTGTAGAGTAATCCTGAGACTTACGAAGTTTTAATTTTAATTATCAGTTTGTGAACAATTTCAATGGGATTCCGACTAGCTTTGCAGGCCTCTAACAAACGTAGCATATCTGAAGCAATTTGAAGCGACTCTTTCGTTACAGACGGATCTATCTGCTCTATCACCAGTGCGATATTAAGAGTGAGTTTATACTACTGGGAACAACATATAAATATTCAGGGGTTTTAATTAATTTTATTTTATCTCTAAAAGACCGTATAGTTATTTTCAAAATTAATTTAGTCGTTCGTCGGTTATATAACTAATCTCACCGCTCTGTCACTCATGAAGCTAAATTAAATTAAATCACTACATAGTTAACTTTATTAGTGTAAACATAATTTCTTGAAAGGTACTGCCACGTGATTTAAGGTGTGTAACTTCTGACAGTGAATATTTTAATAGGCACCTAAAACTCAATTAAAAGCAACAATAAATTATAATACGAGTTATGTTAAGCGCCCTTTGGGTGATTAAAGCACTAAACGGCGCTAAATTAAAATTTCCAAATTAATTAAAACATGCTCATAAAGATGACTTATGACAAGTATTTTTTTTTATTTAATTTTGCCGGAACAATAATGGCCACAGTACCTACTTAAGTTATTTTAATAAAAATTTAAAACATAATAATCACGGAAAATAAACAATGGATTATTGGAAAATAATATGTCGCGGTCGTATGAATTTGGTGTTTTTAAACAAAAATTTGATAGCTTGGAAATATTTTAGATACTTTAATTAAATACTGCGAGTAGAACACGTCATGGCTTTTAGAACAATGGACAATTTTTTTTAAGTTCAGAAAAAAATAAAGTATCAGGCCTAAAAAAAATGCTGTAAAGTCCAAAATCACCTACTTACGATCCCCTTTTCGGTTAAGGTTTATTGTTCTCATCGTTAAACCGTTAAATATTTATTCCCGAATTTTGCAAAATAAAATATTTTTTTTTTAAGCCATAAATCATAAAAAACATGCGGCCTGTGTTAAACGGGAATTTGAACCTTATCGCCATCTGCCTAAGAGTGACACTTATTTAGTTATGCGGTGTGGTGCATCACCTTAACCCCAGAAAAATCTCTAACAGATTCCTAATTTATTTATTTATTTATTTATTGGACGATTTTTATAGCGCCGCTTTTGCGAAATATCACCTCAGGGGCGCTGTACAGTTAATGCAGATATTACAAAAAAAAATAAATATAAATATTACAAATTGAAATTAAGTTAAATAAAATGAAGTACAGAAACAGGTGACACGGAGATGGAGAATCTGCTACAAGAATCCTAGGTGGTGAGGAAACTGGACCAGCTGCTGCAGCGAGAGAGTTCACCGCGTCCACCAACAGTGCCAGCACGAGGTTCGTCATCCTTCCAGGTATGTGTCTGCTGCTAATAGAGCGCTGACACAATGTCCTCTCATGGATTCCAGACCTTGGCAGCACCGCTGTGACATTCGACGAAGGTAGAGGATGGAGACTCTGCAGCAAGAATCCCAGGTGTTGAGGAAACTGGACCAGCTACTGCAGCGAAAGAGTGCACCGCGCCACCAACAGTGCCAGCACGAGGTTCGTCATCCGTCCAGGTATGTGTCTGCTGCTAATTAAGCGCTGTCACAGTATCCTCACATAGATAACAAACCTTGGCAGCACTGCTGTGACGTTCGGAAAGTCCATATCCTTGTACACTTGTTTCTGGTGATTGTGTTAGTGGTGCATTGTTCCGAAATAAAAGGCGGCGGAAGGGATAAAAAATCACCTTGGGCACTTGTTAGGGCTTTCAGAGTTTCCAAGAATAACATTGAAAACATCTGGCGTACCTACAGTTACCGATTCTCGTCCCAAGTTAAACTTCAGCGAATTTAGAATATTTTTAGCACAATTTTCGATTATTCATTTTTGAAACACTGCACTCTAGTCACATTACTATAAAGTTCTGATTACTAATTGGTAAGTTAATTTCAAATGTTGATTCACTGATTTTTAAAATAACTTCAAAGGGATGTTGCCTCGTTTCCCTTGAAAATACTAAAAAAACACAAAGCGGTTGGAGACGGCATGACGCGTCCAGCTGCCACAAAGGGCGCTACTCAACTCGCTAAGGCTTGCACTCTTGCACAGTTTACTGCTGGATCTTCACTAGTATCGATTGTATGAACTATTTCGTAGAACAGAAAGTCCCATAGTCGCTGATATCATAACGCACGTATGATATTCTTCTCGGACTTGCTCTCGGGCAGCATTACATAATACGGATGGATGGATATTTTATTACGGAATTTGAATAGAACGCTGTTTAGGGTGTGGTAAAATGTTATATGAGTTGTCTTATTATCTAATATTTCTTATAGGATTTCACAGCGCAACCGCACCTTACAGAAAACCGCCACTGGTAGGTACCTATTTATTTTATCTATCCAAAAAATCCCGCCTAACTTGTACGACGAACCACTCTCCAGCAGTTAGGGCCAATTGTATTAGAGTACCCATCATGCGATACTAATATGGTCACGTTATACGTGTATTTGAAAATCACCCGGTTCAAGTTCATTCTATTCGTTATTCCGTCAAGTTTGTGGAGCTGTACTTGTGCCGTCCCATGTCTATAGTACCTACAAAATTACAACCACAATTTGATTTAAAGGTGGAAAATTCAATGATAAAATATAAAAAAGGTGGTGTGAACCCTTAGGCCCTTAATACATGAAGATACTTACAAGTTACGTGTCTGCTCCGCCTCCATAAATAGCCTATTGATATGCTATTCGAATGATTTCCGTACACGGCACTACCGGAAATATACTGAACTACATATTTTTCACGTGAAGCCGTCGAGTTAATACGACGTAAGGTGACTCTAGCGATGAAGACAATAATATTGTTCTTGTTTAAGCATAATTTATAATCAAGTTAAGCATAAAAAACTATCTAAAATAATATTTTGGGTTCACCTATACAATGAAATAAACATTAATTGTAGGGCATTCGTTGCCGCCAAGGAACTATATGATGTCAAATGGACTTTTCTTTCCAATATTAATATGTGCTTTCTCCGCTAAATCCTTTTTTGCGTATTTTGGTAAATCATAGTTAAATGAACATGAATATTTTTCCACTTCCAAAACAAATTTAACATTCAAATCATGTTCGGACGTTATTTCTTTCAAACGGGTAGTAAACACTAATGCAAGTCGCGTAGCGTGCTACCAGCACCCAGCATTAAGTAACGTGCAACTGACGTCAAACCCGTAGTCGACGCGTATGTGCACAAACACTAGCAAAATAGTATGGCGGTCACTCACGAGCGGCGCGTATGCTACGCGTACGAAAGTCGAGTAGCTTGTATCTCCATGTACGAAGGGCCTTAGAATGCCAAGATAGGCATTATCGCTGTTTATTATCAAGAGAGTTATATTTTTGAAAAGAATATAACCCAAACCGTTCATCACTTAAATACACGGCTGATATTATTTGAAATTCAATCAAAGAAAACTTAATCACCGTTTTTTGTTATTATTGTCAATCATCTCAATAAGGATTTTTCATAATACGTAGTTCATAATCTACTATGGTTTAAGTTTGCAGCCACGTTAATGTGATAACATATTAACTCCATTGGGACATTAATAAATTATCATTAAATATATGGCATGCGCTTGTATGTCGAACCATTTTCTGGAATATTTTTAATCAACATGGTTGTTGACTACAGAAAATTTAATGAGTTTTACTATCGGTCTAAATACATAACTAAGTGACAAAACACACTCGTCTTGAACACTTTTAGATTTAAGCTATGTATTACAAATTGTGTGTGTTATATTCTCTATTCTTTTGATAGATAAAAATCTAAAAGTATCCTCCAAAAACTTATAAAATATCGTAGTTTTGAAAAATACACATTTGACGTCAAGAAATGTATTGTCTATTTGAAAAAAATCGCATTTAAATCAATCTTTTAACAACAGTCGCTTTCGCCTTTGAATTATAATCGTACTTTTGTTTGTATTAGCGTGCCGCACTATGATTTTTATTTATATATCTCCCTTTCAAAACATCTAAGATCCAACTAGATGCATTTATTTATGCAAATATTCTTTAAGTATCAGAATACGTCTGTCTCGATCCTAGTGAGACAGATGTCAAAAAACACGTGTAAAAAACTTTTTATTAATAAATAAAAAAAATCTTCAGTATTCTTCTTCTTCTTTATTTTAACTTATAACAGAACATCAAATGCTTAAAAATAAAAGGTTTTAAAATGTTTTTCTTACTACTTCAGCTATAAAGTTGGGGCATGCAACCTGGATTATTGCAAATGGTACCGGCTCTAAATAAGGCTAGTCTGTTAAATTTCGCCGTGTTTATTTTATTTTTAAATTGACTACTTACAATTTTTATAGTTCTATTAGTAATAAAGCATTATGGACTACAAAAAAATTACAATAACAATTAAAAAACATTGTTTCGTTTTTGATATTAGGCAGTGCTATCTTTGTTACTGCTGGCATTTCTGTGAGAGGTCACCATAAAAGTCAAAAGCACCCTCAGGGTTGAGATAAAAAATTCATCCACGGCTACTTAATTTCCCCGCTTCATAAATAATTATTATAAAATATGCAGCACGCAACCAACAAAACACAGATAATACATTCATGAGATTGAAATGAAGGCTGCGACCGGAAGAGGACATCGCGTCGAGGGATGCTATTTTATCCTAGTCTATTTGCGGTTTGCATCAGGATGAATAATGCCACAGGATATTGCGGACACAATATCACATTACTCTTTCAGTCAGCGCTGAAAACTGAAAATTGTCATGACGTAAACAACGCATTATTTCAGCACGGTTTAGTCTTTGTTATGCTTTAAAACAGGAACTGAGATGGCGTACAATAAAATTACACTCTGGGTCCTTTTTTCAATTAAAATTTAAACAATTTTCATTAAAAAAATTAGAACATCTTCAAAACTGTTATCTTGCGTAAAATATAGAAAACACTTATCATCGTTGAGTTAATTTGTAAAAACTAATATTTAAAACATTTTATTTTTCCTGGAACTTCTTTATTACTTTTTAAATAGGTTACAATACAATAAAAAACACTGTAAAAGGTTTGTTAAGTTGAAAAAAAAATATATATTAACTTTATGTAATACGAATAATAAAAAAATCAAAATTATTCTCGTAAAATCCCATTGAAATAGTAGAAAATCTCTGTATATTGCGTAAAGTAAATAAAATCTTAACAATTGCAAATATTATTTTTTAATGATAAACTAATGTTTATGAAACAAGGTTTTATGCAAAACATAAAGTATAACAAATAATTATAAGCAATAATTAGTCGCCTGAAATATCAATACAAATTGAAAATATCTCCCTAGTAAAAATAAATGCACCAACGGGAATTTTTATTAAATTAAAAATAAGGGAATTTAAGTTAAAAATATTTCACCAATAAATGAAGACATAATAATGTCTCGACGCCATCTAGTGAGAAATTTAGCACTAACAAAGCCTTTCCTACAAAAATAAAGTTGGTTGTTTACAAGTGGAAAAATATAATAAGCCCTAATTGTTAAGGTACTAGGACATATTGAATCCAACATAGCTCAGTGGTTTCAGAGCACCTGACCGGACATCATATGGCATGGGTTCCCGTTGGCGGCATTTATTTTTACTCGGGAGATATTTTCAATTTGTATTGATATATCAGGCGACTAATTATTGCTCATAATTTTTTTGTTAACCGTAAATATGTTAATTTCAATTTCCGTGTATATCATAGAGCCCTGCGAAATCTATGTTGAAATGCCAATTATTATTCTGATTTTTGAAGTGAAACTTCTTTACGCGCGTTATGCAATTTCGAGGACAGGAGTAAAACCAACTCATGACCGTCATGAAATTAAATTAAAATGAGGTATAATAATTAGGTCCCAATGTTATAATTATGGCTTTTTGTCCGTGGATTCATTTTGGTTTTTAACAATTTTGAAGAGACCTTTCCATCTTTGTAGATATCCGTGGTATCAGCTCGCAATTGAACATTGATTGTCTTTTGTTTTCGAACATTTGAAAATTTGAATATGGTTATGTTTTGTCTGAATATAATAATATTTATTATGCTAAAACATAAAAATACCAGTCTATTGAATTGTTGCTTTGCTTTTGAAGTTAAACTTTTTTACGCGCGTTATGCAATTTCGAGGACAGGAGTAAAACCAACTCATGACCGTCATGAAAAACCGTGATCATTTCGCTATAGGAGCCAAGCCAATATTATATACCTACTTTAGGTCACTCTCCAAACTCAGCTTCGCGGTCTAGAGGCAGAGAGCCCGATTGTCGTCGTGAAGAACCGAGGTTCGATCCCCGCTTTAACTAATTTTCCCCGCTTTAACTATTTTTTTTTCTTTTTGTGATTTTTTTAATAATAATTTTTTTTAAAGTGATAAAATGTTCTCGTGCTGCGACTTTTAGATATTTTTACTATATGATATTTTGTTCGAATACGTGATAACCGCGGTCTAGAGGCAGAACGTTCGACACTCGTTATGCAGGACCCGGGTTCGAATCCCATATTTTTATAACTTTTAATTTTTTTTATCAACGATTTGTAATAATGTAGTAAAAAATTAGATAATTTTTTTAATTTAAATTTAATTTACTTTACTGTTACTATATGATCTTTTGTTCGAAATTTAGCTTACAAATCGAGCCGGTATAGTCGCTCGGTATTTTGATTAATTATTTTTATTTATCAATGATTTGTAATAATGTACTAAAACATTAAATAAATTTGTTAATTTAATTTTACTTTAATTTACGATACCTATATGATATTTTGGTCGAAATATAGCTTACAAATCGAGCCGGTAGAGTCGCTCGGTATTTTGATTAAGTATTTTTTTTATCAACGATTTGTAATAATGTAGTAAAAAATTACATAAATTTGTTAATTTACCTTTACTTTAATTTCCGGTACCTATATGATATTTTGGTCGAAATATAGCTTAAAAATCGAGCCGGTAGAGTCGCTCGGTATTTTGATTAATTATTTTTATTTTGAATCATTAAAATTACTAATCAAGGCCGATAACGCCGTGTCGTGCGAAATATCTCTCCTCGCGGTCTAGAGGCAGAGCGTTCGACACTCGTTATGCAGGACCCGGGTTCGAATCCCATATTTTTATATTTTTTAAATTTTTTTTATCATATGCTACTTATAAATATGTCAATAGACAGAAAAAAAGAGAGAATGAAATGAAAAGAGAGAGAGAAGAATAATAAAAGTTTCACTTCCGTCTTGCGTAGGCTTGCCACACACTGTATTTTTTTTAAATAAAAATCTAGAGTTTTATTCCGAAGGTAATTTTAACTGTTGTCATGTGATATTATTTTCTAGGAAAAATACCTACATTTTTTTTTTTAAAAGCCAAATGGTATGCAAGTAACATCCCACTTTGGTTAACAGTACCATAGTAATGCGTTCCCACCCAGGCAACGATCACCAATACTTTTCGTTTATTGTGATGTTATGAGGAAGAAGTTAGATATTTGTCAGGTTGTTCGTTGGGTACCTGAAGATGTTTTTGTTAAGATTTGTGAATTTATCTTCCACGATAACGAAAATCCGCAAATGAAAGGGTCATATCGAAAATTGTGCACAAGGTCTTTAAATCATACAGTAATGTAAAACTGAACTAAAAAAAATCAAACGAGTAACAGAAACAAAATAAAACAGAAATAAACCCCTTTGGCAAATTTGAGAGATATTCCTCACAAACAACAGAGTATTTTGAGAGACATATTATATCCCAGCCAACAACCCACCTAGCAATGATTTTTTCTTCTATTTTCACTCCTAATAATATATTATTACGTACTTACCGTAGGAACGAAGGACACGTAGATTTCATTTTGTTATTATAGACGTGTATCTAGCCAAGTTCAGAACCGAATCTAGTTTTAAGTTCGGCCTAACTGCCTCCATCAGCGTTGTATATCACGCGGCGCCTGCTGTTCGGGTGATCAGTGTATCTCCTAGCATCGATGCTACCGAATTTGCCTATACATCAGGCGCAGACCGCTTGGCCTTTTCAAACCTTCGCTTCGCTAACAAATGACAAGATTCGTTCTTACTACAACCACTCATTTCTCATACTGATTCCATATACCAAGACAAATAAACAAAACTTTACAAACATTGTTTAGGTGATTTGTTATGGTAATTAGTTTTCTGTATGTTATATTGTTTATTTGCAAACATCTAAAGTTTTAACCCGCCTTATTTATAGTTAGTATTTTGGCATTCAAATAAATTTGAGATAACATTCATGTCATGGGCGCCCGCAGAAAATTTTCTAGGAGGGGAATTTTCTTTTCTTTTTTAGTAATGTTTTAATGTAGTTTTAATTTACTGTGTCGTATTTGTATGATGAACGAACGGACAGGACACTGTAGTAATGAAGGGCATACTGTAGCAACATATTTTTTATTAACTCTGCGGGTTTTTTGCTGCTTGGCCATGCGGGCGGAACTTCGTTGGGCTACGCCCAGTTTAAGTGATGCTTACAACAGTTACATTTAATATGTAGATAATAGGTTATTCACAGAGCAAGGGTGAGTATATATTGTTAAAACACGGAACCGGAAGGAGTTAATGAATAATAACATGCTCAATTTAGGCATACTAAGAATGACAGTTGTTTGAATAAATTAAATTTTACGTATTTGCGATGGATTATTTCAAATGAAACAATATTATTGACTACATTTTAACAACTGATATTAACTGTTATCGTACCTAATATAATTTGCTCATACCAGACTTGCAGTGCTTAAATATGTGTTACAACCGTCAATATCTATTAGTTGAATCAATATCGTATAGTTTTTCACAACAATTAAAGATAGTTATAACACAGTTGACTGAAATAATACATTATTACATATTGATTAATTGTTCCAGTGTTTATGAATAAAAGAAGGTAATTGTGCGATGAGATTAGCAGTCGGTTTAATTAAAAGGTGTTAATTTTACTCCAACTGGTGGTAATTCTTTACCTACAACTGTTAGTGTATCTAATAAAGTTAAAAGATTGATTGTATAATATACACCTTCATCAGAAGAGTAAAAATCCTTATATAAAGGTAGATTATTACAATATAGCGCCCCTGAGGTGTTTTCTCAAATTGTCCAATAAATAAATAAATATAATGTTTGCATTTTATTGTGTACATATGCATTGATATACAACAGAAATAGATAATGTTATCCGATTAAACATTATTTTATTAAAAAACAAATAACTTTGTTAACATCACTTTATTATATACAACCAATACATTTTTCATGAACGAAGTTCTCCTCATCAGAAGTAAGTATACACCGATGTCAAAAATTAAATATAGATTACAATTGAAAAGAAGAAGTGGAAGGAGGGGGGAGGGGTAAGAGTAGGCTGGGTTTATAAGAATTAGGAATTACAATATCGTTAGACGGGAAAGACCAGATAAGTGAGAAAATATATAAAAGAGAGTTTTAAAAAAAAATCTTGTTAATTATATCTGCTTTTATATTAACATGATTTATTTTAATTAAAATTTTTTCCTAAAATTTCTAAATTATTTATTTGCGATGCTTTATATCCTGTGTGAAGTATTTTAATTAATATTATTATTTTTTTTAATAACGGTTATTCTAATAAATTGATAGTTGAAATATTTAAAAAAAAATTAAACATATTCTCTTCAAACGGTATATTTACCCTATTTCTAAAGATAGAAATAAACAATGGCATATAATTCTGTTTGTGGATAACGATACTTCTAAAGGTATATATAAAAAGATTCCTAGTACTATTCAACCGGCGTTTTACACTAATAACAAAATGAAGAAATATATTCTTAATAATAAAGATAGCGAAAATCAGGAGTTTATAAACTCAATTGGGATGATTATAATTTATTTTAAAAAGGTAGAACCAATATAAACTTTGAAGTCAGAACTAAAGAACATCTCTGGGCTCTAAATTGAAATAGTGAATCTGAGTTTGCAAATCATCTTTTTAATAATGACCACACTTTCGATAAAAATTCAGGTCTTAAATTACTTCACTCAAGATATAAAGCATCGCAAATAAATAATTTTGAATTTTTACAAATTAGAAAACATTTCAACAAAAAATAAATAAATAATAATAAATACAACTATTTCACAATTCAAAAAGAATCTTAACTGAACCTGCCGTCAAAAGTTACTCGCTTACAAAAGCCTTTATTCGTAACCCGGTAATGTTTGTCTTTCTTAAAAAATAAATAAAATGTGAACGCAGCAAAAAAAAAATGAGATATAATTTTATTGAGAAGCAAAAAAAAATTATAAACCCAATTTTAAATTTTTATTTATTGTTATTAAGTTTAATTTGTAGAACTCCATTTTATTTTTTTATTTTTTATATATTCAATAATATTATTATTGGGTTTATAAAAACAGTTTATTTTTAAACAAGTTCTGCTGTGTAATTATTATTACGCGTGACAGCTGTTTCGCCTTCTGAAGGCATTATCAAACTGTGGGTAGCCCACTTACAGACGATACATTTATATTATTTCTAGGTAGGTATTTTAATTACAATTACTGATTTCTTAATTGATTTCTGAGTAAAATATTAGAAATTATTAATGGTTTTTACCCCAGTAAAGTTTCCCCAATTAGTGTAAAGTTTAAATTTGACTGAATGTATTTATGTTAGTTATTCCCAAACGATGACTCATAGGGTTATTTTAATAGCATAATTAAGTACTTCATAGTGCACTCATATGTGCACTAGGTTTGAAGATATCTAGTAGGGGTGAACGAATTATATTTGTTTGTTCGTTAATTAGAATAGCTTTCGGATTATTAGAGTTTTTGTTAATTTCTAACTGTTCTAAAAGATTCAGTTTACGGCCTTTATTTTGTACGTGTAACGGAGTTGGTTTATTATTATCATTAAGTGAGTGATTTTCATCTAGGAGATGTTTGGCAAATTGAGATTGCATTTTATTATTATTTTTAAAAGATCTTATATGTTCTTTGAACCTAGTGTTAAAGGACCGGCCCGTTTGTCCAACATAAACAGCGTTGCATTCGTCACACTGGAGTTTATAAATGCCACTATTTTGTAATTTGAGTACCTTACTTTTTGAGTTTTTAAGAGATGATCCCAAGTTGTTATTTGTGCGGAAGGCAATATCTAAGCCACACTTTTTGAGGACTTTGGCAATTTTATTAGATGTCTGTCCGATGAATTCTAAACACCCGAATTTATTATTCGTCTTATTATTAGTCGCTGGGTAAATTAGTTTAAGGTTATTTTTGTGTTTGTTATTATTAATTATTTTTTCAATGTCTCTACCCTTGAAGCCATTATTTTTAGCAATAGTTAGGATTGTATTTTTTTCTTTCTCGTATGCTTTCTTGTCGAGTGGGATGTTAGTAAGCCTATGAACCATTGAGTGGTAGGCAGATAATTTATGTGACCATGGGTGTAAAGATTTATAATTAATGGTCGTATCTGTAAACGTAGGCTTACGGAAAATTTCAAACGTATGTTTATTATTTTCTCTACCGATTGTTAGGTCTAAAAAATTAATTTTATTATTACACTCTCTTTCAACCGTAAAGCAGATTTTACGGTTGATGGAGTTAGCAAATGTGACAAAAAGATCTAATTGTCTGTTGGTACCTTTCCAACAGACCAAAATGTCGTCAACATAACGAACATAGTAAATGATGTGTTTGCTAAAGATTGAATTTAAAATTTGTTTTTCAATGTAATCCATAAATATTTCTGCAAGAAGTGGACTGAGGGGCGATCCCATTGGTAATCCGTCGTTTTGTTGATAGAATTTATCGTTAAACTCGAAGTAGTTGGTTTCCACGCAAATTTTAAATAGATCGAATAAGTCTTTTTTAGTAACTGGGTTTATATTAGATTCGTCTAAAATATCTTCAATGATTTTAAGGCATTCTTGTTTATGTTGGACAAACGGGCCGGTCCTTTAACACTAGGTTCAAAGAACATATAAGATCTTTTAAAAATAATAATAAAATGCAATCTCAATTTGCCAAACATCTCCTAGATGAAAATCACTCACTTAATGATAATAATAAACCAACTCCGTTACACGTACAAAATAAAGGCCGTAAACTGAATCTTTTAGAACAGTTAGAAATTAACAAAAACTCTAATAATCCGAAAGCTATTCTAATTAACGAACAAACAAATATAATTCGTTCACCCCTACTAGATATCTTCAAACCTAGTGCACATATGAGTGCACTATGAAGTACTTAATTATGCTATTAAAATAACCCTATGAGTCATCGTTTGGGAATAACTAACATAAATACATTCAGTCAAATTTAAACTTTACACTAATTGGGGAAACTTTACTGGGGTAAAAACCATTAATAATTTCTAATATTTTACTCAGAAATCAATTAAGAAATCAGTAATTGTAATCAAAATACCTACCTAGAAATAATATAAATGTATCGTCTGTAAGTGGGCTACCCACAGTTTGATAATGCCTTCAGAAGGCGAAACAGCTGTCACGCGTAATAATAATTACACAGCAGAACTTGTTTAAAAATAAACTGTTTCCAATTTTAAATATTTTCCCACTCTACTGGTCTTTCCCGTCTAACGATATTCTAATTCTTACCCCTCCCCCCTCCTTCCACTTCTTCTTTCCAATTGTAATCTATATTTATTTTTTGACCAGTGTATACTCCTGGTGAGGTGAACTTCGTTCATGAAACATGCAGAGGTTGTACATAATAAAGTAATGTAAACACAGTTATTTGTGTTTTAATAAAATAAATAATGCCTTCACAAAGTGATAAGCTTCCAGAAGAAATCTTCTTAATAAACGCTTGTTAATGGTCAAATAATTTTTGAATAACTACGTGTATTGTTACTGCATATTTAAATATTCGCGCCAGTCATTTGGTTCGTTCTTATACCGCAAGAGGTGCGCTCTGTCGACCATCCATAGCCGCCGTGCATATCGGCCACATTCAAGGAACGCGTGATTTTTATAAACGTCAAACATAATCACGTAATTGTAGATAATTTTCTTTGTAATGTAATTAATCCAATGGATTATGAACTTTTTTTTAACATATTTTCTTCAATATTATCCAAAAATTATATGAGCAGAAACGATGTTTTTGAAGAAATTTCGTATTACGTGTGGCTATCCTATTTCAGTATGAAATCGGGTCTTCATTTTAAAGTCTTATTTTTTTGGATCCTGTCGCCTGCAAACCGAAATGAATTTGTAATATTCAATCATGAACATTTTCATGATTGAATATTACAAATTATGTTTTTTTTGTTAATTTTTATTTTTATCAAATACATACGTCTCAAAGATAATTTCTAAAATAGTATTTCTTATTGCGACAACTTCAAAAATAAGAAATATCTAGTACATTTTAGATACCTCACGGTATGTTGTGTACCAATTCTACAAACATTTCAAATAAATCAAAGCTCGGCAAACAACGTTAATATTAATTCTCATTATTGTTAATATTAACATCTGTTTGTCTTTTCGTAAATTCATTAAACATTAAAGACTTGCTTCTGTTCAAACAACTTTATCTGTTTTGTTGTACAATTTCCGCTCCCGGTTGCTTCGAAATGAAAAAAAAATTGCTTGTATTTAATGGTGGGATTACCCAAGATAAATATGCAAAATTTATTTAAGGCAGTGGCGAACTGATTGCTTAGTCGGTTGAGTTGGGCCAAGTGCCGGGGGACGTAAAAATGGGAAAACCGCCATAAAGGAGAACGAATTTCATATTAAATCTCTCTCTTCTCTCCCTCTCTGTAATCGTTTTCTTGAGGGTTGTGGTATCCATAATTTGTACTGCATTTGATACTCGTGTAAAAGCAATGTAGTATCTTAATTGTTGTCATTACTCAATAGTGCAGACCAGTGGAAGATAACGGGATATTATAATTGATGGATTGTGAAGCTAAAATATTAAATATTGCCTCAGGTTAATTGCTTAACGCCTTTCAAAATCAAAATAATATTTTCAAATTTTCTTTGTAATATGATGATATTTTGCTGTTGAAAAATTAGAGAGACGTTGGAAATTTACCTATTAAATAAACACCGTTAGTCGTATTGAAAAATCATTTGTCAAATATTTAAACAAATGAAACGCATGTCAAATATAAATAAATTTTGATTAAGTGCTTAAAATATTAATTATTATTTTTTTGGTAAACTAATGTTTAAGACAAGATTTTTTATGCATAGCACAAAGGGTAACAATTATTTTACAAGCAATAATTATTCGCCTGAAACACTCATCCACATTGAAAAATCTCCTGATAAAAGATACATGACGTAACAAGCAGTTATTGTTGAATGAAACTGTAGTATATATTGAATTATTTCGCGGATAAGAGATAAGCCGCCATAGCTCAGTGGTCAGAGCTGTCGACCGGAAATCGAAGGGACACGGGTTCGAGTCCCGTTGGCGTCATGTATCTTTTATCTTAAAATATAATAATTTTTGCACATACTTGTTCGCATGTCTGAAATACAATCAGTGTCAATTTTTAAAAATGAAAGGAGAACAATTTCACGCAGAGACATTTCATTTATGTTTGATTTAGAATTATTCCTAATGCAGATACGGTTAGCGTTTATGGAGAATGTTCCAGATAAGCCTCCAGGATCTGGAACATCCAGAGGATTCCGGTCGACGTAAGCCTATCATATCTTCTCGTTGGTAGTCGGCCGATAATTCGCCGCGCAGTTGCAGAGTTGCCGCAAAGCTGTGAACTTGCAGCAGGGCAGCCACAAGCTTAATGCATGCTATCAAAAGCTGTTTCAACAAATTAATAGCTAAATATATATTCAATAAAGTTATTCCGAAAAATAAATAAAAATTAATAGCTACTTCAAAAATTTAACATCGCCACCGATCTGATCTGATTTAATAGGGTGATCTAAGGCTGCTGCCTCACATAATCTGCTGATTATGTGTATTGTTCACGCAATATATATGGGATTGTCAGATATGCATTAGCAAAGACTTCGTGGATAGGAAATCTCAAATCCTGCAATTGGTTTATCTACCCAATGTACTCATCCCAAAAATGTCACTGTGACCAATTATTGTTGCAAAATGTCAACAAAGTGACATTATTCTCATTTGGACCTTTGCAGTGCTCAATATAAAATCGTATCTCAGACAAGGAGAATTGATCTATAGCATAATTACAACCGTGGAATAAATTATTGTGCATATAACTTAACATTCATATTTCGAATGCATTCAGAATTTGGCAGTCTGGCCTCAACTGCGACGGGTGATTTCCTTTTTATGCTATAATCCAATCTGGGCTTTTTTTATGATCTGAAGCCCAGGTTTAAACATCGAGGAATACTGTCTATCAAGCTTAGCAGATGCATTAAAAATAAATTGTCCCATGTAACATTGCAATTAACATAGTTCTGGGACTGGTCCTTTGTGCGTGTTGCGAAGGTTCCAGCAACACCAACTAATAGAGTGAAATTGCAGGTTCGCGACACCATACATTATGATGTCAACTAAAGTGTTGACTAAAAGGAAAAATACCCCCTTTCATTCTGAGTGGAAGGACGAATTCTATTACGTACTCTGGAGTGTGACAGTGAAGCGCAAAAATGGCAGAGGTAGATCGAAACGAGACAAAATGCAATAGAAAAGAAATCCCAGATTCTTATGTGTGGTAAAACATTAGACGCCCGTATTATGATTCCGGAGATTTGTACAAATAATTCCAGGTGGTTAGTCAGACAAAAGCCGTTGCTTTTAGCATGGCCTCCGATGTGTGTGATAAACTGTCAATATGCACAAATTTTTGGATAATATCGTTCATTAGACAAAATAACTGGCTTATTAATCATGACCTAACTCAGCTCTTAGAATTGAAAGAAATCGTACACAATATCTATATACTTAGTTAATTAATCTAATCAATTATGTTCCAGCCTGGAGATATAAATCTTGTTAGTTATGACCGTTGTTAAGGAACGGGGGGATTACATAAGGCGCCAGTATTAAGGATGGAGCTCCCCACGCTATAGCTCCATGTGGCGACATTGTTAGGAAAGGCAGCTCAGCGTAGAGATATGATATGAGAATCTAATTTATTCAGGAAGGGTCGACAAAAGCCTTTATAACGGGAACTAATCAACAATCCAGACTACACTTCTCTCGTCAAATAAAACTCCTATTGGGATGATAAATGGTTGTATTCACAGGCAACAGGTACATTGTATGACACAAATGAGGACACAGTTAACATCCTAAATTATTTCCTGACTGTTAGAATTGAACAATCTCTCTCGTGTTTTGTTCTGGCTGGCAAACTTGTTTAACAGACATTACAAGAAAGGCACATAATGGGGAAATGGTTAAGTAACATGCTTACATGAGCCGTTCCGGGTGATGCAAGAGTTGAGAGGCCCTAGTGGCGTTACTCACAGTCATTTTTTTTTTTTTTTTTTTACACTAATACCGCACAAGAGTCCCAACTGCTCCCGTCTGGAGCCAGTGAGACTATGGCATCCCCAATTGGGGTATGTTGTGAGGCTGAGGGTATTGGGGAAGGGAGGGAGATGGGGAAGAGGAAGGTGGGGAAGTACCTGGCTATTCAGATCTGGTCACCAAACACGGCTAAAGCCATTTCAAGCAACGTTTCAATTCTGAATGGTGGTCTTGCACCAGGGCGATACTGAGAGTATCTTCCACTCTGGAACGTGCCGCAAATATACTATATATTATTTTAATTAATTAATTGTGAAATAACACAAATTAATCAAATAAAATTTATTTGCGCACGCCGGGTTCGAACCCGCGACCTTCGGATCTGTAGTCAAAAGCGTATACCACTAGACCACGCCGGCCCTCAAAGTCATGGTGGAGTAATAACCATGATGGTGCTCTCTCATACGCGCCACAATACAAAACAACCGCATATGTCGTCAAGAACGAAACTAGCGTTCGTGAGCATTTTCGTAGCAAACTGCCCACACATGGTGTTGGGACCAAGGCCAGACTCCTAGTGATGGCCGCCGATGGCCGAGGCCGTTGGAATTTTAGCGTGCCTTGCGCCGTGCGATGTGCGCAGCCGCTAGTGCTGCCAACTGTCTGCGTCTAATTTTAGGTTCGCGGGTCTTTTGAATGCGTTAGGGATATCTACTTCGTGACACCGTATTAACGAAATAACTACCATTTTAGTGTCAAAAGTACATGCGGACTGCGAATGTATATCAAAGTTAATATTTCAATTCGATTTTGTCAATTTATTAGTATTTTTATTTTGTACGTAACATTTATGAAAGTCAATTAATACCTCTAGTGTTGTCAGCGTATGTCGATTTCTAATTTATTGAATTATCAATACCGGTCTGGATATCAACAGCCCGACCGTGCTCGTGAAATCGATATAAAATCATCGTTAGTTACCCCTATATCACATTAGGTTGATGCTAATATAACGCTTTCATAATTTAAAAAAAAAAACGAAAGGAACGCTAAAACTATGATATATCCTTTCTTTCTACCCCCGTGAGGAAATGTTTCATTGGTTACTTTCAAAGTAATTTCTTGTCATTTAGTATAAAATGGAAAATCGTTTCAAATGACGGCCGGCATAGTCCAGTGGTAACGCATTGGACTGCCATTCCGAAGGTCGCGGGTTCGAACCCGGCGTGCGCAAATAAAATTTATTTGATTAATTTGTGTTATTTCACAATTCACAATTAATTAATTAAAATAATATATAGTATGTTTGCGGCACGTTCCAGAGTGGAAGATACTACCAGTATCGCCCTGGTGTAAGACCACCATTCAGAATTGAAACGTTGCTCCAAATGGCTTTAGCCGTGTTTAGTGACTAGATCTGAATAGCCAGGTACTTCCCCACCTTCCTCTTTCCCTTCCCCACTCACCTTCAGCCTCACAACATCCCCCGATTGGGGATGCCATAGTCTCACTGGCTCCAGACGGGAGCAGTTGGGACTCTTGTGAGGTATTCACTATAAAAAAAAAAAAAAAAAAAAAAATGACGAAAATTAAGCGTGTCATACCAAATTTTTGTCATTGTTAACGTTTGAAAAGAACTACAATCATTTAAAAAGTTTGTTCATAAATTCCTCAAAATTTAGTTCGTTCAGTTTTTGAGAAAGCTATTTCTATGGTCATTGTAATTTTTTCTTAATAAGTCTGCTTAAAATGAAGCCTTTGATATCTTTGCCCTGAAATTGGGATTCTTTTGCTGCGCCTCTGATCTTTAAGAGACATTATTTTTTTAGACAAAGCAATTAGTTTAATGGTGGCGTAATATCAACGGAAGTAATCCTGATGAGCCTTGGTTTACATAACGATTAAAATGTTAAATTTATTTTCTCTCAATTCTGCTATTGAAAACACGAACTTGGATTGTGAATTTAAATTTTAAAAAATAAATAATGTTCGTACAGTTTTTGAATTTTTAAATATATTCTGATAAGAATGAATTTTTTCAACTTTATTAATTTGAATTAAAAACATAAATGAAAGAGCTGCAAATAAATCTGGAACCCACCTTTGTCTGTATGAATGTGGGGTCCCTAATTCCGAATATGTAGTACGGCCGAAGGGGGTTGGGGGGAAGATGGGGGTAAGACTATTTGTATCTTTTTTGTGTGAATAACCCACAAGAGTCCCAACTGCTCACATCCATCTGTGGTATTACACCAGGAATATACAGAGAGTGACTTCCACTCTGGTGCCACAAACATACCTTTTAATATTTTAACAGAATATCTGGTCACTTAACCGAGCCTAAAGAATTTCAAGAAAAGTCAAAAATTTCTGGATGGTTGTCTTTCAACAGGGCGATACTTAGAGTAAATACAACTCTTACTTAATTTAAGTGAATCAAAATATTTTTTCAGAACCGATATAAGTAATATATTTTGTAAGATTAAATTATCAATTCCCATAAATAAGTCTTTAAAACCATCTCCTTCATTATTTGTTATTGATTATCTTCATCAATTTATTATTAAACAGATGCACGTGAATTAACTAAGCTAATATCGTTCTGACTACCAAAAAGAAACATGAGGCTTCCTGAGTTGTTCTTTGTTTATACATCTAAAACATTTTTTTCATTCCCCAGCCCAAAGGCTATATGGGCTTGGAAATAGATTCAGTTCTGTTGATGTTTTCATTTATTCAATACATAAATTTTATCAGAAATTTAAATTTTGTTTCGTTAACATAATAATATATATAACACAATAATAACATAGCTAATATAATACATTATTTTTTATTTTAATTTTGAATTTTGCTATTTACTCCTGGCAGGAACAACGCTTTTTTTCTCACTTCTCTCTTCTTTGAATTTGTTGTGGGTACTTAAGTGTATTACGTTGGTTCATTTTGTTCATAACTTATTTTTTAATACTATAATGTTGCTAAACTGACAATATCGATATATTGAATTGCAAATCCCATTCATGGAGCTTGAACAAAAAATATTATCATTTATTTTATTAAAATGTTAATATAAACACACTAAATAACGTAATTTATTAATACTTATTTTATGTAAGCCCTAAGGGTGTAAACAAACAAATACACAAAAAATATAAAATTACATTTTTTTTTATAAAATCCAGATAAAACATCATTGAAGCGCCTCTCAGTAAACGTGTTTTCATGTCCCATTATTTTCTACATCTAATTCAATGGCGATAAATAGGGGTGATTTTTTTTTTTTTTATTTAAAAATATGGAAACAATGTTCCAGTAACTTATGATCAACAAAATACGCCAAAACATGTATTATTTTTTGTAGGGTTGCTCACTAGAACATGGTGGAAGTACGTTTTTATTTCTTTTTCGTTTTATACTGTTGGTCAGGGGTGGGAACCTGCTGCCCGCGGGCCGCATGAAGCCCGCGAGGCTCTTTGGTGCGGCCCGCGAACACTTTTAGAGCGGCTACATAAAAAAAATAGTATAAAAAATTACTTTCAGAACGCGAAAACGGTTTTTTCACGTTTTTTTTAGATAAATTTTAAGACATTATTACAAAACTCAGAGAAAAGTATAACATAACTGACAGGTAGGTACTTACGGATGCACCTCCGTTACTAGAAAGCAATTTAGGCCCACAGAAATAGTTGAACCAACATTGTTTTTTTAAAATTTATTTTAGTTCTTATTATTTTACTAATAATAAATCTAATGTGTAATAAGAAAATATGAATGTAAAGCTAATTAAACTGGGGACTTGCGTACAGATAAAATTACATTTTTGGATTCATATGCAGGCACACTTACAAGAAGGAAACCATTATCGTGTTTGTAGTGCAGTTTTAAAATTGCAGACTATGTAATGCAAAAACCGGAGGAAATGATATTCGTGTTATGGGCGAATTATTAAAGTTGTGGGCTTTCACTTGGATTCACTCTTAAATTAAAACTGGTAAAAGTTTTGGATCCATCTGCGGATGCATTTCGAAGGAAACCATTCTCGTGTTTGAAGTGCAGGTACAAAATTCTAGTATAACATCACATTCTGCAAAATGAGAAAAACCATTCGCTTGTTCCACGTGTAACGATTATAAGCTCGTGGATTGAAATACTTAAGTTTAAACTTAAGATTTGATTGGCGGGCTCATCTGTACATGCAACTCAAGGGAAACCGTTCTCACGTTCCAAGTGCAGCTATACATTTCTAGTAGTAGACTCATTTGAACCTATTTTCATCCATTTTTAATTCGAATATTTCTGGTCTGGTGTGATGTATAAATAAAATAAAATCTTTACTTGGTAAAATTAGATTATAACAATAAATCAAAGATTCCAACACGCCCTTTTACGTGCGGCCCGCGGATGACACCACAAATATCCAAAGTCCCCCGACGGCGAAAACGTTCCGCACCCCTGCTGTAGGTCAGTGACCCATTTAAAAAATTTTTGCACAATTATTTAGCAGAAGGGAATTGTGCAATTGGAGTTGATTACTTAGGGTTGGGTGTAACGGTTAAACTGTTTATTTTTTAGGCAGCAATATCCTTGCAAAGCGTTACTGAGAAATAGCTTATTTTTTAGTTAAGCCTCCATATTACATATATAAGCAATAATTATTAGCCTGAAACACAAATATAAATTGAAAAAATATTCAGAAAAAATAAATGCCGCTGACGGGAATTTATCCCGCACTTTCGGATTGCCGGTAAGGTGCACGGAACCACTGTGCTACGTCGACTTATTCTTAACCTCCGAATAATTCAATAATTAGTATTTCATTCAACAATTATTGCCATTTTGATTTTTTTCCACCTGAAAACAACCAACTTTATGTTTGTAGGAAAGGTATTGTTAAATACTTAATTTTTCACTAGATGGCGTCAATATATACTATATCTTCATTTAATGGGGAAATATTTTGACGTGACAAATATTATTAATAATTATTAAAGGTTTTGTGATAATTATTGTTTATAATAATTTTTTATCTTTTGTGCTTTGCATAAAACCTTGTCTTGTAACCATATATTTATCTTTAACAAATATTAATAAATAATATGGTTGTAGCTTTATGTTAAGCCGGTCGGCATAAAGTATAATAAATATATAAGTGGTGTTTACTAAATTATTGCTTTATTTTCAATTATAAGATCACATCAGAAAGTTTCTGCTTCATATGAACATTTTCTATGTTTTGTTCTATTTCATGTTTCATTTAGAATTATTAGTATTATCTTCCTATTTATAGTTATCGAGTTTAGTTTGTAGAACACAATTTTAATTTTTGGTTTTTCTTTTATGCATCCAATAATTTTATAATTAAATTTACAAAAAAACAGTTTCATACATCCTTTAGAGGGCAAAACAGCCATCACGGATAGTAATAATAATTACACAGCAGAACTTTGAAAAAAAACAGTATTTTTTTGAAAATTTTAAAACAATATTTTTGAAACAAAACTTTTAAAAATAATCTTCTTCTTCTATGTTATATTAAATTCTATGTTGATGGGTATGACCTTCCAAACTAGTTAAAGAGAAAGTTCTTCCCTAATAAATAATATTTATTTGTTTGTCGATTGTCGAAACATAAAAATTATTTAATAACTTATAAAATAATTTTTGTCCGTTGAAGACATCCATTTCATACAAACATAAAATTTTGCCTACTTTGAGATCAAGTTATGGAAGAATGTGTGTTATCTTTGGAATAATGAAGACTTGAAACAAGAAACGTAGTTAATCAGGTACTTTTCCATTGTTAACAGTTAACAGGTACGCTTAAAGGTAGCATGGCTACAGCGAGCAAAGTGTTAAATCATATAATTTACGCATTTTTAAAGTATTGTAATAACGGTGCCGCGGTGATGTGTTTGTATGTCCATGGGTGACTCGAGTTCAGTGAACTCTAGAACTAGGATTTGCTTTGATTTTCAAAATTGGAATTGACTATGGGAAAAATTCAGAAACGCAACAAAGTAGGAACCAAATGAATGTTAATGATAATGTTACATTCAAATTTCTATATTTGAATTATGTGTTCCAGGGGTGTTCTTGTTTTTAAAGTTTTAAACACGAGAATAAAAAAAAATAAACTTAGACAGATGTTGTAATTTTCAAATTTACTAACGGTGTTTATTCTAAAGGCATTTTTTTCTTGTAAACTTGTCAAATTCCGGTGAACGCAAAGACTATTTAAAAACAACACATGATTTCAACTTAAATATATAATGGGTACAACTATTTAAGTCGGGGGTTTAAGTAAATATGCACAAAATAGGTTTTTAAGTTATTATTTTAATAATTTATGCGTATTTTCTTACCATTAAACTTAACTTGTACTAGCACAATGCATGACACGAGGAATGGCGCTGTTGAATGAAATGAAAGAAAAATCCTACAATTGCTGCTCTGCAAACCGTAGTGAATTTTACTTTTCTGCGCAAGGTCTCCGGTTTTTTTAGATTTCATTCCATAATTGAGCCAGTGGAACGACGAGCTAAGTTGAAACCAAGTGATATTTATAATTTTTCTTGCGTATTGAGTGTGCAGCGGAATTTGACAAGTTTATCCGGTAGAATATGCATCATCCACGGTTAAAATGAGTGCAACTCAGAGATTCACAGAACAACAGCTAAAACCGTCTCTTTTTAAATATTCTACTAAAATGCTTTTATAACTTCCACCCACGTATTTGTGCTCATCACATTTTGTCGTTATAATGTATTTATCTTGTTGTTACAATTGGTTGCTTGCCAGATAAACCCCATTCAACAAAGCATAGTTATTTGCAATTACCACATGCATAATGCTGTGTTCTTTCATTGCGTATTAAAGCGTCATCCAAACAAGCCTAAGATTTTTGTGGTAAGGTTGTGAATGAAACCAAACTCAGCCTGTTTAGAACATAATGTAATATTCTCCTACCGTTCAATAGTAGGAGAATATTCGGCGTGTTTAGTTAGAACATAATGTAATAATCTCCTACCGTTCAATAGTAGGAGAATATTCGGCGTGTTTAGTTAGAACATAATGTAATAATCTCCTACCGTTCAATAGTAGGAGAATATTCGGCGTTTTTAATTAGAACATAATGTAATAATCTCGTACCGTTCAATATTAGTTCAAACAACGACATTTGTTTGCAGTTCTCGCCTTATCAATAACAGCGATTATTCATAGGTTAGCATCCAAACATTTAACCGTCTGCAGTTCTATAAATGCATTACGAAATAATCCTTTGTCCCGAACAAACATTCCAGTGGGGCGCACAACCAATTAACCCAAGCCCGTGGCAAAGTTCGCCATTTCGGAGACTGCAGCGACTGCACTAGGTTAAACCCAACGTTCGTTATAATCGATGGCTGTAATTTAATTATTTATTAAAATACGCTTTTCGTAAGTTATGCTTTGCAATATTAAGATGAATTATTTGTTTACGCTGGTACATAGCAATATGAAGATGAATATATAGTTTTGTACATATTAAAAACTCAATTCTTTCGAGTATCCGATGATTAGTATCTCCAAAAATTATCAAGATATGAGCTTTCAAATTGAAAATGGGTCAAACGTGTGCAATGTTATCACATTTTACGATTAAAATCTACCCGTGAATTCAGCAGATTCGTTGACGAAACCAAATCTGGCTCCTCAATTGCAAGTCTCACTGGAAGTTATGAGTTTGCAGCGATAGGATTGCAATTTGTATTCAAATGGCCTCCGTCAAACCATTTCCGAGCTCGTTCCAGCAAAATAGTTTTTCCAAGGACAACAAATAAATAATTCTAAGAGCTTTCTGATCCCTTCGCAATGCTCACCAGAACTGGGTTTGGGTGCGACTTTGAAAATAAAAATATATTGGTTGACTCGGGGTTGAGGGAATAAAAATAAATCGCAGGTTTTTATATTAAACTAACGCAAAACCTTATGAAAATTCACGAGTTATTATAATTGTAGGATTTGTGAAGCTGAAAGAATTCATAAAAAAAATATTTGCCTAATCATCATTGCTTTTCAAAAAAGATCAAATTTGCATTTCGAATGAACACCGTTAGTAAGCTTGAAAAATTGCGACATCTTTCAAAAGTTTTATAAAAGAAATACTCATTTCAAATACAGAAATATTATCAAATAAAATAATTTTAGTACCTACTTTATCGCTCGTCTGAATCTAACCGACCATCAGTTCCAATTTATAAAATCAAAACAAATCTCTTTGAACCGGAGTTACAAAGATACACACCACTGAAAATATTATTTTTATAATAAATCATACTCTAAGTACACTTTTCGTCTTTTGACAGTTCCACACCTCCCTAACATACATCATTTCCAACGTAATTTTTTTTCACAGATTACATAACCCAATAAGACATATTGAAAATTATTCTGTAAATCCCTATAATAACATCGTCTCAATTAAACAACTCTATTCTAAAACAATACTCCTTTATACTCATAAATACAAACCTCAAGAAATAACAACTAACACTTATATCAGAAACACTCTACAAGCAACTACAAATACAACATTTGGGCAATAGGCTTAATGAAGCTTTTAAATCTATAAAAGATAAATAAACAGAAGTTATTGTATTTTTAATTTTAAAAATTAACTTCCTTTACTATGGTACTAAACTCTACACAAATTCCTACTCTCATCAAAACTCACAACAATATTTTAACATTTGAAGCCTTAGACACATTACGCTATATTATGCGCGCATAATTTGGGCGTGGCATATACGTATTATATATTGTGGTGACACACTACGCTATAATCTTACTTAGGAGACGGGGTCAGATCAATTTGGGGACTGACACGGAATATCATTTCTTTGAATAGGATCTGTCACTTTGACAGATGACAGCCGCGTAAATACGGAGCTCCGTAAATTGTTCTGACCCTTTCTCCTACCTATGGTAGAAAAAGCTCACTCATTTACGATTTTGAGTTGCTATGAAAAAAAAGTACTATATTTAGTCCTTAAGTAACTAAAACTTTACATTCAGCTTTTGTTCATTTCCATGTTTTGTCTGTCCTTCCTTTAAAAGCATTAGTTATAATATTGGAACAAAAATCGGAACCCTGTTTGAACTTCGTAAAACAATTTCGAACGTCAATCAAACCAACAACCATTCGTTAAAATCTTGGAAATGCTTTCTATGCTAATTTAAAAAAAGTATATTTTATTAAGCATTATTTTTTCAACAATTTGCGTAATGAAATTTAATGATCGGAATACAATTTCTTATTTGACAGATTTCCATCAGATATCAGATCTGGGTGTTTGGTGCTTTGTATTAAGGTAATCAATAGTTTACAAAGGTGTAATGAAAACTTCTTTGTATTATTTAAAGTCGTGCCTTTAGCCAGTAGGTGGGAATGCCATCCAGGAATGAGAAATGGGGAAAGTAAAAATAAGGGAAAGGGGAATGTTTCAAAAACCTGTTTATTCCAGTCTGATAACTAAGAACGACTTATCTGGAAATAAAATATATTGGGTTAATTATTGTTTCAGCGTGTATTTCGTAAAAAAATATTAGCAATGCATGGCGCAATTTTTGAATTATCGCCTTGGTTACTAATCTCACAAGAACCTTTACTAGATCCAATGATGTATGTGGATATAGTCAGCTATGGCTTTCGAAGTATGGGCAACGCATATCGGATCATTATCCAATGTGAGATATCTCGGCGCATCAGTTGGTTATAAGAGCTCGCCGGGCACAGGTCTCCGGCGATAACTTCAAAATACCGACATGCACACTGAGATATTGTAAAAGTCGTACTAGAAAATATAGGAAAAGCAATGGTATAACCTTTCATCGGTAAGTAGAGTTTTGTCATAATCAGTAGTCTTGTAAATTGAATTATTAATGTTAAAAACTCGTGGTGAAACCTTCAACACGTTCGTTCGCGGTCGGAAGGATTCGGGCAACATCGACAGTCGTCACACCACCTTCCTACTTCCGCACGGGAACAATATTTCACAATATTGCAAGGAATCTAGACTCTATTTATATATAGCTCAATGATTAGATATGACTTTACACGCATTATTATTATTTCATTTATCTGATTTTATTACGAAATATAAATATTTTTTTCCTGTTTTAAACAACTCACATTGTTGTTCAGTAGTTCCATAGTCCTATGAAAATTGTGAGGTTGCAATAATGTTTTATGTATGTATTTGCCTTACCTGCCTTTCAAACTAACTGTTGTTAATCTCGGTCTGTTAAGAAATCGTTCAAATGTTTTTATTACATTTCTTTGTTTATTTAATACTTCATTGAAAACAATTCTTTCATCTGACAGCCCAGATTAAACCAGTGATGGCCGAGATAATGTTTCTAAACTTGTCAATATGAAACTCGAATAGATATTTCTCGAAATGTTTCACATCGAAATACCAAACAAATTTATCTTAATACCTAAAAATTGACATTTTTGTCTCACAACGAACGGTCATTTCTCGGCTAAAATGGCCAACATTCAGTTTTATTTCCCCTTTTATCTATTTATTTGATGTTCAGGCTTTTTTGGGAAGTTACTCTAAACCAAAAATGGTTTCATTCAAATTATAGACGTTCGTTCATGCATTAGCCGCTGATTACTTGATTTCTGTCGTTTGCTTCTAATTTCATCTTGATTCTATGACGTCCGTTAAAAATAATATAAATTAGTAGGAACTAAATGATAATTTATGAACAGATTAACAAGTTATTAACTAATAATTATAAGTAATAATTAGTCGCCTGAATTATCAATACAAATTGAAAATATCTCCCGATTAAAAATTAATGCCGCCAATTAAGCACTAGTTGTTCACTGAGGTACTAGTATATATTGAATTATTTGGATTGTTGGAAATAAGCCGACATAGCTCGGTGGTTCAGAGCACCTGACCAGACATCAGAAGGTACGGGTTCAATTCCCGTTGGCGGCATTTATTTTGAGATATTTTCAATTTGTATTGATATTTCAGGCGACTAATTATTGCTTATAATTATTTGTTATCCTTTATGCTTTGTATAAAACCTTGTCTTATAAACATTAGTTTATCATAAAAAAAAGTTATTAACTATTTGTTAATGTTCTTAAACCAATTTTGTTTGAGGCGTTTGAATAAATAACAATAGTTAGTATAAATATTGAAGTAATCTTTATCCTAATTCAAAACAATGCAATTGTATGCAAAATATGTATGGTATCCTATTATGTTTAAACGAATTTTATACTTTTTTTTAATTTCTACGATAAATAATCAGTCGTATGATAAGGCCTTTATAAGTTTCGAGCTATTTCGCGTGGTGCTGGCTATCCAGAAAACAGACACTAGCAGAAACACTAGGCATTATCTAGGCCTTATTCTGTTTTATAAGGTGGGTAAAAATGTTTGGGATGGTTTTTAGAAATCTCACATATACGACCTTCCTCATGTTTTCAAGGACAAATGTGCAAAAATGAATCAATCTCGGAATAAATCTGTAGATTTTCAAGGGGTGGGAAAAGGGAATAGGATGATTTTTGAAATCTCCTGTAGACAGCGATCTATCTCTTTTGTTGCAATATTTCAAGCAACTTTATATGACCATTTTTTACGAATTCAAATACAGTTTTGAAATTCGAACATTTGACCATTAAGGCTGAGTTAAAATTGTATATGTAGAATAACTATTTGCTTGATCTAGATGGTAGATCAGTCAGTGATTTTGATACACTTCACCAAAGTTATTTAGATAAGTCTGGCAATGTCAACCGACTCCGTAAAATGGTCCATAGATATCACATTAAAGTATGATGTTGTGATAGCAAATTTTGTTTTTCATTTCAGACTACCATCGCGCACCGATGCTGTGGAAGACACCGCCATGTGCGGCGTTCCACAAGGTGCTCCAGTAGGCCCCGGCCTCAATCCCTCCGTCTTCTGCAGAGTCCTCGGCAGGTTTCAACGGGAACCAACTTCACCATGATCCAGGCCAACAGAAATCCGAACAATGAAGAAGGAAACAATAACTCCACAAGAAAAAATCAACCTCAATTCAATAGATCAGTCAGCGCGATCGTTATGAAAACAAGTTCAACCAAGTCCCATCACAAACAGCAATCAATACAATTCGTAAAAAGTCCATCAAACTCAATAAGTATCTTTACAGATAAAATTAGGAAAGGAACCATAGCAATGTTCAACGTTAATTTAGACGTTACGAAATCAGAGGTAGTTCCAAACGATCAGTTTGATGGTCAAGGCGGCTTGATATTGAAAAATCAGCAGACTAGTAGAGATTCTATCGATAGCGTCAAAAGTCACTCAATTAGCAATTCAAGCTTACAAGATAATGAACAAGAGTACACGGGAAAAGAACTTGCAACTTTAATGGAGCAAGTCAGTAATAGAAGCTCATAAAAATAAAACTCTTTCTTATTTTATGTGATAAATTAGATACGTAAATAGAATAATTAAGCAAAGTATACTTTAAAAAAACTTGTATTTTTAGAAATTGTATGGAAATAAGAGTGCGCAAATATTTCTTATGTTACTCATTCATATTGGAAATAGGAGGGAGAAAACCCGTGTACATACATTAAGAATACATCAACATTATCATAAATCAAATTCTAAAACTGAACGAGTATTCACAGAACCAAGTTTTAGGTATGTACATTAAAAATTAATATTACGTATTGAAATGTAGCTAAAATATCCTTCAAACTTAGGTTATAATGTATAATCCATGATATTATCCATTTTTATATTAATAGATTCAGTTTTCTCAAATATTTACTAATGTATTTATAGTCGGAAACAGAGTACAGTTTTTACAGAAACATCTTGCAAAAGAATTATCAAAAATCGTTGTGTTTCTGTCGAGGTTATTAACAGGAATGCATTAGATTCCATACTATGTATTCATTTTAACCTAGTTTTAAGTCAGCAATAGGAGATATTATTTTTAAACAATTAGCTTGCATATAATTGTTACACAAGTTGCAATACCTATTTCAAACACATTTGCTAAAAACCATCAAGATATTTTGGTGATACTTTGAATTTAATTTCAGTTTGAACAACATTATTTATTACTATATTAGTTGTCAACCATGTTTTGCTTGTACCCAAACAGAAACAGGGTAATAAAATTTTAAGTGTCTGTAATTATCAACACATCCATTAACGATGACTACAATACTAATTTAGGTTCCCATTGACGTATTTACGGGTTAGCTGTTAAGTTTACGATTTTAGTTAGTTTGTGTCCAATATTTAGAATAAGACAATAAATTTATCTTCAATTTAATAATGAGAGATAATTTTGAATCACTAATGGCTGAATTACACCTGCCGAGTGCTCGGCCTAGATAGTACATTCGGCCGAGTGCTCGGCTGATGTGATCAGTACAGTCAGTACTAGTCCTGCTAGCGGACGAGTAATTCAGGCGAGATAGTAGATAGAAGCAAGGTCCAACGACTCGGTCGAGTAAGAACCCCTTCCACCTCTATAGTCAAACCGGCGCTTCATTCGCTCTCCACTCCGTCAGTGCAATCAGCCGAGTCAGTCAGTGAATAAAGAGAAGAGACAGTGGGTGGGTCAGTTTATTCAGATTAGTTGAAGTAGAAGTGTCGCGATGAAGGAAAAAGAGAAAAATCAAGAGAGTTTGATAACAACAAATTTCACACACTCCTAAAAAATTCTAAATTTTTTAAATTTCGAATTTTATTTCTTTCATTGCCTGGCTCGGCTGATCGCTCTGACCGAGGAGAGAGTGAGTGAAGCGCCGAGTTGAGTATTACTCCACCGAGTCAGTGGGCCTTGTTACTATCCACTGTCTCGGCTGAGCACTCGGCAAGAGTAATTCAGGCATTAGGATGTGGGAGTGTTTCGTGATCCAAAAGTCATACCGTTGTTGGTTTATTTCGAATACAGAATAATTCTTGTGTTTCATCATCAATATGAAATTGTCATTCTGATCTAATTGGATTTCAATATACCATTTCAGCTAAATGTAAGAGAGACAGAGCACTTGCTTAGTACGTTGATGTTATTGATGATATTCAGATGAGATACGAAGCGAAAAAGTTGGTTCCACTTGTTGACCTCCAAAATCATTGTCCTCCAACGACTGGAGACTACCAAGTCCGGTCCCCGCGCTCCGTTTCCTGCGTGCTGATAGTGTAACACGTTTCGACGAGATATTAGTACGCAATAGCGCCTCGAATTTTATTGGTATATGGCTCAATGGGACAGAGTCAAAAGGTATCTACGAAGTCAGTTGCGACATTGGTTTCCATTTAAATCTCCATGGAAGTCATTTTTAGTGTTTTTCTTTATTCTATGTGTAATTTATATAGATTTGAAAAAAAATTTATCTCCATTATACATAAAACTTTTCAATTCCCAGGCCTCAAGCTGGCCAATGCAATGGAATATCTGATATATAATAATAATTGCTACCAATAATTTTGGTATTTGAAAATTTTTAAACAATTTCGGCAGAAGTAACGGAAAGTTGAGCTTACTTTGGGCACAAGGACACGCCCACACTTACAAGCTTGATCTATTCAGTGATTTTCATCATATTGTATGGTGGTGCTAGTGACTTTAATTTGGCAATACTTTTGGGAGGCGAAACAACTGCCAAACCTAGAAGCTTGAATTAACTAACAATTGTTTCAAGGAATTCTGTTCGTTTTGCTTCAAAATTTAATTGAGTGGTTTATAAAAAGGTTTTTTATCTCTGTAACCTTATGTGTTAGTATATTATCCTTCCACATGGGTGCCCTTGTAAGTTGACATTGCAAACTGAACACTGACCTACTCTGTATGTAAATTCTAATTGAAAACTTCAACGACAACGTTCACTCAAACACGCTTCGAGACTAAAAGTTTCGATTAGCTCCCAAAAATTATATATGAGTGCTATGAATTTAGATGAGATTTTTAAATAACGTCATTGGCTGTGGTCAATAACCATTTTTATAAAGGTGTGTACCACCCAGAACTAATAAATTACATCATAAATATGTCATAACTTCTGCGGTGTATTTTATTTTGCTCGTATTTTCGTAAAATTGCTAGAAATTTTTAGTGAAACTAATAGTCTATCAGAAATACTATCGGATTGTCACATCAAATTTGAACACAGTGAAATAATCTGTTACATAGATCTAGAAGAACGGAAGAAAATTAGGAAGAGAGGGGGAGGCACAAGGCAAGTTAGGAAGTACCAGACAGTTTAGATGTAAACAAACTTACTAACAATCACGCCGTTTCCTCGCAGGTGTAGGCAGAGAGGACGGACCGCCAAACAAGTCGGTTTTGGCACACACTCCTTGTCTCATTCACATTCATACATCGTCTCATACATACTGTTATTTTATTCGGGCTCTTGACATGGCCTGAAATAAAGTATTCGATTTACTTGATCGTGCCATGTCTTCCTTGGGCATCCCCGATTTCTCCTACTATTCACATTTGTATATAAATATATTCTCCTTACACTCTTCTCTACTATGAAAGGCTCAGTTTTGAATGTCGGTCTCCGACCAGCCCCGTAGGACCTGATCTTCTACTCTTTATCCAAAGGCAAATATTATACTTAACATTGAAATAGATGATTCAAAGCTCCGTAGCTCACCTGCGTTTAAGTCAGCCTAACGGCTTCAATGATAAACTTTTATTTACTGTCATCAAATTAAATTATTTCCTTTCACATGTCCAAATGCTGAACCTACAATCACCAGGCTCATGGGCTCAAGTTCAGTCAGCTCTGCCACGAAGATTTGGCGAAATGATAATGTTAATCAACTTAATTTTATTAAAGCTATCTCTGCAGACGGCTAAAAGAGGAACTGACGAACAAACAAACTGATTTAAATCCCTAGCTTTTAATGTATTCGTATTGTCCATAGTAGCGACCCGGATTTCGATTTGTAACCCTTTGATGCCAGTGACGTACTGAAGATATATTTGAATTGCATTATTTACGTTATCTCAATCGTGTGCCATGATCTTGAATGTTGCAAATTTGTGATGCTAAATATTACGTGCCACAGCTTATACAACGCAGATGGAATTCATATCAGTCGGTGTTAAATATGCACAAGCTCTGGTATGTGAGAAAATTCCTCAATTTTGTATTTGAATTTATAATCCGGTAGCCACGTTTTGCAAATCAATAATAATCAACAACAGAATGCTTAAATCGCTAGAACGCATTAGTAGGTACATAATTATGACTTTACGAAGATCAAAATAGATTTGTTATAGATATTCTCGACCTACTATACATTTCTTGTTAAAGCATTGCGTAATCTAAAATTTAATCGAAGATCTTTATTAAATTATTTTTTTTTAGTTTTCTAATAGTTTTTTTAAAAATTCTTAAAAGAATTACTGAGAATTTTGTGATAATTTAAAAATAAAACAAAGCACAATGAGGCTGGGATCGCCGCTATCTCTTGAAACTATTGTCATTCAAGCAATGTTTTGTACCTCGCTGGTACTTAATTTGAATAACGTTGCCATATTATTCCAAAGTTTCTTACTTAATATAATTTTAGTTCTTATTGTTGGACGGACTTGGTGGCAATTTTATCAGATTACTAGAATTTCGCACAATAAGTGAAAAGCGTTTGTTGGTGGAAAAGAGGTCTCGTGTCAACGTAAAACAGTTGAATTTCGTTTAATAGGGATTTAATTTTTTTTACTAACGAGTCCAAAATTCATTTGTATTTTGTCAAACTTTTTTGAGAGTATCCAAAAATTACGATAAGGAACCTCCAGTCCCTGTTACAATTTATTTTAATCTTTTAATGATCTTAAATGCCAATATATTTTTTAAATAAATGTAAAATTCATAAATACAAAAATTTTCAAAGTTTTAATACTTTCCAAAATCGCACAAAACCAACGGACGTGACGTCTAACGTCACCAGTCTCAAAAAGCCTACGCATTTTTTCAACCCGAGATGTTTATTTTCAGGACTAAGCACTTTTGACATTGAAAAACACTAAGTAGGATGTTAGCATCTCGTGACGAATGTTATTGTGTTTAACCAAAGTGCTAAAATACATCCACGATCGCACCTGATAAGCAATTTACCGGTGTCAAAACATCTGCATTAGACCATGGATATATTACTCACGTAGACTGGTTATGCTTACGACTGAATCACCAGATTCAGTCGTACTAATACAAACGGTGTTTTTTAACGTATAATTAAATTTGTAGATTCAGAATTAGCGTTTGTTGATCTATATGAATATTTTTTAAAGTTATTGTCCATTGAAGTTTCTTATTATTACCATACAAATTGAATATTGTTTCCATGGATAAGTTTTGTCAGTCATTGGAAGGTATTTATGGAGTTGCTTCGCGCAGAAGTAATAAAAGTATAACATTTTCTGCACTCCAGCAACTATTGAATAATTATTCAACAATACCCTCTAAACTGCAGATTTCAATTACTCTCTACAACCACTCACCGCAGAATGTGTAATACCCAAATGTGCATCAAATATGCAAGGCGCCCCTCACGTAGTGTTTTTTCAGTAAAAATCCTTATGAACCTAGTCATTGAAAATTTTAGTCACGCGTGGAACATCGCAAACCAATTATAAAAACATCAAATCGTCTGTGATAAAATAAAGAGTTCTTCGGTTAGGAGACATGATATTTTGCGCGCAGGAACACTTCTCTCGTTACATAATAATGTAGGTATTCGTATTATTGAATTGATTACCTTTGTTAACGATAATCTACTGCATGCAAAGCAAAGTCTGCAAATACGTTTTATACTCCTGGATATTTAGAAGAGTATTTGAGAAGATCCGTTTCATATTTCTTCAGCGGTAAAATATTTTGTTCATTACCTTGAAATAGCCATTTAAGGAGCTTTATATACGTTTAATTAATCACGTATGCTGAAAAAATACGTAATTGGTAACAGTTAATAGTTGCTTTGTATTTTCAAATAATTAAAATGCGTCTCGTTAATACAACAATAGAAATGAAAACAAAAATATTATTTGTTAAAGTATAAGGTTTTACCAGGTAGGATTGTATTAACAAAAAATGTTAAAAATTGTAAAAACAAATCATGCATATTATTCTCTTTAGTGTCAAAAGCAGAAAATCATCAATTTAATTTAATTTATTCATCTAAAGTTAGATAACATCGTTGTGTTATAATAATACAAACATGTTATTTTAAACGAACATTGACTTTATAAAATATTTGCAAAACATTTTTAAATTGCCAACTTAATATTGATTGTGCCAGAAATATATTTTTATTTAAATTAAAAAATTAAGCATATTTTCTATTTTAGTAATTTCTTTTTGAATTTTATTATGTTAATGATACTGGTATTACTGAGATTTATGTGTATTTGATTTTTAAATTTGACAATCTAATTATTATTGCATGTCTCGTCCCGTTTCCGCGTATGTCGTAATTGTAAATAATATTTCTTTTGAGTTAAGACGTCATTCGAAATTTATTTTTAAATACATCTCGTTGAACTTCTCTTTTATTTTCTGTAATTGATGAATCTTGGAAACTGAAATTAACCCACTTCCTGACATCCGATCAAGCTGAAACTCGGCAGATCGACTTGCTGTCGATGACAATTTATTTTATCAAAGTGAGGTGTCAGTCACATACACACATACGAACGTATGCAATTTCTCTGAAATCAGATGACATTACAGCAGTTAATATGCAAAAAAATGTTGGTTCTACACTACCGGCATCTGGCAAAGTCAGTAGCGCGGTTGACTTCAGTCCCTTGGGAGGGAAGGTACAATCCTCAGACAAACCAGTATTTGTTTTTGATTTAATAGACATTTAGTAGATGTATTATAGTGAAAACACTTTGTTTTTACAGATTTATTTTTTTATTCAAAGTATATAATGTTTGCTTTACCGTCATAACATATATCTTCTTTAATACATCTCTTCCGTGCATATATTTAAAATTTAAAAATATATTTAAAATTTTAAAGTACGCAAGTAAAATTTTATGATTAATTTGTGTTATTTCAGAATGTATTCCATATTTTATTTAATAATTTATAGTAACCTTGTGGCACGTTCCAGAGTGGAAGAAACTCTCAATATCCGGGTGTAAAACCAACATTCAGAATTGAAACGTTACTTGAAATGGTTTTAGCCATGTTTTGTGACCATATCTGAATAGCCAGGTACTCCCCCACTTTCCTCTTCCCTATCTCCTTCTCACCCCACTACCTTCAGCTTCACAACATGTCCCAATTGGGGATGACACAGTCTCCCTGTGTATTCAAATAAAAATATAAATAAATTGCTTTATTTTGCAGTTTACGTTTTTTTGTTCTTCTTTTCAAGCTAAGGAAAAAAAGTTGAAGAGTAATTAAAATGTGACGATTTTAAAAAATTGTAGAAACTAACTATTCCTTTAAAGATGTTAAACTTTCAGTGTATAAATGACACCTGTTAATTTATTTTTTTTCCAATAATTTCTTAACAATAATACATATAAACCTTTTGATTATCGTTATCTTTATGTTATCTTATTAATATTTTGTTTCAATTTATTAAAATTTTAAATTTGTGCCATTTTGGCACTGTATACAATTAACTGTTGCAATCTTGCTGATTTAATCCTAAACTGTATAGTTTCATTTTAAAAAGTTATATTTAGGTAGGACACTACGTCAACATATTTGTTCTTGTTTATTTGTGAATGCTTTACTATTTGTTCATACTATACTACAGATTAGTCTAGGATGGAAATAAATATCTTTGCTTACCTTATAATTGAATTATGTGGATAATTTGTTTAATTATTTTATTCAAACCCCCTTAAGCAAATACGTTTGCAACTGATAAATGTAGTGATCTTCCGTGCCGATCACCCAGATTACTTATTAATAAAATGCATGCGGGTACTCCGTACTATTTGATTTTATTCAGGTAGCTATACGTATTGATACAGTGGACATCATAAGAGTTTGTTATTGAAAAGAGGATGAGTTACAACAGACATGCCTTTTTAAACGTCTCGGTCATGCTGTCTCACTCAGATATGCCTGTCTCTTTCATACCGACAGACATACGTTCGCCACATCCCTCCACACTTAAATCAGCAGACAACACATCATGATTATCCTAAAAATAATTATAAAACATACATACACTTATTTCATTATTATTTTTTTTCATAATCTTGTTGATTCGGGAGTTGACTGCTGCTTATTATGATTTCTGTATCCTTGGTCGAAGGCGCTCTTTCTAGTTCCCCGACGTTGAAGCCACGGGTTCAATGGAGCTGGAAGGAAAAAGTGGGTCACCCGTTAGATTGTCATCCGAAACAAAGTCGGAGACATCGTACTCATCGAACGATAGCCTCCTCGTCTCAGACTCACGGATTAAAATACTAGGGTTCTTTTCCCACGATACACACAGTTTTGACAACTGATCTAAATGTCTTTTCCAATACATGAGTTTATCATTCAATTTAACTTCAATTAAATATAGTTTATTTCCCAAAAGTTTATGTACTTTCCCTGGTACCCACTTATCATTGTTTTGGTCTCTAAAATCCCTGACCATAACTTTCTGATTAATCTTAAAATTCGTAGATACTTTGTTATTTCTTTTATAATAGAATTTATGATTTTTCTGACATTTGACATTCTCATTCTGGTATCTTTATCAATCATATTTTCCTTTACCTTCCCCCCTCTAGGTATAAAATTATTCAAATTTTACCTTAACCTTCTACTAAACATTACAACTGCTGGCTCTTACCCTGTTGTACAGTGTGGTGCATTCCTATAATATATGAGAAAACATTCTAACTTCTCATTATAACCTGACTGAAATTTTTTTTCTAAAAATATTAAAAAAAAAAAAAATTTCACACGTTTTTACTGCATTCTCTGCCAACCCATTAGATTGAGAATCATTAATAGGTGTTGTTAAATGTTTAATGCCATTTAACTCGCAAAACTGTTTAAAGTCTGCTGACATGAATGCTGCTCCATTATCAGAAACTAAGGTTTGTACAATACCGAAATAACTGAATAATCTATTGAAGATTTTAATGGTATTATCGAGTTAGGTGAATTTACTTCCACGCAATCCAACCAATTTGAGGTTGAATCTATAATTATCAAAAAATATTTATTTCCGATAGGCCCTACGTAATCAATATGGACCCTACTCCAAATTTCTTCCATTATCGACCATGGAGTTAACTCACTCTTAGGTTGTGATGATTGAATTTCTGCACAACTTCCACATTCTCCTAAAAGTTCAATTTGACTGTCTATACCCGGCCAACAAAAATAGTCACTAGCTATCCCTTTCATCTTGGTAATCCCTAGATGAGATCTATGCAATAAGATTAATATCTTATCTCTTAAACTTATTGGAATTACTAACCTATGGTTCCAGAAAATACAATCATCAATTATTGATAAATCGTTCCTTCTTATCCAATAAATCCATTTGCAATCATCCTTATTGACTTTATTTGGCCACCCTGTTATAAGATAATTTTTTATCTCTAATAATAATTTATCCGTATTAGATTCTGCTTTACCTTTCTCAACATCTATTGGCATCTCGCTATTATTTTTGAATAAACACAATTTTTTTGAATCGAAGTTGTTATTTTCCTCAACGGGATCTCCTACAGGTACGCGTGATAAGTAATCAATTTAATGTTGATTTCACGTATTGAACTATATAATTTAAAGATGAGAGAATTACACCATATCGTTGTAATCTATTACAAGTTAAAACAAGAATTCCTTTTTTTTTTCACCAAAAATTCCACATATAGGTTCATTATCTATTTCTAGAAAAAATTCCCTTCCGTAAATGTACTCGAAAAACTTATTAAAAGCAAACACAATTGCACAAGCCTCGAGGTCTACAAAAAAAAAGGCAGAAAAGAAATATTATTTCTTTTCCGCTTCTGTCAGTGTACGATAAACAAAAGAAATACGTCTTTGTAAATTATTTCTATACACATGTAACAACGTTTCACCCAAACCTTTCGTTGAGGCGTCCGTAACTACCTTCAAAGTAACATTTGGATCGTAATGTGCTAACACTCGATTATCACATAAAATTGATTGAATTTTATTAAAAACTTTTACGCAATCTTGATTAAAATCAAAATTCGTATTTTTTTCAATAATTTGTGCAAAGGATCTAATAACATATTTGGCACAAAGAATTGGTAAAAATTTACCATTCCTAAAAAACTGCGTAGCTCTGATAAATCTTTTGGTTGCGCGACTTTACTAATTGCGTTCGTATTCCCTATGTTTAATCACTTCCTTCGAGATTTAAAACCCTAAGAAACATACCGATGATATGCATTTTTGAATATTTACACAAAAACCGCAATCTTTTAACCTATTAAGAACTGCATTTAAATTATCATTATGTTCCTCTATCGTTTCTCCCGTAACCATAATATCATCCAAGAAAACCGTTTTCTTCAAACCTTGTAGACATGAAGCTATAGTTCTACAGAATATTGCCGGTGCACTGGTTATCCCAAACACTAACCTTGTGAATTTAAATAACCCCAAATGTGTAGAAATCGTAGTATATTCCATACTTTCTTCGTCTAGTTCCAACTATAAATAGGTTTGTCGTAAATCAATTTTTGAAAATATTATTCAGCCCGAAATTTGTGATAATAAAAATCTTCGGCATGGGACATTTGTCAACAATCAACTGTGGATTCACAGTACATTTACAATCCCCGCAAAGTCTAATGCTTCCGTCGCTTTTAACTACGGGCGCAATTGGAGATGCAAACTTGCTATAACTAATCGGAACTAAAATTCCCTCTGCCTGTAAACGGTTCAATTCCGTTTCAACTTTCGCTTTCAAAGCGAAAGGAATACTTCAAGGATTGCAGAATTTTGGTTCTGCATTTTCTTTTAATTTTAAATGAACTTGAAATTAATTGAATCTACCTAGTTTACTTGAAAATACCTCCAGATATTTACGCACTAATAACGTATCGACACTATTATTGTTTACGTCGTGAATATTATGCGTGAGTATTTCACTTTTCAACTGTGAAGAAACCGTCTCGAAACCCGTAAAACCAATGTTAAATTCTTTTACGAAGTCTCTACCCAGTACAGTGGTTGAACCATCCTTTACAACACAAAATTCCAATACTTTAGTTATACCATTGAAATTAATTGACAAAATTAAACATCCAAGTAACTGTAACTTACAATTATTGTAACCCTTCAGGGTTAAATCCTTCGGCTTTAATTGTACATCTTTAAAGTGTTCCCAATAATCTTTATCCGATAGGTTCGATATTCCTGCACCAGTGTCAAATAGTCCTTTTATGATGATACCGTTATTAACTTTTAACGACAAATAAATGGGATCGGTATTCCTTGTTAACCTTGAATTTATTTCACTTTAATTCACAAACACAGATGAAACTTCCTATCGTTTTTTTCCGCGACAATTTTTACTAAAATGTCCCTTATTTTCGCAATTAAAACACGTCACGTTTTTTAATCTACAATCAATGGAATCATGATTAATTAAATTAAAATATCTGCATTTCAACTGTTGTATACGTTCTACTGATTTCCATCTCAGAATTGTAACATTTTGTCTTTCGCCCGCGCCGGTGTAGCAGAATAATTCCTACCTGCACTACTATTAAAATTTTGTTTACTTCTAGAAATAAGACCGACACTCTCGGATTTAATACACGTAATATTTTTATGAAATGAATCCATTCCCGATGCGCACTCTAATGTACTTTTTAAAGTCAGCTTCTCTGCATCTAAAAACATTTTTTCTTTAATACGACCTTCTAATAAACCAGTCACAAAAATATCTTGTAAGTTTTCTTCTTCTTGTTAGACAACGTAACTTAGCTATATAATCGTTTATAGATTCCCCAACTCTTTGTTTCACCGCAAAAAAATTTCAACGTTCCTTAAACACATTCTTTGAAACACCAATCTGGTTTTCTAATAACAAAAATATATTTTCAACCGATAATTCTGTTATTTTTTTTGGAAAACATAAATCAATCAGTAGATGAATCGTGTCCGTGTGTAGGTGGGATATGAAAACCGCTCTCTTTTTTTCCTCGGATTTAAATTTCTCATCATTGACGAGGATCAACTGCTCGAACTGTAGCACGAACGTCTCCAGCCCGTCCCTAAGGTGACAAAACCTGGGTAAACCCACTCCGTCCATTTCCACACAGATTACTAATAATCAGAAAAAACAACAAACAGCACTCAAGTCACGAATCTGATTATTGATGCTGCCTGCCGATCGCCGCCCTTCTGCGTCCGACCGTCTTCTGGCTCCGTCCGGATTCCTGGTCGTCCTTCCTCGTCCGGTCACCACTGCCACGCCTTCCCGTGTCAGCTCCCGGTACAAGCTGCCTGGATCCGTTTTTCACCCGGTTTCTCGGCTGCTGATTCCTTGAGCTCAGCGCCTTGAATCTCCTTGCCAGTTCCTTGCCTTGATGCTCCTTCAATGTCCGCTACTGTCCGTGAAGCTGCCCCCAAATTTTTTCCTTGCGACAATAATCCCTTCCGCGGTGCTCGGTGGGATTTTAACCAAAATATGGTTCTTTCAGCTGCGCATACTGTGGTTCTTCCTTCAGGAAGAAATTAACGGCTGTTCAGCTTCCTTTTTAGGCTGCGCCAACTGTAGTGATCTTCCGTGCCGAGCACCCAGATTACTTATTAATAAAATGCATGCCGGTACTCTGTACTATTTGGTTTTATTCAGGTAGCTATACGTATCGATACAATGGACAGTATAAGAGTTATTGTTGTTCTTGAAAAGAGGACGAGTTACAACAGACACGCCTTTTTATACGTTTCGGTCATGCTGCCTCACTCAGATATGCCTGTCTCTTTCATAGCGACAGACATACTGATATAATACTGATTCATTGTATAATTCCAAAACTGTATTTTGGTGTTTAACTAAGTATATTGTTAGCATTCTAGAAGTAGGGAATTTTGGTGATCGTGAGAAAGGAATATAAAATGTGGTATTATCTATTATCAGATAATTAATAAATGTAAATAATGTAAAGATTGAATGCTGAGCCAAAGAAAAGCAAATAGCGTATGTCTGATCAATACCCGTTGTCATATTTAGTTATAATTATATATGTTAACACTGATTAAAATCTTTATATATCTAAGCTTTTATCTAAGATGAAACATGTATAGTTATTATTGTGGTCTATTTTAGAAAAATATGTATAAATGTATTATAAATATGTATTGTGGCTGTAATAAATACATTAAAAAAGGAAAAAAAAAACTTCCAATAAATGTAACTTTTTCACTGTCAGTTTTTGTGTTTTATTTACTTTTTTCTTTCTTTTTAACATTGTAAAAGTATGGAACAAGAATAAGCTATAATTATATTTAATTGGTTATATGCATATATTTTAGAAGTCATGATGTAAAAGACACCGTAAGCTGATAATTAGTGTGTTTACCTAAAAATTCCAAAGAAATAAAACTATATTTCCCTAAAACCATTTGAATTAAAAACATTTGGAGACAACAGATACGTAGCACTTTTCCTGCTTCAAGTTTAATATGTAAGATTTTAGAATCATTCGATAAAATAAAAGTGTAAATAATTATTTAAAATAACGATTATGGAAAATTTCAATGATGGAACATGACAATTGAAAAAAAGTTGTGCTAATTCAAGTGCGATTGTTTTTGAAAACAGAAAAACGGTTAGAACTACATTGAAAGCAAGTTGTTGGTGTTTCTCATGTAGGTACATAATATAGTCGAGGAGAAAAAGAAGGAAGTTGACGATCTTGGAAGTGCATAAATCATTTAAGTACTCATTCGTTGGTGATAATTACCTCGATGTATCACAGTGGAACTAACTATATTGTAACTCTTTTATCTCAATTCTTTAACTTGACACAATTGAACACTGTTTATAACATAAATACACACATGTTAGACTTAGTATTAAGTAACATAACATGTGATAATGCTGTTACCCGCTGCCACGATTCTCCACTAGTCAGGTAACACATTAATCACCCTTCAATTTCATTCACATTCGATTACATAACTAAATCATAATAAAAACAGGATATTTCCTCCGTTAATAAATGTGGGTTCGATTTTCCATGAAAGCTCAGATCAAACACTTAGAAATACATAAGATTAACATGACTGGAATCATTATGACTGTCTCGATGTAAACCTAGCTGCTGTAATGTTTTATAAACAGCTAACAACTATTTTCTACCTTTTTTTGAGGAAAAGATCCACACGTATACTCAAAGACGGGAAACAATATCCAAAACGGTTTACTGGAGAGATCATTTACCGCATACAAGAGACAAATAAGATGCACTATCTTTGAATAGTAACTTATTAACTAACTTACGTTAAATAATCTTGCGGTTAATTGGTCAGACCTACACTGACCGACGATAAACGCCGCGGCTGTGATAAACTTAATCACATGATCATCTTCCTAATCTTCACGACAATATGTTTTTTTGGATTGAGAAATAATTATTCCTGTTTCAATTGAGGAATGGCGTTATTTTGGTTTATAAGGTGTAAAATTTTATCAATTGAGGTAAATAATAACTAATTAATCGTCATAAACCTAGATGATAAATTTAAATCGCATAATATAATTAAAAGATAAAGAATTAAAAAAAAAAAACTTTAAAATATATTTATATATCGTCGCATTAATTCGTAGAATGCGTAACCACCAAATGTAAAATTTTACAGGAGGCACAAAAAACCTCGTAGTGAAAAAAAAATGAAAGACGGCTCATTCTTTTTATTTATGTTTCGAACATATAATATATTTCGAAATTTATTTTCAATCATTAAACTTTTGTAAGTTAAGGCTTTCTATTTCAAATCTGAGTTAGGAAGTTTACATAAAAACCGAGAATGGAGATACGTATTTTACAAAAGATACATACTTTTCTGCGAACAGTTTTATGAACAACCTAGCGGAAAATTTGGGAGATAGGAATTTTACATTCACAAAATAAAACACAACAATGTATGTATATGTCGAGGCAGTCTATTTAGATGCATTTTAATGATGCGGAAGGTTATCGTAAAAGGAGTGGTAATCCTTTTCTAATATCTGTTTTAAGTCTTGTAAATGCTGGTACTCTTCCTTCCTTAAGGGATTAAATCTGACTCTCAAGTAAAATCTTCAAACTCTGGAGATCATTACAGATTCGGCGACGGTTTTGTGCTGGGTGAGATCTACACTGACCGGGAGTAGTCGTGTCAGAGATGCTCGTTAAGTGACGCTTGGGGTTGATGAAGGAGATTGTAGAAGAATTTGATCTGACATTGTCGATCACCCTTGTTGTCCTGTAGAAATAAAACTGATGTACTTACTAGGGTTTGCAAGACCCGGGCAAAGAGTAGCCATGACAGGAAACGTTGTGAAAGAGACTCCTCAGAGTGTGAAGATAGGTGGGAGAGACTTGAAAGTGGAACTGGTAAGCAAACGTGTGCTTTAAGCGTAGAAACTCTTCATGCTCAGCATCACTTTGGAGTAAAGTGAACACTTCATCTTGCCCGGCTGGTCGATCCCGAGGCGAGAAGAAAGGACGTCGATAGATGCGTGCGTTCCTGCGTATAATGCAGGACAATTGACCCTCCGCCATCATCCCATGAAGCGGGTAATCTTAATGTTGTGACAACCTGGAGTCACTTGGCAGTTGATGTTACTCATTTCGGTAGGAAATGTTTACTCACATTTATCGATTGCGGTCCAAGTAGATTTGCCGTGTGGCGGGAAATCGAGTCAGATAATGCAGCTTCGATTATTAGACATTTGGAAGAAGTGTTTCGGCAAAGAGGCCCGCCCAAAGTAGTTCTCATGGACAATGGTACTGAATTTTGTTCCTACAGTGTTACAGATAAGTGTAAGAGATGGAATATTCGTCAAAGATTTCGCGCGGCATACCGACCAGCTGGAAACGGTATAGTTGAACGACATCATCAAACAATAAAGAGAACTGCAGCCAGAAGTGGAAGCGATCCCCTGCAGGCAGTGTTTTGGTACAATCTTTGGCTGCAAAAATTCAGGATGATCAAGGTGTCGCGCTGTCTAGTATAGTTCACACCTACTCGTGGAGACACCCTTCTGCGCAAGTGAATATAGAAGAGGAAGTATTGACTGAGTTCTAAGTGGGCGATCTTCTTGCGGTTAAGCCAGTAGATGGGAGATGCACATCGTGCATGGAAGGGTGACAGGACTTACTTCAGTCAACAACATCGAAGTAGATGGCATACATGTGCTTGACCCGCGGAAGATGCCTGACAGAGAACGGACTGTGTCTGAGGAGAGACGAGATGGAATTGCCGCACGTTCCACCGTCAATATTTTGGGTTTGTTTGAAGAGGACAGTGAAGAACCGGATCCGGATATGCATCAGGAGGAGATCCACTTGCAAAGAGATGGTGACCTTGAAGAAGAGATAATCACAGAACAACGACCTATTAGGTAGGACGCGAAGGGCTCCGGGTTAGTTAAATCAATTCGTGCAGTGATGATGACATCAGGAGGGCGTGTGGTGATAAGCAGGTACCACTGTAAAAGCGGTGAACGCAACCGCAGAGGCACATAAAACAAGAGAGCTACGGCAGAGCGTCACACGGTGCAGAAGACGTCAGTTTAGACTACAGATACAAACACTGTTCGTGACTTCACAATAAAAATTAAGGTTATAAAATGTTCAAAATTGATTAATCAACTTATCTCAGTTAATTTCACGGTAAAACTATTACACCGTAAATAAATTTCCTCAGTCAAAAACAAAACAAGCGTGCGCGGCTCACCGGCCAATACTGAATTAAGGAGTTACGAAGTATTCGCTAGTAAAAATGGCCCCATGATTTTACGCAGTTTCCTAATTTGTGTTTATCTAAAAGGTTAATTTTTTTTTAAATTTTCGAGTTTTACTAGTCGATGCGGGACTAATTTTAACACCAGATGGCATTAAAAACGTATTTTCGAAAAATTTGGAGTTACGCAGTCTACGAATTAATGCGACGATATATATATATATATAACTTATAATAATAATAGCTTAGATAATAAACTCATAACTTAGAAAAAATAAAAAAATATAAATAATAATAAATGTACTTATTAGGTAGGTAATAATTTGAATTAGGTAGGTCATAGATAGAGCTGGCAATATTGTAAGAAATGGGTACTTAATAAAATGCGACAACAATAAACGCATATTAATAAACTCAATCACTCCCGGGACACAATAGAAATATTTCGAAGCTAATAAAATAATTTTAGAGGATGTGTAAATATATATATAATATAATCGTTTTTTTATGTATCATATTATGTTTATAAATTTTTAATTAATTGATTAATTAACTTTAGGTTCATAATGTTGAGTGTTATGTTGTCTAATTGAATATTTCATTTCATGTGTTCTTATTTATCATTTCAAAATTAACTTCATTTTTTCTTATCTCGATGTGTAGAATCCTTTACATTAAAATCGCGTCTGTGTGTCACCTTTCCTTCATCTTTTCCATGTATTGTCTGTTTGTGCTACGTTTGTCTATGGGTTTTTATGTCAAAACAACGGGATTGGGTTAAAATGTGCAAATCATTGTGTATAGTATCCTTACCTTTTACAAAATTCACTTTTATTCGAGACCTTAAAGCCTTTTTGCGTAAACATTCGACACCTTACAGCCTCTGAGCTAACAACTCGAATCATTGCAATTAAACGCAATAAATCAATACATTAAAACACAAGTGTTTTAACAACCATTTCGCATCATCCATGTCTCGTATCACTGCGCAAAGAAACGAAGTACTTCAAGAAATGCAGCTCGCCTTACAATCGACGCAAAAGTCCTGGAGACGAACGCAGGGAGCGTCCACATAACACGATTCAAACAATCAAATTAAAAATGTAATTAACAAGAATACTCGTGGAAGATCCCATGCACTTTGTTAAACTCCAGAAACGAGGACTTCTTCCTATTAGAACGCGCCAATCAACAGAGCGGCTCAACTGCTTAACGATTCTACATTGACCATCGACATTTTTAACGTCACTTACAACCAGTTAAACTACCCTTTTGAAGCATGTCAAAAAATAGTAAATTGTCTCCATGGCCTTTTATTCATACCTCAAATTTGTAATCTTCTCCGTAATATGTTGGTATAAAACCGTATTACAGAGAACATGAATAAATAAATAAATTGTCATTGTGTTGTGTGATCTTTCTCAGAGATATTGTGGGAAGTGATTGGTCATTCCTTTTCCTTCTTCCATACCTTGTTCATTCCTTCAAATACTATCACCCAATTCCAGCAAACACCGATTCGTTTCATTTCATTTAAATTATTTACCACTCATTTTTAAATAGGTTTGAAGCTGAAATGCGTAAACAGTTTCGGATTCAAAAAAGTAGAGATTAGTTATAAAAACAGCTGTCGAACTCAATAATTTGAGGTTTTAAAGGTCAAATAAAAAAACGTCTTAAAGCTATCTAAAAAAAGCAATTATTTTTTTCTCAAGTAGTCGGTTCAACTAATTACAATATTTATATATCGGGGAGTATTTAAAAATAATGTTCTGTAGCGATGGACTAAAACATTTACAAAATGTAACCTGTGGAGCCACATTAAGTCCAGACCTAGGAAAAGTTAGTATGAATAGCGTGGCAGGGTAAGTTCATTAATTATATCGACCATTTGACTCATTTATCGATCTTAGTGCCAAATAATATACAATATACTTTCTAATACATACTCGGTCGGTGGCCGAGTTGACATCGCGCTTGGGTCCCACTCAGGCGTAGCGTGTTCAATTCCTCGGCTGGCTAAGTCCTCCATCACAACATGTAATGTTTTCATGGTTTTTCACCATTTTCTTTTACTTTGTTTAAAACAATATAAAATTTTCTTCTCTCTTGGCTATGATCGATACTTCTTTTTTTTTTTCTAAGGCTTTGCATATGTGTTCGCAGGGATGGAAAATTCCTCCCCTACAACACATAAGCCTCCATGAAAATTGGACCCTTAATTTCTTTGATAACTTCAGAAAGCTACTTAAAGCCCTCTTGTACTGTATATCTTTATAGACATGTGTACTTAACTAATTAATACGTTATTTACGATCTTTAACGCAAATATACCCGTATTTATATTGTAATTAAATTCCATCAAACGTTGTGTAATTTTTTTGATTTATGATATAGGATTTTGATTACTTTCATTTTGTGGTAACCCCCTTGGTTCTGATCGAGGTGTTGAGTTTCACAATTTAATTGGTCTTACCATTGCAAACCTAGACTTACATGAATTCCCTGAATGAGCTAACTTTCCTAATGTAATTATTGATTCCCTGCACCCTAACAAAATCGTAGTTAAACGCTGATAAAAGATATTATACATGTTTATTTGGACAGATAATTGAATATAACTCAAATGGTTAATTGTTAGTAAATTTGATTTTGGTAAACTCTTGTGTCTGTTTGGCGCCACTCCTTTTTGATTCTGCTGCTATAAGGTACATGTAGAGATTGATTTAGTAGGTTAATGTAATTAGTTAATTGCATATTTGACGAACTCGGAATAGCCCATTTGCTGGCATAATTTGGCTCCAAATCCTCCTGCAAGTAAACGAGATGATCGTGAGTCAACAAGAAATTTGCACAATCCTTTGACACGGTCCTTTGATTGATACCTAAGTTATCGCGTCCCAAAGAGCCTTCCACGTCATCATGTACTGCCTTCAAGTTTCCCCTCGGGTCCCGATACCTCCAAATTCCATCTCCTCCAAGGTCTACTATTTACTTAGGGCGAACCGGTTTCGTCCTATATACAATCATATACTCACGGTTGGTGTGGACTTACGGGTCGTGAATCCTCATTCCACGTTTAAAAGAGAATGCGAGAGTGGTCTACCGACCTAAATGCAAGCTGTATGCAGGTCCGCATTCTCCAGTAAACAGTACATACGAATAAATATATGTATACATACAGTTTGGGAAAGGTTTATAACTCGCAATACGAGGCTATCTACCTCGCATTCCGAGCTCGGATCTCGCACGAAGAATTCTGCACAATTCTTAGCTTGGTAACCGAATATATACGTAAGAATAAGGTTATACTAATAAATACTAGTAGAATAAGAAATTATTTGATAGTTTGTTTTGGAGAGCTATCGAACTCCAGGCTTTTTGTTTGGTTTTGACGTTTTTATTTAAGAGAATCGTCATCTCTATTTGGTTTGGTCAATGGTATTGTTGTAGGAGCGACCACTGCCTCCTGTTTGATGAACTGTATTTGTTTTAAACTTTACCTCCAGGTTTCAACATTAATTTTGTTCATCCTATCCCGTGATTTCTCAATTGTTTCAAGTAATTGATTGCCACATAAGAGGGTACACGACTCTCAACTGTCTCTGGCAACTGATGGGATCTATGCGAACACTCCATCAATAATGTTCAAATGTTTCGTATAATATTTCTATATAAATCTTACTAACCCGTGATTTTTCAATTGTAGATTGTGAATGGTAGGTAATTGTAAACACGCGGCTCCCAGCTGGTTCAGGTAACTAATAAAATCTATATGACTATCTAATCAATGGTATTCAAATGTTTCATGTAATATTCGATATAAATCTTGCTAACCCATGATTTTTCAATTGTAGATTGTGAATGATAGGTATTTGTAAATGACCCATATCGCTGCACATTGCACAATGACATCCTGATGTTTATCCTTATAACTCCGATAAATTATCTAGTTACGGCCAAGGTCGTTTTCAAACTATTCAGTTGACCCAGTCCCTCGTACGTCTTTATTTGTAAACAAATAATATAATCATCTCCTGACACACTAACCTAAATGTGAGATTTGTTTATTTTAAAATTCCTTAGAAGTCATTTGTGCCTCTTTACTTTTATTGTGCATTGTTAATTTAAATATTTTTAAATCCTTTTGAAGTTAAACTATTTATTTCATGTCCCGAATTTAGTAAATTTACTAGAAGTTAGGTGAAAATTAAATATAAATATATATATATATATATATATATAAGTACACATATCTCGATTGTCAAAATATATTAAAAAAAAAGTACATATATTAATAAATAAATATAAAATATATGAATCTACATAGTCTGGAATATTAATAAATACATATTTTCTTTTTCAATAATATAGATATGTCCTCAGGTAGGTATTAAAAATCGCTACCATTTCGATGCTTCGATTAATAAGTAAAATACATATATATAAATACATTACTCATATATTTATTCTTTATATACAATATATTACTTTATTTTATATAAATAAATACATAATATACATATATTAATGTGTAATGCTTTGTTTTGTTGTTTTTAATAATTTAATTGATATACCATAATCAGCTGTATCTCCTCACTCCTAGGTCCTGAAAATTATTTATAAAAAGAAAACTTACCCCCCGTCAAGGTATTTCCAGTCGGGTGTACACAACAACCTTGATGAAGAAATCCTACCTAATTAATTGTATTTTTCAACTAATTTCAAAATAAATCTTTTCGACTATTTATTCCTATTTAATATTTTATTCTCGCTTGAATCATATAAATTAGCTGATATTTAATTTTTCTTCCGAACGAAATCCTAATCCAGAAAACCCGTTGATTTAATAACACCTTTCTAGTTTAGGCTTTTGAATGATAGCTGTTTCAAATTCTTTTTCGAAATGATAGACTGATGATTAAAATTCCGGCTAAAACGACAAACACTTTTAACACTGTCGCTATACGCACGATGGATTTTAATTGAACAATTTATTAATTCTAAATTTCTTTTTATATAAATTGATAAGAAAATTTATTCCGAATTGTGCAAACTTTTAATTAAACTCGACTCTTAATAAATTAATTTTTTTTCTAACTGTTAATTTTAGAACAAAGGTTTAAACGTTTATTATTATCGAATCCTTTTTTTTGTTTTTGTGTTTCTTTTAACCTAAGATGAAGTATTTACTATTAATAATTTTAAACAAAATTATAATCTATTTTTAAATATCAATTCACGAGCACATCCACTTTAATTTAACGATAACAAACTCTTAAGTTTAATTTGAATGTCTTCACTTTGAATGAAATAATTATTTTTAAATTTTAGTTAAATTCTTAATTCCGTAATCACTTTCTGCACTTCACTTAACACTTTTAAGCACTGAGTTTAAATTATATTTATTTTCACTGTTTAACCAAATTAAATTTCACTGACTCTAGCACTTGTATTTTTCACAAAATTTTCCTAAGTCAGGGACTTATTTAAAATTTAACACTTAAAGATTTTTCACTGTTAATCCTACCAAAGAACGTAGTACCGCCACGTAACAACTTTTCGAATCCTCCGCGCGACTCCCTCCTGACTGATGTGTTCCATCTTTTATATCCCTCTCAGGTCCCAAAAGACGTATCTGAATTTCTCTTGATGCTTAATTCTATTTCCTATCAACTCGTAAATCCGAACACCCCTTCCCCTAATTTCGATCGTTCTTCCATAAGATGTTCTGCTTTCCGGCTCAAGGCGGTGGCCAGTTTCCATCTCACAAATCTAAATCGATAGGGTCCGAATCGGGTAAGTCTGTGTTAATCGCCCAAGCTTCCTTTGTCCTGTGTTCATACAAAATGTAGTTAAATTCTCATGATTTTGTGTTCCTTTTTTTCTCAATTTGCGATAGGTCCGTCCTCAATAATATATATATACATCTCAATTTTATGCATCTCGTGCGAAAATTGTTTAAATCCATGTCGAAATCTTTACTACGCATTTTTGAATTTCGATTTGTTTAAATTCTACTTAATTTTATTGTTACTTATATGAGCTTTTCCATTTCCACCCGTACTCTCTATCTCCCTGTCGCAGATTTGAGTTTTTCCTTTATCTTTGAATTTTATATTTATCCGCGACGTTTTCTTGCACAATTTCTTCTTGATTCTTATGTCATTTCTCATAACTCTTATAATTACTCATTTTCCAAGTCGTATTTATTAATTTCACGGATAAATTCGAATTGTATCGCTTTTCTCCACATGGATCATTTCCTATCTCCGTTCTTTACCCTTCCTTTTATCTTTTCTTCACTTTTCCCGATGTGTGTGGTCTCCAGGAAAATTTCATACTTCATTTATTATTAATTAATATATAGTTTTCCACACTTCTACGGGAGATATACCTAATTAGACTCTGGGATATCTGTCATTTTTATTGTTTTACCCAATCTCCGCCCATTCTCCATCCCTCACTTACAAGATTTCACATAAATTATACGTCTGGACATATGTTTACGTCTCAGATTTTATGTACTACGGCCGTAAATTTAGTTTAATTTTAGAGCCATTAGTTTTAATCTCTTTTCCTAATCTAAATACTTCATAAGCCCAACGTTAAAGTTAATCGCTTTTCTAATCATTTATTACCTTAACGTAAATAAAAACCATGTTCGGATTTCGATTGTTTACCCTTCAAAATATACATGAGACCGCCAACCTTTTATCTTGTTTCGATCCCTCCGTAATATTGGGTAACTCCAATATATATCTAACCTAATAATTATGTAAAATGTCTACTTTTCCTGAATCTAATCTATCGCTATATGTTTTAGTTTTTCTGTCTTCTTCTGATACTCGATTTTCACGTCCCTAGGACCTTCGTAGCAGTCCAAAATCTCTATATTATCCTTCCATCCGGTCGCCGCACTTTTCTAAAATGTCTATTTTTTTTGCGAGATTTTCATTCAAGATTGATTTACCAATATGTCCGTTTCATCTTAAATTGATAACGATTAATTTCCATTGTTTCCAACACTCACTCCTCTCTTTAGTACGATTTTTATCGAACATGACACCCTCCTTCTATCATAAATAATTGCACTACAGTTGAAATTCCGCCAGTAACTTTCCTTTGCTTTTCCCGTCCTTTTTTTATACTATCACGTTTATAATTTTTTTCATTGCATTTTTGTGTGTGCGCTTTACAACCTGTAAAACTTCCAAGCACCCGATTTCAATGGTTCGATACCCCATAAATGTCTCAGTTATTGTAAACATTCCCAGGAGTTTGTCACCTTGAAAGTCGATGTTGACCCTAAAGTGCGTTCACCTCCAATTTCTGTGAGAATCGAAATGTCGTTAATTATCTTTTTTATTGCCTGATCCACAGTTCATTCCTTTGTCTGCATTTGATGTACGCCTCTTCGTTCACTGATTGGTTACTCAAAATTTTATAGCTCTTTGTTCAGATCTATTGGTTGACAAAATTCAATGTTTATTTTGAAGCCTCAAAAGGGGGTTCCTAGTCGTTCCTAGACGATTTTAATGACCTCTGTGTTTATACTATAGAATCTCAACATAATTCCAACTATTACAGGGGCCTACTGAAAAACAAACTGAATCAATTTTAACCTCAACAGATGTCGCTAGAATGACGGTTTTCATTAATAATTTGTATATTTTTAGCAGCTATGGTTTATCTGTTTTTCACTGTGATTTAAGCCTTTCATCACAGTTCCCCCCTCTGAACTCAATTTGCTGTGGCTAACGTTGTATACTACTTTAGACATCGAAATTGTGTTCAAATGTAGTCTAGCTATTCTCCCCCCCTCGTTCTGTTATTCCTTTTCCTACATCACTTCCTGTTATTTCCTTTCTCTACCTCACTCTATCATTCTCTATCTCTCTCTCCATTCTGTTATTTCCTTTCTCCCCCCCCCTCATTCTGTTATTCCCTATCTCTCTTTCCATTCTGTTATTTCCTTTCTCCCCCCCCCCTCATTCTGTTATTCCCTATCTCTCTTTCCATTCTGTTTTTTCCTTTCTCCCCCCCCTCATTCTGTTTTTCCCTATCTCTCTTTCCATTTTGTTTGGATTGTTAACAACCTTGACTCTGAATCTCATTGTATTTTCTATTTTCTTTTCGCGTAGATTTTATTTTATGGAATTTCTCTAATTTTGATAAACTCAAAATTAATCTCTTTTTTTTTTCTGGGAAAAACACGCCCCTCGACTCGCGTGTTTAGGTGGTCCTCAACCTGGTTGGACTAAGACCTCCCTTACAATGATTCAGATAAAGATTGTTTGCAATCTCGCGGTCTATTGACCAACTGAAAAGTGGATGGTCTCTTGGTGTGCAAATAATTTTTCGTTTTGTTTTTGTTTTGTAAGTATGATAATTTTTGTGAAATATGTATCTTTGCACGACCTCACCCAATCCAAAAATCAGTGGTATACATGTTTCATTTAAACTTTTCCAGCATTTTTTTTTTCTTATTCGCAAATTTTTTTTTTTTTTTTTGTGTAATTTCTAATTGTCTTTTCATAGATCATTCAAACAAGTTGTTCTAGCCTAGGTGTTACCCACCCTAATTTTTAAATTTCATAAATGTTCTTAACTAAACTCCAATTTTCTCATCGTTCCTGTTTCCTTTTAAATTTTTTTTTTTTTTGAAAATTTAACCTAACCATATCGTAATTCTAATGTTCCCTTTTTATCTTTACCTAATGTCTACTCTAAATCTATAGATAGCCTTATTTCAAGTTTTTAAAAAAAAAAAAAAAAAAAAAAAATCTAACTCTATGCATTGTCAATTTAAAATCTTGTTTTATAAAACGTACCCTATCCTATTTATAATATATGTATTTTTTTTTTGTTCCTTTTGTGGGTATATAACTCCCATACGCTTTCCTTCTGTGTTCTTACTTATCTAACAAAATTTTCCTACACACTAACACACAATTTTTTTTCTAAACTAGAAAATCAATATTATCGAAAAATTTTTCTCTTACTCTATTAGTAAATTAGAATATGATTGTCGCTTATTAAGAGATTTGTTCACTCAACCTTAAAGACTTAAGGACGACCCGCCCCTCGCAAACAAACTGATAGTCTAATATTTTAGTAATTTTCTTTCTCCTTAAATTATATCGTATCCTAACAGATTTTAAATTTTTCTCAATCGTTTATTTATTTAAGGTTTCAAATATTGTAAATTTCGCATTTTATTCGTTGATTTCCACTATCTCTAAACTCGGTTTTTGTACCTTATTACATGTATAATATTTCGCTAAATGAATTGCGCTATAATCTCCTTTTATTTCCCGAGTTACCGGATCAATTAGCGTATACGTGTTACTATAAACTTCTGACCCAATTACATAAGGTCCATCGTAAAGCAGATTGAATTTTTTTATTTCTTTTTTGAGTAGGTTTGATTGTGTAAATTTTTTCAACTTGACCAGGGTCCCAATCTCATAAGTTATTAATCTTTTGTTGAGATTATAGTATTTCTGTCGATTTGCAGCGCTTTTCTCTAAATTTTTCCGTGCTGCTAGTCTTATTTCATTTATTGTTTTCGTAGATTTTCCGCAGCCTTGAGTATACCTGTCTAAACTATAAGTTGGTGATTTCCCAAAAGCTATTTCATTAGGTGAAAATCCTGTTGAACAGTGTATCGAGTTATTGTAGGTTTGTTCTATTTCTTTAAGGAAAGCCGCCCACTTGGTATGTTTTTCGTGACAATAAATACGGAAAATTCTACCTAATTCTTTATTCACGCGCTCTGTTATGTTCGGTCCGGGATTTCGTATTGACGTATGTACGATTCTTATGCCCATCCTATTTAAGTTGTTTTCCCATTTCTTCGATGTAAATTGAGATCCGTTGTCCGTTAACAAAGCATCTATTTGTATTGTTTTATTAAAATCCTCTACACAATTTAACACGGTCTTAGTACTTGCTATCCTCAATTTATATAATTTTACAAATCTACTGAATGAATCTTGTATCACGAAAATGAATCTAACCCCTCCTATTCCTCTCGGTAAAGGTCCGTATAAATCTGCCATAGCTAATTGTCCTACTTCTTTGGTAATTATGGATTTACTCGGCCCTACAGTTGGTCGAATTTCGCGCTTCGCCAGCTGACATAGGTGACACCCTCTCACTATGCGTTTTATATCTCGGTGCATGCCTGGCCAATAATACCTATCTCCCAAAGCTGTCCCTGTTTTAAAAACTCCTCCGTGTCCAATTTCTAAATGTATCATTTTTATTAGTTCTTCAGTCAACTCTTGTGGTACTGCTAACACCGTTTTGTTTAGTCCTGTTGTGTAATATAAAGTCTTGCCTATTTTTTTGTAATTTTTCAAATACCTATTTACATCTTTTGTCGGCGGCCCGAATTTTCCTTTGCGCAAATATCCGAAAATTTCTCCCAAAAATGTGTCTTGTTTTTGTAGTTCAGTTATATTTTCTAAGTGTTTTCGAATCTGTTGTCTACCTTTCACTGCAAAAGCTGCTATCTCTGGGCACGTGTTTTTCTCCTCCTGTACATTTTCTGCATCACAAGAATAACGAGATAAAATATCAGGCCCTATATTTTCCTTCCCTTTGACGTACTCTACAATGAAGTTAAATTGATTTAAATATAAAATCCACCGTGTTAGTCGGCCACTGTACATCTTCCAGCTCTTTAAAAATGTCAATGCTTGATGATCCGTCCTAATTATTAAGTGTACTCCTCTTAAGTATGTCTCAAATTTGTGTAAAGCATATATTATCGCCCATAACTCTTGTTCTGACGTGGTCCATTTCAACTCCGGTCCTCTTAAAGCTTTGCTAATAAATCCAATAACGTGGTGATTCCCTTCCTCATCCAACTGATATAATTCTCCTCCTATGGCGAACCCCGAACTATCTGTCTGTAAATAATAAGTACTATTTGGGTCATGATGATGTAAAATAACTGTCTCTAAAAATAATGTTTTCACCCTCTCGAATGCGCGCTGTTCTGAGTCACCCCATCGCCAGGTTCTATTTTTCTGAAGTAAATCGCACAAAACCCGTGTTGTTTCCCCATATTTATTTGCGAATCTACGGTAATAATTGCAAAGTCCTAGAAAAGCTCTAACTTGTTTTATTTTCTTGGGTACCGGAAAATTTTTAATAGCATCAATCTTTTCCGGATCCATTTGAACTCCCAAAGGCGTTATAATATGTCCTAACATACGTACTTCTGTGAATAAAAATTGACATTTTTCAAGTTTACAAGTCATGTTTGCTTCCTTTAACCTCTCAAGTACCGCGTTTACATGTTCAAAATGATCTTCTTGACTACCACACGTATATATTATTAAATCATCTAGGTAATTAGCGCAGAATTCCCTCACCCCTGGTCCTAGAATTTTGTCCATTCCTCTTGAAAAACTCCCTACTGATGTTTTTAACCCCTGCGGTAATACCTTGTATACGTAAGATTTTCCATTGTATACAAATCCAGTATACTTGCGACTTTCTGGACTGATAGGTATTTGAAAGTAAGCTGAATTTAGATCTATTGTGGTTATGAATTTTACACCATGAAAACGCTGTATAATTTCTGAAGTTAATGGTGGTTTTTCTACTTCCGCCTGCATTCTGGTGTTTAAAAATCTAGCATCTAAGAGTATCCTGACTGTCCCATCTTTTTTCAAGGTAAATGTTAGTGGACTAGAAAACTGTGTGGCCTCTCTACTGATAATTCCTAATAACTCCAATTCTCTAATTTTCTCATCAATCTTATCCCTGTAAGCAAAAGGTACTGGGTAGGATCGCTTAACGAAAGGCGTCTCGTCCGTCATCCTTATTTCGTGAGTGTACAAAGTAGTTAGACCTGGTCTGTCTATAAATACATTCTTATGTTTAATTAAAATCTTTTCTAACCCTTCTTTTCCTTTTGAATCTAAATTTAACTCGGACACAAAGGTCGTTATTCTACTCTCGAGGCACGCCGTATTATTTATTTCAGGGTTTACTTCAATATTAATTATTTTTCCACTTGTGCAATTTTGATTTCTAATCTCGTGTTTAGGTTTCCTATGAATTACGGTTGAATTTACTAACTCTATTTCCTTCTTCCCATTTCCTGTTTTTATTTTTAACTTTCTGTTTTCTCCACATTTAAATTCAGCTGTATATTCGTCTAACCAGTTGATACCCAATATAATTGGCCTAATTAACTTTGGTATTATTAAACACGGCGTATTTATTATAACATCTCCAAATCGCAATGGTACTAAAACCAACCTAGATATTCTCTGACTTTTATGTCCTATCGCTACTTTAATCTGTATAGTCGTTACAGGCATAATAGGATAAATTGTTTGATCATTTAAATAACTTTCATAAAATTCTTGAGAAACGCACGTGATTTGACTTCCGGTATCTATTAAACAGTGAACTTCCGTGTTATCTATCTGTGCTTTGGCTTCCGGTAATAACGGTAAAGTGCTACCCTTTTCTACTTCCTCATAATCTCTGTCTTCGAAAATGTTGTTGAACCCACTAATTTCCCTTCTTGTTTTCTCTTCGTTCACTTTCAATTGATTCCATTCATCCGTTATTTGTTTTAAAGAATTGACACATACTTCCACATCTATTTCCGCTTCCGTTCTCGTTTCTTCCGCTCCATCCTTTCGTCTTCTCACATTCCTTTCTGCTTTTATTGGAACAGTCATCCCTTGTTCATTTCTTCCCAATCCTTTCATTGGATTCCACCCCCATTTCATCATAATCTTCAATGCAGTGTTGTGTTTTGGTGCCGGCGTCCCTCTCCCTGTGTGAGTCGTATTCATGAGGGCTAATGAATCAACCCTCGGCCGTTTCCCGAATTGTTCGCGATGACTAGCTCCTTGCCGCTTGTAGCTATTGTAGAACCTCCCTGTGAAGATGCCGTAGTTTCGGCACACTTGCTGCAGCTAGCGCCTCCTTCCACACTCTCTATTGCGTGAATTCTCTTCTTTATAGCGTGGTAACGGTCACGGTATTTGTCCTTCTTGGTGAACTCCTCCCCACTCCTTTTCTTTGTGTTCCGTTCTTCCGGTGTGCAAACCATTGTATCTAGTTTTCGAAGAAACTCAGCAGCGACAATCTCATCTCCTGACTGCCCTGAAAACCATAGCGATTGAACTTCTTTAGGGTAATGTCTCATAATTTCGTCAACTACGCTTAACGGTGTCTCGGTAATTTTTAATGCTTTCGCTAAATCCCAATAATTTGCGAAATGAGTGAGCATGGATATATCTCTCTTGGAATCATATACCCCTTCCGCAAGACGACGGCGAACCTCATTCTTCTTTATATCTCCCCAATAGGTAGCTAAAAAATCTCTTTCGAAATCCAACATTGTTTCCCATCGCTTGTTGTATAACTTGGCCCACGTTTTTGCTTCTCCCTTCAAATTTTCCCGTACGACAATTAATGGATCTGTACGTTTAACTTTTCTAGTGTATTCTTTTAAATCTTCTAAGAAACTTATGGGGTTTTGGTTTCCACCGGAAAATGAAGGTCGTTCCTGCTGCGGTAGCATTTCCACTACTTGGAGAACGTTTTTCGGCGCACTATCCTCTCCTGTCACCGCCACTGTTGTTGGTCTTCCTAATTGTTTCTCAAGTTCCTGCATTTTATCAACAAGCGGTGCTAAAGCTGCTTGAATTATTGTAGTAATATCTCCGATGTTCACTGTTGACGTCCCAGCTGTAGCATTTTCCTCGATTGCCGTCACTAAAGCTTCTGTTTGCCTCCCCATTCCACGTTTTCCCACCATTTTCTTAGATCTTCCGAATGTTACCGGCTTATGTATCTATTTTTTTTCTTACTAAGCGACAACCTCAATATTCCTATTTTAATTTTCTTAATTATTTTATATATATGTTGCCTTTTTTATTCTATATATTTTTTTTTTCAAATTTTTCTCGTTTTTCTTATTTTTTTTTGTTTTTCTAGATTTTTCTTGTATTTTATCACCTGGCTGTTCCTGTAAAATTTCAAGTTCGTTTATGATTTTCACATCATCCTCTTGTATACACTTGCCTTGTTCGATATCCGACCTATTTTAAATTTTTTTACAATACCTATCAAGATGTTCCGTTTATCTATTTTCAATTTACAAAATCTATTAGGATTTTTTTCAATGCCTAAAATGAATTTCCTTTTAATAGGTATATATACACATATATATAATCCCATCATAAACATTCGTCAACGACATTAAAAGTCTCGAGCCGACTCTGGATTGTATTTTTTTCTTTGAGATTGAAAGTCGAATTCTCAACTAACACTTTGTCTTTTCAAAACAACGTTTATTTGTTTGGCCCATACTTGAATTCCTTATCGAATCCATTGACTGGGTTCTCTGTGTCTTAAAATATGCCTCAATAGTCAACAACCTAACCTGAATGTCAACAAACTTATCATGAGTAAATCTTACGTTATTTCAACTTACCCGTTTATATGGTAAATTATATTATGTAAGATTAATCTTACCTCACAAAACAAAACATCAAATGTTTCACCCTCATTAATGACTCTGTCGATTATCGAGATTTGTGATCCTGACTAAATCTATCTACTCGTGCATTGGCGGCACGTAGAGCGATCATTTGAATTTAACACGTGGTCCTAATGATTAACTATGATTTAATACAATTACACTTTTCTATTTTGATATTATTGTTTTCATAGATCTACCTATCACACGATATGGGTGTAATATTTCCGTTATTTATTATGTTACAGATGGTCATAATAGATAACACCCCAACATGTCATAATAATTGTTTTTTCTTTTGTTTTATAATGATATTAATGTTAATCAAAAAAAAAAAAAATTTTTTTTTTTGTTAATCAATTGCTATCAATCAATTTTATATTTTAAGTAATCATTATTTTTGTAAAACCAATGATATCTAGTAAGGTACATTGGGTGTTGTAATACATTAATCAATTTAATTTCTCTAAACCTTTCTATTCTTCTAATAAATCTGTCGAATGTCTAGTGATAAAAATAATAATACCTTTTCCTGACTTTGTGAATAATTTGTTAAGTACCACGGCCCGCCGCTGGTCTGTATTTTTGAATATAAGATAAACAATAATTGTTTACGTTAATACTCCACGATATCCGAATGCAATGTTTATGTTATATTTGTTCCAGCTATCTCGTTTTTGTGTCATTGTTTATTTAATCTCGACGTTTGTTATTTAATTTTTTGTTCCTCGGAGTGATACGTATTACTTAACGATGTTTCCGACTTTTAAGATATATAGATGTTTTTACGCCCGATGTTTATCTTATCAATTTTTTCGATGTTCTTTGTTTTCACAATAAGTTCGATGTTTTTCGGGCTTGTCTGTTTATTAAACTTGCTTCATATCAACATTCCGATCTGTTCGGTGAACCCAAAACATAAACAATGTTTTTGTTTACAGAACGCATTCCTTTTGACTGAATGACATCATTAACCTACATATCCTTTGTTTTTGTTTACATTATCGTATGAAAGGAATTTTTTATTGACTCTTAAGTTCACGGTCATTTGAATGAACACATTTTTATTTATAAGGACACTTTTTGTGTTATAAGTTTATTCGTTAACACATTCTTTTTGGATTTATTGTTTATTTACGTTAATCTATTATTATTTTTTTTTATTTCACTGTGTATTTATGTAATGTCGCACTTTTCTGATTTTTTTTTTTTTTGTTAATTCTTTAATTAATTACGTCCTATTTATTATTATTATTTTCTCCGTTTTTGCAATAGGTTGACCAATAAAACCTTTTTTTTTCCAATCTTATAAAACCTGAACCTCCTGGTCACGGCACCAGTTGTAATGTTTTCATGGTTTTTCACCATTTTCTTTTACTTTGTTTAAAACAATATAAAATTTTCTTCTCTCTTGGCTATGATCGATACTTCTTTTTTTTTTTCTAAGGCTTTGCATATGTGTTCGCAGGGATGGAAAATTCCTCCCCTACAACACATAAGCCTCCATGAAAATTGGACCCTTAATTTCTTTGATAACTTCAGAAAGCTACTTAAAGCCCTCTTGTACTGTATATCTTTATAGACATGTGTACTTAACTAATTAATACGTTATTTACGATCTTTAACGCAAATATACCCGTATTTATATTGTAATTAAATTCCATCAAACGTTGTGTAATTTTTTTGATTTATGATATAGGATTTTGATTACTTTCATTTTGTGGTAACCCCCTTGGTTCTGATCGAGGTGTTGAGTTTCACAATTTAATTGGTCTTACCATTGCAAACCTAGACTTACATGAATTCCCTGAATGAGCTAACTTTCCTAATGTAATTATTGATTCCCTGCACCCTAACAAAATCGTAGTTAAACGCTGATAAAAGATATTATACATGTTTATTTGGACAGATAATTGAATATAACTCAAATGGTTAATTGTTAGTAAATTTGATTTTGGTAAACTCTTGTGTCTGTTTGGCGCCACTCCTTTTTGATTCTGCTGCTATAAGGTACATGTAGAGATTGATTTAGTAGGTTAATGTAATTAGTTAATTGCATATTTGACGAACTCGGAATAGCCCATTTGCTGGCATAATTTGGCTCCAAATCCTCCTGCAAGTAAACGAGATGATCGTGAGTCAACAAGAAATTTGCACAATCCTTTGACACGGTCCTTTGATTGATACCTAAGTTATCGCGTCCCAAAGAGCCTTCCACGTCATCATGTACTGCCTTCAAGTTTCCCCTCGGGTCCCGATACCTCCAAATTCCATCTCCTCCAAGGTCTACTATTTACTTAGGGCGAACCGGTTTCGTCCTATATACAATCATATACTCACGGTTGGTGTGGACTTACGGGTCGTGAATCCTCATTCCACGTTTAAAAGAGAATGCGAGAGTGGTCTACCGACCTAAATGCAAGCTGTATGCAGGTCCGCATTCTCCAGTAAACAGTACATACGAATAAATATATGTATACATACAGTTTGGGAAAGGTTTATAACTCGCAATACGAGGCTATCTACCTCGCATTCCGAGCTCGGATCTCGCACGAAGAATTCTGCACAATTCTTAGCTTGGTAACCGAATATATACGTAAGAATAAGGTTATACTAATAAATACTAGTAGAATAAGAAATTATTTGATAGTTTGTTTTGGAGAGCTATCGAACTCCAGGCTTTTTGTTTGGTTTTGACGTTTTTATTTAAGAGAATCGTCATCTCTATTTGGTTTGGTCAATGGTATTGTTGTAGGAGCGACCACTGCCTCCTGTTTGATGAACTGTATTTGTTTTAAACTTTACCTCCAGGTTTCAACATTAATTTTGTTCATCCTATCCCGTGATTTCTCAATTGTTTCAAGTAATTGATTGCCACATAAGAGGGTACACGACTCTCAACTGTCTCTGGCAACTGATGGGATCTATGCGAACACTCCATCAATAATGTTCAAATGTTTCGTATAATATTTCTATATAAATCTTACTAACCCGTGATTTTTCAATTGTAGATTGTGAATGGTAGGTAATTGTAAACACGCGGCTCCCAGCTGGTTCAGGTAACTAATAAAATCTATATGACTATCTAATCAATGGTATTCAAATGTTTCATGTAATATTCGATATAAATCTTGCTAACCCATGATTTTTCAATTGTAGATTGTGAATGATAGGTATTTGTAAATGACCCATATCGCTGCACATTGCACAATGACATCCTGATGTTTATCCTTATAACTCCGATAAATTATCTAGTTACGGCCAAGGTCGTTTTCAAACTATTCAGTTGACCCAGTCCCTCGTACGTCTTTATTTGTAAACAAATAATATAATCATCTCCTGACACACTAACCTAAATGTGAGATTTGTTTATTTTAAAATTCCTTAGAAGTCATTTGTGCCTCTTTACTTTTATTGTGCATTGTTAATTTAAATATTTTTAAATCCTTTTGAAGTTAAACTATTTATTTCATGTCCCGAATTTAGTAAATTTACTAGAAGTTAGGTGAAAATTAAATATAAATATATATATATATATATATATATAAGTACACATATCTCGATTGTCAAAATATATTAAAAAAAAAGTACATATATTAATAAATAAATATAAAATATATGAATCTACATAGTCTGGAATATTAATAAATACATATTTTCTTTTTCAATAATATAGATATGTCCTCAGGTAGGTATTAAAAATCGCTACCATTTCGATGCTTCGATTAATAAGTAAAATACATATATATAAATACATTACTCATATATTTATTCTTTATATACAATATATTACTTTATTTTATATAAATAAATACATAATATACATATATTAATGTGTAATGCTTTGTTTTGTTGTTTTTAATAATTTAATTGATATACCATAATCAGCTGTATCTCCTCACTCCTAGGTCCTGAAAATTATTTATAAAAAGAAAACTTACCCCCCGTCAAGGTATTTCCAGTCGGGTGTACACAACAACCTTGATGAAGAAATCCTACCTAATTAATTGTATTTTTCAACTAATTTCAAAATAAATCTTTTCGACTATTTATTCCTATTTAATATTTTATTCTCGCTTGAATCATATAAATTAGCTGATATTTAATTTTTCTTCCGAACGAAATCCTAATCCAGAAAACCCGTTGATTTAATAACACCTTTCTAGTTTAGGCTTTTGAATGATAGCTGTTTCAAATTCTTTTTCGAAATGATAGACTGATGATTAAAATTCCGGCTAAAACGACAAACACTTTTAACACTGTCGCTATACGCACGATGGATTTTAATTGAACAATTTATTAATTCTAAATTTCTTTTTATATAAATTGATAAGAAAATTTATTCCGAATTGTGCAAACTTTTAATTAAACTCGACTCTTAATAAATTAATTTTTTTTCTAACTGTTAATTTTAGAACAAAGGTTTAAACGTTTATTATTATCGAATCCTTTTTTTTGTTTTTGTGTTTCTTTTAACCTAAGATGAAGTATTTACTATTAATAATTTTAAACAAAATTATAATCTATTTTTAAATATCAATTCACGAGCACATCCACTTTAATTTAACGATAACAAACTCTTAAGTTTAATTTGAATGTCTTCACTTTGAATGAAATAATTATTTTTAAATTTTAGTTAAATTCTTAATTCCGTAATCACTTTCTGCACTTCACTTAACACTTTTAAGCACTGAGTTTAAATTATATTTATTTTCACTGTTTAACCAAATTAAATTTCACTGACTCTAGCACTTGTATTTTTCACAAAATTTTCCTAAGTCAGGGACTTATTTAAAATTTAACACTTAAAGATTTTTCACTGTTAATCCTACCAAAGAACGTAGTACCGCCACGTAACAACTTTTCGAATCCTCCGCGCGACTCCCTCCTGACTGATGTGTTCCATCTTTTATATCCCTCTCAGGTCCCAAAAGACGTATCTGAATTTCTCTTGATGCTTAATTCTATTTCCTATCAACTCGTAAATCCGAACACCCCTTCCCCTAATTTCGATCGTTCTTCCATAAGATGTTCTGCTTTCCGGCTCAAGGCGGTGGCCAGTTTCCATCTCACAAATCTAAATCGATAGGGTCCGAATCGGGTAAGTCTGTGTTAATCGCCCAAGCTTCCTTTGTCCTGTGTTCATACAAAATGTAGTTAAATTCTCATGATTTTGTGTTCCTTTTTTTCTCAATTTGCGATAGGTCCGTCCTCAATAATATATATATACATCTCAATTTTATGCATCTCGTGCGAAAATTGTTTAAATCCATGTCGAAATCTTTACTACGCATTTTTGAATTTCGATTTGTTTAAATTCTACTTAATTTTATTGTTACTTATATGAGCTTTTCCATTTCCACCCGTACTCTCTATCTCCCTGTCGCAGATTTGAGTTTTTCCTTTATCTTTGAATTTTATATTTATCCGCGACGTTTTCTTGCACAATTTCTTCTTGATTCTTATGTCATTTCTCATAACTCTTATAATTACTCATTTTCCAAGTCGTATTTATTAATTTCACGGATAAATTCGAATTGTATCGCTTTTCTCCACATGGATCATTTCCTATCTCCGTTCTTTACCCTTCCTTTTATCTTTTCTTCACTTTTCCCGATGTGTGTGGTCTCCAGGAAAATTTCATACTTCATTTATTATTAATTAATATATAGTTTTCCACACTTCTACGGGAGATATACCTAATTAGACTCTGGGATATCTGTCATTTTTATTGTTTTACCCAATCTCCGCCCATTCTCCATCCCTCACTTACAAGATTTCACATAAATTATACGTCTGGACATATGTTTACGTCTCAGATTTTATGTACTACGGCCGTAAATTTAGTTTAATTTTAGAGCCATTAGTTTTAATCTCTTTTCCTAATCTAAATACTTCATAAGCCCAACGTTAAAGTTAATCGCTTTTCTAATCATTTATTACCTTAACGTAAATAAAAACCATGTTCGGATTTCGATTGTTTACCCTTCAAAATATACATGAGACCGCCAACCTTTTATCTTGTTTCGATCCCTCCGTAATATTGGGTAACTCCAATATATATCTAACCTAATAATTATGTAAAATGTCTACTTTTCCTGAATCTAATCTATCGCTATATGTTTTAGTTTTTCTGTCTTCTTCTGATACTCGATTTTCACGTCCCTAGGACCTTCGTAGCAGTCCAAAATCTCTATATTATCCTTCCATCCGGTCGCCGCACTTTTCTAAAATGTCTATTTTTTTTGCGAGATTTTCATTCAAGATTGATTTACCAATATGTCCGTTTCATCTTAAATTGATAACGATTAATTTCCATTGTTTCCAACACTCACTCCTCTCTTTAGTACGATTTTTATCGAACATGACACCCTCCTTCTATCATAAATAATTGCACTACAGTTGAAATTCCGCCAGTAACTTTCCTTTGCTTTTCCCGTCCTTTTTTTATACTATCACGTTTATAATTTTTTTCATTGCATTTTTGTGTGTGCGCTTTACAACCTGTAAAACTTCCAAGCACCCGATTTCAATGGTTCGATACCCCATAAATGTCTCAGTTATTGTAAACATTCCCAGGAGTTTGTCACCTTGAAAGTCGATGTTGACCCTAAAGTGCGTTCACCTCCAATTTCTGTGAGAATCGAAATGTCGTTAATTATCTTTTTTATTGCCTGATCCACAGTTCATTCCTTTGTCTGCATTTGATGTACGCCTCTTCGTTCACTGATTGGTTACTCAAAATTTTATAGCTCTTTGTTCAGATCTATTGGTTGACAAAATTCAATGTTTATTTTGAAGCCTCAAAAGGGGGTTCCTAGTCGTTCCTAGACGATTTTAATGACCTCTGTGTTTATACTATAGAATCTCAACATAATTCCAACTATTACAGGGGCCTACTGAAAAACAAACTGAATCAATTTTAACCTCAACAGATGTCGCTAGAATGACGGTTTTCATTAATAATTTGTATATTTTTAGCAGCTATGGTTTATCTGTTTTTCACTGTGATTTAAGCCTTTCATCACAAACACAAGCAACATTTTCCGCTTTCTGTGGTGGTAGTAGGAGATTTTCAAATATTTTCAGGTTATTCGTAACCCGGGAATGTTTGACTTTCTTAAAAAAAATTAAATTAAATTAAAAAAAAATATATATATATATATGTATTTTTTTTTTCTACATAGACATCCAAATTCTTCAATAGTTATCAGCAGCCAGCTCTGTTCAAATCTCAAATAGTCCAAAAATTGAATTTGGGAGTCACGTCTGGGCTGGAGCCCCAAAATTTCTGATTCTATGTTGTTTTCTTATTCTCCCCCCTGCATATAATCGGTGCCTCTTCAAGTCCCGCATTTATAAATCCCTCGGCATTCTTGGTCAAGGGGTAAAGATCTCGACTAATAATCCGGAGGTGACGAGTTCAAATCCCGGCGTGTGGAAGTAAATTTTATGTAAATAATTGATTCAATAAAAAATAATATATTATAGTTAAATTTGCGGCACATTACAGAGTAGACCACACTCTGAGTATCGCTCTGGTGTTAGACCAAACATTAAAACGTTGCTTTAAATGGCTTTAGCCGTGTTTGGTTACTAGATCTGAATAGCTTACCTCCCTTTTTCTCATTTCCTTCCTCTTTCTACTACCTTCACCCTCACAACATGCCCCCATTCGGGATGCCATAGTCTCACTGGCACCAGGCGTTGGGAGCAGTTGCTATTTCACCACACGGTGAAGCAGGCCAAAACCGAAAATGATATTATAAAAATATAGCTCTCGTGAGAGATTAGCATTATTGTACTTCTGCATCAAAATTTTCAGATATTGGTACGAGTACCTGCATAAAACGCAGTACTGGAGTAGACGGGGTGTTGTTTATGTAGTAGAAGATTTTCACTTGTGTTTTGATTTTTTTTTATCAAACTATACGATTCTTATTAAACATTACCAGAAGAGAAAAAATGGTGAATAGCATTCATACAAAAAAAAAACTTTTTTTTTTCCTAGTTCTGTTGACCCGAATTTTTTTACTTGTCAGTTTAGTAGCCTGCAATTTTTTGTGTTTCGAATAACTGTGGTTTTATTTAAAATATATTGTGTATTTCTGTTATTTAAGTTGCGTGGTATATAAACAGAGAATATTTAATTGTCTGACTTTAAATATGATTTCTGAAGGACGTAAAAATGATTTCTTTAAGATTATTACAAACATTAGTTCCGTACATATTTTGTTTCATATTACGCATATATTAAATATTGACGTGAACAATATATATTTTTTTTTTTTTAATTATTCATGTTTATTGTAAGATTTTGGCGGGTCCGGAAATTGCATGGGCTCCTTTCAAGGTGTTTAAAGTACGCACGAAAATGGGGGAGCTATACGTGGGCATCACCTTTGAGGTGTTATTTCTTGATAATGGATAAATATAAATTAGCTAACTGATATTATTATTATCAAACCTCGAGACAAAAAATCAAGACTCGTATTCCCAGGGCCGGCGCGAGTAAATTTTTTACGTCTCTCGTCAAAATTAGTAGACGCCTATGTACCTAGGTGATTACTGCAATCAATAATATTTCGATGATTTGTATTTTGATGTAGCGCCGTTTTCGTGATAAAAAATTTCAAGGGCAATGTGTCAGATCTGTTAGGTGTTGGCCTGGCGCCTTGACAATTCGGTGCCCGGAGCGGACTGCTCTTATTGCACTCGCATAGGGCCGGATATTCTTAAATATTAACAAAAACAGAATCCTAACCAAGTATTTCGTGGATCCAAGATAATCTTTACTTAATAATAATAATAATAATAAAAACGTTTATTTGACAATAATTTTTACATGTTTGCATATAGTTAGTATACATACATTTAGATGATTATATTGCCAAAATGGCTACTGCTTCAACTTCAACTGCTGCGGCAACTTCGCACCTATTTTTTCTATCATTGGGTTACGAAAAGAATTCTATCGCATTTATGAAATCTCTATTATGTTAAGAATTTTTTTTATCTGTGATTAATAAAAAATTGTGCCTTGATAATATGGTTATCTTTCAAATAACAATTAGCAGGTTAAGATAAGTTTAAAATAACTTCGCAGAGTATGCGATTGTCCTGCGCTGTAAGCTCGTCACATTTACATAAAATTAGTAATGTTGAATTAAAATATTGTTGAATTCGTTCATGGAAGATTCAATTATAATATCTGAGATAAAAAATATGGCCTGATTTAAAAATATATATTTAAAAAAAAAACAATAGTAAGTTAATAGGCCGGCATAGTCCAGTGGTAACGCATTGGACTGCCATTCCGAAGGTCGCGGGTTCGAACCCGGCGTGCGCAAATAAATTTTATTTGATTAATTTGTGTTATTTCACAATTAATTAATTAAAATAATATATAGTATATTTGCGGCACGTTCCTGAGTGGAAGATACTACCAGTATCGCCCCGGTGTAAGACCACCATTCAGAATTGAAACGTTGCTCCAAATGGCTTTAGCCGTGTTTAGTGACTAGATCTGAATAGCCAGGTACTTCCCCACCTTCCTCTTTCCCTTCCCCACTTACCTTCAGCCTCACAACATCCCCCAATTGGGGATGCCATAGTCTCACTGGCTCAAGACGGGAGCAGTTGAGACTCTTGTGAGGTATTCACTATAAAAAAAAAAATAAAAAAAATAAAAAAAAAATTAAAAAAAAAGCTTATGAAATATCAACTTCATCTTCAATGTCATAAATAGTTAGTATGTACCTACCATTATTTTACAACAATTCTTAGTTAAAAAATGATGCCTCTACTGAACCATTCTTAAATTATATAATAGTAATTAATTTCGATTCGCGTTTGTGCATCTTTATTAACTCGGCACAAGACAAAATTTTGTCAGTTTCCGCTGCGACCGGGCGGCAAGCGGACGTTATAGTTCACGCCAGTCTAGTTAATGACATTTAAAAGAAATTCCTCGCTTAAAAATGGGAAGGAAAATACCCATGGAAAAAAGTTTTATTAGAAAATTCAAATTACGACATCAAAAACGTACGTGGGAGATATATTTTCAGAAAAAACAAAGGTTAGTGATATTTAATTATCCGTGTACATTGTACTTACTTATATGCTACAGGGTCGTTCGAAAGAATCAGTCAGAATAAGCGCATATTTTTTATAACATTTGGCGATAATTTTGTGTTGTTTAATTTCCAGAGAAAAAAATCAACTATGGACTATCAGGAGTTTATGTCTGTCATCGATGTTTCATGAATAAATGTTAAAACTTATGCCAAAGTACGTGAAACTGTTTGTCAAAAAGTGCCACGAACCAAATGAATTTTGATTCGTCATGTGCGATTCAAATAATTTTTTTGATCATAATTTCTATTTTATTGTCCAATTCACTATTACATTGGTATAATTCAACATATTTAATATTTTTTGTCAGTTTCATAATGTCATATGGTGAATTGAGCTTCTTGTTTTAGGAAAAAAACACGAGTTTATTTTTGACATACTAACCTATGATTTTTCAATCTTATCGAAATTTACCTCGTGAATTTAAATACATTTCAACATTAGACGACATTAGACGAGTCAGGTCGCTCCGTTAACCATGAAAACAAGTAAATGAAAGCGATAACAATATTATGCAATCGCATAACTACATATGTAGGTAGGTACCGTAGAAAATAGTTAGAAATAAAACCTAGTTTTAATATATATACTACTTCAGTTGTAAAGAATAAACCCTATTTTCAATGTCATACATATCAAATCAAGTAATACTAGATAAGTATTAGAAATAAAACTTACCGGTAATACCTTTCGGACAAACGAATAAATATGTAAAACAAAAGATTACTCACCTTTGTAAAACCTATGTAAAATAAATTTAAAAAAACAAATTAAACAAATATTTTTTTTTTTAAATGTATATTCATATATCTACCATGTCAACAAAATGCATTTGCATTTATTTATGTTAACGCAATCCGACGTATAATTTACAAATATGTATGTAACTACTTATTAGGCAGAAATCTACAAGCGAGAATTCAACAACAATGATTGTTATTTCATCGGAACTATGCTGTAGTTTTCATCAGCCGCCCGAGTGTACGGCTTGCCGTGGAATGAATTCAGTATTTCTGTCTCGTTCTAAAAAAACGTCCGATCGCGAGTCCGTCTTTTAACGGAATTTGAATTATCGTCTGCTGGTTAAGACGCCTTAAGCTCCTTTTAAAAAATATTGGAATCTGTCAAGAAAAAACAAATTTATAAATTTCCGTAACAAAAAAAAATATCATCACCATCCCAATATGGCTTGAGGGAAAAACTAAGTAGGTACCACTGTGATGCCTTAAATAATTAACAAGCATAGCCATAAAGAATATATATGATGGAATAAAATGTGTGGCTTCATTTATAGATCTCCATAAAGCTTTTGACACAGTAAACCATAAATATTAGTATATAAGCTAAAAAAATAGAATGGCTGAAACGAATATGAACCTTTTTGAAGACATATATAACAGGGTGAGAACAATAAGTACAGATTGGCAAACAAAAGCGTAAACTTCACCATCAAACTACGGCGTCCCCCAAGGAGGTGTACTGGGACTGATTCTATTTATTATCTATATAAATGATACCATTAACCTTACCATTAAACGAAACATAATTAGTTATGATGCCATTATATTATTTCAAAAAGAAAACTGGGCGGAAACATTTTATGTGGCTGAACAAGGTATACTTCAAAATTGGTTGAAAATTAACTCGCTTACGAGAAAGAAATATGTAAGGAAGTAAAAATGATACGATAAAAGTCTATTACGCATATCATTCTCGAATCGAACATGGATTTGTAAAATGGGAATCTGCTACATATAATTACATACATATCCTGAATATAATTCAAAAGGGAATCATAAAAACGTAGTAAAAGTACCCATAGGAACGGCTCCAATTAAAATTTTCAATGGTTTGAACGTATGAAAAAAATATTCTTTTGAAACTATTAAAAAAACATGGATTTCTCTACAAGTCCGCGTATCCATCACACTAGATCAGATCAAAATGATACGAAGTTATAAAAGCACATTCGTACAAAGAAACTTAATTTATTTTGCAACAAAACTTCACAACATCCTCCCCACAGATAGAAAACGAATAGAAAAGTTTAATGAGAACAAATCAAGAATAAAAATCTGGCTGAATGAGGTCAATGAAAAAAACTAAAAATGACATACAAGACAAATAAAATAGAATTAAATAACTTCAATCCTCCTCAACACTGGACTCCCTAGTGAGGAGGACTAAAAAACACCATCACTATACATTAATTCACCATTAAATTGTGTATCTACGATGTATTCTTCTATTATATGAAGGATAAAATTTTAAAAAAATCTGTATTTAAAATATGTGAACACCTAAGGTTCTCCCGAGCACAGGTCCACAGGTTCTCACAATCACACCAAACACTAGAGAGGTGTCACTTCATTAATAATTGCATATTCACTTTGTGGCATCATTTTATTTTAAATATGTAATATTAATAACTTCTCTATGAAACACGGTACTCCTTTTTTCATACAGCGTTATACACAAACTCTTCTTTATTTCATATAACATTTTACATAAGTAATGTGTATGTATTATGTGTATGGATGTGTTCAAATTATAATTGAAATGATTAAACTGTAAACTAATAGAAATAAATACATAATGTATTGCGTATGTCATTGGATTGGTTTGCAGCTTTTTTGTCCCGATATTTCGCTAATAAAACTGATTAAAACGGGACTAAGATTTTTTTTCCTGTATCCGCAAATCTGGTGTGATAATATATTTCAGTTGATTCCTTATATCGAAATCTCTCTGAAATTATTGCAACCGGAGTTTAAACCATGCTAACTAGATAATTTTAAAATAGGCTTGTAACAAAACGTTTTTTAAACTGCATTGAATAATCACGGCGTGCCTAAATTATGCCATTATCGCTTAGTGGTTATAGCAGTCACCCGGTTAAACGGCAACAACAATTTTTCGCTTTATATATTATAATGCATATAAATAATTTATAATAATATTCCAATTATGTAACATTTTAAATAAATGTGTTTGCCATCAAAAACATTGTCATAGAAACCGTGCTTTCAATATTTTCCCCATTTCTCCAAAAACCGATCACATATCTTTGGTTGTCCCTCTCTAAACATATATTAAACTTGCCTTTCCTCCATTTCCTTGCATCTCATCTCTTCTATATCTGAGTTCAACTCCAATCTTCCATATATTTTGAAATTTGCCAATTTAAACAAAATTAATATATCAATTCACCTTTCCTCCCTCCATAATTTGAAACAACAACTAGAACAACACCATTGAAGCGTGAAAGCCAGAAACATTTGAAAAAGAGGTAAAATTACCCTCTCTTCTAAAAAAAAAATAGATCCTTATATCTACCACTGCGAAATCCGTTGACTTTGGTATACGTTAACTTTTTCACATAACCTTTTTGTTTACACGTTACACGTTTTTTGCGTACAATTTTCACGTTTTAGCATTGTGATCTCTGTTATTGTGGCAAGGTGTTAATGATAAATTCAAATAAATTATATTATTATTGTTACGATACGTCAACTTGCAAAACCAGCTCTGGAAATGTCTATTGGTTCCGCTGATACATTCACAAAAAGTGCTAAAAATAAATAGAAAATTAATAATGTTATCGTGATTTTTGTTTAATATCAAAAGAATGATGTATAGTTTTATTGATTTTGAGCCTGAAATATATATTCTTGTTGTATTCAAGGTGTTCCAAAGAGTTTTCGTGGTATCTACAGATTTCCGCGAAATTTACTCATATTTACCATTTGATTTTTCTGAAGACCATGTGTAATTTGACACCTACAAAAAAGGCGTTATGGTTATATTTATGCCTGATTTATGTTAAATCAATAGGATATTTTCACGGTTTTTTTTACTCTCGTAACAAATAACGATGGTAAAGGTATTTTTATTTAATTTTAATGTTGATTTTCGATCTGCCGCTAAAACATTAAAACGTTTCGGCGGCGTTGACGTCACGCCGGGCATGTTGGTGGCAGCCGTCTTACCAGCCAGTGGCGGCTTCTATGTCATAATGACGTTATAGCTGTTGGAACGGTTTCAGAATGTGCGATTTTTCATGTCAATAATAATGAATGAAAATATTACTCTTACACATTTTGGTAAATATTTACCTACGACTACCGTTTTTAATACGCATTAAAAAAAAAGAATCATTTGATCAACTTAATGACAATAAACAACAACTTTTTGCATTTATGATTTTGAAAAATATTGATATTGAATATTTTTTACGTAAATAATAATTTACGATAAAATTTGCCATTTTGACAGAACACCGATATGAACATCGCGCATAATTCGCGTTTGATTTTAGGTAGTCTAGGGCACTGCTAACCTAACAATAAAAAACATGAAACCCAATCGGAAGCGAGAAACGAAAAAACGAAAAAAGCCAACGACACACGATTCACACGACATTTTTATTATTTTCAGCCACCAAGTCAGTTGCAAAATTATTTAGAACTGATTCAAGTTTCAATCGTTTCAAGTTTTTAAAATTTATATGATAAAACGGTTTTTGGACAATGAACAATTTTTTTTAAAATGATGTCTTCAAAATATTGTAAAATTAACGTATTAAGGGAAGGTTTTTTTATATGTAAATAACCTAACCTATAATAACCTAATCCAACCTAACCTAACCTAATTTATAATAATCTAACCTAACCTATCCTATAATAATCCAACCTAACATAACATAACCTAACCAAACCTATCCCAATCTAAACTATTATAATCCAACCTATCCTAACCGAACCTATAATAACCCAACCTTACCTAACCTAACCTATCCAATGATAATCCATCCTAACCTAACCTAACCTAACCTGTAATAATCTATAATAACCCAACCTAACCTAACCAATCCTAATCTAACCTATAATAACCCAACCTAACCTAACCTAACTTATCCTAATCTAACATATAATAATCCAACCTAACATAACCTAAACTGTAATAACCTATAATTACCCAACCTAACCTAAAATCAAAACGTTTTATTTAAAAAAATCGTAGTAAACCTTTAAATTTTAAGAAACTAATATGATGTTTGGGACCAAATTTGATCGCCTAATAATTGAGGGGTGCGTGGCCACTGGCCAGCGATCTCGAATAATTTTCTATTATGCCGATTATGTCTTTCATGTTTTCTACACTGCCACTACACAAACAAACGTGAATTATGCGCGATGTTCATATCGGTGTTCTGTCAAAATGGTGTGTCGGCTGGCAAACTTTATCGTAAATTATTATTTACGTAAATAATATTAAATATCAATATTTTTCAAAATAGTAAATGCAAAAAGTTGTTGATTATTGTCATTAAGTTGAATCAACTATTTTTAGTACAATGATCAGAATCAGAAAAAATAACATGACACGAAAATGGGGAGTAAAACGTGGGGATAGCTTTTGAGTTGTCATTTCATAATAATGAAGATACTCAAATAAGAAAAGTGACATTATTATTATTAAACCTCAATTAGCAAAAAATCGAGACAGAATCCTATCCAACTTTTTGGTGGATTCGAGAAAATGTTTATTTTTTAAACTACAGGGTTTTCCAATAAGAGGTGTTATTTTGATATTCAATCGAAATAGATCAATGGTTTCGTTGCTTGTGTGGCACGTAGCGCCGCGCCGTCTTGCTTAAATTAAATAAAGTAAGCGTTGTCCAGATGAACACCATCCAATTCCGGCCATAAAAAATTATTAATCATCTCTCGATGGCGCAATCCATTCACCGTAACTGTTGCTCCAGCCTCATTTTCTAAAAAGTAAGGCCCAATGACTCCGCCGGACCATAAACCGAACCAAACAGTCACACGTTGAGGATAGTGAGGTTTTTTAACAATAACTCTTGGGTTTTCCGAGCCCCAGATGCAACAATTTTGCTTGTTGACGAAGCCACCAAGGTGGAAATGGGCCTCATCACTCAAGATGATTTGCATTTGATTCAATCAAGTGAATTTTAATAATTTAAATGCGTTGTTGAAGCGTGTATCGTTCAATTTTTATTAATGGCGTAGTTTCTACTTGTCAAATGTCAAAAAATGACAGCTTCTAAAGTAACATCTACCGAAATAGCGGGCTATTCAAAATAACACCTCTTATTGGAAAACCCTGTATTTATTATATCACCGAGTTACGAGAAAGAATTCTATTGCATTTATGAAATATCTATGATGTTAAGAATTTGTTCATTTGTGATTAATAAAGAACTGCGCTATGATACTATTCTTATCTTTTAAATGACAGCAGGATAAGATAAGTTTAAAATAATAATTTCGATGAGTATTCAATTGTCCTGCGATATGTATGAGTAATTATCCTGCGCTGCGAGTAAGCTCGTCATATTTGCTTAATAGTAGTAATGTTAAATTTCTTAGTGGTTAAATGAAAGAGACGAATTAGGCAAGCAGAAACAGGTTTTATAAGGTTGCAATGTAGAGATTAGCTCGTTAGTCGTTATACGTTGTCCTTAGAGTGAAGTTGTTAATCCCCATATATGCATGTACCTATTTTTGGGTTGTAAAGTGAGTTTTATGAAATATTTAAATAAGTGATTTTTACTAACTTCCAGTTTAGTAATATTGGTTAATGCGCAAGATAGTTTTTGATGTTTAAATGTATAATATGAGAAGATTAATGTCCAAAAATTCAAATCTTTCCCCGTATACTTTTATGGGGTCCAAATAATGTAGGCATAGGAAGCCTTTTTATATGTGAGTACCGCACAAGAGTCCCAACTGCTCCTACTGTATGGAGTCAGAGAAAGGATTATAACTAGTCACTTAAAACTAGTACATTATGACTAAGTGGGCTCCAATGGTAATGGAGAATAATTTTGTAATAATTAAAATAAAATAACTTTGTTTGAATACCACATTATTATTTATATTTCTAACCAACCGGTTTCAGTTCAGAAATATTAATAACAAAGTGGTATTCAAACAAAGTTATTGTATTTTAATTATTATAATTATGTATACCCACAAAGTGTTTGTTACAAGTGAAAAAAATGTATTCATAGCTTTACAAAGTTTAAATAAAGTATCTTAAAAAAACGCAGACACAAAAAGCAAAAAATACAGATATGTTTGTGACCACGACTTGAACTCTAAGCCTTTCCTCTGTTTGGGAGGAACCCTTCTAACTATTGTTCTACATACTGTAACCTCTTATAACCATTGTGCTACATACTGTAACCTCTTCTACCCATTGTGCTACATACCTCTACATAACCTCTACATAATACATAACCTCTTCTAACCACTGTGCTACATGCTGTAACCTCTTCTAACCATTGTGCTACATACTGTAACCTCTTCTAAGCATTATGCTTTATACCGAACCTCTTCTTACCATTGTTCTACCTACTGTAACCTCTTCTAACCATTGTGCTACATAATGTAACCTCTTCTAACCATTGTGCTACATACTGTAACCTCTTCTAACCACTGTGCTACATACTGTAACCTCTTCTAACCATTGTGCTACATACTTAACCTATTGGAATTATTTTTTTATTGTAATTTTTTCCTTAGGAAGTAATCTTTTCATGGAAATCGGTGAAGACGTTAATAATCCAATTATAAGAAAATAAATGAATTTAACATATTTTATTGTACCTGAATTTACGCATTGTGATGAACACCTTAGGAGTTAAAATGACTTCGGGAATACTGAATGCATTTACTATGTCAAAAGTTGAACATTTTGACACAAATAAACCAGTTTCACACAACGAGCCCTATGTACACAGGGAGTATGCGTAAGCTGTTTGATTTTTTTTAATGATCTTACATCACGTGCCCGAATGATTTAAACCAGCGATTCCTGACCATATTTAAAGTAAAAAAGATAGATCTTTAAAAAAAAAAAATGTATTTTATCATACGTCGCCACTGATCATACAGCTTCGCGTTGGGACGGGATCACGTGATACGCGCTCTTTCTCTCCTCTGTTACCGTGCAGCTTGAACGAGACGGAGTGTATATCACGTGACGCATGCTGGCTGCACCCAACTGTTCATTGTGATAAATATATTTTAGTTTTTTATTGAAAAAACAAAAATATATTTTTAATCGAACAGCAAAATGCATCTACATTTTTTATTCCAAATATGCTAAGAAATCACCGGTTAAAATCCTTCAGGTACGTGCTGTTACACCTGTATAATTATTCATATAAGTTGACTTTTTTTATGTGACTAATTAACGTTCAAATATTAACATTTAGAATTTACATGTGTTTAATTTAAATCCCATCAAGTTTGATATGATTTGTGATTTTCAAAGCCAAAAGTATTATGATGGTTTATTTTTGGGATATTATTCTGTGTTGCACTACCTCCTTTTTAATCCAACGTTTTGGACAGAATAACAGTTTTCATCATCGGGGCAGATGTGTAAAGAAGAAGATGATACAACCAGGCATTATACACCACTTTATCCCCAACAAGTTCGTTTTAAATAAAAACCTTCTTTTAAAATATGTCTAAACCACCAAACCTTTCGATTTATTATTATTGTAGTAAACTATTATTTTTTTTGGTAAACTTGTCAAATTTCGTTGCATGCAAAGGCTCTTTAAAAAACAACACTTGATTTCAACTTAAATATCTAATGGAGACAACTATTTAAGTCGGGGGATTAAGCCCCGTATACCCAATTTCTACCGATTTATAACAAGCGTGAAAAAATTCACAGTCTATCTTTAAATGCAACCAAAGCATTTGTCGAAAGATTTTTGCTCTATTTAAAACGAGCCGTGTTTAATTAAATATTCTCACCATTTTCGCAAAATTATTATCGTTTTTAATATTAGCGCGCTCTCTCTAACATTCATATTTACAAATCTCCATTTCAAACCATCTTCGAACGCAAACTATCGAGCCTTAGAGCCATTTTTTTAATAATTTGTTCGTATTTCCTAACCTTCAAACAAAAGTTTGATTGAGAAAAATTGAAACTTTAATGCATCTTTTACCATCTCGAACCACATAAATAGTTATTTCTTGTAATAATTAAGTTCAAACCAAGTGCTGTTAATACTTTTTTTGCATATTAAGCGTGCAGCGGAATACGAAAAGATTAATTTATTTTAATACATATTATTAAAAAAAGTGAAAAAATTTTCCACTGAAATATTGAATGGCTATTTTAATATTCCAAAGGTCATGAAAAAATTGAGCTAAAAGTACTACTTGCAATTACTAAGAAAAAAAGCTATTGAATATTCACTACGCCAGAACTCTCCGATTGAGAATGTTGCTTCTGTAGTAAAACATATTTAAAGACGAGCTTAAAAAAATCAAGGCGAAATTAAATAATTTTTAAAAATTTCTGAAAGATTCTCCGAATTATTGTTTCAGTTATAAATACAAATGGCTGAACATCTTTATGTACATATTCATGCATGTGATGTTTTTTTACTCACTCTATCTTCATATAACTACATCAAAATGGCAATCAAATGTTTTCGGTAAGTTAAATATGTTTTAATATTTGGTAGTCAGGTACCACAACTCATCCCCATCATATATCCCTCTCCTCACATTACCTTCAGCCTCTTATTAATTTATTTATAATTTACTAGCTGATGTGTACCCGGCGTTGCTGGGGTTTATCCTTAGGAGATAGACATATGTCATTGCTGATTTTTCTGTTGACCTTTTTAAGATTTACATTTTTAAGACTTTTTAATTCCGTACTACCTTGTTTTGATGTATTTCATAAGGTTTAGCCAGCGTTAGCAATGTAAGCGCCCGAAAATATATGTTTAATATATGTATGATTACAAGACATCGACTTTCTACAAATATAATATGGATGTATTATATAAATAAACCTTCCGGGAGAAATTCTCTCAATGATAGTGAAAACCCAAAAAATCGAAATCTCTTGTGTAGTTTAGAAGAAATAAGCACACCAACAGACAGGCACGGATAGCGACTTTGTTTTATATTACTTGGAGATTATAATAGTATGTTTAAGAGAGAGGAAGGTTGACAGAGATATTGAAAGAAGGGTTAATGCAGGTAGCTCTATTATGGATGACTTAACGCGGTTGGCAGTTCACAATGGAGTGCTGGTGCCTACCCTGATTTATGGCAGTGAGACATGTAACTGGCAATGGAATAATGAAAGTAGACTGAATGCTGAAGAAATGAGATCCCTGAGGCATAAGTGTGATAAAATCATATATGATCGTGTGAAAAATGTGGAGATCCGCAAAGAATGCATGGCTAATGTAAATTTAATGAGAACGATTTAGAAATGGACGATCAGATGGTTTGTGAATGTAGAGCGAATGAAGGAAGAAAGAAATATATGGAGAATGTATTACGCAAATGTGAATGGTAGATTAAATCTGGGACGCCCGAGGAAGACATGGAACGATCAAGTGAATCAGGTACTAGAGTCGGGCCTTATCATGAGTCAGAATAATAGAAGAGAATGCATGAGGCGATGTATAAATGTAAATGAGGCAAGGAGTGTGTTCCATGAGTTGTTTGGCGATCCATCCTCTGCTTACCCCTTCAGTGAAACAGCATTACACTTAGTTAGTTACTTACTTACGCCCTTTTGAGGAACTTTCACATATGAATATTAAAAATACAGGATTTATTATACATAACTAAACTGCCTCAGCAACGATCTTTTGTATTTGTCAAGTGATAAATTAAAGATGTCCACCGGTTCATCATTGCCAAGTATTCTTGGCAATGAGGAATCCATATTTTACTGTGTCTTGTTCTGTTCATGTTCCTTCTAGATTTATTAGTATTATCTTTTTACCTTCAAAAGTTATAAAAAAAAAAGGTTTCAATAAAAATTTTACGCTAATAATTTATTTTTTTAGCCTGGATATACGGGATATTTGGTGGCCTCGGGCTGACGGCAGGAGTGCACAGACTCTGGTCCCACAAGTCCTACAAGGCAAAAGTGCCACTCAGAATATTACTGGCCATTTCTCATTCTATCTCCAATCAACAGAGCATTTATCGCTGGGTAAGAGATCACAGGTGAGAAACAATGTTATATAATTAAATCTTTTACATTTCTTAAATAAGAATTAAATCAGTTTTAACCACTTTTAGATACAACCGACATGTTATGTGAGCAATGCTCACCTCTTCAGGGTTTACTTAAAACTAAATTACAAACATAGACCTAAAGAAGTACCACTATGCCACCACTGATAACTTATGGTTTTGATCACTAAAACCGATAAAAAAGTTGTAGTGGAAAGAGTAAGAAGATAGAAAATAGGAATGTAGAAAGTACCTGGCTGTTCAGACCTGGGTCCTACTCTGTATCTTTCGAAACATTCCTGCTGCCAGTTTAGTTACGTCATAAACGCGTATTAACCCTTCCCTTGTGGTGTTCAAAAATTCCTCGTCCTCCGGTGCTATACACTCGGTAAATATTTATATATTATAATTACTTAATTCAACACCTAGATTTTAACTCTGAATTTAGTATATTTAGAGAGATATTTTATTAATTAGAGACGATGTTCACTCAGTTAACAGCATAGGCAAGGAAAGGTTAAACCACGAACTTACTGGTTTGTTAATCCGAAAGTTACAGAGTAGGCCCCGTCACAAAACACGGGTAAAACTATTTTTCAAGCAATGTTCCATGTCTGAACTGTAGTTTTTTACCATGGCCATTCAGTGAGAATTTCATCCACTTAAACAATAAATACTATGTATTATTTGCAATTAATTAATTATGAAACAATACAAATTAATTGAATAAAATTTTCTTGCGCACCCTAAGATTTGAACCCGTGTCCTCCGGATTCGTAAGCCTTACCCTACGACCACGAAAGAAGTCAAATTTATTATTTGTGTTTGTGGAAACACATAGGTAATAATATCCATTTAAAAAAAAAACAATTATTTCTTGCTCCCTACACTTTGCTTCCAATTCCGGCTACTCGTCTAACTACATGTCGTGTCAGAAAACTAACACACGCGTCTCGGTTCACAGACAAACTTCCAAGAATACTATAAACAGGAACGCACTTTAACCAAAAAATTCAGATCATCTCGAATATTTTGACTTTGTAATTTAATTATTAATTTCTTTTCAGAACGCATCACAAGTATAGCGATACGGACGCGGACCCCCATGATCCCAGAAGGGGGTTTCTATTTGCGCATATCGGGTGGCTTGTGATTACAAAACGTCCTGCAGTTATCGAAGGAGGTAAGACCATTGACATGTCGGACATACTCAATGATCCTGTTGCTAGCTTCCAGACAAAGTAAGTCCAACTAATTCAATAACTTTATGATTTTATCTGTGAATGTGCACGGGGTAAATGAAAAGATATTGCTGATTTATTAAAATCCGGTTAAAAACGGTTAAAAACACATTCTTTCGTTCGTTAAAGGCCTGTAATTCCGTTTTTAACCGGATTACGAATAATTTGAAGAGATTCGAAATTTGTGAGATGGGTGTGGGTACCGCCGCGCCGGGATCATTTATAGAATCACCAACACCCCTACCTGTTTGATGACTTAGCAGGAGTGCTCGTATTGATGGGGTGAGATTTAACTAGGACACGTTTGCCTACCTGTTGGATCGGGAAAGACCGGTTGAGGGAGACCTTTGGCTTCTCCAGCCGGACTCTCGATCCATGTGCCTTGCATCGCAATTAGAGGAATGGATTCATTCGTCCGTCACTCCTGGACACATTGACCCCCAGACCTACCCACCCCTTATACCTTCCCAAAACTTCCTATCCTTCATTTTCCTAAAAAGAACCTCTACACATCATCCCCAAAGATGACAGACCCTGAGTGATTTTTTTTTCTTAGGTCCTCCTGCGTGGAAACTTATTTAAAAAAGAAAAAAATTATAATTTGCAATATTTTTTATTAATAAGTTTTCTTCGTGTGAATTTCATGCGAAAACAATGTACGGATATTTGTATTTTATGTTGGATGCAGGAAACGGATGACAGAATTATGTCCGCCTGACTATGGCATGCAAAAAAACTTTTGCATGCGCAAAGTAAGTAGACTACGTAATGTTGATTTCTTCTTTTGATTTAATTTGTAGTGGATATGCAATCCGTTTTTAAACGTAATTTAATGTAAAGCATTGAACTTTTTTTGTGATGCGTGATATGTTTGTGATAGATTATGTAAAATGTATTGGTTAAAACAAATATTTTTTTTTGTTTTAGGTATAACTCGATAATCGGTCCATTCTTCTGTTTTATTCTCCCCACTTTCATCCCCTGGTACTTCTGGGGCGAGGATCTGAAGGTGGCATTTCTGGTCTGCGCCCTCTTCAAGTACACAGTGACCTCCAATGTCAATTGGTCCATCAATAGCTTCGCGCACAGTTTGGGGATGAGACCCTATGACAGGTTAGTATCTATCACTATATATTTAAAAGATACGAGATAGTAACTTGAAGGCACGAGCTTTACATTAGTTGTCTGACAGTAGTTAACACACTATTTTTGATACCAAGCACAAATGTGAGTGAACATTCTATCCTCTCTGCCGAGTCTTGAAGAGAGAGAAATCGGTAGGTTTCTGTGCGTTCATGGAAAGTGGGCTATCATGGATCAAAAGATGATTCAATTGGTGAATGTGTATTACTATATTGCCATTATAATTACACAAAAAATAGAATACGAAGAAGATTTTGGGTTCAGCCATATCTTGAAAGAAATTTAATTGATAAAATAACTCAAAATCAGCCAGTAACTTTATGTTCACTTATTGGTCGTTCATTTTAGTCAACAATTATGAAATGGTAATAATAATAAACGTTGAATTTTGAAATTGTTGAAATATCATCATTCTAGTGGGCACAAATGCAAGACTTAGGTTCGAAATTTAAACAGCGTTTTCTCAGGATCTACGAAACCAAATGAAGTGAAATTTTGGATATGTTCTGAGAAATATGGTCTGAACATGAATCAATGAACAAAATCTCCAAAAAGAAGCTTTTGTGGAAATATCATTTTTTCTATCGGGTACAAATGCAAGACTTGGTTTCGAAATTTAATCTCAATTTTCACAGGATCTACAAATTGTTAAACGTACTGTTATTTTGAGTAGCTCCGTACAGAGGACTTTACTCTGAAAAATATTAAAAAATTTGTGATATTTTTCCTTTCACAGAACCAAAGGTGGGACGCAGAGTAAAATACTACATTTGTTTGCTCTCGGAGAAGGCTGGCATAACTACCATCACGCCTTTCCATGGGACTATGCGTCGGCAGAACTGGGCTTGGAGAACCTTAATTTTACTAAACAATTCATTGACTTGTGCGCTAAAATAGGTAACTAAAGCATTTAATTTATCTTAAACTAAAAGCTGTCAAACAGATAAACACATGACGGCTTCCGTTGTGGAGGGGTATGGATCTCGACTGAAATTCGTAGGTCGCCAGTTCAAATTCCGGCGTATGCAAGTAAATTTTAATTGATGAATTTTGTGTTATTTCACAATTTATTTATTTGAAATGCATGATATACTTGGGGCACGTCCCAGAGTGGAAGATACTCTCAGTATCGCCCTGGTGTAAGCCCTTCCCCATATCCTCCCCCTCTCAACGCCTCACAACGTTCGCCAATGGGAATGGCATAGTCTCACTGGCCCCACACGGTTTTGAGCATTTGGGACCCTTGTGCAATATTCACATAATTATCATTTTTAAACATGACGAAAAGTATAGTATACTATTTGAATAAACCATTAAACATCTAAAAGCATTGATAAAATTATAAATTTCAATTTTATAAACTTCCACATATTATTGTTAAAAGTAAATCAAGCTTTTTAAATATCCACAATTTTAAATATAACCATCCTAATTACTAGTAACCTTACAATATTTGAAAATCTCCTACTACCATCTCAGTAAGCGAAAATGTTGTTGTGTTGTGATGGAGGACTTAACCAGCCGAGGAATTGAGCAACCAATGCCTAGATGGGACCCAAACGCAATGTTAACTCAGCCACCGACCGTTATTCACACATATAAAAAAATTAACAGATTAATATTCAAATAATAAAAGTCATCGAAACCTATTCTAGAAGATGGGTAATATTTTAGAAATAATATCTCAAAGCCAAATACAATGTGATTATTATCATACTTGAAATAACAGACAAGCTCCTACAATATCAATTCAAACTTTGTCACTTTGGAATTTTCTTTGAAAGCAACGAAAAGCATTGATAACTTCTAAAACCTAGTTCTAGACGCTTAACCAATACTAAACGAACACTGCAGTGCATCTCAAGGTATTCATAATTTAACTGGACTACTACTTACGTAACCAGGCGCACCATATGGTTTGTAGCACAGAATAAAGAATAACACAAGTAGTGCCTTGGGGGCGTTTTTCATAATTTAAATGCTAGAAAATTTCCGATATAAAACTGTGATTACGAAAATCAAATGGGATAGAGATCTACGATGTCAGGCAAGTGTAAGTGAGACGGAGTACTGGGCTATTAGGGTATAAGGAACATTATTTGTTTCCATTCAGATATGTATGTAAACACATCTAGTTTTTCTTATTTAGTCTATGGTTTGCAGGTATTGTAGGAACTACTTTTTTTCTTTTTTTAACTTTGTATTATGGTATCAGCCCCAAGTCGTCCACTTTGGAAAAAGTTTCTGACAATGCTTTCCTGGCTTCCATTGTCTGTAATTTCAGTCTATTCTCTTTGATTCCTCGAAAAGGAAAGATTTTTCTTCGGATGATGTTCTTATAATGGTTGAATGAAGCAATATAATATAATATTGTTTTAATAAAATGTTTCTGTATTCAAAGGTTAGCCATCTACCAAGTTATGGTTGAAAATTATAGTTTTTAAACATGATTCGATTGTTCGAGTACTTATATTTGTATATTGTCCTATTTATCTTCCTGATCGATGTTGTAGTTAAATTAAGAAAGAACATTTAATTAATATATTTGGGTTTTTACAGGTTGGGCGTATGACAGGAAAAGAGTTCCTTTGGATGTAGTCAAAAGACGAGTACTAAGAGTCGGAGACGGAAGCCACCACTTCGCAAAGGAATTTAATGAAGTCGAGTACAAGGAATTTGATAATAACCAGGTTTTCGAGAAGGATGATAAGTTTTCCGTTGAAACGTTCTGATAAATATTTTTTTAGAAGTATCCATGCTTGAAGGTTACGGGGTTATTTTTAATTATTGCTTGTGCTTATTTCGAATAATGTACTGCTTTGTATAAATAACATAATAAATGCTTTATGATAATATTATAGATCCCTGAAAGGTTAATTATTTGTCTGTTAATAGAAATCTTTACACATCTTTATATAAACGTAGTATACCAGGGCTACCATAGAATTGCTGATAAATAGAATTCGATTATTATGGAAGCGTGGAAGAAGATACAGTACAGCAAGCAAAGCTCTAGTAAGGTATCTACCACTTTCGGATTCAAAGATTTTCGGCTAACTTAACGAATTGTCCAAGTGTAATGAGTAGTTTTGTCAATACCTGCATTTGATAAACGATGTGCACCACTTTCAACAGGACAGCTGTGATGTCTAAAATCAGAAAAATTAACTAATGAAATTAAAAACCAATAAATACGATTGTTTCAACGGTGATTGCCTAAATAAACAATATTTATAACTTACGATATGAGATCTAAAATACACAAAAAAAACTAATATTACTATTATAGTACCTATCTCTTTACACAAATACAAATATCGGTGTATCTTGTTTGATTTAAAACAAATCTGCCGTTTTATTCAGAGATTGATGAAATTTTGCACACTTGACCTTTAAAACAAGAAGATTGTCACTGTCTACATGAGATTTCTTACAACCATCCCATCCCCTTCTCCCACCCCTCAAAGCAGAGTTTGGACAGTTATTGATGAAATTTTGCACACTTGACATTCCAAATAAGAGGAAAATTACTATTTACAACTCCGGTGACTTCAACCAGTATTATCATATACATAAACTTAGTAAGATTATTTTACAAAAGCGCCAATCAGACCTGCGCAATTCTATTTGTGTTACGCTGACCTATTAATTGGCGGTAGTGACGTTGATTTATGACTGGGTACTGAGCAATTCGTTTGCGTTGTAATTGAGCTATTACAAATATCACATTTCTGCCCGCCAGCCTGTACCCATGAGAAATTAATAAAACCTTTATATCCTCTAAAGTTTTAAAACAACGCTTGTTACATTTGAAAGCTTCGACATCAGAAATTTTAATGGCTTCCTTTTTTCCAACTAATTACCAAATGATTCCTTAAAAATGCACGTACCTACTACATAGGTCCAAATGTTAAGTTATGCTAGCTTGTGTAGTTGTGTACTGTATCGCAGGACTATTTCGGGGTAAGCGAGAACTGCGGGCGGGTGTTCCATTTTATTTCGAAGCAGTTTGAACCACTATCGGTGTATACAAATATGTTCAAACGTGTGCTCATTCAAATGATTTGGCTCTACCTATCTTTAAGATTATAAATCTTCCCATTTTGATTTTGAAAAAGTTAAGAATCACATAGACACAGGCGATGTTGCGTACAAATATCTCATCGAAACTTGTTCCACACGAAAAACTGTGCGTGTGTACCGAATTCTGTTGTTTCCGGTCGTTCGCAGTAGAATAATTCTGTTAGTTAAGCATATCATCTAAACACAATATATCAATAATAAGAAAATGTTGCCTCCGTGGTTATACGAGCTTTTGTAGATACTTAAAAGACGTGGTGCAATACTTACGCAAATTTTAGATAATTTTTTTGGACAAAAATAATTGCTGTTCTTGTTCACTTGCTACGGTTAGGTTGATCGGTGATATTCTTAGAAGAATTTTGTTTTTATATGGACATAACTATTTATTAATATTCAAATTGCGTATGTACGGGCGCAAATAAATAAGTCACATATAGAATAACTCGCTAAAGTGTATTTTTATAAAAACAATTAAATTAACGCCATCAATATAAATTATTATAACGTACGTTACGTTTACCAATCAAATGATGTATGAAATAACAGATTTATTTCAAGTAATTTCGTATGGTATTTTATTACATGTTTTTGCGTAAGAGCTATGTGTTTCGTGCCATGAATATTTCAAAATAACTCATAAAAATTAAAACATGTTAAAGTAAGTCTGTTTTCATATGGCAAAAGGAGCCATTTGCACTTTTTTCCGTTTTAAATGGTTCTTCTACAAAAGTTTTAAAATACATACTATCTTGGCTGTGGCTTAAGAATAACTCTGTCAAAAATCTATCTAATCTTTTAAATTTAGAAAAGAGCCACATGAATTATGAATGTGGCAGAAAAACAAATATTTAAAAGCTGATTCAAACTTCTGCCATCGAAATATATTTGTGGGTATAGCTCCACTATGGATTCTGCTGGAGAAGAGGTGGTAGAGAGATTAATAAACATTATAAATGAAATCGACTGAGTATTTTGCAGTACCGCAGTAAAAAGGACGCTCTTCCTTTCCTTCTGCGCAACGTTGTACACGTGCGAACTATGGGCAAACTACAAAAAGAGTAGTATAGAAAGACTATGGGTCCAATACAACAACGCCTTCCGCACAATGTTTTGTCTCCCCAGATACTGCAGCGCTTCCCGTATGTTCACGGAGGGGCGAGTTCCCGGATATGCAGCCCTTATTAGAAGCCTAGGGTGGCAGGAATGAGGGAAAGGATAAGAAGCTCTGGAAATATCCTCACTATGGAAGCCCGCCTCACTCCATCCTCCAGCATTGACGCACACTGGAGAAAAATACTAGCGCCTAAAATAGTCACGGCTCCCTAAAGGCTTCAACTTTCTATTATTCTATTATTTTACCATTTTATTCTATTCTATTTTATTCTGTTTTCTTTTTTTTTGTTTTTCTGTTCTATCTTTTTGTTTTTGATTATATATTTTATTGTATTTCTATATGGATGGGTGGGACTGCACTAACCTCCCCACATACCGGAATAAACACCTTATTATATTATTATTATTATTATTATTATTTATTCACAGTTACACAAGTTACACAAATAGCGAATCTTGTTAATCACGGAGTTCGTACTCGAAGTGTTGCTCGGAGAGAAAAGGAGCGCGTAGTACTGTCTAAGATCTGTATTGAATATTGCAAACGCAGCGTTTATATGTGCGCTGTCTTGAAGAATGTTCACGAAACGTCTCCAGGCTCTCGAAGGTGCAGAGGATTCCGGTCGGCATAATCCAATGATATATTGTATCATCTCGTAGGTAGTAGGCCGATCACTCACCAGCCAGCCAGCCAGCCTGCAGCAGGGCTGCCACAGTTTCTTAGTTTTCTTCTAAAAATTGACTTGTTCCAGATGGTCACTTTTGCGACAGAAAATAATTTTGATGTTTTATAAATAGCTCTTCAGTCTAATATACTCCTTTTTTTTGATTATTCATAAAATATATTTGAATACAGTTTTTTACATACTTTTCGACTAGACACATGTCCGTATTATACATTCCTTATACATCACATTTTGTGTGACTTCCAATTGAAAATACTATGCCGGCTAGTTGGTAGGCTCTCTAGTTACTTGCAACTGTCTTCATATTGTGCAGCATAGTGTATTGTTCTGATTGCCATTGCAAGTAGTAAATTGTTGTTGTCAGTGCTTGTCAGTTGAAGTTATTTGAGGATTCAATTAATGTGAGATTTTTGTTTTGAATTAATAAACACGTTATCACGTTTACGAAAATATTATTTATTATGTAAGCTTTGATAAATACATATTATCCAATATCAAAACGGATGAAATGGATGGCAGTATATATTGACGGCTTCCGTGGTCTAGGGGTACGGCTATTGAAGGACATGTACGTGGCGGTTGAAGGTTGCGGGTTCAGATTTCAAATAATATATAGTATATTTGCGGCATGTTCCAGAGTAGAATGTACTTTCAGAATCGCCTTGGTGTAAAAACACCATTCCGAATTGAAACGTTGAATTAAATGGCTTTGGCTGTCTTTAATGACTGAACAGTCAGATACTTCCCCACCTTCTTCTTCCCATCTCCTTCCCCTCCCCATTACCTTCAGCCTCCCAACATACTCCAATAGGGGTGTCATAGTTTTACTGGCTCCAGACGATTGGGAACAGTTGAAACTCTTGTGCGGTTTCACATAACGAGAAAATTGGACTGATATGTTGGTTGGAGTTCTTGATCGAAATTTTATTTTTGCTCTCAAGAATAATATTAGAATTAGCAGATGGCACCTTCTGCCATATGAGCACCTAAGTCATTAATAAAGTTATATAAAACCGAATTATGTTATTATTTGTGTTATTAATTTGAACTTCAACAAAATTTTTCAATAACCTTGCAATTGTTAATTGATTATCGTAAAGCCTTTTCTGCCTAATTTGAATATTTTATTTTGATAATATTCTACAGTAACTTCATCGTTTGAAATAACACTATCTATGAGTTCGATATTGAACTACGATTTAAATGGTTTGAGACTTGGATATAATATTAATTAGTTACATCATAATATCGACAGATGGCACCAACTTAAAACCTATGATCTCTGTAATCAAAAAAACCTTAACTTTTCAAAACTTTCCAACCTGCTTTGTAATATTTATTGGGGCCTCTAGGTCTCTAGATTTATTATTTTAATGTAATAAATTTTTAGATACATGTGAATGTTTTTTTCAATCTGTGAATATCGTACAAGAGTCCTGACTGCTCCGGTCAGTTCTAGAGCTAGTGATAATATGTTGTAAGGCTGAAGGTAGTGGGGGGAAGGATGGAGACGGTGATGACGAACCTGGCTATTCAACCTGGTCAACAAACACGGCTAAAGCCGTTTAAAGCAACGCAACTGAATTACTGATATTATTAACTTTCGCACATGAAGTCTTCATAACTATAACAATTGTCTATTAAATACACCATGTACCCATGAAATTACACATTCAAAGAAGCATTTTTTAAATGTGAGATGCCCTGTATTCTTATACACCCCGATAAACGGAGGAAGTATGCATAGACCAAGTTAAGTCGAATTTAAATAATATTATATATTTATATTATATTTCGAAAATAAATAATGCACACTAGAGAAAAACCTTTTTATTAGTAATGAAAATACCTTTTAGCATTTTCTTATAAACAAAGATGGTACAATAATATACTGCCTTCCCCTTTTGAGAAAACAGCTACAATTTATTTAATTATTTTTCATGTTGTGAGATGGTTCCATATAGTAAATGAAATAATATAAGATTAACATCAGTCGGGTAGGAAATACTTTTAGGCTACAGATTTTCTGGTATAATTATTTTCCCATTTTAAAACATCAATTATTTAATTGGTCTTCATTTGAACGTCATTATTATTTGGTAAACTCGTAAAAAGAATCTTTTAGTTATTTTTTTTTCAGATCGTTATGTTCTGCCTTTGGTACATCTTTATTTCCCAGTCCCGAGAGACTGGAGTGACTTCCATCTCCTGTTCTCAGCACCCGCTTTTCGATGACATCTACAGGCGCCGCCTTCAGGTCGTAAGCCCACCCAATCCTTGCAAAGAAGTCAATAAACGTCTTTGTGAAGTTCAGGTATCCTCCTAATTCCCCAGTCTTGTAGTCCCATGGGAAGGTGTGATGGTAGTTATGGAATCCCTCCCCCATGACGAACGTACATACAAGCACGTTTTCGGCAGGATTGATGCGCTGGTCGTAAGGCTTGTTGCCGTAAAGGTGAGCAGCGCTGTTAACGAGCCAGGTGAGATGGAGGCCAGTGGCATAACGGAACGCGGAGCACACGAAATATGAATTAACCAAGGACTCGCCCCATAAGTACATGGGCAACACTGTTGGCAGCACGAAGCAGATCAACGGCATCAAGATTAAGTAATATCTGGAAAGTTAATGATATATTTAAGAAAGGATAAGGAGTTTTGGAAAGGTAAAAGAAATGAGGGTTGGGTAAGAATCTAGGCATTTATGTGTCCAGACGTGACGGACGTATTAATATATACAATCCACTATGAGGCAATGCGAAGTCAAGAGACTGGTTGGAGAGGTTAAAGAGTCTCCCAAAACCAGCCTCTCTTGATATGGCAAGCTGGTGGACAGGCCCAGCCCAGGCACACCTCACGGGTGAGGTGAGTAAATTCCCAAACCACTTGAGGCGATTTATGACAGAGGTGTTAGTTTTCTGATAATTCGTTCCAGAGCGGCGGTACACAGAACCGCTTCCAAAATTGCAAGTTTATGTATGTATATACATAAATTTGCAAATATATAAATTTGCATTAATGCAAATTATATGTATGATTTTCATAAATGCAATTAATTATATGTATATATATATTTAATTAAGTTATAATACCTATATGAATAAGTGGCAAGCTACGTTTGGTGAGTTGATGTAGCAATCACTCTTGATTCTAAATTCACATTTGATGTACACAATTGTCGATAAACCACCAACTTTATTTTTGTAGGAAAGGCTTTGTTAGTTCTAAATTTCTCACTAGATGGCGTCGAGACATATTATATCTTCATCTTCATTATTGGTGAAATATTTTTGATTTGTCAAATATTATTTTTTTTTTAATGATAAACTAATATTTATAAGACAAGGTTTTATGATTACCTTAAAGGATAACAAATAATTATAAGGATTAATTAGTCGCCTCAAATATCAATACAAATTGAAAATATCTCCCGAGCAAAAACAAATGCCAACAGGTGAAAAAATATAATAAACAGTAGTTGTTGATTGAGGTAAAAGTACATATTTAATTAGTTGTGCGGGTTGGAAATAAGCCGACATAGCTCAGTGGTTTCAGTGAACCTGACCGGACATCAGAAGGCACGGGTTCAATTCCCGTTGGCGGCATTTATTTTTACTCGGGAGATATTATCAACTTGTATTGATATTTCAGGCCACTAGTTATTGCTTATAATTATTTGTTATCCTTTATGCTTTGCATAAAACCTTGTCTTATAAACATTAGTTTATCATTAAAAAATAATTATAGATAAGCAATTCATAATAATTATTGAACAAAGTGAGATTGAATTGACCATGTCGTACAGACTTCTAAACGGACCTTTGTGAGCTTGTATAGTTGAATACTATTTCATGTTGAATGTAAAGGGATTCGACAATGTTCTTACGTGAAACCCGCATCACCTTAGAACCTACTGGTGAAACATCGTAGGTACAGCCCATTTACCTACTTGCGATTGCACGGATTATTCTCGATCGCATTTGCGCCTATAGCGGCTCGGTCAGTCAGTCGGCCGGTTTGGCCATCCCCCGCATTACCTCCCCGCGCAGCTACGGGCCACGGACCCACTACGCCCGGCTTTGCACAACCATAAAGGAGAGGTTACAAATTATCACCGACTCCGCGGGATTACATTAGCGCCTTGTGATATCATCCCTGATCTAGGTCGCTTTGAGAACATAATTATTGTCTTACTTTTTTTGGAACGCGAGGATGGGTTCAGCTTTGAGGTCTGAGATGTCGACGGCGTGACCTTTGGCCTTAATTTCAGGGTGCTTTTTAACTAGCAGCCAGCCCATGTGTGCGAAAAAAAATCCCCTGGTGGCGTCATAGGGGTCTGCATCGGTCTCGCTGAACTTATGGTGCATGCGGTGATCCCGGGCCCAGTCTATCACGGCATCCTGGTCATAAATATTAAAAGGTTATAATAAATCTTTAAATAATCGCTGAGTCCCACAAGAGCCGCCACCCAGATATTATTATTATATGCGTTTTTAATTAAAATATTCCCCGCGCAAAGCAAATGCTTTGCGCTTTTATAAAAAAGGAAAAACGAATATAAATCACCTCATGCGTAATTATTGATGTTTTCATTCATTAATAAACATTTTGAAACAATGGTTTGGTGACAATTATCTATCTTTAAACTCGAAGAAATCTTACTTTAGGACATTTAAGCTATCGGACAAACAATACATTCAAAAATGACAAAATAAAACTCGAATATATCTATCCGAGACACTATATACTGAGTATATAGGTTACAAACCAATTTTATTAGAAATTTAGTTTCCATTTAAAAAAGGTAGATGCCAAAAAAATGAGAATTTAAGCTGCTGATAAGAATATATTGTTAATTCTGAATTATAAATATGAGATGGACGAGTATGACGTTTAATAAATATATCCAAATGGTCAAGTTGTTTAAGACGCCTGTCCCGGTTTGATGGGAGATCCTGGATAGGATTCCTAGTTGTGCCAAGTATTCTTGGCAATGAGGAATCCATATTTTACTGTGTCTTGTTCTGTTTCAGGTTTCGTTTAGATTTATTAATATTATCTTCGTCTTCAATCAAAAATTACTATTCATAAACTCTTGTAAACATTATTCTGACAATTAGCAACTCATCAAAATGCTCAATACAAACAAAGGAAAATATTTAGGAATAATAATGGATCAACACATTAAATGGACAGTACAAATTTTAAATGTGTGTAAACTTTAAAGTATTTTCCTCAAACTAAGAAATATTCTTCAAAAACCGATACTACAGAATATTTACTAAACATTTGCCTATTTTATTCTACTATATGAAATAATAGGGGATGAACATATAAAACCAACTTAGCCTCAATGTAAATAATCCAAAGAAGACCCATTAAAATAATTCTAAAATAACCGTCAGATAATTCGACTCGTGTTTAAGTGAAATTAAAGTTTTAAACTCGAATTTAAAGTTTGACAATTAAACAGGATCGATCAAAAAATGCATTACTTCAAATCCACAAAGACAAGCTATAATAGAGTCATTGAACACCACACCGAGAACCACGAGACAAATAATAATCCCTTAACTCAATACAACAACGGCGCTACACCATTATACATACTAAGCTATTAACCCAAATCCGAATATCACTCGATTAATCTACAAACACCTCAAGTCCTAAAGAAATAAATTCTGAAAAAAAATTATGAATAAACTTATAGTACCTCAAACTAATTTGGATGTGGCGTAATATTATATCCATTAGAAAAAATGAATATTAAATATTTGTATGTAAATAAGAAATTAATAAAACTTACGGCTTAGATTTCTTTGTGTTTACTTTCCAACTTTATTTCCGGGTTAAATCTTCCCCATAGGAAAAACTAAACCCTTTCACACACTTTTCCACCAATGATCATCTAGTCATTATGCAAGTGCATTATATAAGCATAATAAATACAAAATAATACAAGAACAACACGTCAAATCACCAGAGATCAAATGGAAAAATAATTCACCGACTCCAGATATTTTCATATCAGAGGGTTCGGCTCGGTAGAACTCCTAAAGGGGCATATAAATCCTACCGATCCCTCAACATAAATATTTTAAAAATCTTTCGTTATCCTACATGTATTTAAAATGACTGATTTTTGCATTATTATATATAAATTTTTTGATAGATCTAATACGCCTAAATTTTTAATGAGAGAGCTCGGTATAATGCCAGTAGCCGAAATAACAAAAGGTAATATTTTTATAGTCTGAGAATGCCAAATTCTTTTTATCTCATTTCCTAAATCTGTATATTTTCTTATTTTTTCGTGAACAGATTTTTGAATATTACAGGAATTTGGAATAGCGACATCAGTGATATAAGTTATTTTTTTAAATTTTGTCATGTAAAACTATATCGGTTCTATTAAGACTAATCGTTCGGTTTGTTAGTATAGTTTAATATATTTTATAAAATTCATTTTCTAAAAAGCTTTAGAAAATATATAAAACTTTTTACCAGCCTTTGGGTTTACATAACAAGAAACTTTTATATTATGTATCAATAAAGATATAATTAGTATTACATCGAAGTAAAGTTCACCAAACTATAAACAGGCCAAATATATCGAGATGATTGTATCCATATCAACCCCAGTCAGACACAGTAACCCATTACATCTTGTCAGCTAGATACTTATTTTTTATATGGTCAAAGAAGCGGGACGCTTTTGACATCAAACCACTCTGTCTAAAGACGCGAGCTATATTTCGAAATAAAATTTGTCTCAATAAGGCAAACCTAGCTAGCTATTAATCTAACATGATTATTATTAATTTGCAGGGTTTCACAGTGGATGACATTTAAAAAACTGAATTAGACCGGTAAGTGGCTGGGTTGGCATCGGGCTTAAGTCCCACCCAGGTGGGACCTGAGCGCACAAGGTCCTAACTGCTCCCAACCGACTGAAGCAGTGAAGCCAGTGCCGTCTGAAGGCATCTCCAATTGACGCATGTGTTATGAGGCTGAAGGGAGTGGAAAGGGGGAGCGGATGGGAAATAGAGCGGAAGAGTATCTGGCTATTCGAATCTGGTAACCAAACACGGCCAAAGCCATTTCAAGCAATGTTTCAATTCTTAATGGTGGTCTTACACCAGAGCGATAATGAGAGTATCTTCAACTTTGGAACGGGCAGCGAGTAAACTAAATATTATTTTTAATCAATGAATTGTGAAATAAAACAAATTCATCAAATTAAAATTTACTTGCGCACACTGGGATTTGAACTCGCGACCTTCGGATTTAGGCACGAGAATGTTTCTTTGATTTTAAAATAAAATCAAAAAGCATATGACATTTTAAAAAAAACATAAAAATTTGCAAGTTGCGTTATTGTTTTTAATCATTATTAATAAGAGCATCGAGAAATGAAATCCATACTGAATTCTACAACAACTAGATTCAGTGCATAATATGATATTTATTATTTTATATATCTTTTCGTAGTTTTTTTTTTTTTTTTAATCGATCAACAGCATTGATTTTTCTAGAACTCCGAAAATCTGTGTTTAGTGATTAGAGTTTTTATTAATAAAATCAGTTTTTTTTTTCTTTTTCCAAATCTAATAAGGGAGTGATTCTGAAACCTTAACCCGAGGAATCGATATCCCATGACACCGTATCAATAAATGATATATGTTTCATGGTAACAGAAGTGCTCTATAAACGATTTACGGGATTCAATGTCCGAGCCACTAATGCGATTTTAAGTCCCGCTGAAACCCGGAAAAGGTGGGACCTGAAAGATTACCTGAAAAGCCATGAGGTTGAGTATAGTCAGCAGTATCTTCAATGGCGTTTTGGCTTTGTAGGATTTGTGGGCCCAGAGCCTATGAGATCCCGCTGTGATGCCCAGACCACCGATGTAGACATACACAAACGCTGAAAAATAAAATTAATTACTATAATACACACGAGGGAAAGAATAAGGCTTCAAATAAAGAATAAGGAAAAAGAGAGAAGTGTTGAAAGAATCAGAACATCGGAATCATATGAGTACATATGTGGACAAACTATAGGGGTGTTTAATTCTCTCTGCTTGCAGAAATTACATGATGAATAGTTAGTTTGGTAAAATGGCTACGATATTTTTTAATATTAGATTTTTTTTCATGAAAAATTGTTTTCATCAGGGTAATCTTGGGGAATGCTGTGTGGAGATTCTTTTTGAGGAAAACCTCAAACGAGCAAACCTGGGTCTGGAAAATACACATTTTGAAGAAGGAAGGAAACATAAACTAATCATTCCGGAGCCGAGCTGTTGAACTGAAAAACAACATCCCTTTCTCATGTAACAAATGACAACTGTGAACAAATGTTGGGTGCGCGTTTGACGTGTTTCTCACTGTGCACCGGTGCCGAAAGGATAAATTATTACACTAGTTCCATCACCCATTAAAATATCGACGAATCAAGGACAGCATTCCCACCCCGACAGGGGGGTGGCTAGAGAATTTCAAAGAAAAATATGTTAATCGTCAAACACGTCATACGAGAAAAACATCATAGGAATGCATGAATTACTGTTGTATGAGTAGTGCTGAAAAATGAGAAGAAGCAAGAAAATTTCCCTAGATTATATTTTTATATAATCGTATGAGAACAAATTATTCACATACTTTCTTAAAATTTACGTTGGATAACTAAAAACTCATTTCAAATATACATAAAAGCAATGGTTCCCGACAGCGAGTTCTCTCTAACATAAAAAGTAACTTGAGAGCCTTTAAGAAATTCGGTTGAATTGTTTGTAAGGGAAAATAAATATTACTCTATTGAAAAATATTTTTGTATTAAAATTAATTATTTTTTTACTTCGACCATCATTTAGAATCACCTCCTGAAGTTAGCGCACTTTACCCCGGACGACCTGTATAAAACCTCCGTCGCAGGCTCCTTCTCGAATTCCTCGAATCACTGAGTGCACTGCTTGACTTTACATCTATACAAAACAAGGAAGTCATTTAATGTGGGGACATAAATATTAATACGTTGAACTTAAGTAATATAAAAACTCAAAAATATATCTCATTTTGGCTTTTCAGGATTTTGAAGCGAATCATAATTTCACCTACAAAGAAAATAGCCAATGATAATGAAAAAATAAAAACCGTAAAAAGTAACAATCAAGGTCAAATTAGATGAGACATTCCTTTTTTTCTTCTTATTTTCATCTTTGTTCCGTAATAGCAAAATATATTATTTCACATAGTCGCCCTCCATTTTTTAATGTGAACAGCGCATAAGAGTCCCAACGGCTCCCGACAATCTGGAGCTTGAGAAATAACACAAATAACTCAAATAAAATCTTGCACACGCCGGGATTTAAGCCCGCAACCTTCGGCTTGCTAGTCGAGATCCTTACCCCTTTATTGAAATAGGTTCCTTCACCTTAGTAGAAAACAACTATTCATGCAAAAGTAGTTTTCTCTGAATTTATATATTATTTTGTGTTATTTTTATTATTTTGTAAAATTATTAACCTCGTTGCAGGCTAGTCCCAGCTAGGTTAACAATTAAAATGTAAGCAATGATCCCGCATATGACGAGACATTAAATAAATAATAAAGTAAATTCATCGATACGTTATACATAATACGATATATATAATACGATACGGTTAAAATCACTGAACTATATTGCCTATACACTATATAATTCGCTTCCAGATATGTACAAACACATCCACCATAATAAAAAATTGCAAAGCAATGCTCTAAAAGAATATTTTTTAACTACATTTAAAAATGAAAATATGTAACTGTGTTGTCATTTCTTGTTGTATCTTATCCATGTTTTTTTTTGTCTTTTCTTTCTGTACTTGTTTTCTATTGTAGTTTGTTCTACTTAACGTGTCATTATTTTAATTTTTATGCTGTATTGAATGTGAAACTTATATTTGATATCAAAATACCGTTGTAAAATTGTACCTACTACCTCCTACATATGAATTGTAAGTTTCTCCTGTCCTAAAATGAGTTCTGTAACTCATCGGGATTGCTCTAGCAAGAAATAAACACAATTAAAAATATATATATATATAAAGCACATGGTTAGTAAGAATATCATTTACATCAATATACCTTCACTATGCAGAGCAGGTAATGTCTTTGTTGGTACAAAGATATTATCTACCACGGAAAGATTATGTATGCACGTCGCACTTCTTATCTCTCTTACAGATCCATTTACGTGATGGGACTTGACTATGTATATTATTATGACAATTATATTATTTGTGCATTTTTTATTCTGACTTCCATTCATGTGTTCTTGCCATAATTTTTGCATTTTTGATCAACAGAATTTATTAGTCTTATTTTTTCACCTTTGTACTTCGTCGAATTACAATAAAAACTCGACACGAGAAACAATATTTTTATTACAACATATTTTAAAAAGGTTGAATTTATGATTATGTGCTCAAAGTCTTCAGCAAGACAACCTCTATACAAATGATGTAGTAGGTTTATGCCAGTAACCTGGAATATTAATAATAATACCTCCAACTAAAGTAAAACATTTGCAGTATTTACTTGTATTGGCTCGCAACTCTGGCCGCAAGAGGCGCTAGTGTACCACGGAACAATCATTCATAAAATCCCTTAAAATGTATGAAAATAACGAGCCTCACTTTGCGCAAAGCCAGGTAATATTTAAACACAAGTCCGAATACGTAAAGGGATCGGTACCTAAGTCAGAAAAAAATAAAAACTACCGATGTAGTCCCCCAAACATGCTATTAATTCCCTCTCTTTTTGGCAGAACTGAATATTATCTAAAGATATCACAGCCCTTGAGGTGATTTTTCATTAAAACGGCGAAATAAAAATCGTTACAATATTATTATTATTATGGGTACCTACACATTAAATTTGTCTGCCACATGGATGAGCCGGTCAGGAGGAGGTAAGCTCCGTATAGCGCCGTTATATGCAGAATCGTGAACAGCACGACGTTCCTCCACACGATCTGCCACTGGTGGTCGGAGGCTGACTTGCTGGTACTGGAGCTGGAGGCGCACTCGCTGTCCAAGACATCATCCTCGAATAGGACGCCCGTGGCGCTGGAGCTGTTAGGCGGCATCGTTAACTCTCTAAACAAAAACTATATTTAATTACAAAAAATGATAAATTAAAAAAAAAAAATTACATTAAATTCATGCTCTGAGGAAAATTATTTCCCTCACGGTTTATATAATCTTTGGGGAGGCTGTGTGGAGGGTCTTGTTGAGGAGGTGAATGAGTGAACACGGATTAAGAAGAGACCCATATTGTAGGAAGGAAGAAAAATGGATTTCGGAAAATCGTTCCACAACTGAAATGTCTTTGTGTTGAATGAGTGAATATATTGAAAAAAACTCTTAACTATTCAGAAACCCTTAACTATCTCAACAAATAAATTTCAATCTTACTAACACTTTTATGAAGCCGTTATCTGAACTTGTATTTAAATGTAAGACTGCTTGAATTTACTTGGTAGGTACATTTACTAAGCAAGGAAAATATGAATCATACCATACCCGAGGATCTTATAAACTTGCGTTGACTATGACTGAAGACTGGAAAAAAGATAAAAAAGTGTTTTTAACAGTCACGAACAACTGACAAAGAAAGTGCTATAATATTCGAATTACATAAAAATTCACTACATATTTCAATCTCTCCGGTGTAGAGATGTTAAATGCTACTTTTTTTTCAAAGTTATACATCAACCTTCTTGCTAAAATCCAATAAACTGAACTGTCGGGCTAGTTGATATTTATTGTTAAATAATAAAATTGACCTTACAAATTTTTGAACTTCGACTCCGGTAAATGGACCCAAATTAAAATATCTCTATTTTGGTTGCTTTTATTTGTGTTTTTAGTGAAAACGTCCCAGTTACAGGGTTACAGGTAATGAGATGTACTTTGTGCATCTTTTCATCTGCTCTGATATTGGGAACTGGTCTGACATTAATATTTTGAGAAGTTTTTTTTACTTTGCAGATTTACAATTGACCAAAGTTGGAAAAAATCTTTGTAAAACATTACTGACCCTTAACATGTGACTTGTTAACAAAGTGGCAAAAAACATAAACTATAGATTTTTTCATTAATCTTTTTCTCTAGAAATCAAATCTGCTAAAATATCTTACTGCAATATTGATGTTTTGATTGTTTTGAAAATAAAGTTGATCCCGATTTTTGAGTTTCGTAACTCAGCTGTAGATATCGCTAATCTCCAAATTTTACAATATAACGGCATTTTCAGATAATATATTACATATTCGTGGGATATTATGGTTTAAAATTTTATGCTAAAACCTATTGTCGAATTCCATATTTAAAGAAAAAGTAGATCACACACACAACAGAAGATTTAGTCAAAATATAGGTATGTCCATTCCGAAAATTATTAATAAATACGGCCAAAAAAAAGCTGAAGAATGGCTAATGGATCAAGATTTTGTATTGAAGTGAAACTTCATGCATTTTCGAGGACCGGAGTAAAACCGACTCATGACAGTCACGAAAAACCGTGATCATTTCGCTATAGGAGCCTAGCTAATATTATGTACCTAATTTAGGTCGCTCTCCAAACTCAGCTTCGCGGTCTAAAGACAGAACGCCCGACTGTCGTCGTGAAGAACCGAGGTTCGATCCCCGCTTTAACTATTTTTATTTTTTTTTGTGATTTTTTTAATACGAGGAAAAGTGATAAAATGCTCTCGTGCTGCGACTTATAGATATTTTGACTATATGATATTTTGGTCGAAATATAGCTTACAAATCAAGCCGGTAGAGTCGCTCGGTATTTTGATTAATTATTTTTATTTTGAATCATTAAAATTACTAATCAAGGCCGATAACGCGACTAATTACTCTCGCAGACGTGCGTGACAAGTTTTTTTAGTAAAAAACACAGCCGTAAGTGAGTTTTTCAAAATTTAGAAATGTTTTTCAAATTCAGACTCCATACGGGTATGAGACTGTTAAAACACTCATAGATCTTTTCGAAAACGGACAAATATACGGAAATATTTTTAAGAACGACAGATATGACTTCACACTGCCGATATATCTTCGATTCGACCCTATATAAAGCGTTAACGAGACGTTATGTGATATAAATCATTAGCCGTGTTTGAAAACGAAAATTTGCGCGGGACAAGTCAATTGAGGAGTACACGTTGTAAACGCGTTTCTCTTTGCGCGAGATACCTCTCCTCGCGGTCTAGAGGCAGAGCGTTCGACACTCGTTATGCAGGACCCGGGTTCGAATCCCATATTTTTATAACTTTTAATTTTTTTTTTATCACATGCTACTTATAAATATGTCAATAGACAGAAAAAAGAGAGAATGAAATGAAAAGAGAGAGAAAAGAATACTAAAAGTTTCACTTCCGTCGTGCGTAGGCTTGCCACACACTGTATTTTTTTTTGTTCATAAATACATTAGTATTCTTTGATTGTATGCACATTTTTCACTAACGTAGGCTCGAAATTGGCAAATAAAATCACAAAACCAATTACTAATGAAAAGGAAATAGAAAATAATGAAGTCTCAATCCAAGATAGCACACTAAATCTAAACCAAATAACTAGCAACGACCTAAGAAAAGTGATTGCTTCACTAGATAACAACATTTCTTCAGGAAATGATCCTATCTCAATCAAAAAAAAAGTGGGTGTGTCAAGCCTACGCAAGACAGAAGTGAAACTTCTAGTATTCCTCTCTCTCTATTTTCATTTCATCATCTCTATTTTCTCTCTTAGGTTAGTTTGAAAATTAGAGGTTAAAATGAAATTCTGTACCAAACCGTATGAACCACAATCAATTACGTATTTCACTCGTATTACACTCACGACGCAGTATACTAACCAAGCAGCTGATGCTTGGCGTGGCGCAGTTCGCTGGTGTCTGAGAGAGAGGAAAGAAGAGAAGAGAGAGAACGTTCGTGAGCGGCTCCCCCACCTCAACAAGCGCATATGGTGAGAGAGGGACAGTGAACGGTGAGCGGTGGTGGGGGTACCTGCATTTTCGTGTCGATCCTGACTCGGTTTTACTCCGTCCCCGAAAATCCATTACGCGCCTAAAGAAGTTTCACTTCAAAAACTATAAAACATCTCCAAGAGGAGTTGATCCTCCCCCTGACATACCTTATAAATCTCTCTATATCAAAGGGGATATTTCCTTCTTGTCTAAAAATGCTACAGTTTTACCAATTTATAAAAATGGAAGCAAAAATGACATAAATAATTATCGCCCTATAAGTATCCTAAGCACTTTCTCAAAAATCCTGGAAAAATTTTTGAAAAGCCAAATCGTCCACTTTATGGAAATTAATAAAAAAATTTCCCCGACACGATATGAATTTCGGGAAAGTTTGAGTACCGTGGACGCCATTGAACATTTTACAAGAATAGCCATAAAAAATTTAGACGATGGAAAAAAATGTCTGGCTGTTTTTATAGACCTAAAAAATGCCTTTGACACAATAGATCATAAAATTCTTCTCTAAAAATTAAAAAAAATTGGCATATCTGGCACTCCACTAAATTTACTGATGACGTACTTGACAGGACGAACATAACAAGTACAAATAGGCAAACAAAAAAGCAATCCTCTTCCAATAAACTACGGCGTCTCTCAAGGAAGTGTCTTGGGACCAATCTTATTTCTCATCTACATAAATGAAATTACCAAACTTTCCATCAATGGAAACATAATTAGTTTTGCAGATGATACTGTTATGTTATTCCACGAAAAGGACTGGATGGACACTTATAAAGAGGCTGAACATGGACTAACTGCACTTCAAAATTGGTTTCGGATGAACTCTCTTACGCTCAATATAAGTAAAACTAATTATCTAGCCTTTTCAATAAACTCAAGAGGTCAACCGGGTAAAGAATACACTCTGAAATTGCACGAATGTCAAAACAATAAGTCACATTGCTCTTGCCCTATTATAATAAACGCAAAAAGTATTAAGTATCTAGGAGTGGAAATAGACGAAAACCTTAGATGGGACATACACATAAATGGAATCACTAAAAAGCTCACGAGACTTGTATATTTCTTCAAAAACCTAAGAAACATACTACCTAGGAAAGACATCAAAAAAGTATTGTATGCTTTAGTTCATTCCCGTCTTGAGTACGGAATTCTAGTATGGGGATCTGCTACAGCAAATAATATTAACCACTTAGATATTGCTCAGAAGAGCATTATAAAAACCATACTAAAATTACCCATCAGAACCCCCTCAAAAGATATTTTTAAGTGTTTTGACATTCTAAATTTAAAACAAATATATGCCAAGAATATTTTAATACATCATTTTCAAAACAGAAAATCTCCTAATGAAACTCGGATACATGATACAAGAGCCTCAAAAAGGGATAAACGAGATGTTCCAAAATTCAAGACAAGTTTTGGCCAAAGAAACCACATATATCTAGCAACCAAACTTTACAACATCCTTCCTCCAAGTTTGAAAAAGATAAATAAGCTTAAGGAAAAATCAAAACATTGGTGAAAGAAATTAATGCAGACATACTAGAAAATGTATTAAAAACATCATAGAAACTAAATAACAGAAAATCAAAGAAATCTACCAGTCCGCCTCAGCACAGGACTACCTAGTGAGGAGGACTAAGAAGAAACTATATGAATGAAATAATATAGAGTTTTATATAATGTAACTCTCATCAAACCTTATTGAATACACACTAATAAAAAAAATATATAAATATATATATATATATATATATTAATTGTGTTATTATGCCTATGAGTGTTTTAAGTGTATTGTATACCTCGAAGTGTGTATTTCTATGAGTTTGTTTAAGTATGTTGTGAACATCTGAGTGTGTATGCCTATGAGTGTGTTTAAGTATGTTGTGAACCTCTGAGTGTATATGCGTGTGAGTGTGTTTAAGTATGTTGTGAACATCTGAGTGTGTATGCCTATGAGTGTGTATAAGTATGTTGTGAACCTCTTAGTGTATTTATGTATGCTGTGTACCTCTGAGTGCGTATGCCTATGAGTACGTTGTCTGCGATTATCTATCTATGTATTTTATGCCTTTGTATTGAAGCCACTAACTTGAAATGTTATTCTTCTATAAGTATTTTCTGCATTTTGGCTTCTCGTTATATGTGTTTTAGTGTTATAATTAATATTGTAAAAATGACCATCTGACAAACCTCTTTGTATGTCATGTATCGTTCGAATTCAAATCCGATGATTTATTTTTTTACGTCTTTAACTATATTTGATTTCAGTTTAGATTTTGTTGTCGTTTAATGGTTTTATAAGCGAATGAGTCCGACCAAACATAAACATTGGTTTGGAATTGACTATATATTTTTTAATTGTGTTGGGATCCCTTATGTTGTCATGATGTCCGAAATATACTTATGAATAATGATTGTAGCATTGAATTCTAATCGTCTTACGAGTTGATTCTTATTGCCAAGTCGAGTTCTTCTTGAGGTTGATCTTTGTCTTCCCAGAGGCTATATGCTCCGTCTCCAGTTCACTTTTTGGACTTTTAAATGATGTCTACAGGGGCAGCCTTTAGGTCATAAGCCCAGCCAATCATGGACTTTGGTGATGTTGGTGGAGTAGCCTCCCAACTCAGCAGTTGTTTAGTCTCAGGGGAAGGTGTGACTGTAGTTTTGGAAGCCCTCTCCAAGTACGACGGCTGCCACGGAGATGTGCTCGACGGGGTTTATTTGTTGGTCGTAGGGCTTGCTGCCGACCTTATGGCCGGTGCTGTTGACGAGCCAGATTACGTAAAGGAGCATGATAACCATAAACCAGGCAATGACTCGTCAAAGAAGTAGAAGGTGGAAGAGTGGGAATCAAGAAGCAGGAAGAGCAGATATTTTAATAGATACAAAGAAAATATTTATATATGTACATATATATGAATATGAATATTTTGAGGAATGATATTATTTTAATAGAATGGTATATATTGATTCTACTATATACTATATTATTTAAGTACCTATATAGGTACTTAAATAATATCATTCCTCAAAATATTCATAGGACATCATGAACTACTTTCTGCAGTTTAAAGCCAATTAATCCACCTAGATTTCGCCCTTTATCCCATAATATAGGTTTTATAAATTTTGCACATTATGACAAGCGATCGCTCCAAACGTTTCTACAAACTTGCAATAATATTTCAAAAATTGCTTAAGTGGTACATGAGAGTTGTCCTCTTCTTCTGATCAAAATGTGTCCAAAAGCTGAAACGGACTTAGAATCGGCATTAATCAACTGTAAAAAAAAATGGCTACGAATGGCCATTTGATGACAATATGGCATTTGAATTTGTTGCTTGATTTGCATTCTTCATATACAGTTTTATAACGAGATTGATGAAATTTCGCATACTTAACCTTCAAACAAGTGGTAGTTCTCTGTCTACATGCGATTTCGGAAAACCCCCCATCCCTTCTATCACCCCTTAAAGAAGAATTTGAATACTTACTGATAAAATTATGCTTCAGCTAAAATTATACAAGTTTATTAAGATCTGGTTTCTGTGCATTTGCGGTGGAATACGTCAATGGTAAGAACTAAGGGCGTCTTTCCTCCGAGGTTACGCAAGTCTACGTAGGTAGTTAAAAGACGTGGTACAATATCTACACTAATTTAAGATATTGTTTTACACACAAAAATAAATTACTGTTCTGTAAAAACCGTTGTCATGATTATCTACCGATAAAATAAAATTTCTAATTATATTTAAACTGATCCGGTGAGCTCAAAGACCTTATATTTAACTTGACGCAGTTTCACTAAAAATGTTATTTTAAAAATGAATATAAAGCAACTTCGTTTTCAGGAGAGAATATCAAAAAAATATTTAGGTATTGGAAAACGATGACCACATTAAACATGCATCTGGTCAACTACTAAACAAATTAATCAAAGTTTAAAATGAATTAAAAATATAAACTAATAAAATAATAAAATTTAAAAAAAAAAACATTATTTTTCAACACCATCAGAAATATCTTAATTAAAAACCATTTAATTAAGATCTACATGGCTCTTTGCCAATCACTGTTATCACGGTATTATCGGATGGGGCAGTGCAAAAGGCAATATCCTGAAATCACACCATAATAATAATAATTCGAAAATCATCCTAAGAAATACCACTGACACTATTTTCAACATTTTCATATATATTCTCTATTTTCATATATATCAATTAAACGACACTATTCTAAAACTAGTTACTCAACACTGCAAAAATTGTATAACATTTAAATCTCAAATAAAAAGCTGGATACAAAACATTGGGAGATCAGAAATAGAAAATATAAACTGACTCAAAATGCATGCTAAAACCAAAACCACTAAACTGCACTAAAAACACATATATTTTTAACAATTATAATTATTTCATAAAAAAAACTACATAAAATACCTAATAGTATTAGTATCTGTATGCCTGTACAGTTTTAATTGTTGTAGACGAAAGTGGTGCCCTCTTTTATTTTCAAAAAGAACCGTTAAATTATTCAAGCAGCATCTCCGATGAGAATTTTTTTTTACCAATGTTGGAATTTCTCCAACAATTTACAGATCAATTTTCAGCAATTTCCAATTTTCCCGTAAGAATTTTACTAAACAAAATCAAAATTTCCGAACATTAAAAATTGTTTTTTCAATGTTCACACGGTTTTTTGTCACGGTGACCTTGCTGCCACGGGATCCCCCGATATTATTTTTCGAAAGAAACCGGCTATTTTTGGAATATGTTAGATTTATTTTTTAAATAAGTAAATATTTATCTAGTAATTTTCAAGTATTTTATAAGGTACTATATTTTTATTTGTTTACAAAGCCATGTGTTTCGTTCCATGGATATTCCAAAAAACTCATAAAAATTGAAGCAAGGTAATATTAGTCATTAATAAAATTACGCGAAACCGTTATAAGTTTCAAGTTCAAGGAGATTTTCCAATTACCTTGGAAATTTTAGTAAATTATCTTAAAGCCGTGTCTGCCTAATTTGAATATGTCATTATATAATTATACAGCGCTTTCATCGTTTGAAATACAAATATCATGGATTGAAAATACTATCTCCGAGTGTGATATAGAACAACGATTTAAATGGTTTGAGACTTGGATACTTTAACTGTGTTACAATATAATACCAACAGATGGCACCAACTTAAAAATCAGTAATAAAAAAACTTAACTCTTCAATACTTTCTAACTTGCTTTGTCATAATTATTGACGTTTCTAGGTCCCTACGTGTATTTTTAGAAATTTATTCAATTTGCAAATACATTTAAATGTGTTTTTTTTTATGGGAGTCCAAACGGCTGTCAACCATCAAGAGCCAGCGAGACAATGACATCACAAATGGTCTTTTTTGAGAGGCTGAACGTAGTAAGGAAAGGAAGGAAATGGAAAGAACAAAATAGGGAAGTACCTGGGGATTCAGATCTGGTCACCAAACATGACTAAAGCCATTTTAAGTAATGATTCAACGTTTGGTCTTACACAAGGGCCATATCGGGAATGTCTTCCACTCTGGAACATGCGCAAATTACATTTTTTTATAATATTTATATTGAATCATATTTGTGAAACAACGCAAATTTTCTTACCCACGCCGGGATTTGAATCCGCGACCTCTGAATTACTAGTCAATTAAATGCAAACGATAGATGTAAAATTTAGAATAAATACTTTCTTTATGTGAATATCGCACAAAAGTTCCTACTGCTCTTAACTGTCAGGAGTCAGTGATACTATGTTGTAAGGCTGAAGATAGTAGGGAGGGGAAAAAGATTCGGTAGAGGAAGGTGGAAAAGAACATGACTATTCGCAACAAGCACTGTTAAGGCCTTTTCAAGCAATGCAACTGAAATTCTGATCAAATTACGTTAACTTTCTTACACAACAATAGAAAAAAATAAAAAAATAAATAAAAAATTAAAAAATAAAAAAATAAAAAAAAATATCTGTAGTCGGTGAATTATTTTCCCATTTGATCTCTGGTGAGTTGACGTATTGTTCTTGTATTATTTTGTATTTATTTTGCTTGACAGCCGAAAGTAAAAAAAATATTTATATTTTTTACTGTTTAATTAAATGGTATAAAAAGTGAAGAGGCAGTTATATTAATATTTTTTACAGAAAATGAAGAGTTTTCTAAAAATCGAATTATTTATAATTTATGGACGTTTCGAGTCAAAATGTACCGGTAAGATTTTTGGAAAAATTTTCTTGTTTATTTCAAATACAAATAAATATAATTTTCTCTAGTTTCTTAAAAGTTATTTATTTTCACAAATTAATTTTAGACACCTCGGAAACATTCCGAAATTCCATGGAATTTCACTGAGTCGTTGGAACTTAAGGGTAAAAACGTGTTAAAACCTGAATCGTCAAATGCTATTTTTTTCCCAAAGTAATACGTCAACCTGCTTGCAATGAACTATACTAATGAACTGTAGGACCAGTCGATATTTATTGATAAATAATAAAATTGAACTTGGACTCCAGGTAAAAAATGACCGGGAGAATTTTATTACTTTTGTTTGTGTTTTTAGTGAAAACGTCCCTGTTACAGGGTTACAGGTAGTTAGGTATACTTTGTACATCGTTTCAGCTATTCTGTTATTGGAAACTAGTCTCAACGTTAAAATTTTGAGATTTTTTTTTTTGCTTTGCACATTAACAATTTGCCAAAGTTTAAAAAAAAATCTTTTTAAAACATTACTGTCACTTGACAAGAGAGAAGAAATATAATCTATAATTTTTTTGTGATTCTCTGATTCAACGTTGCTGTATTGATTGTTTTAAAAATAAAATATATTCAGAAGTTTCGTAACTCAGCTGTAGATAATACCTATAATCTACAAATTGTACAACATTACGGTTTTTTGATTACCAAATCGCCAATTGTTCTACTTAACCAAAAAATGGTCTTAGCTCTCGGTCCAGGTGATATTTAAAATTCTTTGATACCGCTAGCTAACCTATAAATTATTTTTGTTTTTGGTTCGGAAAAGTATTTGTGAACGAGATATAAAATTATTATATGAGTAATAATTGTTATAATATATTACCTGTTTAAAATTGTAACATATATGACTAAAAAAAAAATTGTCGAATTCCATATATAAAGAAAAAGTAGGTCACACACACAACACAAGATTTTGTCAAAATTTAGGTATGTCCATTCCAAAAAAAACTAATAAATACAGCAAACGAATATTCACATATCTTGTACATTCTAAATATGTACACACTCTATGAGTGTGTTTAAGTATGTTGTGTACCTCTGAGTTTGTATGCCTATGAGTGTGTTTATGTATGTTCTGTACCTCTGAGTGTATATGCCTATGAGTGTTTTTAAGTATGTTGTGTACCTCTGAGTGTGTATGCCTATGAGTGTGTTTAAGTTTGTTGTGTACCTCTAAGTATGTATGCCTATGAGTGTGTTTAAATATTTTGTGTATATCTGAGTGTGTATGCCTATGAGTGAGTTTAAGTATGTTGTGTACCTCTGAGTGTGTATGCCTATGAGTGTTTTTAAGTATGTTGTGTACCTCTGAGTGTGTATGCCTATGAGTGTGTTTAAGTTTGTTGTGTACCTCTTAGTATGTATGCCTATGAGTGTGTTTAAATATTTTGTGTATATCTGAGTGTGTATGCCTATGAGTGTGTTTAAGTTTGTTGTATACCTCTGAGTGTGTATGCCTATGAGTGTGTTTAAGTTTGTTGTGTACCTCTGAGTATGTATGCCTATGAGTGTGTTTAAGTATGTTGTGTACCTCTGAGTGTGTAAGAAATATTTAAACGTTTGGTCTTATACAAGGGCCATATCGGGAGTGTCTTCCCTTCTGGAACATGCGCAAATTACATTAATAGGTATTATTAATGTTGAATAAAATTTTAGAAACAACACAAATTAATTCCATGGAATTTTCTTACGCACACCGGGATTTGATCCTGCGACCTTAGGATTGCTAGTCGATAGATAAATGAAAATGATAGATTGGAAAAATACTTTGTTTCAGTGAATACCGGACAAGAGTCCCAACTGCTCTCAACCCTCTGAAGCCAGTGATACTATGTTATAAGGCTGAAGGTAGTAGGTAGGGAGAATAAAGTGGAGAGGAACATGACTATTCAGATTTAATTAACAAGCACTGTTAAGACCATTTTAACTGAATAACTAATCTTATTAACCCTTTCATACCCAGTGTTAAATCAAATTAACATGAACTTTGTGATTTTTTTACCGTAACGGTAGCGATTTAGAAAAACCATGTTTTCGTTTTCTTATAGCTTGTAGTCTTTTCTGTGGCGTCTATTTTTTCCGCTCGGTTAAAACCCTTATTCCCGCCACAACAACGATAAATATTTTGACATCTGCTGATTGTGAGTTTCATCGAATTTCTGCCGTCATTGATTACTTAATTTAAGGTGAGATATCAATATTTCATACTCGAATTACAAATATTTTAACGCATTAAGATGTGTTCTATAATAATAACATCAGTTCAATTCACTGATCACAGTCATTTCTCAGAATATTGTAAATGAATTTCAACGTTCATTAAAATTAACACTGGTAGTGACGGACATGTTTTCGACTAGTATGGTAAATTTTTAAAGATTTATTATCCTTGATTATTTCTTTTTTTCTGGATGAATTTTAGTTAAAATGTTATTTGTTTGTACATTAGAGATTATCACTTCATTGTAAATGTGCATTTTTGACATGAAACAGTTATTTGTATTACTTTTGTGCTATGTTTATTTTACCTTTCTATTTACAAAACACCCTCTGACGCCCAATGTTAATCCAAATTAACATATAAAAATTTCTAAAAAAAAAAAAAATTAAATACCAAAAATTTTCAAATAATTTTCTGAGGTATTATCAAGCATTACATATTTCATATATGTGGAAACAATAATGCGGGTGTGAAAGGGTTAACAAATCATTATTGAGCTCAGTGGTCCAAAGCACCTGACCGGACATCAGAAGGTGGGAGATATTTTCAATTTGTATTAATATTTCAGATGACTAACTATTGCTTATAATAATTTGTTATCCTTTGTGCTATGCATAAAAAACTTTGTCTTATAACATTAGTTTATCATTAAAAATTAATGATCTTAAAAAGTTTTCCAAATGAAGTCTACAAAATTATAAAAATATGCCTTTGAAGAATGGAAAATTTACGCTGTTGTGAGATAATTGTCTATTAAATACGTCTAACAAATATTGACGAAAAAATGACACTTTTAAATCAAATATTTTTTACAAGCACTGTAGGCCTCATGACTAAAGTTAGTTGGACCCTACACTAAAATGAGGAAGTTATGTGTTGTTTTCGTAAAAAATTGAAATATTGATAGAGCATTTTAAAGAATGAAAACAACTCAATTTTCTTATACACATAGACGAAATGATAATATAATGTAAGGTTTACATAATCGGGTATGAAGTACTTTTAGATTTAATTATTTTCCCAAATTAAAACATTGATTATTTGGTAAACACGTAATAAGAATCTTTCAGTTATTTTTTTAGCTTCTTACGTTCATTGGTTCATCTTTATTTCCCCGTCTGAAGCGACTGATGACATCTACATGCGCCGTCTTCAGGTCATAAGCCCACCCAATCGTGCCAAATCAGTCGATTACCGTCTATGAGAAGTTCAGGTATCCTACTAATTCCCCAGTCTTGTAGTCCCATGGGAAGGTGTGATGGTAGTTATGGAATCCTTCCCCAGCGACAAACGCACACATAATCAAGTTTTTAGTGGAATTTTAAGGCTTGTTGCTGTAAAAGTGAGCAACGCTGTTAATGAGCCAGGAGAGATGAAGATCGGTGGCGTTACGGAACGTGGTGAACATAAGTACATGCGCGACATAGTTGGCAGCACGAAGCAAATTATTACTTTATTTCTTTATACGTCAAAAAGAGCCTTTTACATGAGAAATCATAAGTATCCAGTTAAAGATAAGAGAATAAGTATTTCAATTTCGTTACTGCCCCGGAACCATTCATTGGATAACCGACACCTCTGCCGTAAGGTAACCTGAGGCAAGTGGTTCGCTAAATTTGGTGACTTAACATTAGAGATCATGTCACGTCATACATTCTCTTTACACCCTTTTTCATATGGGGGAAAATTTAATAATAGGGGGAAAATGAATCTTATGTCTAAATTATATGCAATGGGTATTGTCGCATTCATTCTGAAATGAACACGCCATTTCTTCGTTAATCACCTACGCCATATTTTACCGAGTACAAGTATTTGATTCATTTCATCATGCCATGTCTTTGTCGGACTTTTTCTACCGTTTACTTCATGTATTATTGGAAAATCGACATTTTTACTATTGAAAACATACATTATATCTATATTTTTGAGTCTATATTGCATATTCCTTGTATTTTATTATCTTTGGCACAAACAAATAAACATTCATTTTTATATGAAGAGATAAAATAAAATCATCCTGCACAAATTTTTGAACTTGGACCCCGGTAAATGAAACCGATTCAAAATTGTATATATTTTTTGCTTTTGTGTGTCTTTTTAGTGAAAATAACCCAGTTAGGTTCCTGAGTTATAATTTGTATATCTATTCACCTGTTTTGAGATTGGGAACAAGTCTGACCATTAATATTTTTACATTGTACATTAAAAAGTAGTTGTAAAATATTGATGAGACTGGTTGACAAAGTGACAACAAATATAATCTTTAGAATTTTTTTGCGATTCACTTTCTCTAGAAATCTAAATCTGTCATAAGCCCGCCAATTGAACAAATAGTTTTTTTTTTTTAAATTAACTGGATCTTGATTTGAGTTTCGTAACTCAACTGTGGATACTTTTAATCCTCAAATTTTACAACGGCCTTTTATGATTACCAAATTGCAAAATGTTCTTCAAAACTAAATAATCACTAGAAAACCTGAAATTTTGAATTGATTAATTCAATAATAATCTTTTAAAATAATAGTAGATGTCTTGTCTTTAGGTTTAATCCTACACAGTTACAGGTAAAACCAAGTTTATTCTACCCGTCTTTATTTGCTTACCTTTCCTTTGCATCCTCGTCATCTACTTTTTCGACTCCATTTAATAATTAGTGATCTGTTGGGAAGTAAGTTAGCTAAGAGCTTCACAGATGCACTCATAGAAGGCAGTGCAAAGAGCTTGCTTGTCCGCAAGATGGCAGCTAGTAGCCAGTAGTCGCTAGGGCCAGTTACGCTGCTTTTAGACAAACATGGTGTTTGCAGATCTCATTTAGCCAGCTCCTAGTTAGATCGACTATCGAGTCACTATTGTAATACGCGAAGTATTGAATAAATCCCTAATTTAACAGAAAAAACGTATTCTTCAAAATCTCCTTCCACGACAAGTTGGAGAACTGTTTGAACAAGTTGAGAATGAACAAAAAAGTAGTCAGAATAAACTCGAAGTATTTACATACAAGCTAACCTGAACCCGGCGTTAAGAACAAGGCCGTCTTAAGGTGCCCATGGGCTTACTAATTTTGGGGACCCTTTTGAAAGCCGTTAACAGAAAAACACAAACCCATTTTTTTGTATAATTTTATTGAATAGATTTGTGCAAGTCAGTGCTATGCGACCTAATCGAGATTTTGAGATATACGAGCGTCTTTAAAATATTTAAATATTCCAAATACCACTAATATCATTTTGAATTGTGTACTATATAATTGACATATGAAAATAAACTTTTTGATTTTTGAAAGGTCAAATAAAAATGAAATGTGTATTTTTTTCATGTGTATATTATCTACGTACGTGAAAAAATACTTCAAATAGATTTTCGAATACCAAACATTAGTTTCAATTCTTCAAAACCTCAAAGCCTATGGAACTGTGGCATCTCCAACTGGAGTAAGTGACGAGAGCGAAGTGAGTGGAAAAAATATCACAATTCACAAACATGCGGAAAAAGCTCGGCAGGCGAAATTTTTTCAAGGTCGAACAAATGCTTACGATTTCAATTTTTCGGAAACTCGGTATCCCAATAATATTTAGACGAAAATCATTTAGTATTTTCTTAAACGGAAATATGTCAGTGTTGTTTAAAATTTAAACCTATAAAACAAGCTTAAATGACTAATAGCCCACACAGGAGGTCCATCACGGACGATCGAGAAAGCCTTATGTCCATACGACATTGACTAAATTTGTGATCTATGTTCAGTTCGCAATTTTCCCTAGCACGGTCGACGATTTATAAGAAACTCCGTCAAAGAAAGCCCGCCAAATCTCCATAGATGTCAGAAAAATTTGGGTGACTGTTGATATACGCAAATTTTTTGATAATGTAGTTTTTTTGCAAAGTTACTGGTTTATGAATGAACGAAGGCAGATTAACGAAGCTCGTTGGATCTAAAGACGTCGTTTATGGGATTAATTAAATTCGTTCGAACTTGGAGAGACGAAATTCAGACACTTCGTAAATTCCGTACCATGGCTAAACATCTCATTGACCAATTAAGTAACTTGAATAAAGACCTCATTAACTCCCTTTTTAATGCCAAAAAGTAAACATAGACTGCCAATGCATATTCAAGTTAGTATTTCAATTTGAAATTCCTATTTTATTAATATTTTAACGTGACGTTTGACGATTTGGTATATGACTAAGTATTGAGCACTTTAGGTACGAAAAGCCAAAAACATCAATGGCCAAGACATCGACAGTCAAATTAACCTAAATAAAACTCTAACGTAACCTCACCCAACCCTCTACCAACTCCTACAACTCTTCCACTGGAACTCAGCCCAAGTTCTTGCAACCCATATAAACCTAATTTTTATTTATTTATTTATTGGATGATTTGTATAGCGCCGCTTTTGTGAAATATCACCTCAGGGGCGCTTTACAGTTAATGCAGATATTACAAAAAAATATAAATATTACAAATTGAAATTGAAATTAAGTCAAATAAAAGGAAGTACAGAAACAGGTGACACGAAGATGGAGAATCTGCTGCAAACATCCTAGGTGGTGAGGAAACTGGACCAGCTGCTGCAGCGAGAAAGTGCACCGCGTCCACCAACAGTGCCAGCACGAGGTTCGTCATCCGTCCAGGTATGTATCTGCTGCTAATAGAGCGCTGACACAATGTCCTCTCATGGATTCCAGACCTTGAAAGCACCACTGTGACATTCGACGAAGATAGAGGATGGAGACTCTGCAGCAAGAATCCTAGGTGGTGAGGAAACTGGACCAGCTGCTGCAGCGAAAGAGTGCTCCGCGCCCACCAATAGTGCCAGCACAAGGTTTGTCATCCGTCCAGGTATGTGTCTGCTGCTAATTAAGCGCTGTCACAGTATCCTCAAATAGATAACAAACCTTGGCAGCACCGCTGTGACGTTCGGCAAGTCCATCTCCTTGTGCACTTGTTCCTGGTGATTATGTTAGTGGTGCATTGTCCCGCAATAAAAGGCGACGGTTGGGATAGTAAATTACCCTGGGCACTTGTTAGGGCTTCCAAGAATTCCATTGAAAACATCTGGCGTACCTACAGTTACCGATTCTCATCCCAAGTTCAACTTCATCGAATTTAGAATATTTTTAATGTATTTATATCACATGTTACTAGTTACAGTTTATTACAGTGTTATACAGCCCTGACAAAGTTACGGTTGTAGCGAAACCCGGGCGGCATTAGGAACAAAAAATAAAAGTGGTATTTACTAGGTTATTGTTTTATTTTTTTTTCATTATGTAATACGTAAGTCACTTTAGAATTAATTAAAGTAAGACCTGTGGAAAGACCAATTTTCTAGGACTGCTTGGGCAAATTCGACCGTAGGTCAGTCCAATGCGTCGAGACGCGTACCGACTATATATTTTTACACGTCTTCTTTACTTATGCCATTAAGATACTGACTTTATTTTACAGTATTGCGTCGTCTTAAGATTTTTTAATGTTATTTTGTTACACAAATCTAGGTGTTTAGTGACATGCATAGTTTATTTTATACATAGTTAATATATATTATAACATTTATATTTAACAATATATTAACTATGTAAAGAAATTAAATAAAAAGATTTCCAATAAATTAATATATTTATAATTTTCAATATTTACATGTTCACAATATCAGATCATAAAGCAAACATACATAAATAAATAAATTGTGCCTTAATATCAAGATATCTTCTCTTCGAGTTCAAGGTTTCTACGTTTTATCCTTGTTTATCACACCGAGAATACAATAATTTACAAAAACAGCTTGGCACCTTTTCTAAAAAAATATAAAAATGTATTTACTTACCATCGTAAAAAACGGAATCATTATTGGATTCGCTTTGGAGTATCAACAAATTAAATTTATTTATAGGAGTTGCCTCGAGAGTTAACCGTGGTAAAAATAAATCTTCTTTCAATGTTCGCTTCTACTCATCTATGTTTTTCAGTACTAATTTTTATTATTTCTATTGGAATCTCATTTTAAAAACTATTTATAGGTAACACCCTGACCCGGCCTTCAAGTATTTTAGGTTTAATTGCTAAAACATAAATTGCTTCGAAATGGAAAGTCACTCAGAAAAAGGCAAACACCTACATATTTTACTTATTTACAGTCATGGCTTGCTATGCCTGTATGCTTGCTAGCCACTGTATGTCATATTTCATATTGACCTCCCTCATTTGGGAATAATTGTCCTGATGATTTATTTTGTTACATTAATTGCATTAATTTAATTTGAGTTTATATTTGGTTCTTTTTTATGGTTTTATAAGCAAATGAGTCCGATTGAAAATATATATTGTTTTCGAATGAATTATATATCGGAAATTTACTAATAAATAATGATTGTAGCATTAATTTCTAATCGTCTTTTGGGTTGATTCTTGTTGCCAGGTCAAGTTCTTCTTGGGGTTGATCTTTGTCTCCCCATCCCCAAAGGTTGTGTGTTCCGTCTCCAGTTCTCTTCACGCGCTTTTCAATAATGTCTACGGAGGCAGTCTTTAGGTCATAAGCCCAGCCAATCATGGACATGAAGTCGATGAAGCCTTTAGTGATGTTGGTGGAGTAGCCTCCCAACTCAGCGGTCTTGTAGTCCCAAGGGAAGGTGTGATGGTAGTTGTGGAAGCCTTCTCCAAGGACGACGGCCGCCACTGATATGTTTTCAACGGGGCTGATGTGTTGGTCGTAGGGCTTGCTGCCGAACTTATGGGCGGCGCTGTTGACGAGCCAGGTCACGTTGAGGACATAGGTGTAGCGGAACATGGTGGCTACGAACCAGGCGTTGGAGAATGACTCGTCCCAGAAGTACATAGGAATGATGGTAGGAAGCAAGAAACAGAAGATCGGCATGAAGATCAGGTAGTATCTGTGAAGAAAGCATCCCTATTAACACATTTGTTGATAGTGGAAGCTTACTTACGTTAATTTAATAATCTTACTTTTTTTAAATCTGAACATTTACATGGCATACTAATATTTTTTCAATTTCTTTCTACAACGTAGTGTTTGAATATTATTAAAATATATTTTTTTTAAATGGTTAACTTTATAAAACGCTCTTGAAGTAATACTTCGCGAAAATTGTGGTGTGTAAGAAATGGAATAAAGCAAATTTTTGTTATTATTATTTGATATATACCTAGAAATGTCACACATTTCAATGTTAAATTAAAAATTGATTACCTTTTTTTATGTATCTTAAAACTCGCCTGATTAGCAAGTGCTGAATTAAGAGCTACTGTGAAAAATTAGAATGTCTATGGGAGTATTCTAATTTCTTGAAAGATCTGTTATAATTTCTAAAATGACAGTTAAAATTATTTTCTATTAAAATATTATATTTAAGGTAGATAGATACTTTATCACTCTCCTGAAACTCTAAACACACACTTGAACCAGAGTTACCATCAAATCGAAAGACGGACAGACAGTCCCATAACCTACTAGTATTCCTGAAAATCTATTTAAGTCCCAGTTATTTCGCAGAAATTCAAATGTATCATTTTGTGAAATATTCATTCAGCGTCCATTATGCCTTTTTGACATTTGAGAGGTCTTCTGAAATATGTGTCCTCTTCTGCTGTTTAAAATCTGAAACGGACTTAGAATCGGCATTTAACGGGAACCTTTCAACTTTTACAAAAAATGGCGCTTAATGGTAATTTTATGTGAATGTTATATTTGAATTTCTGTGAAACAACCCAAGTCATAATACAATTTAACCATAGCATAACTAAACTGACATCAACAAAAAGAATAACTTCTTTATGAAATATTGTGAAACTTGTCTCACTTCTTTTGGAATGCGAGGACAGGATCAGCATAGAGGTCGGTAAAGTCGATGGTGTGACCTTTGGCCTTGATTTCAGGGTGTTTCTTAACCAGCAGCCAACCCACGTGTGAGAAGAAGAAACCTCTGGTAGCATTGTGGGGATCTGCATCTGTCTCGCTGTACTTGTGGTGCATGCGGTGGTCCCGTGCCCAGTCAATAGCAGAGTCCTGTGAAAAACATAACAGTATTAATTTAACGTACAAAGCAGCCAGCCATAAAAAACTTTGACATGAAAGCACCTATCTAAAGGATGAATAAACAAATCTACACTACACCTACTACTATTGGTGTTTTTTTCAAATCTGACTGTTTTCTGTAGGATACATATTAGAGAACGAAGTTTGCAATTTTTTTTTTTTTTTTTTTATTTATTCTTATATATTAGTATTACAAAGGTATAGTACATTGTCCTCCTCGCTAGAAGTTTACCTGTGTTGAGGAGGACTTTTTCAATTGTAAAGTTAAATGATAGTAAACAATAAACTATACAGTGGAGTTAGTTACACAGAGAAACAATAAAAATTAAAATATAAAATCGATTTTTACATAGTTTTTACAACAAAATGTAAAATTAAATATTAAAATGATTGTAGCCAATTCCATGAGTGTGTTTTGTTTTCTGTAAGATAAGATGTTTTATATTGTGTTGGAAGTAAATTGTATAGTTTTATAGCCTGGAATCTGTAGTGTTTTTGTCCAAAAGATGTGTTGGGTTTTGGTATTAGTAGTTGGTTTGCATGTCTTGTTCTAGTATTGTGAGAAATTTGTGAAATTTCAAATGTGTTTAGGTTCTTATAAAGGAAAGTTTGTATTTGTTTTGAATACAATTTTTAAATCTTCAAGACTGGGAATTTTTTGAAAATGATTGAAGTGGGTGTTAGTATTGGTACTTTAAGTATTATAGTGTGTCAATGTATTTTTTACTGGCATAGCCCCAGGCAATAATGCCGTAATCCATTAAGGATTGTGCTATTGCGAGGTATATATTCTTTTTATCATATATTTTTAGTATATTTCACACGTTTTTGAAAAAGTAAATCAACTTTTTTAGCTTTCCTTTAACCGACTCTATATGTCTGTCCCATTTTAAATAACGGTCGAAGTAAATACCAAGATATATGATATTTTCATTTTGTGTCATCGGAGGAAAATTGCATGGGGTGCTCTCTGAGTGACTGGAATGTATTTTAAGGTAGATTTTTTTGGAGGGTTGGCCTCTCGAGTTTATGCTAAAGGTTATGAATTTAGTCTTATCTATATTTAAAGTTAATAAGTTAGAGCGATTTTTTTGTAATATTTAGGCCAACATCAGCTTTTGTGATTAGTATGTTCCAGTCGTGGCCTTAAAAAGTAACACAGTGTCATCAGCAAAGCTTTTAATTTCCCGTCTATTTGGAGGTGACATAGTTCGTTAATATAAATAAGGAATTGGATTGGGCCAAGTACGCTGCCCTGGAGTACTCCGTAGGATACTTGTTCCTTGTCACTATATGTGTTTTCTATTGAGGTATATTCGGTGCGATTTTCCATGTAACTTTCAATTAATTTGTGTTCTGTCCCCGTGATTCCGATATATTTTAGTTTATTGAACAGTTTTTGGTGGTGAATTGTGTCAAACCCTTTTGCCAGATCTAGGAATTTTCCATGGCATTTTTTACCCTGATCTATATTTGTTTTGAAGAAGTCTGTTACTGAGGATATGGCATGTGGGGTGCTCATATTTTCCCTGAATCCAAATTAATTTGGTGATAGTATATTATTTTTGTTGAGAAAAATTAAAAGGTTGTTTTTGATATGTTTCTCGAGACATTTTGAAAGTGTGTTCAGAATTGTAATTGGTCTGTAATTATTTATTTCTTCCTTGTTTCCATTTTTGTGGATTGGAATTACTTTGCCTGTTTTTAAGATAGTTGGGAACATCCCTTCTTTAATGGGACCGATTTATAAGTATAGTTAGTGGGATAAGAAGTGCTGATTTTAATATTTTTAGTGTCATTGGTGATATTTTGTAGCTACCTTTTTTAGTTCGTTTATAAGTTTTAGTGTTTCTGTTTGGGTTATGTATGGAATTTTAAAGGGAGAAACACCAGTGCGTGTATAGCAAGTTGATGATACTGGGATATCATCATTTGTAGTGATTCTGTTTGCTAGTACCTTGCCTACGTTAGCGAAATAGTTATTCACATAATTACATACTTTTAGTAATTGTTCTGATGTTTTAATAATTTCGTTATGTATTTTAATCTCGGTTGTGGAATCGCTTTTCTTTGTAGATGTGTGGGATATTTCTTTTAGGATTTGCCGATTTTTTTTTTGGGAATTAACTGTCGGACCTTACTACGTGAAACATGCATTCTGCAAAAAATGGTCAGAGCTATCAAAAACACTAAACGTGTGGAATTACAATCACGGTAAACGCCTGCTGCTCGGGTGGATGTCTAATGTTCGAATGTTGGGTAAAGGGTGTCTCGGAATGTTTTTTTTCCTGTTACGTGTCAAACAAATAAATAATCACATATGCCAGATTTAACGCCTTCTGCTTTTTTTCATTTTGGGCTACTTAAAAAGTAAAGTTTTCAACCCATTACCCCTTAAAGCAAAGAGACAAAGACCAAATCAATGCAATTCCAAGAGCAGTGCTGATTGGTCACTTTAGTTCCAAGCTAAATGAGTATGGGGAAGTGGGTGGTGCTTTTTTTTTTTTTCGTAAATAAAAATCCTAAAACTGATCCGTAAGTCAACAGTAATTAAAACCAGTTTGAACTTATTATGGTGTTTTATTTTGAAGTATCGAAAACGAAAAACATTCTCAGTCACCCTAAATTTTGCTGAAATCGACCAGTTAAATAAATAGCCATACTAACAGTTTTTTGAGTGCCCTGGGCGTTTTTTTTTAGTAATCAATAAATATTTCTGAAGGCGATAACTATAATTTTCTTAATGAAAGCAAACTGCCTGGTTTTGATAGACCGGCTGATTTCCGCATAACTAAGTTAAATTACAAGACGGTCGCAAAATTTTGCATTTTGTCTTTAGATTCTACCTAACCTAACCTAACCGGCTGAACCCCGTGCGTGCAGTCCATAAACGCTGAAAAGCTGTACCTACCCAAAGGTTCTATATATTCTAAAAATTATGTTATTTACAAATAAGCACATTTCTTTTTATTCAGTTGGCTCCATCAATCAGCGGAAGATGAATTACATATATTGCCATTTTCAAATATTCTTATCCAATTTTAAAACCATACACATCATACCTTCGTCAAACAATGGATGCCATTGGCTAAACCTAACCTAACCTAACATAATTAAAACTAACCTATCCTACCTAATCTAAACATTTTTCAACCAAATCGAAAAAAAATATTACCAAGAAGAAACTATACCTACACAGAACGTGATGTAAGAAGGTACTGTAATATATTTTTAAACTTCAACAGTTATTCATGTTATAGATGGCATCACGTCCATTTGTAGCTAGCAAGTGAAGCGAATGTCTTGGTGGGGAGATGCGTCTTGAACACTTCTCACCCGATGAATATCTTCTCTTGTCTTTCAAATTTTCTTTTGGACTTTTCTCGTATTTTTTATTTCTTAGCATATCGTATTATTTTTCTATTTAAATATTTTCTCTTTATACTTTGTGAATTAATTTCCTATGATTCTCTTTGTTGTATCTTTATAATGTTGTTTATGTGTATTCTCCGCATAGTGATTGCTGAACAATAAACTATGCATCCTGTGAACATTTTTTACTGGAATGATTTTATTAATATAATCTCGTAAATATTTGACAACAATAAATAAATTATTAAAAGAGGTAAAACACATTACATCAATAAAGTATTTTTATCAGAAAGGCATTTATGTGGAAATTATGAAAAAAATGGTTGAAATATTATTTTGAAGCGTTTTTTGACACCTGCCTAATAGTATTATTCTGCAATACAAATAGCTCTGGAGTTGTGAAGATTGTAGAAATGACATATTTAGGAATATTTTAAAAGAAAGTGTGTTATTGTGCTTTTGTCATAGATTTTGACTCTCAAATAATTATTAATAAATTAATAATTATTTACAACTCATTTACCTACCTCTTCGTGTACTATGTGTGCTTGGTATTTTCGTCACTTAAGTTTGTTTTCTACCAAAAGAAGGTTATAAATAAGAAGAGGAAAATTCTAATGCCGAGCGATTGGGGCAAATAAAGATTTTTTTGTCGGGTCCACATGGACCCTCAATTCCGGTTGAGAGTAAAAATAAATCATACTTATCTTCAATAGGTGCCAAATACCAACCCGCACATAAAGTTAAAAGCTGAAACCTCAAAACAAAAATGTCAAAGTTTTAAAGCCTTAAAACCATAAAGGTAAATATCTAAAACGTAAAAAAGCTTAAAGCTTGAATTCTCCTGAGTCGGGTCATAGGTACATGGTTTTACACGTATTCCTCGGGTGTCCCAGACTTATTGTTGAATGGTCTTTAATTTCTCTGTGTAAGAGGTTGGTGTTGAGTGTAAGCTATTATACCACGAATGTGGGTAAAAATTTGGCATCAGTAAGTTCATTATTATTTTAATTTCTATTCAACTACAGTTACATGCATTTAATTGCAATGTAAATCCAAATAATTATAAAGAATGTAAGAAGAGGAATGATGTTTACTGAAACTCATTTAAGTATTATATTTTTCGTGAACCTCACGTACTAGGAGAACCTGTGCTGAGGTGTTCACGTGTTTTTTTTTTATGTAGTATTGTCGTGCATTGATTTTATTATTAGGTTAAGGAAAATTATAAGATATTATAAGAATGACAAAAAATGCAGATTTTAATGAGCAGGTAGGTACAGCAAATGATTTAAAAATATTACAGTATTTCGCAAACACCTCACCAGAAAAACCTGTATTGAGGTGTTTACGTGTTTTTAAGACTGTTACGATGTTTCCATTGAAATACAGTGTTTTCCGAAAACTAAGATACATTTCGATAGAAAATACGTAAAATACGAAGTTAACGTTTGTCAATATGAAAGTGATGACAGAATACGTAAAATACGAAGTTAGCGTTCGTCAATATGTAAGAAATGACAAAATGACAAAATACGTTAAATACGAAGTTAGCGTTCGTCAATATGTATTATAGTGGTGAAAAATTACGTTAAATACGAAGTTATCTTTCTTCAATATGTGAGTGATGACAAAATACGTTAAATACGAATTTAGCGTTCGTCAATATGTATTATAGTGATGACAAATTACGTTAAATACGAAGTTATCGTTCGTCAATATGTATTATAGTGATGACAAATTACGTTAAATACGAAGTTGTCGTTCGTGTAAGTGATGACAAAATACGTTCAATACAAAGTTATCGATCGTCAATATGTAAGTGATGACAAAATACGTTCAATACGAAGTTATCGTTCGTCAATATGTAAGTGATGACAAAATACGAAGTTTTTATGACAAAATACGAAGCTTCGTCAATATTCGATTAACCTTTTCTTACTTCTTCTAACTCAGCAAACTTATTATGTGGCACCATTTTAATTAAAAATTAATAAAATACTTCGTTTTAACCACTTTTATTGTTTATTACCAACATGTTTCATGAGCAACGCTCACTTCTTCAGGGTTTTTTGATAAAACTAATTATAAATAATAGACATAAACAATGGTGTCAATAGATAAATAATAGACATAGACAATGGTGTCATTAAAAAATAATAGACAAAAACAATGACAACAGTGAAAAAATAATAAAACGGGTAGGGGAAAGAGAGGTAATATGGAACAATTTACAAAGGGAATAGGTTTAATATTGGGTCGTTTAAAAATAATTTTTGATTGTTAATAATATTCAATTTTGCGTTTACACTCTTTCTAATCTCTAAAATTTCTAGTTTATCTAACTGGATGCCATTGACATTACAATGTATTAATTCTATTCCAGTATTGAAGTTAAAAGTATGACTAGTTTCCAACAAATGGTTGGCAAACTCCGAGAAACTGTTATTATTTAAAGATTTCATATGTTCTTTAATCCTTATTTCAAAGTTTCTCGAAGTTTTTCTATATAAAAGAAACCACAATCATTACACTTCAATTTATAAATTCCAGATTTTTTCATTTTTGAATCTCTGTCTTTATTATTTAATATGTAATTTTTAAGTTTATTATTTGCATAAAATACAGGAAGAATTTCATTCGGTACATTTTTTGTTAAGGAATTAGAAATTTTATTATTAAAATACATAATTTTCCTCCATTTATTCTTTTTCTCGTCCTTTTGTACAGGATAGATGTATGATTTAAGAAATTTATTCTTATATTTTTTATTAAGAATGTTTTCAATTAAATTGGTGTTATATCCATTATTGGTTGCAATTTGTTTAATGATATAAAGTTCCTTTGAAAAATTGTTAAGAGATAGGGGTACATTAACTAGTCTATGAATCATAGAATGGAAAGCAGACATTTTTTGAGAAAATGGATGATTTGAGGTGTTATGGATTACAATGTCTGTGTATGTATTTTTACGAAAAATATTAAATTCAAATTTGTTATTAATTATTGAAATATTTAAATCCAAAAAATTTATACTCAAATTTTGGCAAATCTCTACGGTAAATTTTATGTTTTTATGGAGTTTGTTTAAGAAATTAAGAAAAATATTAAGTTGTCTCAATGTACCTGTCCACACACAAAATACATCATCCACGTATCTCTTCCAACAATGTATGTATTTTAATAATAACGCACCGCTGTTAAAAATCTTGTTTTCTAAATTATTTATAAATATATCCGCGACCAAAGGGCTGGTACTAGCACCCATTGCCAAACCATCTTTTTGTTTGAAAATATTGTCATTGAATTGAAAATAGTTTTGTTTTAAAACAATATTAAATAATAAATTTAAATCCTGAGATAAGTCATTTGATAAAATTGATGAAAATAAAAGTTCTTTAATAATAGGTTTACATTCTTCAATTGGAATACTTGGAAATAGATTAACAATGTCAAATGATACTAAAATTGCTTTGTCAGGAATTTCCAAAGATTTTAAGTGTTCAATCAAATCAAATGAATTTTTAATAGTGTATTTAGGATGAAAAATATGTGAATCCATAATAATTCTATTAATTGTTGAAGATATTTTATTGTTAGGTGCGTTACAGTTTGAGACCACTGGTCTTATTGGTTGATCTTTTTTATGTATTTTTAATAAACTATACAATTTAGGGACTTGTGGATTTTTTACAGTTAGTCTCCTATTTTTAATTAAATTAACAATCATATCACTTTTACAATCTTTTAGAGCATCCCTAATCTGCTCTTGACATTTATTAACTGGGTTAATTTTTAACTTTTCAAATTTATCACCTTGTAAAAAATCCATTGTCTTTTCCACATAATCTTCTTTATTCATAATGATGACACTGTTACCTTTATCAGCTTTCGTAATAATCAAATTATTTTCCCGTGTAGCCCTGGATATATTAATTGCAATTCTTTTTTCTTGATTGTTTTGTTTTTTAGTAAAGTTAGGATTCTTTCTGATGTTTTTTATGACTTCACCACATTTATATTGATAAGAAATATGTTGATTATTTAAAGCACAATTGACATCTACTGCTAACAACTCCAATTGTTTATTATTATTATCAACTTGAAGGTTATGGTTTAATCCTTTTGACAACAAATTTAACTCCTCTTTATTAAATTCATGTTTAGATAAGTTAATCACACGGTGATAGAATTTAAAATTATTTTTATTGTTTATATTATTTAATATTTTATTAGGAATATTGTTTTGATTCATATTAAAATCAGTTATTTCTTGGATATTATTGTCACTTATAATATTAATATTGTCAATGTTAGCTATTTGTTCATCTTGAAATTTATCATTTTTAAAACACAAATTATTTAACTTCTTTATTAACTTTTAAAGTTAAATAATTTGTGTTTTAAAAATGATAAATTTCAAGATGAACAAATAGCTAACATTGACAATATTAATATTATAAGTGACAATAATATCCAAGAAATAACTGATTTTAATATGAATCAAAACAATATTCCTAATAAAATATTAAATAATATAAACAATAAAAATAATTTTAAATTCTATCACCGTGTGATTAACTTATCTAAACATGAATTTAATAAAGAGGAGTTAAATTTGTTGTCAAAAGGATTAAACCATAACCTTCAAGTTGATAATAATAATAAACAATTGGAGTTGTTAGCAGTAGATGTCAATTGTGCTTTAAATAATCAACATATTTCTTATCAATATAAATGTGGTGAAGTCATAAAAAACATCAGAAAGAATCCTAACTTTACTAAAAAACAAAACAATCAAGAAAAAAGAATTGCAATTAATATATCCAGGGCTACACGGGAAAATAATTTGATTATTACGAAAGCTGATAAAGGTAACAGTGTCATCATTATGAATAAAGAAGATTATGTGGAAAAGACAATGGATTTTTTACAAGGTGATAAATTTGAAAAGTTAAAAATTAACCCAGTTAATAAATGTCAAGAGCAGATTAGGGATGCTCTAAAAGATTGTAAAAGTGATATGATTGTTAATTTAATTAAAAATAGGAGACTAACTGTAAAAAATCCACAAGTCCCTAAATTGTATAGTTTATTAAAAATACATAAAAAAGATCAACCAATAAGACCAGTGGTCTCAAACTGTAACGCACCTAACAATAAAATATCTTCAACAATTAATAGAATTATTATGGATTCACATATTTTTCATCCTAAATACACTATTAAAAATTCATTTGATTTGATTGAACACTTAAAATCTTTGGAAATTCCTGACAAAGCAATTTTAGTATCATTTGACATTGTTAATCTATTTCCAAGTATTCCAATTGAAGAATGTAAACCTATTATTAAAGAACTTTTATTTTCATCAATTTTATCAAATGACTTATCTCAGGATTTAAATTTATTATTTAATATTGTTTTAAAACAAAACTATTTTCAATTCAATGACAATATTTTCAAACAAAAAGATGGTTTGGCAATGGGTGCTAGTACCAGCCCTTTGGTCGCGGATATATTTATAAATAATTTAGAAAACAAGATTTTTAACAGCGGTGCGTTATTATTAAAATACATACATTGTTGGAAGAGATACGTGGATGATGTATTTTGTGTGTGGACAGGTACATTGAGACAACTTAATATTTTTCTTAATTTCTTAAACAAACTCCATAAAAACATAAAATTTACCGTAGAGATTTGCCAAAATTTGAGTATAAATTTTTTGGATTTAAATATTTCAATAATTAATAACAAATTTGAATTTAATATTTTTCGTAAAAATACATACACAGACATTGTAATCCATAACACCTCAAATCATCCATTTTCTCAAAAAATGTCTGCTTTCCATTCTATGATTCATAGACTAGTTAATGTACCCCTATCTCTTAACAATTTTTCAAAGGAACTTTATATCATTAAACAAATTGCAACCAATAATGGATATAACACCAATTTAATTGAAAACATTCTTAATAAAAAATATAAGAATAAATTTCTTAAATCATACATCTATCCTGTACAAAAGGACGAGAAAAAGAATAAATGGAGGAAAATTATGTATTTTAATAATAAAATTTCTAATTCCTTAACAAAAAATGTACCGAATGAAATTCTTCCTGTATTTTATGCAAATAATAAACTTAAAAATTACATATTAAATAATAAAGACAGAGATTCAAAAATGAAAAAATCTGGAATTTATAAATTGAAGTGTAATGATTGTGGTTTCTTTTATATAGGAAAAACTTCGAGAAACTTTGAAATAAGGATTAAAGAATATATGAAATCTTTAAATAATAACAGTTTCTCGGAGTTTGCCAACCATTTGTTGGAAACTAGTCATACTTTTAACTTCAATACTGGAATAGAATTAATACATTGTAATGTCAATGGCATCCAGTTAGATAAACTAGAAATTTTAGAGATTAGAAAGAGTGTAAACGCAAAATTGAATATTATTAACAATCAAAAATTATTTTTAAACGACCCAATATTAAACCTATTCCCTTTGTAAATTGTTCCATATTACCTCTCTTTCCCCTACCCGTTTTATTATTTTTTCACTGTTGTCATTGTTTTTGTCTATTATTTTTTAATGACACCATTGTCTATGTCTATTATTTATCTATTGACACCATTGTTTATGTCTATTATTTATAATTAGTTTTATCAAAAAACCCTGAAGAAGTGAGCGTTGCTCATGAAACATGTTGGTAATAAACAATAAAAGTGGTTAAAACGAAGTATTTTATTAATTTTTAACCTTTTCTTATCTGTGGTGTGTATTTACTACACATTTCTTCTAATAACTCTATAAATATAATAAATTCTGGGTTCAGATTTTAGGTATTCCTCCGTTATACATTCACGCACTGAATTAATAAATAATATTTTACATAGTTTTCAAATTTAATTAAAAATCAGAGATTTTTGTTAAAAATCGGAAACAAATACACCAATACAATCAACCGTGTGATACTGCTACGCGAAGAGTGTGCGAGAAAATGACACTCTATTGATGTCCCGCTTTAGTTCGCTACGCGGGAACATGAGAAATCCACACGTCCGCAGTTGTATTTTGATTTAGACCATCGATATCTACGACCGCATAGCTGTGTGTGTGCCAGCCGCCAGCCGCCAGTCGCTCGCGGACCGTCGTTAGATGTGGACCCCTCGCACGTTTTTTTAGCATCTGCCGATGGTTTTTTCATGTTTTCAGCAATTAAATTACAATTATTATCACTTTTTATTTTAAATGTAATAAATATAAGCGATTAGCAATGAATATTCATATTTTTTCGATATTAAATCGCTTATTTTGAGATGTGTTTTGACTACACAGCACCGGAACGCGTGGATTTTTTTAGCACAGTAAGGAAAAGGTTAATGTCGTGAATGTGTGCATCAAATATGAATTTAGAATCAAGAGTGTTTCCTAGATCTCTTATAGAAGACACTTTTTGAATAAAAGAATTAATAATAACATAGGTAAAATATTTTATAATTCAATTTCGAGTGAAGTTTAGAGTGTAACTTTTTTTTAAAAATGTTTTGTGACTAAGTCATTTTGAAGCAGTTAATTATCGGAAACAGACTTCATTTATGAAAAAATTTAAAATCATTGGGTAAAAAAGCACAATTAGAGTTTAATTTTGAACTCAGATCATTTATGAATATTATAAAAAGGGGGCCAAGATTTGACCCCTGTGGCACACCAGAAGTTACAAATATGGGGGGTGATTTTTATCCATTAATAAGCACTAGTTGTGTTCTATTACATAAATATGATTTTACCCAATGTACTCACTCCATGTATTCCTATTTGAAAAGGTTTTTTATTTAGGTCTTAAATTGTGAAAACATATTTTATAGTTCAGAGATTCAAAAACCTTGGCCAAACATGATAGTATATTGGTCACCAGATCTGCACAGCAACTGACAAAGAAAGAAGGAATCTATTTTACTCAAAAAGCATTATGTATTTTACACAGATTTCTTTAACTGTGTTCAGTAATGTTTGGCATTGAATTATTAGTAGGTGAGTCCAATTTGGTATAAACAGTTGAAAAATATTTAGAGAATATGTTTGCTATGTGTTCTCCATAATTTGCAGAAATTTCATCAAGAAGCAACACTATAGGACTACAAATGTTTTTTTGTAATGATTTTGAGTATGTCCAGAACACCTTTATGTTATCTTGCAGATCACTTTCGACAGAGTTGATGTATGATTTGTAACACTTCACACTACATTTTTATCCTTAAATTAGAGAATTATCTATTATGAGTTACTGTGTTTTTTTTTTAAGTCAAACTTTATTTAAAGAAGAGGAATCAATTGCCGATTAAATCATACAGGGTATTGATTTTTCATGAAAACAAGAACCATTCTATTCGTTTTTTTTTTTAATTTCTAAAAGTGTTTTCCAATTAAAATAGTTCTAATAAATTCTAATTCATATTCGTACATAATTGAAATGGTACAAACTCAAACTTGATGAAAGGGAAATAACATTATTTTTAAATGAAGTGTGATTTGATCTGATAAGATGATGTAATGTGATTATTGAAAATAATTCTTTGAAAACTATCTAAGTATCGGCTGTCTTATATGACTTCTTTGTCCAAACACAAAGATTTCTTTAAATTCCGAAGAATTTTCAAAACGGTAAAATATTTTTTTTATTTTTTAAAGATAAACTAATGTTTATAAGACAAGATTTTTTATTCATAGCAAAAAGGATAACAAATTATTATAAGCCATAATTATTGGCCCAAAATGCCCATACAACATCGAAAATATCTCTCGACTAAAAATAAATGCCGCCGCAGGAATTGAACCCACACCCTTTTGATTGTTCGGTAATGCTTTTTTTTAAATGTATACTCATGGTGACTAAAGTAAATATTTTATTGCAATTTAAATCATCAATTTTATCAAATAGCAAACCATTAATGAAAATCATTAATTAGTTCTTCATCTTTACGTAATTTTAATTTAATTATGTTTACAGAATAATACCCCCTGCTGTCATGTTTAAAAGCAAAACCTTCCAAGGCGAATCCATTCTAAATTTTATCCTTTTAACAATCATGGTTCATGGTAAAAGCACAGTTCTGTTTGCGCCATAACTAATAAATACCGCTAATTTATGATTATATACATCACAACTGATAATAATATACATGCTTCAATGCCAATGGCTTCTTCGTCAGGATAATTCAGATTAATTTATGATTATTCATGATGTTCGTGTTTGTTTTGTTATACTGTTTCGCAACATAATATCCAAATTTACCGTAGTACTTAAATAATAATAAAATATTTATTCTTTCACCTTGCTCTTTTTATTCAATGTCAGGAATCATTAAGTGACGTAATTTTTTGTAATAATTATATCGACTATCATACTTGTAAGTAAAAACAAAGTAAATTATATTGCATGCAATTTTTTGTGAAAACTATGTAATTACTAGTAAGCCGAATACCGCGGGTTCCTGGTTTGCGCAGGTAAATTTTATTTGATTGATTTCTGTTATTTCATAATTAAAACAATTTAAATTAAATTTATATATAACACTTACCTTTTAACAGAAAAATGATGTTTTTTAAGTAAAGGCAAAAAAGTAGGTAGGAACTGAAAGTGTTGAACAAAATTCGTGAAACCAGAAAGACTACCATATTTAATCAAGATTGAAAATGTTAGTATTTTTACCTGCCAAGAGTCATTTACGTGTTCATTTACCAATATCTATAATTTTAACCCTTCGGGTTTTAAAATAATTTTACCAACAAGTCCCAACGACATGGTGAAATTTCACGGAATAACGGAATGCTCCCGAGGTATCTAAAATGTGCTATGTATTGCTTATTTTTGAAGTTGTCGTTAAAAAAAATACCATTTAAGAAACTGTATAATATTATGTTTGCAACATCTGTATTCGAAATAAATATTAAAAATTTTAGTTTTTTTAATATCAAACATGAAAATGTTAACAAAAAACTTACCGAATCATTTTTACTCGGAACGTCCATAATTTTGTAAGAATTCAATATTTATAGAACTTATTCCTTTTGTGTGGGTAATAAGTAAGAAAACTGTCAATTCACTTTTTATGCCGTTAATAAAATAACAAATAAAAAGAAATATTTTATTTTTAATCCTGCTGATTTGTAATCATGCACTTTGACATTATTTATTTATTTTATCCTTGTCGTTCGGTAAAAATATTTAATAAAAAATATTTGTTTTATTTATCTTTCCAATGACGAACAAATCACGTATCTACGCATTGTAAAAAATAAAATTAAAATGCTTTTATAATGTATGAACTTCCCGGTCAGATATCTCCTTCAGATGCTATGATGGAATATGATGTTTGTAGCTAGTAATGTCCTTCCGAGGCCTGGAGGGTAAATGTACATGAGAGGTTACATAAACCTGATTTCCATGACTATCAAAAATCATTCATATTATATTTCCAAGGTTGCACAAAATATTTCCATAAAACGTATTCATGGAGATGATAACTATTAAATATTTTAATGAACATGTGAACTGGCGCGTGTTGAATTAAAGTGAGCATAACATTCAAATGTGTTTGGTTATATAATTTAGTATCATAAATATTGACAGCAATGTCGATAAGTCAGTTATTTCACTTTATTTTTTAATAAACTATTTGAATGATGAATACCCCAGAAACAAAATGTTTGATCTATGACGGTTTGTGAGCATAATCCTCGGTTGAAGGAATCCTGGATTTATATAAACAGGCAGTTGTACATTTTAACCTACGGGAGTTAAATTAAAGTTTTTTTCTAACCCCTAGAGTATTTTCGGGATTTTTTTCTCCAGCCTGACACAAACATAAAAGTCATGCTATCTCATTTTGTATTACAGTGCAATATATTTATGATTTAAACAGTTGTCTAATTAAGTGTGATTGTTAGTTTCGTAAATACAATTTACACGGTAAAAACCATAATTAAGCGACTTAAAAGATTCGTCTATGTTTGTGTTCAAAATGTTTAAATATTTTTAATTGCAAATTATGTTGATTTATAAATACAAATATCAGAAAGAATATTTTGTCTGCTTTTGACATACATTAAAAACAGCAACTCTTAAAGTTATTAATTAATTAATTAATTAACAAGAATATCTGATGACATGATATTATTTTCTCCGGGCCCGAGGGTTTACAAATGATACATAAAAACCTATATAAGAAAACATTAAAAGAAATTGAAATCCAATGAAAATAAGGAAATGTAATCTAAAACAGAAACAGTTAAAATAAGCATGCAAATATTGCAACCCAAGTAGATAATTTGAAAAGGCCTCTATTATAAATTGTCATTCTTGAATCACCAAACTTGGAAATAGTTACAATTTCTAGTACACGAAATTGCAGTTCATAACTAGTGCATGAAATTTAAATTACACGAATGACTGTTGAGTGCGTTTCATGGACGATACAATAATAATACCGGATTTTAAAATATGATACGATTTACAAATAATATATGAAAATTTCAATAATAATTTATTAATAGCGTAAGAAAACAGCTAAAACTTCTACATCTGTATTTAAATTACACTAATTATTGTTGAGGACGTTCATGGACCATATAAAAATAATATTAAAAAACTATGACGCGATTTCGAAATTATATATGAAAATATCTATAAAAATAGTTTGAAAAACAGTTTTTCAATCTTCAATGTTATCAACAGTAATTACGTATCATTATTTTTCAATAACGTAATAAAAAAAAAAGTTCTACAGAACCATGAATCTTTGCGAAATTTCCATAATAAAAAGATTTTTTTTCTGGTAAAATAAATTGTTTGACGTCAATAGTTACGTCATTAGACGTTAATACGATTTTAAACGCCACAAAGTCCAGTAATTGAGGAGTTTTTCCTAGAAAAGGTGAAGTAGTAGCGGGGGGAGCGAGAGCCGCCATCTTGGATTGGAGGTCCTAAATATTGTTTTTTTCTAAATAATTCCTCTATGTTTGTAATAAACATTAACTTTGTGGGTCGCCATAATTTACAATAAAACTAATTAAATTTGTTTTAGACTACTTTAACTTTAATTACACTCTACCGCTTTCGGAAGCACCCTTCCTTCGTCAGGAGGATATTAAAACTGAATTTAAAATATTAAAATTAGAATATTAAAATTTTTAATATTCTCCTGACCAAGGAAGGGTGCTTCCGAAACCGGTAGAGTGCAATTTAAATTAAGGTGGTCTAAAACAAATTTATATATTTTTACTGTAATTTCCTCAATGGTTGTCTTTACAATAAAATTGCACATGGCATACTTAAAGAAGACCAAATTCTATATATTTTTACAAGTCTAATACGTAATGAGTTACAGCGGTAGATTGATTAACATTTTTCCCATAAAATCTTTAAACTCAATTAGGCCATATTATTTGAATGTATTTCTAAAACACAATATAATCAATAAGTCTATTTCACTGCAGAAGAAATGCAAAAAGGTACAAAATGATAATTTTGTGGTGTAAATATGATTAAAGATTTTCACGACGAAAAGTATTTTTATTATTTGTTTTTGGGGTGTTACGCCGTGATGTGGTGCAGATGTGTCACACACTGATGATGAACACTGTAACGTTGGCTAAAGAATGAGTTAGCGCAACACGTCATAACACCCCAAAAACAAATAACAAAAATTTTGTGGTGTTTTCGAACAACTTCCAGAAGGCGTGGAATTCGGAAGTAACAAAATCAATGTTGTCGATGAAGGGTATCTTTTACACAAAGTTTAATGGTTTCGTGATGATTTTTTTTGTTCAATTTATATACGAAATTACCACGGATCACATGTAGTCGTTGTTTTTGATGGATATGCGTTTGATGGTGGCAAAAAAACAATAACGAATGATTTGCCCGATCGAAGAAACATATGACAGTTCGATGACAATGACAGTTCTTGTTTCCAGGTCCGTCTGATTTTGATGCTGAAAGAGCAATTTGAAAAGGCTGCTTTTACACCTAAGCAGGCTGAATAAGATGCTGGTGTGTTGATTGTCAATACTGCGATTTTCTTTTGCTCATCATTTGATGTTGTCTTCATCATTGGCGAAGACGTCGATCTCCTAGTTCTGCTAATCGCATTAGAACCATCTTAATACGTATAACTCTGAAGATGAAAAACTTTTAAAAGACTATCTTCCGCAAATAGTTTAAAATATAAAGAAATTGCTGAGAAGATTCTCTTTTCCACGCCTTTAGTGGCTGACACACAACATTGTCCTTCTTCAACCAAGGGAAAACAACATTTGGTTTGCTTGTGAATAAAAACAAATCAGGATGGAAAACTAGAAGACAGCAGATCCTGGAGCACGCTTTCTTATTGCTTTGTACAGTGATGACATGGGAAAAGAAACCTTAGAAGAAGTCCCCTCCAACGTTTCGCAAAATCAACATCGAAAAACAAGTTTATCTTGCTTCTTTGTCACCAACGAATGACGCTGCGCGGCATCACGCATTTAGGACATACTATCAAATCCAAAAATGGTATGGAATCTAAAAAAAATCTAGAAAATTGGGGTTGGAAACTTGGCATCAATGAGCTTGCTCGAGAAACAATGACAGAAAAACCAGCACCGAGATCTTATAGAATTTGTGATTGCAAAAAAGTATGCGGCCGAGCATGTGGTTGCAGGAAAGCTGGATTGAAGTGCTCTATCGTGTGTGGGTTCTGTAATGGTCAATCATGCCAAAATTCGCCAGAGGTTAAGCAACTTTAAAACTGACGATCTAATGGACTACTGACTACTCCTAGGGTTGTCAGTGGCGTGCATTGCTCTATGACCAGCGGTGGGCTGTATGTAGTTTTTCAAGTTGGGGAATGAATTATTTTGCATTGAATATGGAATTTTTGTATTCTGTTAATTTCACCGTTGGCACCGTCAATAAGGGGATTACGAATTCTCCTGAAAATCTGTGAAGAATTTGAACACGAAAACAACATGATTTAAAATGCGAAAAAAACAGCACTGTTGGTCATAAAACACGGGGAAGGCCCAAAAAATATTCCCCCGCCTTTCTAAATGGTGAGCTTCTGAAAACATTAGAAACCACAAAATATCTAGGACAACAATAAGCTAACGGTTGATGAAGATATTGACAGGCAGAGGCGAGTATTGAGTATAAAATGTAACATGATCAGTAGAAGATTTCGGCTATGCAGTCCACGAGTGAAAAGGACGCTCTGCATAGCCTTTTGCACCACCCTGTACACATGCGAGCTCTGGGCAAACTTCAAAAAAAGAACAACGGAAAGGCTTCGGGTGCAATACACTAACGCATTCCGATTGATGTTCGGACTTCCCAAGCACTGCAGTGCCTCCTCAATGCTTACAGAAGGGTGAGTTCCAGGATTTATAGCGCTATTAAGAACCAGGATTGCAGGACTGAGGGGAAGGATAAACCATTCCAGAAATATTCTCATCATAGAATCCCGTCTGACTTCAGGATCGAGCATTGAAGACCATTGGCGAAAGATACTTGCTCCCACAATCTTAGATCCGATGTATTCCTGTGCTTCTTTGTTTGATCTCATTTTAATTTTAATTTTTAATCTATTTTTTTATTGTCTTATTTTTTTTGTTTCATATGTAAATATTATATCTACTTATAATCTCCATGGGATGTGTGGGATTGCACTCACCTCCCCACATCCTGGAATAAAGAATTATTATTATAAATAACTTTGCACGCAAATTTATACACAATCCAATTAAATATGTATATTTAACTGTCAAATAAATATACAAAGTATTGAATCTGTCATGACTTATGATAACTTAAAATCGGGACTAAGAATCTTTTTTCCTGTATCGGAAATGTGGTAAGATTCATTCTATTGGTATATATCTCTAGGTATCGAAACTAGAGTCTAACCCTTCAGGCCTCTGACATATTGACTGTTATATTTCTTAAAGATCCTGTAGTTTCTCAATAAAATCCAAAAATTACATATGTTGTATCTTAATTATATGAATGTATCCGAAAACTAAAAACTGTTTTGAGAGGTTTAAATTTAAACACATATCTTTTGAAATATTAAATTTTTGTAAGCAAACATACGATAGTTTTTAAAATGACTCAATAACGAAAAAAATACGTATTTTATAAAATAAATGTATTATAAACATTATCGATACCTCACTTTCAGATTGTTTAATATAAAAATTAATCATAAAAAAATCACAAAGATTCAAAATACAGGGTTTTCCAATAAGAGGTGTTATTTTGAATAGCCCGCTATTTTGGTAGATGTTAGGTTTTGAAGCTGTCATTTTTTTTTAAATTTGACAAGTAGAAACTACGCCATTAATAAAAACGGAACGATACACGCTTCAACAACGCATTGAAATTATTAAAATTCACTTGAGTGAATCAAATGCAAATCATCTTGAGTGATGAGGCCCATTTCCACCTCGAAGGCTTCGTCAACAAGCAAAATTGTCGCATCTGGGGCTCGGAAAACCCAAGAGTTATTTTATATTGAAAAGCCTCTCTATCCTCAACGTGTGACTGTTTGGTGCTGTTTATGGTCCGGCGGAGTCATTGGACATTACTTTTTCGAAAATGAGGCTGGAGCAACAGTTACGGTGAATGGATTGCGCTATGGAGAGATGATTAATGATTTTTTTATGGCCGGAATTGGATGGTATTGATCTGGACAACGTTTACACACAAGCAACGAAACCATTGATCTTTTACAATTGAATATCAAAATAACACCTCTTATTGGAAAACCATGTATATTTTCAAATTGCGGTCGGAACCTTTGGTTTCATAGAGGTGTACATTTTAACTATTCAATTTTTAGATTCTATATTGTGTTGGTGTTTTTTTTTTCTTTCTAAAACCGTCTAGTTCATATTTCTATCTAGAGGGTAAGGGAGACACAACGATTTTTATGAGACCATATGAGCTGTTCCGGAAAGCGAACAAATCTTGTTGTAATCTTCTCCATAATGTATTGGTGAATAACCGTTTTACGGAGAACATGGAAAAATAAATAAATAAATAAATAAATAAATAAATTAACTCTACGGGTAATAGTTGTTTGCTCCCTTAATCATACAAACAAGCCTGGGAAGTTAAACAACGTTCACCATTTTTTAAATAGTAACAAGACTTTTCAGCGTGTCTGAACATGGTCATAATTGCTTAGTGGTTAGAACATTCACCCGGTTAGTAACAGTTGCCGGAAATCAAATCCTGTTATGCAAATGCAATTAGATATTCTAATCCAAATTTATTATTCATAATTAATGTTCTTCCAATTCTGTAACATTTTGTAACATTTTCAATTTTAAAAAATGCTATTAAAAGATATTGACGTAGAGGTAAAATTTACCTCAATTAACTTAAAAACATGTAGATACTGGTTTCAAATCAGTTGAGCTTTGTATACGTTAACTTTTTCACGTAAACCTATAGCGTATAATTTTCACTTTTAACATAATGATGATCATTGATAATTTATTCCAGTTTCTGTGGAAACGGTTGGTGATAAATTCAATAAAATAAAATTATTCACATTATTTTCCTTTTGATCAATCTGAAGAGTGGACGGTCTATTGGTTTGGTATCTGAATGTTTGAAGTAGGTTGTAAGGAGAGCTCCTTTTGTTAACTTATTTTGTTTCTAGATGAGTTGTTATGATCGAATAAAGCACTTATGTCATATTCATTTATATTGAAAATTGCCCATAGAAGTTCAATTGAACTAGCAAAGGTAAGATGATGTTAACTGTGAGGCCTTTAGATACAGAATGAGAATTTTTAGCAAAGAATTTATAACAAAGCAAATTCGTGCAAAACGTTAATTCGCTTTTTAAGCATAGACAAAATGAAAAAAAACAATTTGAGGCAGATAATCTCAAGGTAAAATGAGACACAGACGTAAAATTTAAGGCGACAAACAAAAATTATTTATAACATAAGCAGATAAGTAAGAAATTCAATTTAGATTTATACGTTTCTAGCTTCCGATTGTGTTTTATGTTTTTTTATTGTTAGGTTGACAGTATCTACACTGCCTACAAACAAACGCGAATCAAATCGGTGTTCTGTCGAAGTGGTGCGTCGGTTGGCTAATTTTCGGGTAATTTATTATTTACATAAATAATATTAAATATCAATATTTTTCAAAATCATAAATTCAAAAAGTTATTGTTTATTGTCATTAAGTTGAATCAAATCTTTGTTTTTTTTTCTAAATGCGTATTATAAACGATAGTTGTAAGTAAAGTTTTACCCACTCAACAAATAGCGTGCATATTTGATGCCTACATAACACATTATGGTTATATTTATGCCTGATTTATGTAAAACCAATATAAATTTATTTATTTATTGTAAGAAACAAACAGCAATTTTATAAAGGATGAGTTATACAAGAGGTTAAATATGAGGTCAGCCAAAATAGTTTCTTATGCTAATGTTGGTTAATATGATATAATACAAAATTGTAATTGGTTATAACCACTAACTGAATGAAATGAATGAAAATGAAATTAATAAAAAAGAAAAAAAAATCATATAAATATATTAGAAGGAAGAAGGAATAGGAAAGGGCAAAAGGCAGAGGAAGATGGGATGGGGACAGAAGATAATAATAATAATAATAAATAATAATACTTGGATGACTTGTATAGCGCCGTTTTTGTGCAAAAACACCTCAAGGGCGCTGTACAAACCCATAATACATTTCTACAGTGATCCATGCTATTACTTAACTATTTATGGAGAAAATATACAGTACAATACTTACCTGGTAGGTCACTTGAGATTAACACTTAATTAACATTATCTAATTGTTTATTGGCGAAATTTAGATACAAGATTTAGGACAGGATTTGAAAAATTGAATATAACTGGTTTTTCTCTTAGGATTGGTATATTTAATTTAATTTAAGGGTACGACAGCTTAAAAAGGTAAGTTTTTAGTTTAGACCTGAATTCTGTTGGACTTGTTATGGATCTTAGTTCTGGAGGGAGTTTATTCCAAGCCTTCGGCCCAGATACTCCGAAAGCGCGATCACCAAACTTAGTATTTGGCTTGCGCAAAGGTTCTACCAGTCTGCCTACAGCTGATGATGTAGCTGATTTAAGAGTTGACTGCCTCAGACCAGTGTTTTCCGGGAAGCATAGTTCAGAGATGTAGGGTGGGGCCATTTCATTGATGGATTTAAACACCATCAGCACAGTTTGTACTGGATTCTTTCAGGGCACTTGACCAAGTGAAGGTTACGAAGGTGTTCTGAAATGTGCGAATATTTTGAAACCCCGGTTATGAGCCGTGCTGCTGCATTAAACACTGATTGCTGGCATAAATGCCGTTGCAGCAATCGAGACGTGAGACTACGTAAGAGTTGATAAGTAGTTTTGTTGCTTCTGTAGGAAGGTTTCTTTGGACAGACTTGAGTTGTCTTAGGTGAAAAAAACCGGTGCTTACAGTCCTATTTATTTGACTTTTAAACGAAAAGTCTGAATCTAAATTGACACCGAGAAGTTTGACTGTTGAAGTTGAAATGTTGAAGTTTGTTTGTGGCTGCCCAGAGAAACTCAGTCTTAGATGGATTGAGCTTCAGCTTGTTTGAAGACATCCAACGAGTTATTGCTTCTATACATTCAGTTATACGGATCTTGAGACAATTGATTTCATTTGGAGCGCAGTAGAAATAAACTTGCTGATCGTCAGCGTAGCAGTGAGACAAGAGATCAAATGACTCGATTATTTTGGCGACATCATTTGTAAAAAGGATGAAGAGAAGTGGACGTACCCCTGAAGAAAGTGTTGCGAAGTTGGACAATTTGTTTCCAACCCACACGGCTTGTAAGCGATTGGATAAATAGGATACCAGCCAATTTTTTATGTCAGAATTCAAACCAAACGTCTCCTCTAATCTCCTAATGAGGAATTCATGCTCAATCAACAAGATGCTCATGTTGTACCTTTTCTATAACTGTGCATTAATTTAATTATCATTTGTGGTCGTACGCTTGACTTCGTTTCGGTATTTCACAAGAGTATTTTATTAAAAATATCGATATTGTTAAATTGCGTGTTATATTGCGCGCATATACGGGGGATTGGACAATTTTTTCTATGGTTGGTTCTGCACGCGGGCAAATGAAAAAAATGGTTTTGTCTGGTTGGCCTTGTAGGTATGTGAATTCTTAAATAATTTACGAGTTCAGGAGAGTCCAGGCCGTTATTCAGAATTTTGTATAAAAATATTTGATCAGATATTAATCTACTTGTTTGAAGTGGAGTAAAGTTGTGAAATTTTAAGGATTCGGTGTTATTTGCAAAGAGTAATTTGAATTTATAATTTATGTGTTTAAAAAAATTGTTTTGCACACTTTCGATTCTGTCAATATGGCATTGGTAGAACGGTGCCCAAATTAGTGTGCAGTATTCTAAGTGGGGGCGGATATACGTGGTGTAAAGGGAATACATAGTTTTAATATTGCGAAAAGGTTTAGATATGCGAATTATAAATCCCAACATTTTATTGGCTTTGTTGATTACTTCGTTAATGTGTTTGATAAAATTTAGTTTTACATCCAGTACTACCCCAAGTTCACGGATTGATTCTATTTCATTGATATGTGTATCATGAAAGTTATAATTAAAAGAAATTTTTGTTTTTGTTACGCGTAAAAGATAATTTGTTGCACTTAGAAATGTTTATGATTAATTTGTTTAATTTACAGTATGCAAAAAGACGATTTAGGTCTTCTTGAAGTTTCATGCAGTCATTGATAGATATGATTACTAAGTATATTTTTTTGTCATCTGCATATGCAAGGTAGTTAGCATGTAAAAAACATTTATAAATATCAAATATATATACTATAATAAAAACACATAAATTTGTTTTTGACCACGATAGTTTTATTTTCACTCTACCGGTTTCGGAAGATCCCTTCCTTCGTCAGGAGAATATTTTATCATCATCTTAATTAACTTCAGCTTTTTTCTATCGAAGGTGGCATGGCCCTACAAACGTGTATTTTAATATGGCTTCCGTGGGAAATTTTGATTATCACCTTCACGTGACTGTGTTAGGGCTCTGTCACGTATGACGCTAACCATATAGTTTTTAATTAGTTAGTTTTTTTACTGTGCTCTCTGGCGTACCGCAAGTTTCTCATCTGAGACCATTATTGTTTAATGTATATATATTTCGTAATTGTAAAAAGCATTCACTTTGTGGCTCATCATAATTTATAATAAAAACACATAAATTTGTTTTTGACCACGATAGTTTTATTTTCACTCTTCCGGTTTCGGAAGATCCCTTCCTTCGTCAGGAGAATATTTAAAACCAGTTTTTTTTTAGCCCTAACACAGTCACGTGAAGGTGATAATCAAAATTTCCCACGGAAGCCATATTAAAATACACGTTTGTAGGGCCATGCCACCTTCGATAGAAAAAAGCTGAAGTTAATTAAGATGATGATAAAATGGGCACAATTACTTTCTTGTAACTACGATAGTGAAAACAACCGTTTTTTATCTGTTCATTGAAATCGTTAGACACACGTCACCATAATTTTGATATAAAACCATTGTTTTCAATAAACAGCCTCATTTAATGAAATTCTGTTACGCGTGATCTTGTAATAAAATCTTTAGCTCTACTTGTATTGTCGACCAAATCGCACAAATATTGTGGACTTGAATTCGAAAGGGAACTCCAGTTTTTTTTAATTTTATTTTGTTATTAATTTCACCATCTAACTTAAATAACAGTGTGTTTTTATTAATGTTACAGTTAGTTTTAAATTTTGCGACACGTGACACCAGTCACCAGTCACCAGTCTCAAAAAGATAACTTATTTTTCATCCCGCTCCGCGTGTTGAAGTCCCACCCGCTCCGCTATAGGTGTCACCAAAGATAAAATGTAAAATGTTGTATGAAAAAGTGACAGTATTAATTTATAAACACATTGAAAAGAAAGGAAAGAAGCAACCGCAAGCAGCGTTATGCGTTGTTTGCGGTTGCTTCATTCCTTTCTCAAAGACAAATACATAGCACTATCTTTTTTATGTCAATACAAACATGGGATGCTAGGAAGAGGAATGTAGGTATATTTTTTACAATGCGTAATAATACAAAAAAATAGTGCCATCTGGTAACTGAAATTCATAACTTTTATAACGATGATAACGAAGATTTACATTACTGCCATCTTACTGTTTTCAGGCAAACGTTTTTAAAATAAATTCTAGTTAGAAAAAATATTGTTTTGGAAATGAACAACAGAGTTCTTGTGTGTCGAAAATAGTTGATTTTGACAGGTCTACACTCGGCCTTAAGATAATCCGCATTTGACATTGAAGAACACTGAACAAAATGTTAGCATCTCATCACTAATTTTATCGTATTGGTCCAAAGTACGAATTGGATCCATGACCGCACCTGATAAACAATTTACCGATGTAAACCTGCATTACAACATTTTTATTTTATTTTATAATTTTTCTATATGGTTGGATATCCTAAATATTTATTTATTTAAACGCCCATTGGGCTTTTATATACATTGTTATTAGTGTTATTACATTAACTATGTGACATTTAAAAGTTTACGTACATATATAAATAAAATAGTTACTATATCTGTAGTACATAAATGTTTTACAAATAATACAGAATACCATTATGGAGAACAGTTTTTTTTTTTTTTTTTACTTACTTAGAAAAATAAATGGATTGAAATTAATCAGCATTTATAGGGACTTAAAATCATATTCGAATTGTTATTTAAATTACAATATTAATTTGTAAAGTTAAAACATATATATTCAAGTTAAAAAGTCATAAAAGAAAAGAGTGAAAAAACAGAAGCTAAAAAATGGGTTTTTCACTATGGAGTGGAGAAGTCATACATTTCAGCAAAGTGTTTATGTAGATTTCGTTTAAGCACTGCTACGGAATCTCTAAATATATCAACAACATTACCAAATTTATTACCAAAATTTTGTATTCGATTTAACGATATGTGCGCTTGATAATTAGATTTGAAATTGTCACAGAAAAAGGTGGAATTTTGTCTCGTATTTTTGGAAGGTACAAATAATTTTATTGTGGCAAGAATTTCAGGGCTGTCGATTCTATAATTAATAATTTTATTTAGTAGAACAAGGTCGGAGATAATTCGCCTATCTGACAGCGTAATCAAATTTAGTTGATGCATGAGTTGGATATAATTTATATTTTGGATTGGAATATTCAGTTTAAAGTTAATAAATCTTAAAAATTTGTGTTGTACCTTTTCAATATTGTTGGAATGTACTTTATAAAACGGGGACCAAATAGGCGAATTATACTCTATTTGACTTCTTACTAAAGATGTGTACAGTGTGTTCAAACATTCTAGTGACTTGAAGTCACATGCGGTTCTACATATAAAACCAAGCATTTTTAGGGCTTTATTTGTGATTTCATTTATATGCGGATTGAATGTTAACTGTTCATCAAATATAACACCCAAGTCCCTGATTTGAGTGACAGCTGTTAATTTTACATTATTAAGCGAATAATCATAAATTGTATGATTTCGTATTTTACAAAAACGAATGACCTGACATTTTTTAATATTAAGAAACAGAGAGTTGATGATGCACCAACGATATAGTTTATTTAAATTAAGTTGCAAAGTATAACAATCGTCTAAACTGCGTATTGTTTTATATATTTTCAAATCATCTGCGAAAAGAAGAACTTCTACATCTTTAAATATGCTAACAATATCATTAATAAATAACAAAAAAAGAATTGGTCCCAGGTGAGACCCCTGAGGGACCCCACTTGTGGCTTCGAAAATGTAAGATTCCACAGATTTTATTTTGACACATAGCTCTCCTTTACTAAGATAACTATCAATCCAACTTAACAGATTACCCTTGATACCCAACATACTTAATTTTTGTACAAGGATATGTCGCCTAACTTTGTCAAAAGCTTTGGAAAAATCAGTATATATTGAATCCACTTGATGCTTCAAGGCAAGAGAATCAGTTATGTAATTTTCGTATATGATCAAGTTACTTAGGGTGGATTTACCTGTGATAAAGCCATGCTGGTTGGGTACAATAATATTATTAATTTGTTTACATATTACATCTAGGACTAATATATAATAATATAATATACCCAGAATCCCGGCATTTTTCCAACAAAATGGTTCTTCCCGCAAAAAACATAATTAAAAAATCTTAGAAATTTCCCGCGATTTGAGGAATTCATATTCAGTCGTGGCGTTATATTAGTTCTTAGATAACAATTTATAAATTTTATGTTGACGGCCTACGTGGTCGAAGGGAAAGGTCAAGGGTTAGGCTAGCAAACTGAAGGTCGCGGATTCTAGTCCCGAACTTTTATTTGATTCATTTGTGGTATTTGACTTGTGTTTTTTTTTCTCTACAGATGGCCTAGTCTTTAAGCAGTTATTTCAACCTTTATTATTTTTAGGCTCATTTTATTTTAACTATACCTGTACATATTTTAAGACTGTTTATTGTGTAAATTGTAGGCATCCTGCCGCCTAACCACTATGCAGGGACATTGGGGGTCTAGATTATTTTTACAATAAATTTAGAGTCGTTTAACCAAAAACAAAATTAGAGTCCTCGTGAGAGCCCTGAAGGAGTAACCATCTGTTACTTACACCAGAGCGGGTAAGCGGTGGATAATTTCCAGTGTGATATTTGACAAATTACGCATTGAAAAATATATATGGTACATTTGTAACACGTTCCAGGGTGGAAGATACTCTCAGTATAGCCGTGGTGTAATACCATCATTTAGAATTCAAACGTTGCTTGAAATGGCGTGTTTGGTGACCAGATCTGAATAGCCAAGTACTTCTCTATCTCATTATTTTTCATCTCCTTCCCTTCTCTACTACCTTCTGCCTAACAACATATCCCAATTGGGGATGTCATATTCTCACTGGCTCTGGAGCCAGTGAGTCTGGACGAGCAGTTGAGATTCTTGTGCAGTTTAACATTTAATAAAAATATGTGTATAATAAAACTATAAATTCAGAATCATCGTTTGTTGATCTATACGAATATATGTATATTTGTTAAGCAATAATATTTTTCATGGAGTTCCTTATTCTACAAAAACATATAATCTGAGTTCTACCAATAAAAAGAAGATATATTCTTCCATTAAAATATAGTATGTAATTAAACAATCGTATTTTTTCAGTAAAGCGTTTATTTATCAATAATATGAAACTTAACGTTTTCCCAAATGTGACCAATATATCAAGTTGACAGATGATGATTGGAGACTTGCAGCACAATTCAGACTCATACATTGTTTGGTTTGTTTAAATCGTTAATGTGTACAAGAGCCCTGCGATTTATTTACAAAACGATGTACACGACAGAATCGCGCTGCTATGTAAGTCTGCTAACTGGCGTAAACGTTGCTTATGTTATTCCTATATCCCGATGGTCGACACTTCAAGTTTGTCCAAACTTTGGGTCACCAACTCCAAAGTCAAAGAACTTCATCGTTAATAAGATAATGCATATACTTTTTATGACCTTCTCTGTTTTCTAGGCTTTTAAATATTTTTACCTAAAATTCTCAAAGATGCAATTTTAATATCAAACATGAAAATGATAACAAAATCACTTACCTATACATTTTTAATCGAAACCTCCACAATTTTGAGAGAATTTGATATTATGAAAACACGTTTCACATTCGTTTAAAAAATTAGTGCGAAAACTGTCACTTCACTTTTTAAGTCCAAAAAGTAAGATGCTAAACTTTCAAATGTCAATGATAAAATCCCGCCAAATTATATTTTGAAATTTTTAGGATTTTATTCATGGATTTAAGTAAAAATATATAAGACGAACAGAGAAGAAAACTTAGTATTTCTCTTTCTAATGGCAAACAAATTATAATCTCCGCATTTAAAAAAATATAAATAAAAATACGGATCTATGGACGTTTTCTGAGGACCTTTTGTGTGGGGTTGAGAGAAAACAAATGGACTGGAAACATACCTGGAATGCTATGGTGTTGAATACAGCCAGCATGATTCTCAAGGGTAATTTGGCTTTGTAGGACTTGTGAGCCCAGAGTCTGTGGGCTCCCGCTGTGATGCCCAGGCCAGAGCAGATGTAGAGAATTATTGCTAGAATAAACAAGAAAAACGTGTTTTAGATGCTAATTGTACACTGAATCTACATCATTAACTTTATATATACATATATTTTTAATTTTTTACACACAATTTTATTTTTAAATGATCAACACATAGTTTTAACCATTTTTAGTATGTAATAAATTAATTAAATATTTTGTAAGCAATGAGCATTGCTTACGAAAGATGCCGGTTATTATTAAACAATAAACAGTGGTTAAAACTATGTGTTTTAAAATAAAATAGTGGCACGACCACAATAAGTTTGCTGTGTTTAAAGAAATAATTCTGTTATCTAATATAATATAAAATTAAGTCGCTATCCGCGTCTGGCTGTTTGTGCGCTTAGTTCTTAATAGAGTTTTTACTATCATTTAGAAAAATTCTTTAGGAAGGTTTACGTATATGAAACATCCATATTATATTAACAGAAAGTAGAGAAAAGTCGATGTTTTATAATAAAGTCTTAAAAATATATTTTCGGGCACTACATTTCTAACGCTGGCTATACCTTATGAAATACATAAAAATAATCTACTACGGAATTGCATATCTTAAAAAAAGCCTACAGAAAAGTCTTCAATGGTATAATGTCTATCTCCCAAGAATAACCCCCAGCAACGCCGGGTACATTCAGTTAGTTTGAAAATAAATACTTTGTATACACCACTATTTAATCTAATAACGAATCGACATGTTTCGAAACATTTCGATCTCATACTCTTGAACAGACAATGTTTCAATTTCAGTTAGGGCGCCCTTGGGGTGTTTTTCAAATATAATAATATAGAAATACATGACTAGGAGGTAAACGAAGTCGCCAACGAACAAGGAAGAGTGTCACTATTAAGTTAATGAAACTTTTTAATCGAGGATGAAACTAGGAGTGCGTGCCAATACGGAGGTATTTGGCATTCAATCATCTACAAAAAAATATTATTTTTCCACCCGTATGTATATATTCAGCATGATGTTTATTGTTCGTACCTACTATGCTTTGTGTAGTTCATTTTTCACTTGGCTTTATTTTTTGGATGTAGCTAATAACTTCCTGAACAAGATATTGCTTGTCTAATAATAAAAACAATATGTAATTATATAAATTTTATCATTTTGCGTAGTTTACACGCATACCTAAGCTTCTCCAGTAGCGAGAAGTTAAGTGGGTATTTAGGTACTCCAGTCTAGCAATTATAGTTAATTATTATGAATTATTTTTGATAAAAAAAGTTTCCTGGACAACAACATGTTAATGACGTTCTAAATGAGTAGATTACAAGCTATTTCGGATTGAACAAGAACTTATGATGAGGGATTTATGGCAAAACGAATATTTTTTAAATAAATCACGCAAACAGCGTTTTTTGCTAGTATGATTTTTTTTTTTAATTTTTGCCTAATGTGGTGGTTGATATCAAAGATTGATGTGGTTAATCGTCATCAAAAACTCACAAATATCGCGATGCAAGTGGGGGGTAGCCTAAACAGCATTTTGTAAGCATATCTCGAAATTGACTGTATGCTTGCTTGTATTTGGACCATAGTTCGATGGCATACATATTCATATTCATTACATTATTTTGTACGAATTTTTTTGTACCCTGGTTCAAAATTTGGATATTACCGAGCGTATTTTGACATTCATGACAGTTATTTTGTAGATCTGAACCCATTCTTTTACATTTGCGGGTACGTTTGTATTGTTTTGCTTTATTATCGTGAATAGTAAGGTAACATTCCTGTTCTTATGTTACCCTCTCCTATTGAATTTTGGCTTTCATCGGAATACCCTCCACACCAGTCATTCCCAAGTTGGTTTTTGTCGACCCGTAGTGGTCAATTTCGACCTGCAGGAGGTCCATGTCAATGAAAAAAAAAATTGGGATGCAAGAGGACCCATTTAGGCAGGCAGACACCAAAATGTTGGCTTGCCGTAAGTTTGTAAGGGTGGAGACACATTACACTTTACGCTTCATGGCTTGGCTTATTTCAGCATATCGCTAGCCATACTCTAGATATGATAGAATGTATGGCGAGCGATATGCTGAAATATCTCAAGCCACGAGTGTATAGAGTGATCTGTGACAGGCTTTAATCAAAGACAATTAACTAAACACAGATAGTACCTATGTAGGTACTTGCGTAATAATTTCTCATAACGGATAAATACCTATATTCAATAATTATTATATCGCTTATGTTTTGGCAAAACCCTTCAAACCACTTTTTTGGAAATGTCAGTCTTCTGTGGTTGCATATGGAATTGTTTTTATAGTACATCATGGTAAAGTAATTTATGCTGATTGAAACATTGAAAGTTTAAGATAAAGTCAGGATTAACCAATCCACCAAAAAAAAAATTGTATTAAATTTAATGTTACTAGATGTGTATTTGGGTCTTACTTAATAAATTATTAACTATAAAAGAACAAATTTTTATTTTATTTTAAAAATTTTCCACTCTAAAGCAAACCCTATCAATGTGTTGGCTCTGTGTCAGCTTCAAAAACACATTTAACATGTTCACTGTCAACTCCGCCATTTGAAAGAGTTCGAATGCCTCGAAAAATTTGCCGTTGAGTCAATACAACTTTCAATGCATGTTGTTTTTATGCTGGACCAGTGCTTAAAAGAATCAAAATAATAATGTACGAACACGGTTTTTGACCATAACTCATAACTTTAAAACTACTCTAGTTTTAAAGTTATGAAGTGTTGAGTATGGGTGAAAAATCTTTCCAAGCCATTACTGTCCAAGGCTGGCAGTGAAAATAGAAAAAAATCTGCACATGGTATACGGGACAAAAATGTTTGGGGTCCCCTGCTGTACATGGAGAAAAATACATAAATTTCTAATATTAAATATTGCTAATTTATTAAGAATCTCTTCAAATTATTCGTAATCCGGTTTAAAATGAGATTTAGTACCCTTGATGAATGAATTGATAGGTTTCCTATTAAACTTTTAGTAAAGTACGAATCTATGTATCATGATGTCGGAACACGTGCTCATACACTATTCTAATTATTCTAATATTTTCGCATTTCGACATTGTATAATATCAAGGCGAATGCAGATGCTTGAACACATTTTTTGATATATATTAGGAACTTACTAGAAGTTTATCAGAAAGCGCACTGCAATCCCGTTTCTAACCGGATTACCAACAATTTGAAGATATTTTCAATGAATTAGAAAAACTAATTTTTCTGCGGGTATCCTGCAGAAACTTCATTTGTCACAACACACTTGTTCACGTAGATTACGACATTAATCGCGTGATGGTTAGTTAGTTTTAAATAAATGAAAATTATTATCCTTTTTACGGCTCCGATAGCTTCAACGCTGGTTCCAGAGATGCTTTGAAATGGAGATATGTAAATAGGAATTTTAGAGGGAGCACGCTAATATTAAAAAAAACGATGATAATTAAGCAAAAATGATGAAAACATTTAATAAAACACGGCTCGTTTGAAATAGAGCAAAAATCTCTCGACAAATGCCTAAGTTGCATTTATCGAAACTTTATGATTTTTTTCATACCTATAACTAGAGACATTCATTCATAGCATTAACGATATTTTCGCGAATTAAAGCGATAAATCGTGTTTTTAGCGATAAATACGTTTAAACGCGAAATAGCAGCGATTTTTACGACAAAACTTAACAATATGCGAACTAGATGGAACACGTCGTTTCATGCAGTCGAATATCTAGCTGAATACAAGGATTCTCTCATCCATTTCATGAAGGAGTATGAACCCAAAAACTCGAGTATAGATTATATTTTGGAGCAGTTTGCAGACAGTAGTAAGGCAAATTTGATATGTATTCATTTGAAATTTGTTGACAAAGTGTGTGGCCAATTTGTCAAATTGGTAAATTCGAAGGGTCAAAATATCCATACGCTCATTTGCTTTGGGAGGACATGGTGTCCCTAAGCCTTACTTTAAAAAATTGAGTGATGATGTTTTCCCTGTCAAAACCTTTAAGGCTGTCCAGGAGGTAAAGAACCAGGTTGTCTTAACCCAAATAAGAGTTCTGTGAAACTGGCATCTCATATGCTGAACCGTCAAGACAACAGCACTAATCTATTTTTTGAGCACGCGGGTAAAATGTTCAATCCTGCGATTGTAAGTCAGAATGTCCAGAGATCAGACACTGTTTTTTTAGCAAGTAAAAGTAGGCTTGCACCAATATTCAAATCTGTTGATGACAGTCAATTCCTGGAAGATAACAGCTATTTTTAAAGACAGCTTGTAGAGCAAGTGAGGGATGGAGTCACTGTAGACATAATTCAGCTACTCTTAGCTGTAAAGCTCTGTTGTTCACAGAGAATTTGCTGAGGCAGCTCTTATGACTGTGTAGGCCCCTGTGAATAGTGTTGACGCATAAAGATTTTTTAGTCGACATTATCTTGTATTTACAGATCGTAGAACGAAAGAGACATACTTACTGTAGAAACATGTGCCATGTTGAGTTTCAATCGATAATAAAATAAACATGTTTCAAGTGATTTGCTTATTTTAATTGTTTTTCCCCTCTTGCTGACTCCCTTTGACGTTATCCTATTTAGCTATTAACGCTATGAAAACGGAAAATTAAAGCTATAAAAGCTACTTTTTCAATAATTAATGCTACATTTCTTAAAAATTAAAGATATGAATGGGTGTCTCTACATATAACATATTAAATAACAGAATAAAACGTGTTTTTCGGCTTTACAAACGTGTAGATATTATCTTAAAAAATAACCGTATTTTTATTAGGAACTTAAAAATTTAAAGTGTTATAGAGAAACATATTATAAATCCGTAGAAATTCGAAAGTGTTTCATTGAATATATTTGAAAATACTCTTTTTATAACCTCTCTGCTTAAATCTGTCAAATTATAATAATAATATTTTGGCACGGTCGTAAACAATATTATATCACGTACTTGCCAAAGGTCGATTCAATAATAACTACGCAGCCAAAGTCCTCAGGAAAATGAGTTCCTGCGTATAAGATAAAAGTGGCAAATTATAGTAAACAGTGTTGAATAAAGCAAGTAGGTACTTATTCCGATACAATAAACCTTCGCAGAAAACATGAACAATGATACGCATCGATGCGTTGAGCAAAGTTATTGTTTGAATTGTGTTGAAACGGATGTAATCAACATTATATTGTAAAATTATTAACGGCATCAATTATTTTTGTGTTATAGCACTAAAGTAGCTTAACTACCCGGAGTCGGTGGGACTACCTCATTCCCGATTTGTGAAATGTGTTGGGAATGACCAGTCAGTGGCCAAGTAGGCATCGCGTCTGGGACTCACCCAAGGCGTCGTTAGTTCAATTTCTCGGCTTTGTCGTCTATCCCGATACACACAATATTTTCCGCTTACTGCGGTGGTAGCAGGAGATTTCAAATTTTGCCAGGTTATTCGTTACCCGGGAATGTTTGTCTTTTTAATGATTTTTTTTTTTTAAGCTTGATATGGTAAAATCAAGATGAGATGCCATGGGCGATTCAGATCTAGTAAACCGGCCAAAACCATTTCATGTAATATTTTTATTCTGAATGGTTGTCTTTAAGCAGAGGTATACTGATAGTATTTACCGTTCTGGAACGTGCCGTAAATATACTACACATAATTTTATATTATTTAAATAAAATTTACTCTTGCATGTAAAGATTCGGTCACGTGAACTTTGGATTTATGGCCAATGATCTTGATAGTGCATTAAAAGCCTACACTGACGATGCTACACTTTGACACCGGTAATGCATTAACTACATTGCCGATGCTACACTTTGATACCGATAGTGCATTAAAAGCCTACATTGCCGATGCTACACTCTGACACTGATAGTGCATTAAAAGCCTACACTGTCGATGCTACACTCTGACACCGATAGTGCATTAAAAGCCTACACTGTCGATGCTACACTCTGACACCGATAGTGCATTAAAAGCCTACACTGTCGATGCTACACTCTGACACCGATAGTGAATTAAAAGCCTACACTGCCGATGCTACACTTTGACACCAATAGTGCATTAAAAGCCTACACTGCCGATGCTACACTTTGACACCAATAGTGCATTAAAAGCCTACACTGCCGATGCTACACTTTGATACCAATATTGTATTAAAAGCCCACACTGCCGATGCAACCCTTTGATACTGATAGTTTATTAAAAAGATATCGATGCTTCTGTATGTATTTAGAGATTCTACTCCTTTATATCGCTAGTGCCTTAACAAACCTACACTGTTGATGCAACTCTTTTATTTCGTTAGAACCTTAAAAAGTATACTCACCAAAAAAGTCGGTCTGCCACTTGGCGGCGGTGAGGAAGAGGAAGGCGCCGTAGAGTGCCGCGACGTGCAGGTACGCGAATAGGATGACGTTGCGCCACACAAACTGCAGCTTGCGGTCATCCGCCACGCAGTGGTTGCCCACGCCCTTGGTAGACGAGTGCTCCACGCCATCGGACTCCCCCTCGAATAGCACGCCCGTGGCATCGGAAAAATTGGGCGGCATAGTTGATTACCTAAAACAAAAATGTTATCAAAAAATCAACTCGTAAAAAACAAAGATTTTTTTAATGTAATAAATATATTTTTTTTATTATTTCAGATGTGTCTAATTATTACAGGTACTGTAGTCATCCAATTTCATAAAAATGCGTAGATGTCCACCTGTTAATAGGTGATTAACATTAAAAGTTGACATATTGCATTGTCATCGACAACGAGTATATCTGCCAAGTTCCAGCTTGATCGCATAATGGGAAGTGGATTAATTTCCATATCAAAGATTTTCATTAATTGATTTACGAATACAAAAATGTGTATTAAAATATACCCAGTTTTATTTACCTAAATTCTGTACGCGTTGAAACCATAATATAAATTTTATTAAAAGCAGTTTTAGTCTCTGCCTGAATAAATTATGTTACGTATGAACGTATAGATTCGGATATCAATTATTAGTTGTTGTTATAATGAACGTTTAGCATACTAAACACACGGTATTAAATCATATTTTGGTAATGTGGATGCACAAAAAAAAACAAATGCACATTGAAACACAAATGAAAAATAAACTCTTGTCATAAGATTTGAAATCAACCTACAAACTTCTCTTCCAACTTTGACTTAGCATGACAACCTTCAGACCAGCCGATTTCCTAGTAGTTTTAGAATATGGGTTTAATTAACTAACTTTAATTGTCAATAGTTTTAAGTACGTTGTGGTTTGAAGGTTATCTTCGCATATCTGGTGACATTGCTATAAACATAGTTTTATCGGTAGAAAGACAAAACTCCAACACGAACAGAAGCCATTTAACCATAATATTAATATAATTTCACGACACTCAAATATTATTTGATCCATTTTTATATCTATACCTTAAGGTGGCTTAAAACTGTACGTCGACCTAACACAATACCTTGCACCGAACTATGGTTCAACGTATAAAAAAAACTACTGGAATAATAAAATATACTAGTATTTTATGAAGCAATTGTATGCATAAAAGTATAACATAATTACAATGACGTGTACCTGGGTCAAAAGGTGGAAAAAAATATTATTCATTTTCCTCAATAGTCGATCGACGGTACCACCTGTTTCCAAACCAATTCTTTTCTCTTAGGTATATATTATTAAGCTATAAACACGCCATTTTATTGTTTTTTTAATCATTTTTTCTTATCATGCTATAAAAGTTTCATTTTAATTGTTTTTTAATCATGTTTTAATAAATCTAAAACAGATGTTTATAGTTATACCCTGTGGTTCAATGGCCAGCAGGGACAAAATTTCAAATTTAAATACGGCAAATTTAACTTAACTTAAATTAATATAAGTTTCATCTAAACATTAAAAAAATCCATTACAAAATTGTTAATCCATAAATATACCAATCCACACTAAAGTATTATTAAAATAATGGATAAGTCTTTGAATGTTTTACCTGTTAGACGAATATTGTCGTATAATATATAAGTCAACAAGTTATATTGTTTCATTTCTTATATAGGGAAAGATTTTATAATAACTATATAACAAGGTTCACTCAAAATGAAGAAATGATGGTTCCGAAACGTACCAATAAGTAGGATAAAGGGAAAATGACAGCTTAAAGCTTGGAAATTGGTCTACAATACCATTTTGGCATCTCACCTGAATTATTGTAGGAGAGTAATTTTTCTGAGCAATAACACACAACTTAAAAGAATGAAAATAATTCAGATCAGAGGAATAAGGTCCAAATTGTGCCGTAGTTGATATACCAGGATAAAAACAACGCGACGCCAACTCAATCTTCAAGTGTGTGGCAACGTTTAGTTCATAACACCCTAGTATTTATATATAAGTTAAAAAATAATATTTTATCAGATTTGATGTTAAAAAGTGTTAGTAAAAATAGTACAGTCAATGGCTATCCCACGAGAAGCTGCAACGATTTTAGGCTCCATAAGACAAAAAACAAAACAATCGAAAATGTGCTTTCTAGCACATTGATTTGTTATGGGAAGTCTGCGAATGTTAAAAAGTAGTAAATAATACTGTCCATCCAGAAGCTTAAAGTCTTACAGCTTTCTTTGTGTTATTTCTCAATGTTGTGACGTCCAAATATCAGTACGTAGGTAATAGAATATGTGAATCAGATACTTGAGTCGGGCCATGTCAAGAGTCAGAATAATAGAAGAGTATGTATGAGACGAGGTATTTTATTTATTTTTATTTTTATTCATTTATTTAACGCCCAGAGGGCTTATACATGTAGGTGGTACAATTTTAATGACAGTTTTGAAACATGAGAAAGAAATATTAAAAATAAAAGAAAATATAAATTCCATTTAGGAATAGTGTTTAAATAAGTCTTTTAAGTAATCCACAAAATTCGCAATGTTAATATTAAATATATCGACATCACCTAAGTATTGGTTTCCCATAGTATGAAACCGTGTTATTGGGGAGTTCGCAATGTCATTGCGCTTATGTGTGTTGCATTGGAATAGTGTATTTTGTCGTGTTGTTATTGTAGGTATTCGTAAGTTTATGAGTTGCAGAAGTTTGCAACAGTTGAATTTAGAGTTTAGAATCTTGAATAAAAAAGTAAAGTCGTTTATTTTAAGCCTGTCTTCCAATGTGTGTATTTTTAAAGTATTTAATAAAAAATGATATTGTAAGTCTTCTAGTGCGATATTTAATTTAAAATTTATAAAATGTATGAATGTGAATGAGGCAAGGAGTGTGTGCAGAGACCGAGTTGTTTGGCGGTCCATCCTCTCTGCCTACCCCTGCGGGGAATCGGCGTGATGGTTAGTTAGTTAGGTTAGGTTAGGTTAGGTAATAGAATATTATTGTAGTAGTTTTAGATAGGGTATATACTAGATATAAAATGTATAATTTTATAGCTAAATAAAATACACAATAATTTTTTTTTACATATAAATACGGCTAAAGAACGCTCAATTATACTGTACTAAAAATATTTATAAAAAAAACTACCAATGGCAGTTAAAAACAGAAGCGTTGTACTGCTAAAGTCAAATATAATGGCAAATAAATGGCTATTAGATACAGAAGAGTTATATTGCTGCCCTAGGCCCTTGTATGGCTAACTAGAATTCATATTAGGACTTACAATTTTGTAATACTTCACGTATCTACTACTATGTGTACTTGTTCGTTATATAATGCTTATACTATTCTGTTAATTTAATCCATTGATAAATTGTTAATCTAGCATCATCACTAATATACATATACTTTTATACGTGTATATACGTATATATTTGTAAATATACTTTTGTAAATTTACCACGTAATTACATATAATGTTGTTAATAGGTCCTTGGTGACAAACTATATAGGTAGTTAAGCAGGATTGAATGATAATAAAGGCAAAATCATTTAAAAAATTAATGTTAAAAATTATTTCTTAAATAATATAATGTAGGTACAAGGTACTTATAATGCATTTTGAAAAACGGTATATTGTCATGGTAGAAACTGTCTATATATGGGACACTATCAGTATGTCAATATCAAAATCAATATTTGTAGAAGCACATGTTGCGCCGTCCTCATAAAATATTCGCTTTTAACTGATAATTTGTCAGGAACTATTTCAATTCATTCGTTATAAACCTTGTCTTACAAACATTCGTTTATCATTAAAAAATAATAATATTTGATAAGTTAAAAATATTTCACCAATATTTTTTTTTTCTTTATTCAGTGTATTTATTGGGTTTTACAATTTTTAGGTGTGTTAAAACCGCCAAGCTATGCTCATGCCCGTGTTATGGTGGTTGAAAATGAAGATATAATATGTCTCGACGCCATCTAGGGCGAAATTTCGCACTAACAAAGCCTTTCCTACAAAAATAAAATTGGTTGTTTACAGGTGGAAAAAATCTAATTAGCAGTAATTGTTGATTGAGGTACTAGTACATAGTAAATCATTTGGCGGGTTGGAAATAAGCCGACATAGCTCAGTGGTTTCAGAGCACCTGACCGGAAATCAGAAGGCACGGGTTCAATTCCCGTTGGCGGCATTTATTTTTACTCGGGAGATATTTTCAACTTGTATTGATATTTCAGGCGACTAATTATTGCTTATAATTATTTGTTATCCTTGTCTTATAAACATTAGTTTATCATTAAAATATAATCGTCAGTTAGGTAAACCTACATACAATATAGTGAGAATTGAAAAAATTAAGGAAAACAAAATTATCAGCAGTATTAGTTGAGAACAAGGATATAGCGTTAAAAAATAATCAATATTGAAATGAAAAAGCAAACAGGCAAACACGGCACTATTGTTTGTAAAACCAACATTGGAAGGGTCAAGTTCAGGAACATTGTTTATCCATAAGAGTCAGTGTTGCAAAACCAATAAGATTACTAATGTTTTATAAAAATACATTTTTTATTTATTGTTTAAGAATGCTTTTGGAGGCTAAAATAGCCGTCACCCAAATAGAAATATATTCCTTAATGATAATGTCATTTTTTAAATTGAAATTTCTACCCACTAATCTACAGTAAAAAACTTTCCAGCAGAAAAAATATAGTACGATTTAATTTAAATATCGTTATATTTTCAAAAAATCTGTACAAATGTTTTGATAATTTCTACGTAAGAAAAAACAGATGTGACGCAGAATAATAATTACCTAGTGGAACATTTGTTTTTTAATAAACCGCTCCTAAAATTAAATAACATTATACATATTTATTTTCAATGTGTTGTTCAAAGAGAGGAACGAAAACTAGGAACGGAATGGAACGGCGCGAACATTTCGAATCACGTTTATTATATTCAAAAAAGTTTGTTGTTAATTTAAGAAAAATGGAAAATGTGTTTGTTTTTCTGTATGTTCGAACATTATATTGCTTCAACAATTTATAAATTTGAAACATAATATCGAATCGACACCTACGAAAAAAACACAAACACCATAATGTTGTGTTTTATATAATATTATGATATATGTATAAGTCTAAGACACATAACGCTAGAGCATCAACGCTTATTTGGGCGTGGCTTATATGGATTATACGTTGAGGTGTCACACTACGCTATAATCATTATTTTCCTATAGCAGGAAAGATGTGCAGATCAATTGGAATTTCGTTTCTCTGTACTCGAATATCGCTTAGCTAGCAGTTAACGACACTTATAAAACATCATCTGTAAGGTGTGACTGAGGTCTGTATGAGATTTAATGGCGAGTGATATGGTGTTAAAAAACGCATTGATGCGTATAGCGTAATGTGTCGCCATTGAATCACAGTGTCCCCCTTGAGATTCGCAAGGAGATTAACACTTGATCAAAAATATGCGAAACACCTCAGCACAGATTCTTCTAGGGAGGTGTTCACAAAATGCTACTACTAAACTATTTACATACAGTTTCTGATTGTTATCATTTTCTGTATTTCTCGAACTTATTATCTTCGTAATCTCTATAAAAGTATGTACGAGAAGAGAAATAATTATTGTGTTGGCTTCATTTAAAAACAACCAAGGTAGGTACCTACATATTTTTGAACTTGGACTTAGGCAAGTGGACCATATTATTAATATTAGTTAGAAACATTTTTACGAGTATTTTATTGCGAAGCTGTTCAAGCGAGCGAAGTCTAATCTTTTTATAGTTCGTCATTTTATTGACTAACATCACGAATTCCGATAATAATCATATGATTTGTTTTGTTGATACGTAGAAGCGTTTTTTCCCCCACTTTTATGTTTTTTTCCCTCATTTCATTTATGTATAAATAAAGTACATTACTCATATCAAGAAAGGCTTAGCAAATTTGTAAAATTATACGAATCTCAACAAAGAAATGTAACACTGAGGCCCAGATGTTTCGCAGAAATTCACGTTTGACAAAGTCATCAAAGTCATGATAAGCTTGTCAACTTATTACAATTTTTATGGAAAGCTGAAACGCACCTACCTCGAATTGACGTTTAACGGGGACTATTCGAATGTCAATAGAACAAATTGGCGCTGAATGGCCATTTGATGATACATTTGAATTTCTGCGAAACAAATGGGCCTAAACTTAAGGCTCCGTAGTAAGCGTTCAAAGATGGTTTGAAAGGGAGATAAGTAAATACGAATGTTAGAGGGAGCGCGCTAATATTAAAAAATGATAATAATTAAGCGAAAATTGTGAAAATATTTAATAAAACACGACTCGTTTGAAATAGGGTAAGAACTTTTCCAAAAATTCTTTAGTTGCATTTAAAGATACACTGTGCATTTTTTCGTGCCTATAATATATTAAATAATAGAACAAAACGTATTTTTTACGAGTTTTATGAGTTTACTTAGCGATTTTTTTCTATCGAGGGAATTTCATATACCTAATTATCGTTTTGGCATATCAAATGTATAGATATTATCTTCAAAAACAATATATATATTTTTTTTACTTAAAAAATATTTCATAAAATACTGAACCACGAACATCTTGGGAAAAAATTAATAAATTTCTGAAAAACAGCTACAACTTTTTTCATATGGTTTTAATAAATTATTAAAATTCATTGCGTAAAATTTGATAAAAAATATGGGATAATGTGGGATTACATCAAAATTCTTTAACTATATCGGTTTCTAGTGATGGTTATGTAACTCCACCCTTAAACAAAGATAAATTGTTTACGAACTAAACTCTTCAACATTGTTTTACCAAAGACAACAAAGCTGTATTTGATTGTTTAAATATTGATTTTAAATATTACGTAAGCATAACACTTTAACAACAGAGTTGGTAATTTGTGGATCTCGCAAGGATTATTTATTTCATCCTTATTGTTTCTGGAAACCAATTAGACAAACTAAAATTGAAATATCTGAACCACCTCACACTCTTGATTATTTACATACTCGTCTATAAAAAGAAATTTTTTAGGTAGACATACGAAACTGTATGTCAAAGGTGCTAATTTCTGCAAGCAACTTAAAATATATTTTTAATAAAGTTAAGACACCCATAAAAGAAGTAAATTCTTCATGTGCATAGCAAAATTTTGTCGGTAGTTGTCTACAGTTGTGAGAAAACGAGTTTAACCAAAATAAAGATATCAATAGATGTAAAATGCTTTTTATACATTTTGACCTGCGCAGGAAAAGTATGACAGGGTTAAGATAAACACTAACTCTAAACTCATCGATCTGATTGACAACAAAACTGTGACGGGTTGAACATGTTGTAAGAATGGCAGATGATAGGACATGAAAAAGTGGATATGAACAGGCAAATGACCAATGAAGATGTGAACGAGAAAGAAAAGGTATGGACGAAAACTAAAAGAGGATGGGAATGCTTGAGAACTGAATGCGAGGAGATGCATAAAAAAGTGCCATGCTAATTTCCTGATAATATATTAGTCATTCAGAATATATCGGGAATACCTGCTCTCTTCCTAACAAATTTAAATTAAAAAGTTTTCTTCGTGTAGGACCAGAACCTGCCGATGGCATAGTGACAATGATTATGGTAACGATAAAAAAAGTGTTAAATATTTCCTACCTGTGAAATCAAAACAGTCCTAAAAAGATATTATTTCTTTTCACTGTCTATGAAAATGACCACATTCACTTTATTTACTAACTGAATGAACTATGTCGTCCTACGAACATTAGTTAACTAGACAGTTAATGAAAAATTGTACAACTTATAACGTATTAGTAGTTTCCCAAAAAAAATGTAAAATAAATCATTTCAATTATGAAAAACTTTGGACTCATCACGCATCGCGTGTAATTTCCAGTCAAATTGTGACGAAAATAAGTCTTTGACTCCACTTTTTGTAAGGTTTTTTATCAGTTCTACTCGAACGTATGCAATAATGGATCTGACAAAAGTGTGGCTTCCATTTCGGTAGTTTAAGCGGAAAATATACTATAGTGTGATTTATTATTTTTTAAATTTATATTGGTTTGACCATGAGAAAATTACCTTCATAATTGTTGAAACATGAGACAATGTACAGCATATGAGAACATGAACGTGCGAATAATTATAATATAATTTGATACCTACGTTGACAAACATACTATATTTCATGAAATATTATTATGTGCCTGTTTTTTTTTTGTTTTATGATTTAGCTTATTTTGTGGTATTAAGGCATTTTTACCTATTTTTTACTAAGACATCGTTTTGAACACCCTTCATAATGTTATAATATGCCTTGACCAAAATGTATATTCGAATTTAAACTGTTATTATTAAAACTACCTTTTCTGGAAATTTTTATAACTTTTAAAAAAAGTGGGAAAATTCCTTGCCGGCGAAGACGTAAGCCGTGTCGTATTAAAGAGTAGGTACCTTTATAATATTTTATCGAAATCTGTTTTTTATAAATTAACAAACATATGGAGTTCTTCATTCATTGATTTGGTGGCCATTGTACACTGGTTATTACGTCTGTGGAAGCCAACATTAAAGCTGAAGATAACAAAATTAATTATTTCTATATAAGTGCTCATAATGAAAACCTTTTGGTAAATTACTGTTATTTTTACTACCAATAGTTATTTTTCCAGTAAATTTAAGAAAACTTATCAATTGATATTATACATGTATAATCTCAATTGATAAGTTTTCTTAAATTTACTGGAAAAATAACTATTGGTAGTAAAAATTTCGCACCCAGTTTCCCCACTGAAGTAATTGTATTGATTAAATTTTACTAAAGTTTCTCTTTGGTAAATTGGTATTTCCAAATAATCCATTATTTGATAGAAGAAGGAATTTAATGTTATTAAATATAAAAAATACATTTTTTTATTTATTACAAAAAATACAAGATTTTAAATAAACATTTTTTTCCTAATTTTTTTTATTTATTTTCTATTTATTAACATTCAAACCTGCTAAACTACTTATGTAGTTTGTCAGCAGGTACATAATGACAACATTTTTGCAATAATGTGGTACAATGCTAAACAGTATGTAGGTTTTTTTTTTTTTTTATAGTGAATACCTCACAAGAGTCCCAACTGCTCCCGTCTGGAGCCAGTGAGACTATGTCATCCCCAATTGGGGGATGTTGTGAGGCTGAAGATAAGTGGGGAAGGGGAAGAGGAAGGTGGGGAAGTTGATGATAAATTACTACAGGCCAATATCCATTCTCTCGGCGATCCCTAAACTGTTGGAAAGACTTGTCCATACTAATATATATCCCCAGCTTGCTGCCAAAATTACAGACCAACAACACGGGTTTGTCAAAGGCAAATCTACCGTGGGTAATTTACTTATTTACTCTAATTTTTTGTTTACTAGCATGGATCGAGGCCATCAGGTAGATGCAATTTACTACGATTTCAAAAAGGCTTTTGACAAGGTTGATCACCTTATTCTTATTAAAAAAATTATGTATAACGGAATTAGGGGAAACTTATTACGTTGGTTCATCTCATACTTAACAAAAAGACAGCAAGCTGTATCGTTACGAGATCATACTTCTGTATGGGAACCAGTTACTTCTGGCGTACCACAGGGATCAATCCTAGGACCGCTTTTATTTATACTTTTTATTAATACAGTTTCTGAATGTTTCATGCATTGTTTATTTCTCTTGTACGCCGATGACATAAAAATATTTGCTATTGTTAGGAATTTAAATGATTGTCTGCTCATCCAACGAAACTTAGTAAGGTTCGAAGCGTTTTGCAATGAAAACAAAATTTACCTAACTTACAATAAATGTAAACAAATAAGCTTCACTAAAAATCATAACGCTATTATACACAATTATTATATAGGCAACTATTCACTAGATCGTGTATACTGTATAAGGGATCTTGGTGTACTTTTTGATTCCAAACTTCATTTCGATGCGCACATTAAAAACATTGTGAATAAAGCTTATTGCATGCTAGGCTTTGTTATCAGAAACAGCCGCGTATTTCGAAAGCCTGAAACCTACCTTCTGCTTTACTATACGCTGGTCCGTTCTCAACTTGAATACTGCACCTCCATATGGACTCCACTTTACGATATCTATAAAGAAAATATTGAAAGTATCCAGAAGAAATTTCTGCGTTACCTCAACCACAGAATGAGCGCACCTAAACGGGGATACACAAATATGCTCTCGAAATATAACGTCTCCACTCTTACTAACCGGCGAACTTACCTTGACCTAATGACCTTGTACAAAATCTGTAACAACTTTATCGACTGTCCTGGCTTACTCAATCTAATAAACTTTAAAATACCACTCAGAACGACGAGGCTTAACGACTTATTCCATATTAGCCGGACCCGCACAAATGCTGGTGTCAGAGATCCAATCAGAAGAATGTGCGAATTGTATAATAAAAACCAAAACCTGAAGGATTCCGACATATTTTTTGATACATATAGTACTTTTGGTAGGAAATTGAAGTCTGTTTTACTATAAAAAAAAAAAGAAAATGTGTACTTACTTCATTCACTATACTATTTAAGTACTTTTTTATGATCTATCTCTAAACTTGTATAAAAAATATTTGTACACTTTTATTTGATACTGAGCATTATCTATATACAAAATAATTTTACCTTATTTACATGTAAAAAATAATTAAAATTGTTATCTACCAGTCAATCAGTGAGAAATAGTTAGGATGCAGGCGAATTCTCAAGTTGTTGTTTTACAAAATTATCTTTTAATTACTGTCTGTATCTGTGTTTTCTCCTTAAATAAATAAATAAAAATAAATAAATGATAAGTTGGTTAAATTACAGAATTGTATAAATATAAATATGTAAGAAGCAGTATAAGCCTCATATAACAAAACAACACAAATGAATATAATCAACAAGTACTTATATGGTTTTAATATACATAAGGTAATACAAATTTATAACGATTTTCCATTCCCCTAGAATATGAATTCCAATTAGGAAAACAAGGTCTTCAGTAGTGCATCAATATAAATCCTCAGTATCTAATAGCCATTTCCTTAGATTGTATTTGACTTTGGCTGTAAAAACGTTTATATTTTTAATTGTCATTGGTAGTTTAAATATTCTGGGAACAATAAAGTTTAGGGTTCTTTCACCGTATTTATTCACCGTAATTATTCTACTATTCCGAGGTGTGCTGCAGTAGCTCGTGTTTATGGGAGGAGTAAGTATATACAAAAAGAAAATAATGCTTAAAAGGTGATGTGTAAACAGTATTCGGTCTTATTTAGTTATTTTAACTAAAAACATAATTCAACACACAAATTAAAATAATTCATTCTTAAAATTAACTACAAACATGATTCAATATACATAATTTTAAAGAATTTGTACCATAACAGGAGCCATTTTTTTAAATGCTAGATAGTGTAGATTAAGTTCACGTTTATGAAGGGAACAATATATCATTATAGAATTTCAGGGAGTAATTTTCGTTTTGAATAGTTCACATTTCAAAGTTTTGGTTACCTCAATTTTGTTTTTGGACAATAATATAAATAATTTCTTATCAAATTTGATTGGGATCAGTGTATAAATAGGAATTCGCATAAAATAATAATTTTATTATTCATCGCCCCTCTCAGACGAATGAAAAAAAAGGAATTTGAAAAATAAATTAATTGTGGCTTGTCCTAAAAAACTGTATTTTTCCAATACCAAAATCTTTTATATTACTGATATATGTCACTTGGAATAATAGTGATGTAATTCCAATTTTACGAACAAATCAGTTTTATACCTTGGACACTCTCAAAACCGGTTAACCCTTCAAAGGGCACAATTATAGAAGTTCATAGACAAGTGGTAAGTATGCTAACCAGCAACCTATAATATGGTTTACATCCGTATAAATTTATTTCCTAAAAAAACAGCATTTTGTTTTTACACTAACGTATAAGGCATATATATTTTTAATAGTATAACATCATTTACATACAAATATTAACATAATTATTTTATCTTTTTTTTACTTTCAATATTTATTACTGCGATTTTATTTTTGTTCCAATTTGTGTACTTGTATTAATAATCTTGTAAACTTTATTAGTAATTTAAAACCTGAGTATTTATAATTTTTATGATTTAGGAAAATTTTACAAAATGTTGTATTTCTCAAACGACTTTTTTTATTTTTTTTTTTATTTAATATTTGAAATTTTTTTTACATAGATAAGTATACAGGATATAAACAAGATATAAAACAATAGAAATTAAAGTAGCCTTTCCTTACCATAAAGAGACAATGCTCTTGTGTTTGGTGAGGGAATTCTAGTTCAATTATATATGTTAGTATTAAGGTAAATAAATTATTAAGAAACAACACAAGATTTAAACAATATTACTTCTAGATGTAAGTAGTGAACGTATTTTGGACTTATAATAGTTTAAGGTATTTTTTTAATTTAGGGTGAAATTCCTGAATATTTTCGATATTTTTAAATTTAATGGAAGGTTATTAAAATAAATTATGCCTAGATAAAGATAGGTATTTTGAATGAGCTTAGTGTTAAGTTTTGGGATTTTAATAGTTTTCTGGTATCTTGCTGATGTATTGAATTGCAAGTTATGAGTATTTGACTGTATTTCTTTGTAAATTTGAAATATTGAATATTTTTGATACATTTTGTCTACTGTAGGTACTGTGAAAATTGAAAAAAGAATTTCGGTAGAAAATATGACGGTTTTTTCAAAATTAATTTGATAACCAATCTTTGAACTACTTTAAGTGGGTTCAAAATTTTATTATATGTTCCTCCCCAACCAATAATACCATATTGTAATATAGATTGAACAATCGCATAGTACACTCTTTTTAGGTTTTCTAGTCTAAGAATATTTATCAGTCTTATAAATATATAAATACATTTCCTAATCCTTTTGACGAGTTCACAAATATGAGTTTTCCATTTAAAATATTGATCTATATATACACCAAGATATTTGATTTTGGATGTTGGACTAAGGATAGGACAAGTTTGATTGCAGTTAATTCTGCCACATTTGCGTTTGTGTATTATAATGTTTAACTCTGGTTCTGATTTAAATTTATTGATTGAAAATGGGATAAATTTTGTTTTTTCTGTGTTTAAGGAGAAAAGATTTTCATCGAACCAATTTTTCAGTATATTAATATCAGCATTTGCCAAATTATTAACAGTGTTTCTATCCGTACCTTCGATTATTATGTCAGTATCATTAGCATACGATATTATTTTCCCGTTTAGTTTTTGTATGAATATGTCATTAACATAGATGATAAACAGTAATGGACCCAGGACTGTACCTTGCGGTATGCCGATTCGACTCGTTTTTGGCAAACTAAACACTTTGTTAATTTTTACGACTTGAGGTCGTTTGGAAAGGTAACTTTTTTCCTATTCTAGAGCTGTACCATTTAATCCAATGTTTCTTAATTTACTTATAAGTTTGTCATGTGATATGCTATCAAACGCTTTTTTGAGATCTATGAAAATTCCAAGGCATTTTAATGATTTATCTAAAGAATTATATACTAGGCTACTCAATTTTTCAATCGCATCCTGTGTGCTTCTCCCTTCCATAAAACCGAACTGGTTTTCATTAATTATACCATTGCATTTTAAAAATTGGATCATTCGTTTTTTAACTATTTTTTCAAATTTTTTTACTATATTTGAGATGACTGATATGGGTCGGTAATTGTTTACTTCTTCTGGATTACCTGATTTAAATATTGGAGAAATGGTAGTTTGTTTGTAAACTGATGGAAATTCTCCGCTTTGAAAACTTGTATTTATTATTTGCATTAATGGTTTGGAAATTAGTTTTTTAATGTTTTTTAAAATATCAACTGTAATTGCATCAAAGCCCTGAGCAGAAACTCCTTTCATGCCAGTTATAATAGAAACTATTTCGTCCTCTGTGGTGATTTCAAATGTTGCCATTTTTTTCAGCACCAATATTACAGTCTGGAAATGTTATATTTGGGTCAATATGTATAAGATTGGCTAGATTTTTTCCTACGTTTGCAAAATAGGTGTTAAATATATTTGCAGCTTTTGATGGGTGTTCTTTACAACATGTTTTCGAGTTATCATGATTAATAGCACTGATTTCATTATTCCTGTATTTTTTTTGTCAATTATTTCATTTATCACCGTCCATACTCTTTTACTATCATTTTCAGCCTGATACAACTTTTGTGTATAATAACTTTCTTTTGTATGTTTTATAATATAAGAAAGTTTGTTTTATATGCTTTAAAATGATTGAGTAAATTTTTATTATTTGGTTGTTGAGTAGTTAATTTGTATAGGGCTTGCTTAAGTCGTACAGATACTATGAAATCGTGAGTAATCCATGGTTTTATAGGTTTGAATTTAGATAGTTTGACATGATTAAGAGAAAGGGATATTTTTGGCCCGGAGCTCTGTATGCCATTATGTCAAAAAGTATATCTCGAAATACACTGGAGATATGCCTTTATTTTTCTAAAATTATGCATTTTCTTAAAAAATATATGCGTAAACTACTAAAAAATGTATTTTTTCATTAGAATTGTATGAATGCATATAAGAAATAACTATAAATAATACAATTTTATGGCAAATATCATCTGTGACAGTTTCTTTTGGTTAATTTTCTTTATGTCTTAATAAATTTTTCGTAAAATAAATACATTTTCGCTGTGGTTGCCAAGCTATATATATTCCTATTAACTTTATTGGTGAGGTTAGCTTGTGAATATGCACTTTTTTTAGAAACAGTTGGATGGCCTATAAAATGTGGGGAAGAATCAATTTGTGTGCAGGGCAGGCTTTTGATATAATTATCTAATTTTCATTGATTTACAAAATAACTGAGTAAATTACTAATAAGTGCTTCAAATTCCCATGGAGAGAAGATTCAATATATTTTTATGTATATTTTATTTAGTTATAAAATTTTACATCTTATACCTAATATATTATTTTCATATGAAAACACTAAAGTTGACATTGGCAGATCTCGCTGTGAGCAATGAGTTTGTTGCTAAGTGCTTTTACAGGGCCGGCCTCAAGAGCGCTGTGTTAGGTTAGATATTATACTCGTAAGCGCTCCGTTTGACACAGGGCTGGAACTGGACTGTTGTTAGAATGAGTTCATCGCTTGCTTGTGCGTTGAAATATTAAATCATTTCTTTAGAGGTAATTATTATGAAATGATGCACATAACTGCAGCATTAAGCGAAGGGTGACCGGGTATGTCATCAAAATGACAATTCAACACATCTCCAAAAAGTGATATAAAGTCATAAAAAGTGATGAAACAAAAACTAGGTTAAGTAGGTTACATGGGTAACTATTAAACCTAGTTTTTGTTTCATCACTTTTAATAACTGTATATCGCTTAAAGGGGTGTCGAATTTTCATTTTGATGAAATGTCATGGAACCGTTTGTTTTACGAAATTTTGAAGAACTATGAAAGGCAAAATAGCTTTCACTTTCATAACAGAACTGAAAAAAAGTTTAAAAACGTTATAATAGTTTTTCAAAAATTTCACATTTAATAACTTTGGTTAAATGACGTATATCTTAAAATCCTAAGTACCTGCCTAACTAGTTGAGTTATTTTACGTATTAATTTATTCAGAATTCCAATACAATGACCTGGGTGAACGTCAACATGTTAATAGCGAAAATTATCACGTATTTGCTTAGAATAATTGGAAACGTGGTTTATTATCATAATGAAAATGTTTTTTTTAACGTTACTTTGTCAGTTGATTCTTACGTCACATAATTTAGCATTGATTAATAAAAATAAATACTATTATAAACACATTTATTTTCGCTGAGAATAGTTTGAAACTCAATAGGTAACAATATTGAGTAAATTAATTTGTTACAATTCAATTAAATTTGTTTATTCATTTAAAAACATTATAAAAATACATTTTAATTAGTTTTTAAGTACATTTGTAAAATAGTATTACATAATCAATAAGCGGTGTATCAACTATACAAGCATAAAGATAGCTTGCCTTTTAACGGCAGCTTCGCCGATGCTTAATATTTCGATATCCGAAATGATTTTGTTCAACTGCAAGACTGCTCTCCCCACCGGCATGACCAATGGCAAGTTAGTCCTGCAGGCCGGGAGATAAAACAGTCAATGCTGTCGGTGACGGAGATAACCATCAGGAACATAGAGTCTTATACCCTCCATGATAGTCGGATTTTCAAACCATCACAAATCAGTTTGAAGAAGTGTGATACAATATGCACATCTCTTCTGACCCGTAGATGGTTCATTTAAAGCATGCCCAGGAGAAAGTCATTAGGATAGAGCCACGGGTAGTAGCCATACTCCCTCAGGTAGAGGAATCTCACAAATTATATGACATATTACATTCTATGCCATATAATGTCCGCCTACTGAAGGTACTTCTAGATTATTTCCTGCGAGTATAGAAAATCTTTAACTTTCTATTGCTGTTATAACGAGTTTGATGTATCAAAAAGATTGCAGTGTTTACACAGACTCTACATTGCTACCAATTCCAAAATACCCTCTCTCTTTCAAATTTTTGATAAACCCATGTAAATATCATGTTCAATGACTTGTCACACGCAATTCTGAAGCTATTTCACATCATTTCATGTTATTGTCAATATGTATAACATAAAACGATTTGACATTTAAAATCAGAAAGAATTTTACTTCTCAGAAACCAGTATTTTTTCATTCTCCCAGTAATAGCATTTACATACTATGAATTTATCAACCACAGTCAACAAATATCGTTAATACCAAATGTATTAAATTTCCTGATTATACCGTACGAAGTCGAAGAATCTATTTTGAAATCGTAATCGAAAGCAAAATTATTTTGTTGACGATTATTGAAAAAAGTTTTTTTTTTATATTCATCGGATAACAGTAAAATCTCTTAGTATTTTTATGATGCCAAGATTGTCTATAGTTATATTCCACGCGGACCGCACAATGCACGGAAGCAAAAGGGCAAAATAAAGTGTATGAAATCAATTGCCACCATAATAGCTTATTCGAGTCTTGCCATCAATGTTCAAGTATTTATTTGATTACTTGCTAGTTGGGAGTGGCTCACTTACATTGTGCGGCCACTCTGCAGGAAACTAATGCACGCTAACCACCGTATGGAATGCACGTTTAAAATGCATTTAATAAATGAGAAGCATTTATTTTTATCGATTAAATAATTAAGTATCGAGGGTTTCGTTGGCGGATACAGGATCTTATAGTTTTCTTACTTGAGAGTATTGATGTAATATATTTAGATATGACATGAAACGAAAAAATAGGTTGCACTCGTTTACCTCCAAGTGATCTCCAACGCTCCCAACGATCTAACTTAGTTAAACTTACCGAATCACCGTTTATCACGTTCTAATAGCGGAACGCGTTTCGACAAGATGTTAGTACGAAATGGCGTTTCTAATTAATAATAATAATAATAATAATTGGATAATTTGTAGAGCGCCGTTTTTGTGAAAAATCACCTCAAGGGCGCAATTGTATAGATCTACGCTTGAAAACACTTATCTCCATAGTGTACATTATATTTATCCTATCTTATCACTTCATCTTCCAAATGACCAATTAGCAAATTGTTCAATCTCCATTTCAAAACTAAAAATAAAGTACCAAAAACGATAATAATTAGTCGCCTTACTAAGAATTAATTAAGCTAATGTAACATTTATCTTGAAGCACAAAATCCACCATAAACGAAGCTAAGTTAGTACAAACTTAGACCGTGTGTAAAAGTATGAAAAAGTCTCGTTACGATGCGAGCTAAACTAAGTTAGTACAAACTTAGACCGTGTGTAAAAGTATGAAAAAGTCTCGTTACGATGCGAGCTAAACTAAGTTAGTACTAGCTTAGCTTCGTTCGCAGTGGATACTGCTCTTTACGAACGTAGCTTCATCACACCTATTATAAAGTTTTATTGAAATAAAGAAAGAAAACATAAGTTTTTGTAATATTTGCCATTGGTCGTTTGGATAAATACGCACTAGGGCGACGACTTATCTCCATAGTATATCTTTGAACTCACATATTTATACCTAAATTACAAAAAAGTAAACAAAATTTATTCGTACATATCAATCTACAGATTCCATATACGTAGGGGAATTATTGCATATTAATGATTTTGACGTAAATATCTGAAAAACCGATACATGTTTTTTTAATCAAAACGCAAACTTCTGATTGCCGGTCAGATGCTCTCTTACTATATGTATATTTTTTATATAGGTTTTTCAGGCTAATAATAAATAAATTAGTATTATATTCTATGTGCTATGCATAAAAACCTTGTCTCGTAAACATTACTATGTTTGCACTAATGAATGTACTGCGAATGAGTACAACGCAGGGTGTTATTTTTGCAAGAAACGTAATAATTAACTTATTTACAGTGGTTTCTTCAAGCAAACATAAGTCGTATTGATTCTCAGAAAATATGTGTGAAAAATAATGTTAAGTGCAATAATCGAAGAGAGTTTTACCTTTAACAGGTCTTGTCTTGTGTGCACTGTAAAAAAAATAATGTTACCTTTTATTGAAAAAATAATAAATTATTGTTAGTGCATCACAAACAATTATTTTGCTTGAAACGACGCAATATGACGCTTATGACGTAAATTAAATTATTACACCTTCTAGACAAGAAAAACTGTAATAACAAAAAAACAAACAATTACCCTTCTCACGTACATAAACTAATTGTTTCTACCTATTCTAAATAAACATTCATTTATCTTTTTTTATTTTTGTAGGTTTGAAAGTGACAAAATAAAGGAACAATGTGAAACTTGTTAAAAAATAATAAACGCGTCTAGACGTTGGTGTTTATAGGTAGTCACATTAAGGGATAGTTGTCTAGAAATTTTTGCATGTTAGTTCCGAAAAAACAAAAAAAAAACTCTTGTCCGATTTGGTACATTAACATAAACAAACAAATCAATATTACTACAATACCATCAGTTTTTGTTTTTCTTTTTGACAAATTTAATGTTGTAAATAATATTACCTTACTGGGATACCCCGTTCTAAGGTTGGTTTGGTGTGTAAATTATAAATTACGAGTAGGTCAAGCTTTTTTGTAAGTATGTTTATTAGTGTCATTTTGTTAGTATGTTAGTAGTGTGCTAAAATATAACAAGAGGAAAATTATGGATCAGTATCTAGAAGAAAAACATAACATAGCGTTAATCTTTGTCAGGTTGCAACATTGAATCTATATTCTTCCTTCCTTTGTCCGTAATCCATATATTTGTGATTCCTTTGAAGTCAGTTATTTTTTTTTGTGGTTTTTAAATATTGAAAGTTTCTTTGTCCAAAAGTCGTTTTAGTTGTAGGTTGATGGAACTCTTTTGTACTGAGGATCTTTTGAATCGACCCGAGTTTGTAAGCGCAAAGTGATCCTGATTTTTTAATGCGTAAATTAAAATATTTTTTGAAAATAATTGTGTCAGAGATATTAAGTTCAGGCATTAAAACATAGTCTGCAGGAAATATGATTTAAGATTTTCACGCCCAAAAGTATTTTTGTTATTTGTTTTTGGGGTGTTATGCCGTGTTGCGCTAACTCCCTGATGATGGAAACTGCAATGCTGTCCGAAACATTGGCTAGAGAAGGAGTTAGCGCAACACGGCATAACACCCCAAAAACAAATAACAAAAATAGTCTGCAGGGATTCTGATCTGACTCCAAGAATAATTTTCTAAACTGAGTTTTGTGATATGACGATTGATTTTAGAGTGGAATCGCATGATTTGCACAATGATGTTTGTGCTGTGAGGACAGGTTTTAGACCGATTCTAAGTCTATTTCAGATTTTTAACATTTAATTGTGTTCAGCTGAAAAGGACAAATATCATGTTTTTAATCTTGTCAGCTTAATGAATTATTAACCTGATTATTATTAGAATTTAGTTTTGTTATTTGAATTCATTTAGTTATTTGTATATTGTTTTGTTATTTGAATTTAGTTTTGCTATTTGAATTCGGTTTTGTTATTTGAATTTAGCTTAATAATTTGAATTTAGTTTATATGCATATCTGATACAAATTTTAACTGATTACTTTGCCCAATTTATAGTAGGTACCTAATTGTATCTGGATGACATGAAAAACCCTGATTGATCTAAAAGGGATGATACTTATGTTCATTTTTTTGTTATTTATTTAAATTACTATATTTCTTTGGCCCACTGTGTATCAAAATTATGATTTTATTAGAGAAAAAAAAATTATTGTCAAAATAAGGAAATTGTCTATGGAACAAAGTGTAATTTGAAATTTATTATAAGACAAAGCAATCTGTAACAAACACCAGTAAGAAGTGAACCGTCAAGGATTGCTTAAGGTTAGTCAGTCAACTATTCAAAGATTTTAATAAAATTTTATACTATGTAGGTATTACTCGTCACGCTTTCTGAAAAAAATCTAGGTAGGCATTCTCAAAAACATTCAATAATTATTACAAAACGTTATCATGCTTCAATAATTATTCTACTTTTATTAACTGTTTTTTTTTATTAATTTTAACTTAAGCGTAATCGTGTGTGTTATACATTATTTGAGAATTATATAAACATACGGTAAAGAATTCCACAATTAACCCCTCGGGCTTTATGCATATTATTCTGTCAGAATTTGTGTGTATTTTCACTTTGCAATAAATTCAAATAACTATAATATTTGCTGAACGTATCTGAAAATTAATAGATGTTTTTGAAAAGTTGATTATTAGAAATAAGCATACATTTTTTGAATATTAAAATTAAATAAATTCAATGAAAACACAAAAAGTTTTAACAATGGCTTATCTTAGGTTTTTTCGTCTAAATACTGAACTAAAATTACTGATAAAAAAAACAAACCCACACATTTTATTAGACAAAAATGTATTATAAACATTATTGTTACTCTTCAATTTCGTCGTATCATTTAAAAAATATTGTATTAAAAATTAAATATATAATTTTTCTTGAATTGGGGTTGGAACTTTTTGTTTTATAGAGGTGTACATTTTATTTTTTCTATGGTTAACTTTTGAGATTTGAGTTTAAAGCATGGTGTTTTCTCTTTCTTACAACACATTCTTTAGATCACATTTCTCACAATGAAAACGATTCTATGAGACCATATGTTCTGTTCACATAAGTGAACAAATTAGCCTGAGGGGTTAAGCACTGTAAAACCCTTTCCCCAAATCCAATCACTACAATATATCCTGCACAAGCTTGCGGTGTTCATATTTGGTTCAAACAAATTAATATCGGCTTACAGCCACAAAGGAGGTCCTAATTAAGTTTTAAGAAATGAAAAGGTACACCGGATATCGTGGGGTTACTGCCCAAAGTCGGTATCTGAATTTTTTATGTTTTTGAGTTGGCGATGATTTTAATGTTTATGTATCTATGCCTGGAATAAGTTTGGATCACCTATTACATCGTTAAGTGGGTTTAAAGCATTTGCCTTTAATAAAAAACTTTGTAATTTTATTTTTTTATAATTAATAAATAGACAAGAAAAATATCGTAAAAACCCGGACTTTATAATGATGATCAAGCTTTAAAATTGAGTTAACGCCAAAACATGTTTTTGTTAGTTACCAACTTTTGGCAGTAACTTCACGATATCATCTTAAAATTCAATAAAACTAATTATGGAAATGAATTATTTTTTTATGACATGATCGCCAAGGATCTGTATATTTTACAAAGAATAACTTTTTTTAGGCTGTTGGTCATAGGTATATTTACTATTTTGTTCATTAAAAATTCAATAAGCCATAGTTTTTATACCAAGGTTGTTCAATTGTTTCTGTAGGAAAAGCAAGTTAAAAACCATTCATATTATGTATTGCTTAATGGGTTTTTAACAAAAAAACTTATTTTAGACTTTTCGAGATTTTTTTCATTACCTCGGGCAATTTGTTTTAATGTGAGTTTTTCCTGAAGGGCTATTAGTGTGTGACCAATTTTTATTGATATGATTTGAGATTTTCAAGGCCCAAGGTATTATAGTGATATATTTTTGGGGTATTATGCCATGTTATGCTACTTCCTTATTTAGTCAACGTTTCGGAAAGCATTACAACATATATCATCGGGGCAGATGTGTATGACAATAAAGCTTATATTTAAGGTGAAGCACTACGAAGTAACACAAAATCATTAATTTTTGGTTTGAAAATTTGATCACATCTTGGTCTTTCAAAAATTTGAGTATGTTTTATAAGCCTAGATAAAAATAAAGTATCAGGCCTATAGAAACTGCTTCATTGTTCAAAATCTCCTAAAATCGAAAACGTATTCCGTAATAGATTCATTGTTTAATGTGGCAACTTTAGTTCTTTAGAAAAAAAAAAAACATTTAAATACTTTGGTCTGAACTTCGCACATTAAAATAATACGCAATTTTTGGCGACGATATTTTTTTGCATAAATCAAAACCGGTGACCGGTTTTAAGCGGGAATTTAAACCTTATCGCCATTTACATAAGGAGTTTTATTCTTAGTGGACCGATTCCAAATGTTACACGACGTGGTGCATCAATGATAATATTCGTTTATAACCTTTGATCTTTTCCATTACACGTACAATTTTTATAAAATCATAAATCTTAATTAATTTAATTGATTCGATTAATTACAAAATGTACACCTTAATTTAAGGTTTTGTTCTAAAGCCATGGAAATTTGATAATTGCTATGATAACAGAAGTCGGGAAGACATGACGCGATCAAGTGAATCAGATACTTGAGTCGGGCCATGTCAAGAGTCAGAATAAATATATAATAGTTACGGTAAAAGTTTTTTTTTATGAGCACCGCACAAAAGTCCCAACTGCTCACAATCAATATGTTGAATGAATTGGAATGTGTTGTAAGGCTGAAGGCAGTGAGCAGAGGAATGAAATGGGGAAGAAGAAGGTGTGGAAGTGCCTGGGTATTTAGATCTGGTCACCAAACACGGTTAAAGCGACTTCAAGCAACATGTCGATTCTAAATGGTAGTCTTTCACTCGTTTAATATTGCAAACTAATTACCTACAAAAAATATACTTTCATACGCAATGATTTAAACTGACGACCTCTGGATTTGTAGCCAAGAATCGTAACCACTCAGATACGCAGGCCGTCGAACTGACATTATTAATATATTGTTTTATTTTTAATGAAAAGAGAAATACTGTGATGTTTGGTAATAAGTTGGGTTTTCAAGCGATAGATGGCACCAGTCATAAAGCTTACTCCAGAGTCCGACAGATGTCGCTAGAGTGTAGCAATTGCCTGTGGGATATTATTGCCAGACAACAAGCTTCTAGAAACAGAGAATTACCAACCCTCGGATAATGAACAGTGTAGCTAAATCCAGACTCATTTATTGTAACGTAAATAAACGCAATTACAGTAAAGAACCTTTTACTTTATCAAAGAGTTCCCAACACAGAAATATGCAAGTAAATCAGAGATATAATAAATACATTAATAAAGTCTTACAATTTTCATTTGTTTGATTGGTATAAATCAAAAGTGCATATTTTCTAAACAGTTTAGTCTACAATAAGTAAATTTATCATAGTTATATCAATCGAAAGACGACATAAACCAAATAAATCAAAACCTTTTATTTTAACTGTAGAAAAGGATTATTAGTTGTTTGTTATTACTAACTATTTCAATAAGTATAGTCAATAACATTATGAAAATACAAGACACGTAACAAAATTCAGACTTACACACTGAATTTTTATATATTAAGATTTTCACAACGTTCGCTTTCAAACCATCTTCTTTTTCATTTTGAACGCGGACTACGGAGCATAAAATATATTTTCATCAAAGGGTATATTGTGTATTTTTTCAGATTATCAATAAAACAAAATGACTCCCGGAATGTCAGAGGCAAGGGGCCTCGTGATATCTGAAGAGACTACCACCGTTACAGAGTTCAAAGACCTTAAGGGATCTTTAAGTAAGAGCAGCATCAAGAACATCCCACCCCCTCAACCCTTTGTTTCTAAGAAATATGAGTAAGTCAATCTATCCAATACTGGGAATACACCAGCATAGATCCGTGAAAAATCACGGAATATTTATAACTATTGCAGGATTTATAAAGCTGAAAGTATTTATAAAATATTTACCTCAGGATCATTGCCTTCAAATCAAGTACTGTCAATTTTTTTAGTGATGAAAATATAATTGACAATACTATTGACAAATTAGAATTACTATAAATCTATTTATTTACCTTAGCTGCCTAGTTAATAAAGCTTTCTTGAAAGTGGAAAAGCTAACCCTTAAAGAATTACAAAATCTCACTTTACTTGTCAAAATTAACCCTCAGAAATCTTGGCAAAAGAAATACTCTTGATAACGCCGTTTCTTACAATGGTAGTAAGGGAGATACAGCTCTTTCCATAAGACCTTATGAGTTGTTCACAAAAAAGTTCCCCAAAAAATTACCGTGAAGGGTTAATTTGTTAATACCGACAAACATATATATAAATCAACACATCGACAATTCAACACACCTTTAAAAAGTGATATAAAGTCATTAGAAACGATGGAAAAAAATTTTAAACCTAACCTAACCTAACCTAACCTACTTAACCCAGTTAATAAAGTTTTTGTTTCATCACTTTCCATGACTTTATATAACTTTTTAAGGATGTGATGAATTATCATTTTGATGATTTATCAGAGCAATATTGATCCTAGCAATATATTTTAACATTTCATATTAATTGTTTCGATTGACCTTCCACTTCTGAACCCCAAGAGGTGCCTTAGGTTGAAGCAAAGTATTACTTCAATAATGCATTGTTCTTTTTATCCATATTTTGTTATTTTTAGCGTTAAATATAAATGGCGGAATATATTACTATACTCGTACATGCACATTGCATTTTTCTATGGATTTTATCTGATGACATGCAAATCCAAATGGTCCACTTTCGCATTCGGTAAGTATCTTACAAATCTTTAATAGTAAAACTAAACCAAAAATCCCTTCGATTTATTATGTGTTACACACTCTCCTTCTGAATTTGCTTTCGTGTGACAATAAAGCCGGGTTTTATATTGCCTACCATGTGCCCAGTAAGTAGTAGGTAGGTATTTTTTAATAAAATAATTAAAACACTTTGTTTTGACCACGATAATCTTTATTTTTTATATAAAGTCAACATGTTTCGAGAACGATGTTCTCTTCATCAGGACAAGTAATGTAATTGTCCTGATGAAGAGAACATCGTTCTCGAAACATGTTGACTTTATATAAAAAATAAAGATTATCGTGGTCAAAACAAAGTGTTTTAATTATTTTATTAATAAAATAGTGCCACAAAGTGAATTTGAAAAATTTGAAGAAGGTATTTTTTATATCTGTGTATGTAGGTATACACCATTGTGTTATATACTACCATCTAGATGTGTTCAACTGCACAGAATATAGTCTCAAGTACATTATATATATATAATGAATGATTTAATCTAGAAGATATGTTTATTATAATACATACAAGCATGTATGCATTATAAAAAATATATATTTCTTCTGTATTCAATTATACATATTATTTGACCCTCAAAAAGGCGCACCGTAGACAATACAATTCTCATTCGGAACCTACCCCATCATAATGTTCCTTCACGACAATAAGGTTCTATCTGACCTAAGAAAATGAGCTTTAACGTACGTTTCTTTTCAGCTCATTTACTTTAGACAGCGCTTTGGCAGATGGAATCCTGTGGTTCTGTTGAAAAATAACCAAAAATTACTCAAAATTTGAATGAACATTTTCAAATATAATTGTTCTTTTTAACGACAGTATCGAATTTTTATATTTCTCGGCTTGTGACGGAAAAATGATAAACTTGGTTTCATGTTAAGTATTTTTATTTCAGCAAAACAATAAATTATAGACATCAGGTTAAATCATTCATGAATAACGTAGAACCTTGCATGATATAATCACGATGTACAGGGCCTCAACTGTGTCCGTCAGTTTGTGGCACTCATATACTCATACTTTCGCTAATATCAGATAAACAATATATTAAAATCTGAAAAAATCTTCCCGACACCAATGACAATTTCAATGGTGTAGTTTAAGATACCATCATAGATATACCACTCAGCAATCAACAGTTTTTCTATGGACATTCAGAGTTTTCATTGGTGGATGTGGATAGCTTAATATGTGACGTATCAAGCCATGGAGATTACCGTGTCTTTTCTTCTATTCCAATTTTCAAATTTTATTTATTTTTCTGCTTTGTGTTTGGTTTAGATTTATTAATGTTATCGTCTTCTTCAAATAATTGATTAACAAAGTTACCCAAATGCTGTGATGTTATTTTAGCCTGGATACACGGAATATTTGGAGGGTTTGGTATCACCGCCGGCTCGCATAGACTATTCTCTCACAACTCTTACAAGGCGAAAACCCCACTGAGAATCTTTCTGCTCGTATGCCATTGCATTGCCAACCAAAACGGTATCATCAAATGGGTACGAGATCACAGGTTTTTATCAATTCTCTTTCAGAACTACTCTAAAGGCATACCTCTGAGAGATCCGTTGTGAGCACTACCTCCTCAATAAAAGCTCCCTTGCCTACCATATATCCTTCAGCCGTATAACAAACTCCAATGGGGTATTTTCACAAACTATGGATACCGTTAAAAATATGTTGAAGATATTCAATTAATTTTAATATGTTCACATTAAAAACAGTTAAAACCGTTTACAGCGACATTGTGACGTTTAAAACGCTTCTTGCTGATAAAATAGTTTTAACTAAAGTTGACTCGTGTGACGTCAACAACGCAATATTCTCAAACATGTCGATTTGTCGAATAATGACCCTATAACACGAAGAAAAATTACAACGGATCTCTCAGTGGCAGTAAAACAGAAACAATATTATGTTGCCTGAAGCTCTAAAAACTTCACGTATAAATAATAGAAGATTGTGCACATGTGAAATTCTAGAAAAGGAATTATAAAAAAATATCCACTTTTTAAAAATGAGACCGTGCAAAATCGTTTCAACCACATTTTTAACTGGATGGAGTTTCAGGAAAAAAATGGTGGCGCAAGTGCTTATTCTACCAGTTTTCAAATAAACTAAGGTTATATATACTAATCATAAGTTCTTGTAATTAATATTACTAAAAGAACTTGTCTTAATTATTATCCCGTTATTAAAAAACTCTAATTACTTATATCAGTCCCCTAACGACAGAGAACAAAATAAGTTGCAATTATCCAAATAGAGCAACGAGAATAATACTTATAAAAGCGAAATAGATTTTCGAAAGTAACTTTTAAAGGAATTAAATTATTTTACAGTGAAACAGATGCTGACCTTGAACGCGATGATATTTATACATTTAATAATAAACAATGTATTACCAAAATACTTTTCTAACAAAATATATTCACATATATAACCCAAGAAGTGCAAGGAAATTAGGCTACCAAAAAAGGACAAATCAATACAGAAAACGGTCTACTATACAAAGAAATGCAATATTACAATGCGCTGCTGAAAACGATAGTCTGCACCGATTTGATAGATTCAAGCTGAATTGTAGGAGCCATATGAATCAAAGGAAAATGTAATCTATCTATTTAAATTATTATGTAAATGTTCGTTTGTTCAAAATCTTAAAACTCTGAAAGTTCTTCACCGATTGCTTTGAACTTTTGACACAACATTGCATTCGAATACGCATGCGTTTTTAAAGCCTATTTCATATAGATGTCACCTGTGACAAGTAAAAAAGTTGGGCGTAAAAGCATATTGTTTTATTTTTATTTATTTTTTTTTTTTTTTTTTAAACATGACATATTACAGTGATCTTAGGCTGTCCAACTAGGAGATTACCTGTTTTAGGACAGTCAGAAATAGGCATATTTATTAAAAAGCGATTCATGTTTAGTCTAGTGTATTGACTTTTACTTAGTTATTGCACTTTATAAATAATATGAAAAGTTTTCTTGGTTGATATAAGAAGTTGCTAACTTGTATTTTAAATAATATAAACGTAGAGAATAGACTAAAAGAATATTCAAATATGATAATACAAAAATAGCAATATAGTAAAAAATTATTGACATATGAGTTTATAAAATTGAAATTTTACTTTTTATTTAGATGAAATTAATATTAAAAATTTAAAAGAGAGTTGATAAATTAAAAATTGTTATCTGCATAGACAGCCTCAGAAACGAGTGTCAATAATGAAAATGTTACAATAATAAATTATATGTAAATAATAATAAATTAAACATTTACAAACAGCTAAAATTCAATTAATATATTTTTTAAAATGTAATATGTGAATTTGTTTTATTATTCCAGGAGCCACCACAAGTTTAATGAGACGGATGCAGACCCTGTGAACGCCAAAAGGGGCCTCCTATTTTCCCACATCGGATGGCTCTTTGTCAACAAGCATCCTGATGTTATAGAGAAGGGAAAGACTGTTTTCATGGATGATGTGAAGAGTGATCCATATTCGGTTTTCCAATCAAAGTAGGTTCTTTACATGTCCTGAGTGAAAGATACTCTTAGTATTGCCCCCATGAGTGACCACTATTCAGAATCAAAGTATTGTCGGAAGAATTCTTAACACAGTATATAACGCAAATTAATAAAAAAAAATAACGAAGAGGCTATCAAACTCTTCCAAATGTTGGTTGATCTTCTAAGGGTATCTCGCATGCTGGATTTTTTTATATGTCTTTATGTGAAAAAAAACCATCATCATATTTACTAATTTTGGTTGTCTGTGTACGTTATTGTAGTCTTATGTGAAATCTGGTTCAATGAACTAAAAATTTTCTTTAAGTGTTATTATCAAAATTTGAAATGATTGTGGGAAGAATTCAGCCAAGCAATAAAGTAGATTTTTAAAGGATTTTCAAATTTGGAACTGAATTTCAAGATTTCTGACCACCTCGTTATTATGGGTATGCGGTAGTAATAAAAAATGTTTTTTTACTCAAGATTTTAATAAGATCTATAGATAAATAACTTAATTTTCTATGAAGGTTTAATATTGATTTAATTTATTTTTTTACAAATAATGTATAAAAGAAATGTGACCTGTTCTAAGGTAAAGTTTTTTTACATTATATTGTATAATACATAATGTTGAAAACCATATAATCAATTAACGAAATATAAATTTTGAAATTGTATTTCATTTAAAGTTACAAAAAAAAATCATCAACCTGGAACATAAAATGCATCCTGTATTATTTAGTCTCAGATATTAGTTAATGAATGAAATCTTATTTTAAAGTTTTACTACTACGATTAAATAATAAATAATTTCACGTAAATATGTAATACGTATGAAGCGATAAATGATCAAATATCATAGTGACTGTGTTAGTAAGCACTTCCACTCGTCAGAGCAATGTGCATGGTTTAGTTGCTCAACTAATGCCAACAAGAATCCACTTTCAATTTCCATGGAATATTGAAACAAATTGACAAAAATGTGTTGATTTGCAGATCGTATTTTGAAGATTATTTGTAATATTTAGGATATCAGAAAAACTTTGTTTACCTCATGCTCATCGTAAAAACATTTGTTCAGGTATTTCTTCATTCTTGGACCCCTCTTCTGCTTCGTATTACCGACCCTGATTCCAGTGTACTTATTCGATGAGACTTGGGAAAACGCGTGGTATACGGCTGTAGTCGTTAAATTTGTCCTTTCATCGCAGTTTCTCTGGCTCGTCAACAGTGTGGGACACCATCATGGAGTGAGGCCATACGATAGGTAACTGCCCGTTTATATTTCATTATATAATTATTAAAAAGATGTTTACTCCAGATATATACCTCAATTAGTAGAACTTTTATCATCATTCCTCAACGTACAATATTTAATAAAATGTATGTAATAGGTAGTCTCTAATTTTTCACTGGATTATCTCTCAACTTCATATGAGAACGTATACATAAAATTAAACAAACTCGTAGGAAAAGGTTTTTTTACAATTTTATTTGTACTCGAATGCAGTGCGTAGCTTATAAAAATCGATCTAATTTGAATGATTTGAAAAATATCACAACGAACGCGATCCAAAATCTAACGACCTAAATTGCTACTGATTGTAGAAATTATAGAGTGCGTGTTTTTTAGAATTTCTTTTCCATCATCCTCATCCTCTCAGCATCTCCTCTCGCGAAATAATACACCGAAATAAGATTAATAACAATTTTATAGGATTTCAGATTAGATAATGATTAGTTGTATAAATGCGTCCCTCATCTCATAAACGGCACCTATATCTTGTATCAAGCCCATTTACATTAAAATGTGAAACGTTCATTATATCACAAATTTTTGCTAGAATGCTTGCTTCATAATATTATGTAATAGCTACAGTGGTACACTTTCTGATGTGGACATCTTCAGTAATTGTAATTTAAATAAATGCTAATTGTTCGTAAAGGAGTGTCTTTTTGGTCTAACACAGAATGTGTGATTTTTTTGTGTTGATACTAACGCTAACTTTCATCAATATTGTGCAAGTTATGTCCGTTATTTGGCATATGTAACAATATGTAATTTGTTTTGTTACATTAGAAACCAAGGAGGAACTGACAACAAGTTTTTCAAATACTCCACCCTGGGAGAGTCTTGGCACAACTACCATCACGCCTTTCCCTGGGACTACTCCTCGTCTGAATTTGGATCGAATCAGTTCAATATCACCACTAACTTCATCGACATGTTCTCTATTATAGGTAAAACAAAATGCACATCATTATTATTTTAACACTATCAACTATAGTTTATATTCAGATTTATATAGTGTTATCTTTTTGATTTGTACGCAACTTATAGAAACAAAATAAAATGCTCGCTGCCAATCTAAAAAAACTGTGCTATATTTTCTAGAATTTTAGAACATTAAAATTTTTGAAATCATGTATATTAACCTTAGGATTTATATTTACACTAATACTTTTTTCCTCAATAACTGAGTATATCTATAACAATCATAATGGCACTGCGGATATTGTATCCTGTCATCGTCGTGAGCCGTGTTTACGTCATTTTCTATATTTTTAAAAAACCCTCCACAGGTTTTCTGCACAAGAAAGATTCTTTTTCATACTGTCCCAATTATTTTTACTTTGTGCAGAAATACATTTTTTAAGTGTTGATTTGTTAATAATAATGTTCGCAGGCTGGTCATATGACAAGAAGATAGTCCCACTGGAAATGGTCAAAAGCAGAGTTCTAAGAACCGGAGATGGATCTCATAAATTCAATAAAGAGCAATTGGATCTAAACCACTTTTGGGGCTGGGGAGACGAAGAAATGAAGGGAGATTTGAAACAATACGCACAAATTATCCAATAATAGCATTAAAAATAAAGTGCTGCTAAATACTATAAGAATTTCATGTTCAAATATTCAATTTGGTTATGGATGCATTAGGGCTACATACATATGTATTTCTTTAAAGATGTCTATTTTGTTGGATATTATTAGTGATCGACATCAGAAATAATATTGATTGCACTGAGGTCGAGGTGGTAATTTTGTTTTTTTAAAGTTTACCTATTGGTTTCGAACTAACTCATAATATATTGTAAAAACGTTCATGTCAATGTTGACAGATGTAAATGGTATTAGTTTTTTAACAACAATTATTTTAAGAACAAAAACTTCCCTAAGTATCAAATGTATTTTAAACTATTATATGAAAATTGTGTATTTTTTTCTGTAATTAATACTTATAATAAATTGGGTCACTTGATTTAAAAATGTTTTATTTTTGTTTACAATCTGAAGAGACGTCCTCTTTGGTTGAGGAGTGAGGCTCTCAACTATTCTAATTAAATTCTAATTCTAATTCTAATTAAATAATGTATAGTCTATTTACCGCACGTTCGAGAGTGAAATATGCTATTTTCATCGACCTGGTGAAAGAATACCATTTAGAAGTGAAATATTGCATGAAATGTCTTTAGCAGTGTATTTTTAGCATTTCCCCTATCTTCCTTATCCATATCTACTTACCCTCCCCACTACCTTTAGCCTGACAATTGTTTGTGTGACTGGGAGAAGGATGCAGAAATCGAGTATTACTAATTTATTAGGAATCTCTTAAAATTATTGATAATCCGATTAAAAACGGGATTGCAGGCCATTTTCTCATAATTTTTTAGTAAATTCCTAATATATCGGAAAACTTATTCGTGCTCCTGCCTTCATCATTTTTCATAAAGAGATTTTTAATAAATCAGTATTACACGTTTCTCTTTGTGTATCCACATCGACTAGCCGGGTGAAGTTGTTGACATTCGCATCGTCGAGACCAACATGGAATCACTTGTGTCAGACGAACAAAACAGTTGACAAACAAAGACAGGATATTAAAATGATAGCTACAGGAACTGTTTGGTTGTGAGTAAGATTATGAAGCATTCTAGTTTTGACTTTTCGAAAATTCAACAAAGATTGGTGACGACGCGTGTCTCCTTATTTTAGAAGTGACAATGTGTACGGAATGTGTGCATAAAACTTTTTCAAGACATTTTTTTAATCAATATTTTGAAAACCGTTTATCTGTTATGTGACGCACAAGTGATGTAAGAAAGCTATTAATTTTGCCTTATGGTAATTAAAGAGTCATAAAGAGTATAATTGTGTTTACCCTCCATCAGACAAATGTATAAACATTAAAATTACGTGACTGCGTGAACTCAAACTCGTCTTACCACTGAGAGCCAGTTTATGACCAGAAAATCAATTAATAAATGCGTCATTCGTAAAAAAGGGGTAGAGTTAAAACCAGAGGAGTGCGGTCCATATAGGCACATACAAGCACTGTCTACCCTACCTTAGTCGCAAAAAATAAAATCTTTAATATTTTTGCTAGAAATCAATCTAAACTTTCAAAACTACGCGCGAAGTACACGCCCCGCACCGACTGGATAGGCAGGAACTAAAATGACTCACGTCATGGTCAAACGTTATCATTTTCGATACATAAATTTTATTAAAATCAAATTTAGTTTTGTTTTTAATTAAATTTAAAAAAAAATTAATGGATTTCTACGAATTAAAAACAGTAAATACATAAATTTACATTGTGTGCGCCATGCTCACTCAAGAGAAGTCTTTTGTTTGTGTTTAAAAAGGCTGTGCCTTTAGATATATGTAGCAATCAGTGCCATCTGTAGGTATTTATTTATTTATTTATTTAAGGAGAAAACACAGATACAGACAGTAATTAAAAGATAATTTTGTAAAACAATAACTTGAGAATTCGCCTGCACCCTAACTATTTCTCACTGATTGACTGGTAGATAACAATTTTAAATATTTTTTACATGTAAATAAGGTAAAATTATTTTGTATATGGATAATGCTCAGTATCAAATAAAAGTTTACAAATATTTTTTATACAAGTTTAGAGATAAATCATAAAAAAGTACTTAAAGATTATAGTGAATGAAGTAAGTACACATTTTCTTTTTTTTTATAGTAAAACATACTTCAATTTCCTGTTTAGGTGCGCTCATTCTGTGGTTGAGGTAACGCAGAAATTTCTTCTGGATACTTTCAATATTTTCTTTATAGATATCGTAAAGTGGAGTCCATATGTAGGTGCAGTATTCAAGTTGAGAACGGACCAGCGTATAGTAAAGCAGAAGGTAGGTTTCAGGCTTTCGAAATACGCGGCTGTTTCTGATAACAAAGCCTAGCATGCAGTAAGCTTTATTCACAATGTTTTTAATGTGCGCTTCGAAATGAAGTTTTGAATCAAAAAGTACGCCAAGATCCCTTATACAGTATACACGATCTAGTGAATAGTTGCCTATATAATAATTGTGTATAATAGTGTTATGATTTTTAGTGAAGCTTATTTGTTTACATTTGTTGTAACTTAGGTAAATTTTGTTTTCATTACAAAACGCTTCGAACCTTACTAAGTCTCGTTGGATGAGCAGACAATCATTTAAATTCCTAATAATGGCAAATATTTTTATGTCATCGGCGTACAAGAGAAATAAACAATGCATGAAACATTCAGAAACTGTATTAATAAAAAGTATAAATAAAAGCGGTCCTAGGATTGATCCCTGTGGTACGCCAGAAGTAACTGGTTCCCATACGGAAGTATGTCCTCGAAACGATACAGCTTGCTGTCTTTTTGTTAAATATGAGATGAACCAACGTAATAAGTTTCCCCTAATTCCGTTATACATAATTTTTTTTAATAAGAATAAGGTGATCAACCTTGTCAAAAGCCTTTTTGAAATCGCAGTAAATTGCATCTACCTGATGGCCTCGATCCAGGCTAGTAAACAAAAAATTAGAGTAAATAAGTAAATTACTCACGGTAGATTTGCCTTTGACAAACCCGTGTTGTTGGTCTGTAATTTTGGCAGCAAGCTGGGGATATATATTAGTATTTACAAGTCTTTCCAACAGTTTAGGGATCGCCGAGAGAATGGATATTGGCCTGTAGTTTTCCACTCGTTGACGCGAATCACCCTTGTGGACCGGTATGATGTAGGCCAGCTTCCACCTGCCAGGGAAAACCCCATCACTCAGACATTTATTGAATATTATGGTAAGCGGCACACACAGTGACGACGCAGCAGATCTAAGGAAAAACGCCGGAATTCCATCGTGACCCGCACCTTTGTTTATGTCTAGCGACTTTAAACTTGATTTCACTTCTTGTTTCGTTAGTTTAATCGTGTAAATATTCGCAAGTCCTGAGTCGTGAACTGATTCAAGTTGATCAATGTCTATTGTGTCATTGACGGAGGAGGGTTCAAATGTTGACTTGAAGAATTCAGAGAACATATTACAGATTTCCTGGGCATTATTAGATTCACGTCCGTCAAAGGACATAGCAGCAGGATATCCGTCGGACGACTTTAATGATGATATGTATGACCACAAACTTTTGATATTGTTTTGCAATGAAGTTTCGACGTTGTCGAAAAATATCTTTCGAGATTCACTAGACAACTTCATGTATGTTGCACGTAAGAAGGAAAATTCACGATAGTCAGAAAGACCTTTGTATGTCTTCCATTTGAGCCAGACTTTGTCCTTTTTCCGTGATAGCCTAATAAGTTCGGGGGTAAACCATATGGGAAATTTTTCATTTCGTCGTGCCAGTAATGGAATAAACTTATCAATTACACTGTTTATTATTACATAGAATTGGTCTACTGCTTCTTCTGCTGATAAATTTACGATTTCAGACTTCCAATCAATACAGTCAATGTCATTATTAATTTGCGTGTAATCAGCTTTCCTGAAATTTCGCCTACGCTCTTTGTTGTTTTTAATTTTAGATTGAATCGCGGAGGATATTTTGAATTTCAGGGCTGGATGGTGTCTATCCTCTGAAAGGAGAGGGTCGTCGCTATGTGTAACTTTTGTTTCGCAACTATAAAATATAAGATCTAAGAATTTATCGTTGTGGTTTGGTATACTATTATATTGGAGTAAGCTCATCAATGCCATTGTTTGAACCAAAGTATGCGATGTAGCCGTGTTCGAGGAGGCAAGACCATGATTGTAGCCTTCAGAAAATGACCATGTTAGAGTAGGTAGATTCAGATCTCCTAGAACACAAAACATATTATTTGGTTCTGATGAAAAAACGGATTCCAGGTTTTTGGAGAAAATATCATAAAACGTTGTTGGCGAGACAGGAGGTATGTATACAGCACATATGATGAGATTGAGAGACCTTACCGGAATAGATACGAAGATTTGTTCAATGAATGTCTAGGTTACATACTCTGCTACGCTGCTCCATTTCATCTTGAGCTTCTCTGATTGATTCCATTTCCTGTCTTAGGCTGGCATTTTCTTCCTGGAGAACAGTTACACATCCCATAATTTTGGTGTACTGGTCCTTCCACTCATTTGACAGCGCGTCCAATTTTTGATGAATGGCGTCAACTGGCGTACCTCTATTAATTAGCACAACTTTGATAACGAAATAATTAACGTATTTTATCGGCTTTCTTTCATGCAAGTCGAAAAAATATGGCATTTTTATATATCTGGTAAATGACTTTTAATGTGCATAAATAAAACGGTTATTTGGATATTTGATCTGGCTTAGATAATCCCAAACATCATCAACTAAAGCCAGCATATTCATAGCAAAAATTTAACACGTCTGGAATTTTTTTTTTTAAATATCTATTTATCTGCTGTTTTTTCCACTGCCTACCCTTTGATCTAATTTAATCACTTGTTTTATGGTAATACAGTTCACAAGTCGTATATTTCAACGAAAGAAACATTTATTTAATAACTGCAAATTAGCATTGTGGAATAATTAATTAATTTAATTAAAATAACAAACTTTCTTTAAAAGCACTTTTAGCAAAATATGTTTCAAAACCAGAAGTTTATTCAATATGATACAAAGTACACTGAAAATTAATACTTAAAATAGACAAAAATATAACAAAAAGCAGTATGAAATATAACAGAAAGTTAAATAGTTAATTAATTAGTTATTTTCGTTAAAATTATTAATACAAATAAATAAAATAATTATTATTTATGTTGATAATTTGTTTTCCAAATAGTGATTTAAAACGATGTTTGTTGTTAATTATGTTATTTTAATTAAATGCTTGTATTATTTACAGATATAATTTATTTGTTTCTTCACAAGGTAAATTTAGTGTTTACAATTCTCTTTTTAACGGCACTACTCACAGATCGAGCTTAAAAATAATAGTAAAAGTTTAAACAAATAAATTTAAAATACATCAAAAGAAGATTATTTGTACAAGGATGTTTTTTACAAATGGGTATAGCAGCTTGAAGGTTGTGAAAAACATCATAACATGTGGGGCGACTATGTGTTAATATTCGATCTTACAAAAAATAAAATGTTAACTAGTAAACCTTTTTTAATTTTTTTCAAATTTCTCCTGTAAAGATATAATGATTGAAGTAACAGGCTAAATACGACAACTGACACGTGGAATATATGTACACCCGTTTCAAATGGGTACGGAAGGGATGACAGATGACATAATCATTGAATAGTCGAAGGCATTTCAGAAAAGGATACATTAAATAACGAATACCTTATATCTGGAAGAGGCAAAATGAAGCACTTTGATGTAGGTACCTACCTACGTTTAGCCCTGAGTATCTGAATCCTAATTTACACTATCGTTAGGGTTGCTGTGAGGAGGGTCTTTTTAAGAAGAGGAAAGAGTGAAGAAGATGGGAAACGTACAGGCCGGCAAATCGTTCCATAGCCGAGCTGTTTAACTCAAGAACGCGTCCTAGAAGCGACCTGTTCTCATGTGACAATTGTCATCATGGCGCGCATTTGACGTGTTTCCCGGCTATGCACTAGTACTGAAAGGATAAATGACGCTAATTCCTCGGAGCATCTTCCATTGTTATACCAGTAGAACAAGGAGAGCATACTTACCTGACGCCTGTGATCTAAAGACAATTCGATCATTAATATAAGGGAATCTGTTAATCTGTACTGCTTAAAATAAGGGGTTTTTCAAGTATTTTGTGGCTCGAGAACAGAGGTGGCGACCAGGGATGCTGGACATCAAGTGTTTATACTCGTACTTACCACGTACTTGATATCAAATATGCACATCTAGACGCTAGCCCACGAACAAGGTACAATTAGGTACCGTCTGAAATTATCTCCATAAATCCATTAAGCTCCGTAACTCAATATTTCCAGTATCCAGAATAAGTTTTTTTCCACAAATGGCCGAGACACAAAACTTTTTCGCATTAATGATTCAATTATACAACCACACAATTCACTTTTATCATTTACAGCATAAGAACACGTTGGCGAAGTATCCATCTTATTTTGGGTATTCATTTTTATTTATTTAAATTATGATTAAAAAGTGAATCGCAGGTTAATAATATTCAATAAGAATTCGACTTCAGTATTCGAGCTCAAAGCAAACTGTCACAGCAGCGCGCGCATACAATCCAATGGATTAGTAATAGAGTATACGATTCTGTGCTTTATACATATGAGCATTAAATACGGGTTTTGTTCGTTGGATGCTGCCATTAATATCGTACAAAGTTGAAGAAGATATTGGCTTCCGGGCCTCAGTGCGCATGCGCGGAAAGACCGTACGTTCTAGTATTTTTGGATACGGTTTACAGATCGCTTCCACACCACAGTGTGTTTTACGCGGTTCACAGTATTTGAGAAAGAATGGAACATGATGAACAGAAACGGAACGATAATATGCCGTTTTTGTAAAAAAATCACATTTAGGTCGTTGAAGAAATATTGAAATATTTAAATTGTAGTATTATTATGACGTCTGGTGGCTACCAAATTCAACAGTGGGGCGCACTTACGATTTGCACAAGGTCAGCAGTTGTGTATTAGTATATGCGGGCCCTGTTCGCCCAGCCTTTAGGAGGCGAACATGACTCTGGCTTCGATGGTACACGTTAATTAGCGAAATTTTCAATTATCGAAGAAAATATATATCTTCGATATTATAAGCCGTCCAAATGATTAAATTTGAGTATGGCCAAAAATCGTGTGACATCAAAGTACCTGCGCGGCGGTACTGCAGCACTGCCATTCGAATTATAAATTCTACTGAATGGTGCCTCCATTGCATAAATTTTATCCAAGTTCTCTTTGAAAGCTCGTAACTCCATCATTTTTTGAGATATCAAAAAACTATTTTTACTGTCAATTATAAACTCTTTGAATTTAATATTTTTCTATCAAAATATAGAGATGTTCACCACACAAACTATTTATTTTAATTAATTCTGATAAAACTTTCACCCTTATAACGAAGTTAACACAGCAGCGCCCTTGAGGTGAACGGCGCTTTTCAAAATCATTGATTTATTATTAAATATATTTTATCATCTCGTGATTAGTTTACAAAACAACCTTAAATCAAAACAATTTATGTGGTTTGGTAAAACTGTTTTTTTTCTTATTATTGTTTCTACACGTGCTACAGATAAATGTTTACATTTACTTTTTTGACCTCGCTACCTTTGTTGAGGTTCATAATTTTTTTTAATAAAAAATGACACTTGACATTGTTGCAATAATGTTTCTTACAAATAAGAGGTACCTACCTACTATACAGAATATAAAGGAAGCTAATTCAACGATGTAGCAAACATGTAGGGTAACCATGTGTTGATACTTGATTGGAATTAACACAATTAAATTTAAAAAGAACAAATGTGAAAAGTAAAAAAATCTAATTTTCAATAAATTTATTTCAATTTTTTCATTCTAATTTTCTATTAATCAAAAAATTTATAAAGACCATCCTTAGATTTTCTGGCTACCACGAGGAACAAAAATATTAAAATAATTTTAACCTGTCGCGGCTGGTGGCTGAGTTGTCAATTGAGCAGGGTCCCGGCCAGGAGTCGTTGGTTCAATTCCCCTGCTTAAAAAGTTCACCATGATTGTAGAAGCATCATCCACAGCTGATAATGATGAAAGTAGGAGTTTTTAAAATATGTTGATGATATTTGAGTTTCGTGTTATTCTTTTTTTTAATTAATTTTTTTTGACAATTACGTGAAAAATCACGGCATTGCCTCAATTCTTGACAGATTGAGTTTCTCAATTTTGAAAATAACTACTTAAATAATTTTGAATTGAAATATTATTTCATAGGTAGGCACTTTATCACTTGTCTGAGTTCTTTACACAATCAGTTACACTTTTAAAAATGACACTTAAATTTAAAGCAAATCCGCGTTCATTGAACCAGAGATAAAATCACAGAAACAACGGAAATTATTATTTTTGATTATGCATGAGCTGTTTCATTGTTTATTTAAATTCCGGGTATCAAACAAAACATTAACAACTACTTATAAATATTTAGTAAATGCTGATCTCCAGCAACAATATTATCGCAAACATTGAAATGTTTGTGCAAACATGAAACATAGGGCCAAAGTGATATTTTTTCCGTAGCCGACGGAAAACCAAAAACATTGTGGCCCCGACCCAATGTTTTTGTTTTTGTCCGATGTTTCGAAAACATTTGGTCGCTGGAGACCGGACTTTAAAAATACGGTAGATACATATCAAATACTACAAACTATTTGAGCGAAAACGCTGACGTGATGAGAAGCTCGTATATTTTATCGATCGAAGCACCTTCCATTTACACAATATCGTGTCACCTATAAATATAACGTCACAGTGTTAAACAAATATACAAGCAATGTACATCTAATGGATGACTTATTAACATTATCATAAAATAAAGAAGTAACATTAATTAACAAAGCAGAAAGGGATGTGGTAATATTCCGTGCTATTTAAATAGATAACCACATACAATGTACAATGTCGTGTGTACCTGTACTCATAGTTGCAAATTAGGTTTGAAAATGTTATCGCTTAGAAATATTTTAGGTGCTTTAATTAAATACTGCGAGTTACATTTGGCATTAAAAACAATCCATTTGGCGATTTTATTATTATTAATAAGTATTTTAATAAGCCCAGAAAAAATAACGCATCAAGCATTTAAAAACTGCTTTAAAGTTCAAAATCTCCTACTTAAGAGCCCGTTTTCTTTCAAGATTTTATTGTATTATAGTGTGGCAGATTTTTTTTTAAATTGATGGTAAAACATTAAAATATTTTTGCCTGAACTTCGCAAAATAAAATAAAACACACTTTTTGGACGTTTTACGATCAGAACAGGCGACTGGTGTTAAGCGAGAATTTTAACTTTATCGTCATATGCATAAGGAGTTTTTTCAAATGTTACACGACGTGGTGCATCGCCAGGGTCTTATCTGATAATAATTTTTTAGCTATATAAGTTCTAAACCAATTACATTTTCACCAAAATTCAGATTTCCAATACCGGTGCTTAGTAACTTACTGTATTACCGACACGATTGCGAGGTATGTGAATTTGGTTTTTTTATAGTAACGATTGATTTTAGAAAGTTTTTTTTTCTATTTTAAAATACCAAAGATATCCTAAAAGTGGTTTCTTAAGAACTGTTCCTTAAGATTGTAAATCAAGACCAAGATTGTATAGTGGCATGTACAAGTGAATAAAACAAAATGGCCTGAAATTACAAAAGTTTTTTGAATTACAACATGCTATATACATACAATTAACTTACCATCATACCGTTTCGGTCTTGGCACACCCTCCTTGCCTTATTCACATTTATACAACATCTCATACATACTCTTCTATAATTCTGGCTCTTGACATGACCCGACTCAAGTAGCTGATTCACTTGATCGTGCCATGACTTTCTCGGGCGTCCCCTACTTACACTAATTTCTTTGTTCATTTGCTCTACATGCCCAAATCATCTAAACTTTCCTTTATTAATCTTACTCACTAAGCTTAAATCAGCCTTGCATTCTTTGAGAACCTTCACATTTCTGACACGATCATACATGGTTTTACCACACATAGCCTCAGGGATCTCATTTCTACAGCATTAATTCTAGTTTAATCATTTCTCATAATCCGTTAATAGAGTTGCTTGAATTTACCCTCCTTTGAATATCTCTGTCAGCCTTCCAATCTCGTTAAAATTAAACATAGCCTATAATTAAAATCTCCACCTGCTAACAGAAACACGAAAAGCCCAAACATAGCCCCACGAAACGACAACAGATAAAAAAATATGTTTTTTCATGAAAGAGGCATATGTTTTTCATAACATGTTGTCGTTTAGACATTTTATTCATGAGTTATTTTAATATCTAAAAACCACTTAATTATCATGATTATCATAGTCGAACAATTTTTTTAGTAGGGAATCTACAATCTCTACGTTCCTTAAGGCATTAATAACATTCGATCGAACATGTCATTTTATTTTATCACGATTCCTTCTTTTTATCCTGTTCTGCTTTGAATTCAAGAAAGTTTGAATAGCAAAATTACAGCACAATTGAATGACATCACTTTCTCTCGTTGTCATTATTATTCTCACTCCATGTTTAAATGTAAATCAAGCATATATTTAAATAAAACCACGTATTGTTCTTTAAGTAATTGGACTTTATCAGAACTGTTTATATTACATTGTTGTGCATTTTTATTTTTTTAATCGGGTTTTATATTTATACTGTCGTTATTTTATTGGTCAATGATATAAACAATTCTGAAGATTGTAAAATATTTATTTATGAAGACTGTTTTTACCACGAATAAATAAAATTTAAAGTACATGTTATTGCCAAGTGAAATGTCAAACTCCATTTTAAATTCAAGTTTATCCTTTAATATTATTCCATAATATTATTATTCAATTTATTAATAAACACGTTCTGCTGTGTGATTATTATCACATAGCATAAATTGTTTATATATAAAAAAATGAACAGTAATAAATTGAGAAAAAATAAAAATAAATTATTTAATTTGAAACATTAAACCTAACTGGATATTTAATTATACTGTCGAGCCTAAATTTTTGGTATTATTGTTTTTTTTCAATTGGGGTATTTTGTGAGGCTGGAGGTAGTGCGGAGGGAAAGGAGACGTGAGAGAGGAAGGTTGGGGATTACCTGGCTATTCCTATCTGGTCACCAAGCACGGCTAAAGCCATTTCTAGCAACTTTTCAATTCTGAATGGTGATCTTACACCAGGGCGGTACTGTGAGTATCGTCCACGCTGGAACGTTCCGCAAGCATACCATATATTATTAAAAAACACAAATTCATCAAATTTAATTAAATAATTAGATCAGGACCCGCGACCTTCGGATTGATAGTCGAAATTCTTTTCTCTCGATCACACGAAATGCACATATTTATCTTGTTTTGTCATTCAATTAAATTATTTTCCTTATATTTAATTAAAAAATATTTCTATTTTATTAAATCTTTTGTTATTTTTGTTTCAAAGTGTTTTTTGGATATAAAATTGAATAATATTTAGTGCAGGATAACGTTGACGCGTTCATGAATATTTCATGTAGGTAACATATATTTTACAGTCAAATGTTTCAATAAAAAGTTAAAAGTAATTTTTTTTATAAAATAAACCCATCGTCTAATCAGATGTCACCGGTTTTAATCCCAAAGTCATCAAATTTTTATAATTTTTTTAATTTTGCATTCATTTTTAACTAAACTCTTTTTTGTCAATCGTACTTCGTTCCCTTCTTATCCTTCCATAGTCGATCGAGAAAGGTTTTATCGGTGATGACGGTAACTTATCAACATTCCAAACAAATGATAGTTCAAAACGACTAATTGTTTTTAATTTATTCGACGTCATTTGTACATTAGCGATCTGCAGAAGTGCTTGGGAACGACGACAAGTTATCGGCATTATGGATAATCCTTTATTGATCTACCGTACTACATACCCAGAAAAGAACATACTCTCAATATCGTCCTAGTGAGAATAATAACTTTAACGTGTCTTTAATTTCCTTTAACTACGTTATGTAAGTGACTCGATCTGAAAAACCAGATCCAACCTTCCCCACTTTAGCCTACATTCAAAATTTAGAATTAATGTAACCTGTTCGCTTAGTAAACAAATTACTAAAAACAGGATTTTAAAAACCTGTTTCATATTGAATTTATTTATTTTTGTATCCAATTTTGATATATCTTATATAAATCATCAAAATTTAGTAAGTATTTATTGTTCACGCATAAATTGACCAGTTAACGAATTGCTTTTGAAGCGTCATAATTGGAAACTTTTCATAAATTTCTGGAAGGATCTTTTTGAACGACAAGTTCATGAATAAGATATAAATTGTCCTGAATAAGTATTTATAGTTTAAACCTTGGACCGGACTAAAAGCAAACAGGTTATTTAGAACGGAGTCTATAGAGCAAGTTGTACACATTTTTTAAAACGTTAAATCCTTTGATACTGAATGTTTCATCTGCGTTTAAAAAATTGGACCAAATGTTTTTTTTTTTTGGCTACTGAATTATTTTTTCTAAGCTCTTTTAAAATAAAAATATCTAGGTGTCTACATAGACTATTGGTTGAATTTTCATAAATTTATATTTTTTTAATTCCGCAAGTTTAGCGTACATGCGAAATGTTAGCAGAAAACAATAAAAAGACAGAAACTTTTCAAAGTCCACTACGTTGTGAAAAAATAAATATTTAAATGTAAAGAATTACGATCAATAATTGAGGGCTGGATATTACAAAGGTGAAAATTATCATTTTTTTTTCAAAATGTTTCTTTTTTACCCAAAACGATACTAAGCGTATACGCTTATATTCTTAAAAAAGTGCTAAATGCATTCAGTTAGAATTTAGTTACAGTTTTGTCGTAAAGATGTATGCCGTGCTAATTCAACGCTTTATTTCATTACAATTGTGAAATTTTCGTCATGCCCAAGCTTGCTTTATTTTGTGTTAAAATTAAAGAATTGATAGTATTAAAAGCATTAAAATGGTGAAGAGACTTTTAAAAGTGAACAAAGAATGAAAAAAGTTTTATAAAAATTACAAATTGCACCAAAATTACCACACCGTTCTGAGGCATTTACAAATAAGTAAAGAGTTTTGATTTCTATATTTTTGATTTTATTCATATTCACTACACGCTACTATTGTTTTAGGTAATGTTGTCAGAAATTGTACCTATGGACAATACAATTCTTGTACTTTGACTGTCCACAGTTACAAGCATGAGTTTCCAAGCCTAAAGCTCCAAGCTTAAAGCTCCAAGCTTAAAGCTCCAAGCTAAAAGCTCCTAGCATAAAGTTCCAAGCTTAAAGCTCCAAGCTTAAAGCTCCAAGCTTAAAGCTCCAAGCTTAAAGCTCCAAGCTAAAAGCTCCAACCTTAAATATCAAAATTTTCTCCAAGCCTTAAGATTTTATGCTGTTTTACTGTATAATAAATTAGCACCATTTGAATACGAATAATTTCTCTCAATTAGCTCTTTTTTATCGAAAATTTTCCTAGTCAGTTATTTAATAAGTTTTTTTTTTACCAGATTATTTTCTGTTTGTTTCGATTTCAAATATTTCTCCGATGGCTAATGTCATAATTTTTTATCATTAATCTATGAGATTGAGTATATTCATACTTTGTTTAATATAATAATTTTATTGAATAAGTTTGTTCAATGATAAAAAACACTTACCACGTTTATAATTTCCAGCCCTCAATTATGTATTAAGGTAATATTATATTTCTGTATTTGTTTGTACATACTAAGAAAAATAGCCAGTAATATTTGAATAGAGCCCTGAAGGAGATTTTCACTAAAACGGCGCTATAATAAGTATCTGATGATTGTTATAATTATGTAATCACTGAAGACAATGTTAGCGATTCTCAAACGAAAAATTGAAACAAAAAATTTGAAAAAGATGCGGTCGCATTTAGGAATTAAACCGGAACCTTAGCCTTGCCGGGGTTCTGCTCTACCACTGTGCTAATCCGACCATATTTCTTTCGGTAATTTTTAACTGTATAGTACCTCGATTGAATTTGTTTTGTGAAGAATCTTGACTAAAAGAGATAGGGCCGGGTTAGCTCAGTGGTAGAGCAGAGCCCCAGCAAGGCTGAGGTCCTGGGTTCAACACTAGATGCAACAATCCCAAATGTTCAATTCCTACTCGTATATGCAACAGTATCTTTTTCTGATTTTCTGTTTCAAATTTTTGTTCGAGAATCGCTAATACTGTCATCAATGATTAAATATTACAATTTAAATAATACGTTATTCTAAAAATATAAGTAAAGTTGTTACTATCTTTTACAGAGTTGAGTTACGAGTTAGAATTCAATCGAGTATTATACGCGTCTTTTTTCGGGTGGTTTAATGCGTTCCATTTTGTGTACCGACTATCTCATAAAATTGACATAGTAAAACATTTTCAGTTTATAAGGAAATAACATCGAAAAATAAAATTGAAAGACCAAAGTGTACTTTATTTGAATTCTATAACAAGACAGTATTGTTCATCACATCCAACAGTAGGTAGTGAACTAGTGAGGAGTGCTAAATGTACGTACAGTACACATATATTTTAAGATTTTATTTATAATAGTTTAAGTATGTTTTAAACTTGATTTTTCCCTGGTCTTCAGTTAAAAACAATATGACGCCTGGGGCATCTGAGGTGAACAGCTTTCAGCTATCGTCGGAAGCAACAAGTATCACGGAATTCAAAAACCTCAAAGGTGTGCTAGCAAAGCTTCCCATAAACAACAGTTATTCAGATCTTGGACCGTTTGTTACTACAAAATACGAGTAAGTTTTGGAACACTTTCTAAATCTTATGTGATTTATTTCGTAGTTATAACAAACGTTTTTTTTCATTTCAGTGTGAAATACAAATGGAGGAACATAATTATGTACACGTATATGCATCTTTCAATCGGATACAGCTTGTATTTAGCACTTTTCTACGCTAAATGGAGTACACTCGTTTTCAGTAAGAATTCTAATTTGTATTCTTAAATATATATACATATTTCATGTTAACATCGGGGTATCTAACACGGTCGATAGATAAAGGATTTATCGATAACTTGTATTCGTTCCCCAGCACGACTGAAAATCGCTAACAAACAAACAACAGTAGACGTCGAATGAATTAAGACCACTTAGTCGTTGTGAAGTGTTGTTTGTTCATTGGTGACCTGCAGTCAAGCTCGGGAACGATGACAAGTTACCGACATTATTGATAAAACCTTTATCAATCGACCACGCTAGCTACCCAGAGAGGAATACTGCGGTCATAAGCGAAAAGACAGGTAGGTTTTTAAAGAGTCACATTCTGGTGTACCTTTCATTGTAATAGGTATATCGTGTACTTTTTGCTTGTGACGGCAGAATAGACGGCTCTGGGAGATATTATTTCCCTCAGGGCCTATATCATTTTAGGGGTGTGTTATGCGGGGCATTTTCGGCTATTATTTTATAAACGTTAATTTCAGTCGTTAGTCTTTTTCTGAGGCCGGTTAAATCAAATTAAATGAACTCTACAACTTTTTCAGGGAATTTAAAATTGAAAGTGTTTGTTTGGAGAATTTTCCAATTTGACTCAACGCTCTGACACTGCTACTCGCGTGATAATAGTGGAAAAACAGGAAATATCTACCCCGAGATTTATCGGGGCTGCACTAGTTCAGATATAATCATTTGATAATTTATACGAGTGTGACTAATCGAGAAATTGAAAATAATCTAATTGAAAATGTTCAAAATTAAAATTCAAAATAGGCATTCCTCTAAATGAAATTAATTCAATTTATCGAAATTATCTGTAAAGCTAAAAATATTTTATCTTCTTTTATTATATAAAATTGTTAATTCAATATTGGACTGCCCTGACGTTATTAATTTGAGGTCATTATGCTACATATACATCTGCGAACCGAACTGCCGAACTGAACCTCAACATATAGGAAACGAGCAACCGCAAATGGCGCGAAATGCCGCTTGCAGTTGATTCGTTCATTTCTCGTAATGCATGGTATGGTTTGCGTTTCGGTTCGCAGATGTATACGTACCCTTACATGTCACTCGGAAGCGTACTAGATGGAACATATTGATTGTTTCACAATAACTCATGGAGAGGATTTATAAACTTGGCAATGATTTAATAGATGTCGCTGATGTTTTCATTTTTAATTTTGATACAATTAGAAAAAAAATAATTCACATCTCTTAGAAAATTTAAATAACGAGTTATCATAATCTATGCGTGTGATTAAGCAGCATAATATAATTAGTATTAATAATATTTATTTAAATTTTTATTTATTTTATTTCAAAGAGTCTTCATTTAGCTTGTTATAAATTTATATTAACAAGTATATTGTATTTCATGCTTTATTTATATTTGTGTTATATTGTTGATGTTTATAATTTACTGTTGTTAAGTTTTAGTTTAAGTTACTGTTGTTTTTCATTTAATTTGTATTTTTTTTTGTATAAACCAAATAGCGATTTAATAAATAAGTAATTAAGTGGTGAAATAATAATTTTGTTTGTTGTCTTTAGCATATGTATGCGTGGCATTAGGAGGGCTGGGTGTATCGGCAGGAGTTCACCGTCTCTTTTCACATAGGTCTTACAAAGTAAAGACTCCGCTGAAGATATTTCTTCTGTTCCTGCATTGCCTTGCCAACCAGTACAGCGTTCATAAATGGGTTCGGGATCACAGGTTTTTTTTTGTTTATGTTGTTAATCATACTAACTTTACATTATTCAACTTATCTTAACCTAACGTAACCTGACCCAACCTTACGAAATCTTACCCAACCTAACTTTAACCCATTAGACTAATTCGTTAGCTTTTGGGAACAACTCATTAGGTCCCACAGAAATCGTTGTCTCCCTTGGTGTTGTGATGAGAAATATGGTCGAAACTGTGTAAACCACGCTTTATATTCAAATCTAGAAGTGAACAACAGAAGAATCAAAATGTTCACCTTTATGAGACCAAAGGTTCCGACCGCAATTTGAATATTCAAAAAAGTGAGGTTTCATTAACGTTTGTGATACATTTATGTAATAGAATAAGTGTGTTTTTTTAATTAATTTTGATTATCAGTAATTTTGGTAAGCAATTTTATTTTCACTATAACTTTTCAAAAAATAATGAAAAATTTTCAAATTTCATATTTTATTTCTAACAATAAAATTTTAAATCGTATTTTACCACCTTTCAAAAACAGTTTTCGGATACGTTCGGAAATATTCCATTTATTTGGATTTAATTTCAATAATAATATAATACTCAAATACTCCGACCTTCTGAGAGAATAAGCCTAAGACGTAAAGAGTTAAAGTAGGTCAGGTTAGGTTGACCGACTGCAAAGTTAACCACGTAAAATTGTATGTTCTCTATCCCCTGAGACCCGCGAATATTTGATGTTGATAAATTGACCCACCGGTTAAAAAGGTTACACGTGTAATGCATATAAGTGAGATACTATCTATTATTATCTTCAGCCTCTCAATATACCCCAATTAGGTATATTATGAGGCTGAATATATTATAGTACCACTGGCTCAAGACGTTTGAGAGCAGTTGGGAATTCTTATTTTTTCATTCTGAAATTTCGATTGCAATACATATTAATAATAACACCAATTATAAATAAAATCTCACACTAACCATTTCACGCGGTGTTACCGATGAAATACAGTAAGCGTTAAGCGTGAAACACAAATAGTTTAATAATTACAAATGTTCAAATGGTATATTACCTATCGCATGAATAATGTACCTGGACATGTAACTCACCTGTCTTACCTCGTTTAACCATACCACACCATGTCATATCATGTTTCAGAACCCATCACAAATTTAATGAGACAGACGCTGATCCCTATAATGCACGAAGGGGGTATTTATTTTCCCATTTCGGCTGGCTTTTGATTAACAAGCATCCAGACGTACTGAAATATGGAAGAAAAATCGATACGAGTGACATAACAAACGATCCCTATTGCATGTTCCAAACAAGGTATTTTTGTTTTAAAATTTTCAGAGCACGTGGTGAAAATGGTTTTTTATTTTAAAATGTTGTCCTTTTTTGGACTGAAAAATATGGAACCAACAATGTGGCGTCTTTTCCTATATTCCAAAAAATTAAAGCTTTTGATCAAAAAATTATGGGAGCTGGAAAAATATAGTATTTTTTGTATTAGAATTAAAGTTTTGGCTATTGAAGTTGTTCTAAGGCTTCGATGCAAAGGATCGAAAAGAGGCAGGAGCATGAATACCGGCTGCGCCAATGTTTTGCGTGAGAGGTAGGTAACTTAACAAGACTAATCTAATAAGGTAGGTAAAAAGACTAATAAGGTAGGTAACTTAACAAGTTCTAACTTGTATGATGGAGTGGATGAATGGGGTCTCGCTTCTATATATAAAGGCCCGTCTATTGTTGCCTCACTTCAACGCTAAGTGAAATAACTTAGCGTCTTTATAATCCCACAGTTGTTTAAAAGAAACATACATTTATTTAAAGATAAACAAAATAATGTGGGAGGTACATTTTAGAAAGAGTTGGACAGGATTTTGGATTAGAGCAGGAAAAGAAAATAATAGAAGAGATACAACATCAAACCGGGGAGTCAAGTAAAATAATTACTTTATTTTTTAAAAAGGTGCAAAGTATCGAAAAAAGACCAAGTTTCAAAAAACATAAAACTGTTTTGTTAAATAAAGGTTTGGCAGAACCATGCATTTGGTGGGAAAACTTTTTAATTATGCCGTTTCTTGATTATGACTGGAAGTATGAAACGGAACGAAATTTGTTTGTACGTGACCCAGTATGTTGATGTTTATATAAAACGGATAGTATTGTATTCATTTTTGCTGACATAAGGAAGTCGGTATTTTAAACATTTCTAAAAGATAATCCATTATACATCAATTACCAAAAAACTACGAGTTGACTATTTTTAAAAACACAAAATAAAAACTTTCATGGTAACAATGCAATTTTTTTTTCAAACTTCATGACACAATCTATGATATAAATGGAGTGAAATTTACTAGTTTCCTAGGTAAATAAATATATACATTTTTATATAGAAGAACATCTCTTTTTTAAAGCCTAAACGCTCCGTGGTGAAATTAATTATTAATACCTGTACGATATATATCTTTTCTATTTTAGATATTTCGAGATCCTTGGACCGATTATCTGCTTTGTGATCCCAACACTGATTCCCTGGTACTTTTTCGGGGAGGATTTGGTGACTTCTTGGTATCTTGCGGGAATTTTTAAGTTTCTCTGCACATCTCACATCACTTATACCCTCAACAGCTTTGGGCACGCAAATGGAAAGCGACCATTTGACAGGTATGTTTAATGGGGTTCCATGATAACTCAACACAGTGACAATTCAACACACCTTTAAAAAGTGATATAAAGTCATTAGAAATTATGAAAAAAAATTAAACCTAACCTAAACTAACCTACTTAACCTAAAGTTTTTGTTTCATCACTTTCCATGACTTTATATAACTTTTTAAAGATGTGATGAATTATCATTGTGATGATTTATCCGGTCACCGTTTAATGGTATTATCCATATATTTTCAAACTATTCTAAACTTTCATCTACTGACAAATATCTAAAATGCACAACATTCTTTACTAGTAGTTCTGTGAACAGTAGACCTCGCGTCTAAAATGCACAACATTCTATACTAGTAGTTCTGTGAACAGTAGACCTCGCATCTAAAATGCACAACATTCTATATTAGTAGTTATGTGAACAGTAGACCTCGCGTCTAAAATACACAACATTCTATACTAGTAGTTATGTGAACAGTAAACATCGCATCTAAAATGCACAACATTATATACTAGTAGTTATGTGAACAGTAGACCTCGCGTCTAAAATACACAACATTCTATACTAGTAGTTCTGTGAACAGTAAACATCGCATCTAAAATGCACAACATTCTATACTAGTAGTTATGTGAACAGTAGACCTCGCGTCCAAAAAATTATGTTTCTAATTTTCTCGTATTTTATAAGTCGAAACCTTTTCCTCTAAAAGCAAAAAAATTGTAAGTAGGTTCCCAAATATAAACTTTATATTTTATGTAACCTGTTTTTATTTCAAATAAAGAATTATACAATTTGTCCGATGAACGTCCGTTTCTCAATGATAATGAGCCACTTGCATGCTTTTTATAATGATTTTAAATAATTGTGAGGACAGATGTTTCTACTAAGATTTTGAAAATAGTAATAGCAAAAAATTATAAATTTATAGTTTTTTTAACAATAAATTTTTTTTCTTAAAAAATTTATTTTATGAACCAATTTTTGTGGCGTTATAAAATTTCACACCGATTTTTTTAATAATATATACACTGATACTTCGTCTGTCTTCCGTAGACTTTTTGAATTTGACATTGAACATAAATTCAGTTGTGTGTGTAGCCAGCAAACTTTGTTTTATGAAATTATAAAGCAATTTTAGTTTTATACAAAATCATAAATTTTGACGATCTCGGATCCTACAGTAGTTACATGAATCCATTTTTAACAATAAAACAATGTCCACGATCCGAAAATTGAATTAAGGCAGAGGTTATGAAGTGAACATCCTACAGGTTCATATGGCTTCCTACGAGGCTGGCTTAGAAGCATAGCGGCGAGGGTGCCGACTTTAACAAAATCTAGCTATATAATGTATTAAGAGTACAAGTATAATTTAATTCTGAAAATGTGGATAGTATCAAAAATCACACAAGAGGTACAAGATTAAGGGGTGTTATAATCATCAGCTCATTCATTAATAATAATGAATGAGCTGATTTATATGTAAAATAATAAGATGAAGTAAAATAGTTATATCTAATGACGTTGAACATTACAATGATCAATAAGATGGATCAAAAAAAAATAAATAAGAGGTTTAATGTTTTTGGTATGCCTCGCTATTCCCTTCTGCCATTCGTTTGGATTTTCATGATTTTTGGTTATTTAATTTGTTGACACCCTATATATATTATGTCCGACCTTTCTGGTTCATAAAAAATTATCCGATTTTAAAAACACGATTTAAAACAAATAAAAAACTGTCTTAGAATGTTTGCCTAAGCCGGAAAAAAATAAAACGTAATGCAAGTGACTTATTCTTTATTTAAGCTTTTTTTAGTCAGGTATGTATTATATTGAAAATAATGCTAGTTAGAAAGTTCAATCTTACATTTGAAAAAATAATCTCTACTGAACTAGAACCGGAATTTACACATAGAGGAAATGCAATACCCTCGCTACGCTCAGTCAAGTAAGTTGTGTTTTATTAAATAATGTAAAATTGTTTGTTTTTTCCCAGAGCCCAAGGAGCTACTGATAACACTTATTTGAAATACTTATCTCTGGGAGAATCGTATCACAATTACCACCACGTCTTCCCTTGGGACTATACCTGTCCTGAGATTGGGAGGTACGAACTCAACGCCACATCTATGTTCATTGATGCGTTCTCCATAATAGGTAATTTAATTTAATTTAATTTAATTTTAATTTTAATTTTAATTTTAATTTTAATTTTAATTTTAATTTTAATTTTAATTTTAATTTTAATTTTAATTTTAATTTTAATTTTAATTTTAATTTTAATTTTAATTTTAATTTTAATTTAATTTTAATTTTAATTTTAATTTTAATTTTAATTTTAATTTTAATTTTAATTTTAATTTTAATTTTAATTTTAAATTTAATTTTAATTTTAATTTTAATTTTAATTTTAATTTTAATTTTAATTTTAATTTTAATTTTAATTTTAAATTTAATTTTAATTTTAATTTTAATTTTAATTTTAATTTTAATTTTAATTTTAATTTTAATTTTAATTTTAATTTTAATTTTAATTTTAATTTTAATTTTAATTTTAATTTTAATTTTAATTTTAATTTTAATTTTAATTTTAATTTTAATTTTAATTTTAATTTTAATTTTAATTTTAATTTTAATTTTAATTTTAATTTTAATTTTAATTTTAATTTTAATTTTAATTTTAATTTTAATTTTAATTTTAATTTTAATTTTAATTTTAATTTTAATTTTAATTTTAATTTTAATTTTAATTTTAATTTTAATTTTAATTTTAATTTTAATTTTAATTTTAATTTTAATTTTATTTAAAAAAAATTAAGTTTGGTGATTTTCTCAACTACCATACTAGGCTCATGCCCGTATTATGGTAGTCGTATTGTTGCACAGCGTTATAATAATTTCTTCTTCTACTTTATTGTTTTTGTGAAATACAACATATCATTTAAAGTATATTTGAACCTGTGATCTCCAGATTTGTAGTCGAGGATCGTTACCCGATCGAAACGGGCGCTTTACAAAAAATGTACTTTTCAAATCTGTATCAAATTTACAAACAATTTATAACTAACTACTAATGACATGTTGTATCTAGTAACCATTAATCACCGATAATAAAATTTGGTAAACGATTAATGAGTTCTAATTTTGCGTGAAATATGACATATATAACATGTTTATTATTCAATGTGATAGATTGTCCTAATTATCTACAATGTAATATTGATTTGTGGTGTGTTAACACATGATGTAATATTTCATTACAGACAATTTTTTTCATGTTCATAAATAAACTTCAATAAATATGGAAATTCAGATTTAATACAATAAGGAACTACAGTGTAAAATATTATGGCTAAAAAATATATATTCATATAGATCACCAAACGCTGATTCTGAATACATAAGTTATGTTATATTTTGTTACGCGTAGAATTTGTAATCGTCATTTAAAAATGAATAAAACACACTCCTCATGCAATTTCATCATAACCAGTCTACGTGAGTAATATATCTATTATGCATTGCATTGGCAAATCTGGTCCACATTCACATTTGAACTGATGAGAAGATTTTAATGCAGGTGATGGATGCATTTTTGCACTTTGGTTCAATATCATAAAATTAGTGACGAGATGCTTACAATTTACCTAGTGCTCTTTGATGATAAAAGCGGTTGTACTTAAGAATAAAAAACGTCTTGACTTCCATGCAAAATACAGCAAAAAAATGTAGGTTTTTTGATACTGGTCATCGGTGACATCACTGGACACGTCTATAGAATTAAGACTTTTTTTTGGAGACTCAAAGAGAGAATAAAACATTGAAATACCTTAATAAAAATTTACAGAATAAAATTAAAAATTAACTTCAGTTCTTCACTATCGTGGTTTATTTTTGGGGTACTATGCTGTGCTACGTTTGTATAAAATAAATCATGACAATTGCATTAAACCTAAAAAAATATCCATATTAGGGCCCATATCTATATCTCATAGGGGCAGAAATTCAAAATAATTAGTTAAATTAATGTTGTTTTCGGTGTTTAATTTTGGTGTAGCGCTATAATTATATACCCCATGTTTTTTGTCGACAGGTTGGACATATGACAGGAAAGTAGTCACGCCGGATATGGTCAAAAGACGTGTCCTTAGATCAGGAGATGGCTCTCACAGGTTCAACAAGGAACAACAGGACGAAAACCATTTTTGGGGCTGGGGCGATAAAGACATGATTAAAAATGAAGAAGAGTATGCACAAATCAAATAGTCTAAATATACAGTATGGCTCAAAAGTCACCACCTTATCAGAAGATAAATGTCATCTCGACATTGACATTTGTAAAGTAAACAGAAGCTGACAAATTCTTTATCACTATACTGCTCAAGAATGCGGAATAAGTTTGTGCCAACCAATTATTTTTATTTGCAAACAATGTTACTGGTCTTACAGGGCGACGATTTTTGCGCCACCATGTATGGACTAAGGTTGCGGGAATATTATGGTTTTATTTAATATTCATTAAGCACTGCTGGCTAAATTAAATATTAACAAGGGCTAACTCTATAATAAACAAAATACTGTGTAATAAACTCTAGAATAAGCCAATACTGGTGTTAAGAGATAAACCTGACATATTTAACCCGTGATACATTGTGACCTTATTTAGAGTAAAAACGTAAATAAAATTTTGGTCTCCGGTGAAATGTTTTTTTTTCCAATACGAATAAAAAAATCTTTCACATGCCGTCACTGGTCGCTGAACCGAGTGAGATTCCAATCCCTCGCCCGACTGGTCAAATGCATTCTGAATTCTATTGTTTAAAAACAAAATCTCCCGAGACATAAATGCCATTTTCATTTCTATTTCAAATAAGGTCCGGAATCACTGGTTAAAGTAAGTCATAATAAGTGTATTTTCACCCTTTCATTATAAATTGAATCGAAACAACAAATAAATAAATAAATAAAAATATATGTGAATGTACATTACTGTAATCTTGTTGCTCTTTTATACCTTAGTGAAAAATAAATAAATTGTTACGGTTGGTTTCTTATTTCAAGACTTTTACTGAAAAAGTATAATCCCAGTACAAGGATTCTTTTTTTTCAAACTTAGATGGAGGTATTTGATTTTTTGCAATCCAGGTTTTTAAAAGACAAATATTACAGGTTAACAAGTGACCTAACAATATTTTGAAATCTTCTACTACCACCACAGTAAGCGGAAAATGTTGCTTGTGTTGTGATGGAGGACTTAGCCAGCCGAGGAATTTATCACACCACGCCTGGGTGGGATCCAAACACGATGCCAACTCAGCCAATGACCGGTCATAAAAATAATAATGGATAACAGTCCGAGCAAAACGGCCGAAACAGGATCTGTCATAATATTTACGGTATTTGTCGGTGGAGGTAAAGATTGCAACGTTACAGAATGCCCGCCATGAGGAATATCTTTTACAAGCAATAAGCAAAATATGGAGCCAAATGTTTGACAAAATCAAGTGAAAAATCAAAATCAAAATCAAATTATATAACTAGTGAAAGACATTATTTTTATAGGGAAATATATTTTCAGTTCTATTAGGAATATTATATGAAATCAGTTGCAGTAGTGTAGGGCTTTCAACGGGTAATTAATGATTTTAAATGAAAAAAATGAAAAATTACACCAGATACCAACTATGCCGTGTGTCTTGTACTTTTGAATGTACGTTATCGTATTGTCATTCAAAGTGTTTGTGTACTTGGGACGCTTTAGTGAGTTCTATGATTGTATGTAAGAGTCTGTTATTTATTCTATATAACGGGAGATATTGAATTTAAGATATAAATATTTTATTATAATTATATATTGAGATAGAACCTGCAGACAAGCAGCCATGTGGCAGCTTCGTGGGACTATCTACACATTGTCTTTTAAAAAAAAATTAATAATTTTCAGTCAATAAAGGTCAGCTTAAAAAAAATAAATAAAAAAAATGAACAAAAATTGTCACACAGTTTGCAAATACTGTACCCAACTTACTATTACTATTTTTTTAGATTTAAATGGGCATTATGAATCAAGCTGCTGCCATAGTGACATGTCATTTGGTTTGGGGCTGGGCTGGCCATGAACACTCGATTTAATCGGGGTTTAAAAGAGGCATGAAAGATATTACCATCTCAGAACTTTTCTTTATTTCATAAAAAGCGTTAATTTAGCACAACGTGGAAAGAAAGGTACACATCGTAGAGAAGAAAAATTAAAAGTAATGACTTATTGATAATGCCTGAATTACACCTTCCGAGAGGGCTTACATAATGTATTTATAATAATGGTTGTATGATGTATGTTGGGTTTGTTTTAAATTATTATTTGCAAGGGAACATGGCTGAAACGTGGGGACATTTATCTTTACGAAGAATCTGTTTGGGTTTCTTCTGTTTTGTACGTACGTTTTCATCGTACATTAGGTAGGAAGGCTAGGCTAAACAATTTATAGAATTTCATGGATGGGAATTCCCACATAAAATGTTTGCGCGAAACTTAACATAAGTTTTTTAAGGAAGGCGACTTCAGAGTCTCTGTGAAGTTGGGAAACCCTTATCCATTTGGGGGCTTACAGTCAGTACTCAGCCTTCACTAGTAGCGGGCGAGTGATTTAAGCGAAACAGTGGATAGAAGCGAGGCACAATGACTCGGTCGAGTAAGTACCCTCTCCCCCTGCAAACTCAACTCGGCGCTTCACTCGCTCTCCACTCGGTCAGTGCGATCAGCCGGGTCACTCAGTAAAAGAAAAAAAAAATTTAGAGTGTGTGACGTTTGTTGATGTAAAACTCTCTCAATTTTTTTCTTTTTCCTCCATCGCAAAACCATGTTAACAGCACTTGAAACTAATCTAAGTGAACTGACTTGCCCGCTGTCTCTTCTACATGTGATCACTTCTATTTTCCAATTAGTTGCTCAACCGAGTAACAAAGCGAGTGACTCGGCCGAGCACTCGGCAAGTGTGATTCGGCTTTTAGTATTCAATATCGTAGTATCAGTGTATGAATAATCCTACAACATTGTAATAATAGTGTCACAGCTAACACACTTGGACTTAGATATTATTTATTGACAGAGTTCCTAAACAATGAGTTTACCTACTGAATGAAAAAACATACACTTAGTAAGACACCACTTTATTTTTGAATCAATAACGATAGCCAACCGGGTTTCGCTTATCCCAAGCTTCATCAGGGCTAAATATCAACTGATATTTGTTGACAAGTTGATATTTAGCCCTGATGAAGCTTGGGATAAGCGAAACCCGGTTGGCTATCGTTATTGATTCAAAAATAAAGTGGTGTCTTACTAAGTGTATGTTTTTTCATTCAATATGTCACACCCCAAAGTATTTGCTTCCTTCGAAAATAGTTTACCTACTCTTGCATTATTGCAAATTTGGTTTTTCTATTGAAACTTTAAGTGGAATGTTTTTATTATGGTGGGGTGAAATGAAACTTGAAACTATACTGCAACTTGTAACAGTATTTTATTTGATTTTTTCTATACTCAATTGCCTACTCTTAACGGAGGATTGCTACGTCTTTTAAGTTTGGTAATTTCACTCTCGCTGTAATGATCGAGAGCATTAATAGTTGGATTTTCATGTCCGGCTAGGCCGGTATAGATTTTTTCCGTATGTGAAACAATTAACTTCTTAATCGGAGGAATGTTTGTCTCTTTATGGAGAGTGTTAAACCTGATTCACTTCGATGCATTCAAAGCTAATCGAATGACTTTGCTTTGCAGGACTTGTAATTTGTTTAATAATTGTGTGTTGGGTGCAGCGTATGTAAAGCCTATGTTCGTCTTGTAGATAAGTAATTTATTGTCTGCTGATAGTCGACTATTTCTATCTAGCATGGGGTAGAGTGCTGATATCGACTTATTTGCTGATTTTACATTTTTATTGATGTGTGTGTGTAGATAAGTAATTTATTGTCTGCTGATAGTCGACTATTTCTATCTAGCATGGGGTAGAGTGCTGATATCGACTTATTTGCTGATTTTACATTTTTATTGATGTGCTTAGCCAACGTTGATTTAGAGTCTAATGTTACTCCAAGGTATTTAATTGATTTATAACCCAAAAAGTTTTATATTCGGGCACTTTTCGTGAAAAGACTGTCGCAACAGTTTTAGTGGGATTAATTGGAATTCCCAATTTTTACAATAATCTTTGATAAGAGTTGCTTGGAGCTGTACGCATCGTGTTGCAATGGTCACGAGAGTTGAACTTGAAATTACATTTGTATCGTCTGTGAATTGAGATATTTTTACGTTATGGTTCATTTGCGGGAGGAAATCGCTAGAATATACGTTATACATGTTAGGAGACCATGATCCGCCTTGGGGGACACCGGCTTTTAGTGAACGTATGGAGGATAGAATATCATCCAATTTTACTTGAAAAGTACGCTCTAAAAGGTAGCTAAATATCATTTTAATTAACGGTGTCGTAAAACCAATAACATATATTTTATGTAGTAAACCATAATGCCATATTCTATCAAATGTCTGTATGTTTGTTTACGTTGAAACCTTATGTTATGTGTTCGACTACGTGGAAAAGTTGATGGATAGAAGAACGTTCCAGTCGAAATTCATGTTGAAAATCTGGCAAGGTTTTATTTTCACGAGTAAATGATTCTAATCGAATTTTAATGAGTTTCTCTAGAATTTTACCTAAGCAAGGAAGGCGACTGATTGGGCGATGATACTCAGTTAATAATGGGTTTTTACCCAGTTTAGGTATTAAAAATATATTTGCATATTTAAATGCTTTAAGAAAACATAAATCGTAGTGACGCATTAATATTATAATATTACTTTCATCATATTGAAAGATATATGTGACTCCCTCATGGGCAAGAAAAGAATCGACATAAACCGGGTGCAGCAAAAATGAGTGTAATGTTGAACGATATCCCCCTAAATAGACTCGAATACGGGTCTGAAGATTTCAGAATATTTGTAACGGTCAGTATTGAAGATTTCTGTTATACTGTTGCGCCCTTAGCATATATGTAGCATATCGGCGACTGGACTTTTCTGAATGTTCGTTCGTAAACGAATCTCCTGATGCTAACATTGAGGAGGTGGGTAAATTATAATGCATTTGTTAATGTTTCTAAATGAATAGTGTAACAAAATATTAAATTTTGGAGATAATCCCGAAATCTTGCTTACCCGATTTGGGATATGTAGTTTATTAAGTTTTTAATGCAACCAGCAATTAGCGTGCCATTGAAAGAAGGACTAGTAATTCGTAAGCAGATTTTATTTTCGGGGACCGGATGGTAATATTACAACGCAAGTCACCTGTATATTGTCAGATTAATTTATTGGAAAATCTCCGAACGCAGGACACATTTTTTTTTTACATACAAGACTTGTATTTATTTATTGTATCGATCGTATAAGGTATATACAAATGCGTGGGATTAACGCACTAACTTAATATTCATGGTCATATTTTTAAATTTAATTAATTATTGATTTATAAAATATGCGTCGTAAAATTCGCATTACTATTCCAGCAGGTGCTCGTGAAATGTAAACAAAATTATATTGTCTAACATCTCATGTGGTTTATTAATTAAAAAAATCGATTCCGACGATACCAGTATTATTATTTAAAAGTTTAAATACATTTTTAATTAAAAAATCTTGTATGGTCAGTCATACGATTCGTTAATTAACTCACCAAAAGTACCGGTGCATTATTCCTATCCACAAATCTCAGGGTCCAAAACCGAAACCAAAAACTCCCAAATGGGTTAACCCATTGCGCGCAGCACTTTTGTTTCACATATGGACCATATTTTATGTTTGCTAACCCCTTGAGTCGTAATAATTTGATCCTTATTATTTTTCTGATTTGAGTTATTTTTTATTAGCAAGAAAAAAACTCACAAAAATAGTTTAATATAAAAAGTATATTAACTTACAGTGCAACATGCATAAATATAAAGATCAAGCAAAACAGTCGAAAATGGATCTTTCATCTTATTTCCCTCCCAAATACCTTCAGCCTCACAACATACCCCGATTAGCAAAGACGTAGTGATAGAATTCAAACGGGGTGGATTCGATCATAAGGGAGAAAATGGGGTTTCTTGGGACATCTACTAACCACGACTTATTATTTACATTACATTGATCATAGAAATTATGCAAATAATATTTTTGTGTTATCCAGGAATTTAATCCACGATGGGGGGGGGGTTGAACCCCCTAACCCCCTTACATACACCCTTGCCAATTAGTTGTGCCATAGTTTTACTGGCTCCTGACAGTTGGGAGCAGTTGGGGCTCTTGTGCGTTATTTACATAAAAATAAAAATAAATTGAGGTACCAAACCTTGTTTGAGATCAAACAGCTTAACTTCGCAAGGTTGTCCATTGCCGCATGATGTATTGAACTTATTTATTATGATTTTATAACTTGTGCTATAATTTTTAAGTGACTTCACACCTCTAATATCCTGCCAGACATTCAAAATGTTTACATCCTTACACGAAAACAAATAAATGTGTTTATACACAATGTCTTAGAATTTGAACAATTGAAACACACGCTCAATAATTATGCATATTTTTTACAAAGCGTTTGATTGATCTTTGAATTCTGAAATCGTTTCCGTGATCCAAGAACTTATTTTTAAATATTCGTAAGTCTCAAACATTACACGAGTTTGATGTGCAAACTCTGTTGTCAAATCGTTGACTTTATTGCGAATTCTGCAATTAACAAAGCTTCTAGAATCAAACATGAATAAATGTTACCTGTGACATCTCTTGTCGCTATTAATATACCCATTAGTTTTCAAAGTACTGATGATTTTTGAAATTTATTATTTATTGTTTGAAACATTTGCAGAGCATTAAAAATAAGTACTTATATTAATTAAATTACCACTGGGATATATATTAACACTCCAATTTAAAATGTTGACAGCATGCGGTCTAGATTACGGTTTAGTTGGTAGTTGAAGATGCTACTAGTGAAACAACAGAAATAATAATAATGAAAATAAAATATAAAACAAAGTAAGTAAAAAGATAAAAAAAAGAAAGAACAGAAATAATGATAAAGTTGTTACATCATTTTTAAGAAATTATTAAAAGCAATAATTAGTCGCCTGTAATATCAATACAAATTGAAAATATCTTCCGAGTAAAAATAAATACCGCCGATAGGAATTGAACCCGCGCTTTCTGATGTCCAGTCAGACGCTCTGGACCACTGAGCCATGTGGGCTTATTTCCAACCCGCCAAATAATTCAATACGTATGTATCGAACGTGAAAACATGATTTTGCTGCATTTTTTTTACATTATCTCCACACAGGAGGCCCTGAAGAAAATAATTTCCCTCAGGGCCTATGTCATGTTTGGGGATGCTGTGTGGAGGGTCTTTTTGTAGAGAGGAAGGAGTGAACATGGGTCTTGAAGAGTCCCATGTTGTAGGAGGGAGGAAACACAGAGGCCGGCAGTTCGTTCCACAGCCGAGCTGTTGAACCTAAGAACGAATCGTAGAAGCGACCCGTTCTCATGTGACAAATTTCAACCGTGTACAAATATTGGGCGCGCGTTTAGCGTGTATCCCGAGTCAATGGTTTTTTTCATGTATTTTGGGGCTCCGGACCAGAGATGGCTGCCAAATTCGACAGTAGGGCGCACTTGCAATTTGTACAGGGTCAGCAGTTGTGTACTATTAAAGTATCTGCAGGCCCTGTACAGTACGCTTCTGAGAGGCCAACTTTACTCTGGCTTCGATGGAGCCCCCGTACCTGAGCTGGTCTCTTATAGTTACACCAAGCATATCAATGGAAGGCCTGTTCGGAAGATTGCTTCCGTTGAAGGAGACTAGATTATCATTTGGATCCCTTTTAGACGTAATCAGACAGGATTGGGTCTTTGAAACATTAAATTTGACGAGATTATTTTTACCCCAGGAGGAAGTACTCTCGAGATAACCGTCCATTCTCTGCTTCAAAGCCCTCCGAGCCGTTGGAGTTTGTGTGCCCTTTGGGGGTTTGTCAAACAAAAAGCTATCATGAACTGTACTGTCATCCGCGTAACAATGAATCGGTGCACATGTCAAAAGGTCATTGATGTGCAACAAAAACAAAGTCGGAGACAGAACCGATCCCTGTGGGACGCCAGCATTTATAGAGTGCGAGGAAGAGGTGAAACCGTCTGCAACCGCCTGAATCGACCTATCCCTTAAAAAGTCAGCAATCCACCTACACAGGGATGCGGGAAGTCCGTAAGAAGGCAATTTGTTGACAAGTCCTCGGTGCCAGACCCGGTCAAAGGCCTTGGATATGTCTAGTGCGACCGTTTGGGTCTCACCGTGATATTCCAGGCACCGCCCCCAAACATGCGTCACATACGCCAGAAGATCACCGCACGAGCGGTTCCGCCGGAATCCGTATTGACGGTCGTTGATAATTTTGTTCTTCTCGAGGTATGTGAGCAGTTTGTCGTTGATCACATGTTCCATCACTTTGGACAGAACTGATGTGATCGCTATGGGGCGGTAGTTAGCCGGGTTGGAGCGGTCACCTTTCTTGGGAATAGGGTGAATGACCGCTTTTTTCCAACTAGAGGGCACAGTGCCACACTTCAGGGACATTTTGAAGAGCTTTGTCAAAACTTTTTGATCTTGATTGCGACTAAGGTTGAACACCTACAAGTTTGATGACCCCTTTTCCAAATCATAATGTTTACGAGTTGAAAAATGCACCAAAATAATCGGTTACTAGGCGAATCAAGCCGGAGAAAAAAAAATTGAACACCTGACGCTGACTCATACAAACACCTGCGTTTAGAACAGTAAACAAGTTTTTTTGTTTGATGTTGTTGCTGTCACAAGAAAGCTTGTTGGAGAAATTATAAATACCCAGTTAAAACAAAATTTTGAGTCAGTCGAATTTCAAAAATTAACACGAGTGGACGGAACACCTCCAGTTAAAACGCAATCTGTTAATTATAATTATAAATTCGTGAGTGTCAACTGAAATCTTTAGTCGCTTCTGTTCCTCCATCACGCCACAGTCATTTTAAAGATTACAACTATTTCTAACAAGCTGTTTACGACCGGCACTCTATCAGCTAAGCCAGACGCATCTGTCATCATTACAATAATGGGGCGTCTCCGTGTGCCGGCTCTTATAATGAACTGCCCACTGCCGGTGATCACCTAGAGGCTGGCCAATCCCTGCTGCATTGATGCTGACAACCTAGAGGCCGATGAATTCCTCCTGGCTACCGACTGAACCAGCCACAGATGCTGACAACCTAAAGGCTGACGAATACCTGCTGGCTACCGACTGAGCTGCCCATTGCCAGTGATCACCTAGAGGCTGGCCAACCCCTGCTGCATTGATGCTGAAAACCGAGAGGCTGGCCAATTCTTCCTGGCTACTGACTGAATTAGCCATTGATGCTGAAAACCTAGAAGCCGGCCAATTCTTCCTGGCTACCAACTGAATTAGCCATTGATGCTGAAAACCTAGAAGCCGGCCAATTCTTCCTGGCTACCAACTGAATTAGCCATTGATGCTGAAAAACTAGAGGCTGGCCAATTTTTCATGGCTACCGACTGAATTAGCCATTAATGCTGACAACCTAGAGGCCGGTAAATTCTTCCTGGCTACCGACTGAATTAGCCATTGATGCTGAAGCCTAGAAGCTGGCCATTCCTGCTGGCTACCAATTGAACTGGCTACTGCTCCAGCATTCGCCTACGCCATTTGCTGTATCGTATGGCGCGATGATGCACAATGTGCTCCAATCTGAAATTATCGCTGAAAGGATTCCGATTGTATCAGTTTTCTATCTGTGTTTTAAATCCCAGTTGTATTGAAATATATATAACTATTTCTTGTGAATTGGGTTGGCTGTAAAAAATAGGAAGTACCTATAAGCTACACCCCTTTGTACGATCTGTATACCAGTACAATACTTGTAATTAAAATGTGAATTTTGATTAGAATCGTCTTTCTTTTATGATGGTTTGGATAGAACACCTCACGGTGTTTTACTTAAATCATTACCCAGGTTGAGGGCTGATGTGTGCCGGTGCTCATTATTTTCAGTCTTTTCTTGTGCAGGCAAACACGTCCCGTACAACGTACTAGTACTTCAATCGACAATTACTACTTATTATATTATTTAATTATTGCTTACAATAATTTACTATCCTTTATGCTATGCAGATGAAACCTTGTCTTATAAACGTTAGTTTATCATTAAAAAATTAACATAACTCTTTATTCAAATACTTAAAAAATATCAAATAGTAATTAAAACAAGTTGTTTTTTTTTAATATTTGAGGCTGTTTATGAAGATGTATATATCGTCGTGTTATTAGTTGAGTATTGTGATATTTAACTATTCCGTCGATACAGTGATATATACAGTCACAGATTCTTTTCGCTTTGGGACTGCAATTAATATAAGTCTCATTATTATTTTCAAGTTATGATGCCAAAAAAGTTTAATGTAGTTCTTAAAACCATCAAATAATGACAGTTGAAATACCAAATCATCGAGTGTCTGCTACATTAATTATCAAACATAATAATTATGGTTGTCTATCTTGATGTGCCAGGTGTGAAATTATGTGTCATTTACCAAATTGGAACTGATCGTTCAGACCAGTGATAAATTAGGTTCATAAAATGGTAAACATTTGACATTTCTCAAATATATCATCACCTTAGACGCAATGATCCCGACGCAAATACTTTATTATAAAGGTACTGTGGGCTTAACACCCAGGACATAGATAACCCCAAGTGGTTCGCTACGTTTGGTGACTCAGCAGAGGCGCCCGGGTGAGGTTTGTCCGGGTCTTGGCGACATATGCCTCTGCCCACCAACTGCGTGGTAGGCCGCATCGGGTGAAACAGCCTGAGGAATACCTTCTGACTTCTCCAGCAGGACTCAGAAAATTGCCTCGCACTGCAATGGGAGGGATGGAATCATACATCCATCCCTCCCGGTCAAACTGATCAAACTCCAGATTCCCATCCCATCCCTCATACCTCTTTCCTTCCCAGAACTTCCTCCACTCCCTTTCCCAAAATGACCCACACGGCATTCCCAAAAGCTTTGGAGCTGAAGTTTCACAAATCCTACAATTATAATATCCCGTAATTTTTCACAGGTGCCAGTATTATGCTAAAAGTGATAAAATTTGACTTAACATGGTAAGTTACATATTTCATAAAGGTTTTAGTTACATACTGTGTTCCGTCACGCCGTTTTGCTTTGACAGGCCGTGTGCTAACCAATCGTATGGTCAGCATTTGAACTGTGTTGTTTAAATTCGCACACGTCAGCTATAACCACGGAGGGCCGTGAGCCGAACAGTCGCACAAAAACCGTTCGTCCTGTCAAAACACTATCGCCGGTTATCTATCGGAATAATCACTTAATACGTATTTTATCGCAATTTAATTTAAAATAACGAGTGCTAACGAACCACGATCAACGTTCCAGTGCTGACAGATGAGTCTCACCAGGCAGATTTCATTCGCCACCCGGTAAGTTGATTGTGAATTAACCTTACGAATTGTGTTTTCGCATTCGCCTGTCACAAGCCATAGACTTCATTTATGCTTTATCTGTGTGGATTAGCCCTTTAAAGTACGGCTATCCCAACCCTTGTTCGTTCCTCGAACATACTGTTTAACCCTTTCCGGACGAATCTCGCGCACTGCGCGGCAAGCATACTTAGTTAGAATAGTCGTAACCCCGCGCACTGAGCGGGAGAGTGGCCAGCCTGTTTGAATATTTGTTTTTGAGAATCGGAGTGTTTTTTCCCTTAACTATGACTGTACAACCATTAACCATTTATTCGAAAAAACGTATTTTCTCAATATTATTTGAATCTATAATATTATATTTAGTCTATTGCTTACTTGTAAGAGATTTATTAACCAGTCTGTGCTTAACGTTCGATCCGGTATGTTTATATACGCTCGAGAGATTAGTATACAAGTATACGGGGACCTTCTTGAATCAATCTTGAAACAAATATAATTTTCTACGTTAATTAAAAAAAGTGTTATTTTTATATAAATTATCTCATTTTTATCATAAATCTAAGTGCTATAATAGTTTGATTTGTGTTTTTTCGGTTCTTATGAGAAGATCGCAGAAAAAACTATTCTATAATAATATTAACAACATATTCTATAATAACAACAAATTCTATATCAACAAATTCTATAATAATATTAACAACAATACTATTTGACAGTGCAAACTTCAACAATTCCTCTCCAGTCTAAATAATAAAAATAACGTTCTTACAGTAAATCTGAACACTAAAACAACACATAATATTAATAATAAGTGCTAACTTTATTAAAATAAAGTGTTAAAACTGCAGTTTTTTAGTGTCCCAGTGCCAAAAGTTCAAAAACGGAAATTAAATACGCCTATACAAAATACATATCACTCTACCTTGCGTCAGTGTAGTTAAACCAGTGGTTCTGAAACGGAGTTCAATTATTTATATAATAAAAATAATAATTATAATTATAATAATATACAATGGATGTCCAATCATATATCTCAAATGCAGAAAGGGCAGTCAACGCCATAAACAAAGTGCTTCTTGACCCTGAAAATAAGTTCAACAAGGACCAAATCGCAAAAATTACACCCATAGCATGCAAAATCTTAGCAGCAATTGGCAGCATGTCGGCAGCGGTAGCTGCCAAAACTGGTACCTTGGAAGGAGAACTGCGGGCATACAAAGATATTCAAAAAATTATTCCATCTCAAAACAATATTAATATCTGTGAGGTAATCCACGAAATGAACGAAATTACGGAGAAGTCGAAAAATATAATTTTGTGCAATGTAACCTGAAAGTGCAAAGGTAACAGCTACTGACAAAATCTTGGATGACCAAACTGCAGTAACGGAAATAATTTCCAATATAGATATACCTGCAAAAAATAAAATTATTAAAGTTTACCGATTTGGTAATAATAATAATAACAAGCCAAGACCAATTAAAATCCAGTTTGAAGACTCCCAGACAGCTAGAATACTACAAGGAAAAAAACATCTCTTAAAAAATAATGTACGCATTTACTCTGACTCGACCCCAGCACAGCAAAAGCACCTAATGGACTTAAGGACGGATCTTGAAAAACGTAAAGCCAATGGAGAAACGGACATAACTATAAAGTATATACATTCGTCACCTAAAATAGTCAACATCCATCCAAAAAACCGAGTATAACTAAGCTGAAAATATACTACCAAAACATCCGTGGACTACGAACCAAACTAGACGATCTACACGCAGCTCTTCCGTCCCATCATTATGACGTATACGCACTTACGGAAACCTGGCTTGACTCTGCAATAAAATCATCTGAACTTGGACTTACTAACTACAAAATTTTTCTTTGTGACAGAAATGCCAGATCAAGTTCGAAGTCAAGAGGTGGAGGTGTTTTAATAGCAATTGAACGAAAGTACTCATCTAGGAAGTTACCGACGAAAAACAACAACATTGAACATTTATTTGTGCAAATCTCTACTGGACTGGAAAAAATTATTATTGGAACCACCTACCTACCACCCCTCTCCGATATTCAAACATACAGAAACCATTGTGAAGACGTTGAACATCTCCTGTCAAAATATCAAAACTCAAAACTTGTTATTCTTGGAGACTACAACCTTCCAAATCTAAAATGGGAATCCAACGACAGCGGCTACATCACAAACGAAAGCGAAAATGACCGGGCACGAGAAATCTTGGACACAGCAAATTTTTTAAACCTCTACCAGCACAATTTCATCTATAATAATAACGATCGCTTACTAGACTTGGTACTATCAAACATCCTTAAAATATCTGTAGAACTGTCTAATGATCCGCTCCTACCTGCCGACAATCACCATCCTCCCCTATACACGAAATTAAACATACCCTGTGATAACGATGCCAAACCTGAACAAAAAACTCTGAACTTTAAACGAGCAGACTTTGACTCAATTAACTGCCATCTCTCAAATATAGACTGGTCTTTTTTGTCTGATGAAAATATTTATAAATCTTTAGACATACTTTATTTTACATTTTCTAACACAATTAAATCCTATGTACCTTTTTACACGCCGAAAAAGTATACTTACCCAGTTTGGTTCTCATCGGAGCTAACTGCCTCTCTTCAGCAAAAAAAAAGTCAACACAAAAAATTCAAACAAAGCAAATCCATAGCTGATTATATAAACTTTAGGGAAACTAGGAAAAAATGTAAAGATCTTTCTAAACATTGCTACAAAATGTACATAACTACCATCGAGAATAATGTTTTTAAATCCAAAAATCTCTGGAAATTTCTTAAAAAATTAACAATGAAAACACGGATTACCCACCAATAATGCAAATGAATGGAATCAGACATTGACATTGAGACATTGTAAACCTTTTTTCAGATTTCTTCAAAAACGTATACGATGACGAAACCCCCGATGATAAAATACCCGAATACAAATTTAGTAATACTACACACTTAACAAATTGCCATATCACACAAAAATCTTGCGAACAGAAATTACTTTCCTTAGACACTGACAAATCTGCTGGCCCAGACAACATTCCACCAATATTCCTTAATAAATGCTCCAATGCATTATCTAAACCGCTTACAGTACTATTCAACCGCCTCTTGTTCCTTGGATATTTTCCAAGCCGCTGGAAATCGAGCTTCATTACACCTATCCTCAAAAAAGACACTGACATAACCAATTATCGCCCCATTTGTATACAGGAAGTACTTTCTAAGCTTTTTGAATCAATGGTTCTTGATGAAATCTATCCCAAATTAATAAAACTAATCGACCAAAAACAACACGGTTTTATCAAAGGTAGATCAACCGCAACTAACGTAACAATATTTCAAAACTTTATATTAGAATCTTTTGCAAAAAATAAACAAGTCGACTGCATATATACAGACTTTTCAAAAGCATTCACAAAGTATCCCATAAACTACTAACCCGAAAACTATTTGCCCTAGGAGTAAGAGACAACATGTTAAAATGGTTTACTAGCTATTTAACTAATCGTAAACTATTTGTTAAAATAAAATCTTTGCTATCGAAAGCTTTCTGTGCGACCAGTGGCCTACCGCAAGGTCACCTTGGTCCGGTTTTGTTTCTCATTTTCATTAACGATATAACCCACAAACACCGGCAGCTCTGCAAAGTCAGGACCGTTCCAGGAAAAGGGTAAGGTACCGGTGACCACAGGCAAATTGAAAAATAAGCCTGAAAAAATCTTGATCAGCGAAGAGCCCCACACTTCTACTTCTACTTCAACTTCTACTTCTACTTCTAAAGTAAGTGAGGAAAATCGCACTAACGACGCTCACAACGCTGAGTGGCAGACAATTAAACGTAAGCCGCGTAAACGTCTTCCCATCGTTACGGGTACCAAAACGGATTCAACATTACGAGCCGTAGCTCGTAAGTTCTATATTCACGCGTGGCGATTTACCGCGGGAACAGAGGTGCCAGTTATAGAGGAATACCTAAAAACGATAGTCTCTACCGAATTTGAGGTAGTTAAATTAAACGCTCGAGGAAACTACAGCTCATTTAAGATAGGCGTCCCGGAAGAGAACCGAGAAATCTTTCTTAACCCATCAGTCTGGCCAACAGGTATTGCTGTAAGTAAATATAAATTTTTACAAGCAGCTAATAAGGAACGTATCTAATTAAATGGCAAGCTTAGATATACTTTACCAAAATGTTCGTGGACTAAATACCAAGACGGAAGAATTTTCGAGGAATTTACTACTACAAAACTACGAAATTATCTGCCTGACGGAAACATGGTTGACCTCCTCTGTCTTTGACTCGGAATTATTCGACAAGCGCTATACAGTCTACAGGCGGGACAGAGATAACGATGCACGCGGAGGCGGTGTATGCATAGCGGTTAATAATACACTAACGTCCCAGAGAATGCAAATCCTTGAAACGGAAGGCGAACACATCTGGCTGAAAGTGACAAAAAATAAATTTACAGCGTACATATGTGTTGTATATTTCTATTGCACGGATGATTCAGAGAATCGAATAAAATTCTACGATTATATTGATCAAGAATATCAATCGAAAATATTAAAGGATAGAAACGTCATTATAATGGGCGACTTCAATTTCACTAACAAATCCGATGAGGTTATGTTAGAGCATTTATATTTTTTGAATTCTAATGATCTTAAACAACAAAATGTGATAAAAAATCATTTTGGCAATATGCTTGATTTAGTATTGAGTAACACGAATAGATGTGACGTCAGTCGATGTGATGAACCCTTGGTCCTTGAAGATAAATTTCATCCGACCTTATCAATTCTTATGAAGTTATTCAGGACAAAGTGTAACCGACGTCAGTTGCGAAATAGTACTAAACGCCCGGCACTATCTACCTACAACCATCAGTTCCAGTACAAACGAGCAAACATGCCGTTAATAAATGACATACTCTCAGAATTCAACTGGAACTACCTATACACGATATTGGATGCAAATGACGCAGTCAAGTACTTAAACAATGTTTTATTCAGTGTTTTTGAAATTTGTATCCCTACTAGAAAATATGTATGTAAAAATGTTAATTATCCAGCGTGGTTCTCTAAAACAATTATAGATAAATTAAAAAGCAAAGAATCGCATCGAAAAAGGTACAAACTGCGTGGGGATCACTCAGATTACTTGTTATTTTCTGCGATGCGATCCGAGCTTAAAAAAGATATTGCAATTGCAAAACGCCAATATTTAGAAAAAGTTCAGTTTGGGATCAAAGATGATGTCAAATATTTTTGGGATTTTATTAAATCTCAAAAAGCAAATCCTCATACCCAAATAAACTTAAGCGACGGAACGGCGACTATTTCCGATCCCGAAATAGTTAGCCAAAAATTTGCTGACTATTTCAAATCAGTGTACAGCCAGACAGCCCCTCTACTAAATCTAGACTTTACTCGAACAGAGGAGCCCTGGAATATCGGAAAAATCAGTCTTGGGCTAACCTGTGCAGAGGAAGTAGATGCCTGTACTCGGACTTTAAAGCTCGATAAGGCGGCAGGCCCAGACGGAATACCCCCTAATACAATTGCTTATATTTCAAAAATCATAAGTCATCCACTGAGTTATATATATAATCTAAGCATTTTTACTGGTTGTTTCCCCCATTCCTGGAAACTCACGCGTGTGAGCCCAATTTTCAAAGCTGGAGACAAGGCTGATATTAAGAATTACAGACCTGTTGCCATTCTGTCAACTATACCCAAAATATTTGAAATGATTATTTATAAGAAATTACATCACCAAATTATGCCGTTTCTAGGAGAAAACCAATACGGTTTCATGCCAAGAAAATCTACGGTATCAAATTTGTTAACATTTTCGCGATTGGTGGCCGTCGGACTGGACTCGAGACACCAAACCGATGTAGTGTATACGGATTTTGCCAAGGCTTTTGATCGAGTTGATCATGATATTTTATTACTTAAAATGTTTAAACTTGGCTTCGATCAACTGACACTTATCTTCTTCGCGTCATATCTAAAATCCAGAAGACAATATGTATCAATAAATGGACAGGAATCTAAACGATTCCCCGCTTTGTCAGGTATTCCCCAAGGGTCAAACCTTGGTCCTCTGTTGTTCCTAATACTTATAGACGACATCCAGGTCTGTGTAAAATATAGCAGATGTCTTTTATTTGCGGATGATCTCAAACTTTTGATGGAAATATTATTTTACGAAGACTGCTTAAAAATGCAATCTGACCTTGATGCCATAGCAGAATGGTCAGATAAAAACAAATTAGAATTTAATATAAAAAAATGCGTAACAATGACATATACCCGCTCTCAGAAGCCCGTAGTCTTTGATTACACCATTAAAGAGAAAAAATTATGCCGAGTCAATAGCTATAAAGATCTCGGTATCGTCTTTGATCCCAAACTAACATTCTCGGACCACATATCACGACTTACTACAGCATGCTACAAACTCCTGGGATTTATCACCAGAACATGTAAACAATTTCACGACCCAGATGCAATGATAGCCATGTTTGATGGCGTCATACGAAGTAAGCTGGAGTATGCTAGTGGTGTGTGGACTCCGCAACAAACTAAGTATATTAATATGCTGGAACAAATCCAGAAAAAATTCCTCAGGTATGTCTATATGCGGATGCGTGGAACTTATCCAAGGTTCATGCACCATGTGGACTTACTTGAGGCAACAAATAGATTTAGTTTGGAAACTAGACGTCATGCAAATCTTGCAATACTTAGTTTTAACATAATCCATAACTATATTGATAGCCCGTTCCTCTTGGAATGCTATGGTTTATACGTGCCCGAAAACTTCAGCCGTAGTCGTCGACACGACTTATTCAAAATACCATACGGCAGAACAGATATTCTAGCACAACATAGCATGACAAGAGGAATGGTGCTATTGAATGAAATCTCAGAAGCACTAGATATATATAATTCTTCTTTAAATAGCCTAAAGTTTTTTTTGTATAATAATTATCTTCATAGGTGTTAAGATTGTCAAATTGAGAATTGTACAGTAATTGGATAATCTATCTGTTGTGCAATAAAAAAAAAAAAAAAAAAACAAATTGCTTCGACGATGTCGAGGTATTGCTCTTTGCTGATGACATCAAGCTATACAAAAAAATAACTGATGTAAATCATTGCCAAATACTACAATCAAATATTAAGTTTAAAGATAATTTGACTTTCCCTGACTTTCTGCAGAAATAAAAATCCTGTTTTATTTGAATATTCCATTAACAATACAGCTTTAGAAAGAGTCACGGAAATGAGAGATCTCGGAATTATTTTGGATGAAAAACTAAGTTTCGCCAATCATATCCACCAAATTGTAAACAAAGGCATGAAAACACTAGGCTTCGTATTAAGAACAACTAAAAACTTTAACTCCATACAAGCCTCCATTAACTCCATACATATCTCTAGTTAGAAGCATAATTGAATATAACTCAGTAGTTTGGTATCCCTCTTACAAAATTCATATTAATAACATTGAGCGAATACAAAAAAAATTTCTGCGTTTTATAAATTTTAAATTAAATATCCCACTAGAAGACTTACAATATCATTTCTTATTAAACACTCTAAAAATACACACATTGGAAGACAGGCGTAAAATAAACGACTTAACTTTTTTATTCAAGATTCTAAACTCTAAATTCGACTGTTGCGAACTTCTGCAACTCATAAACTTACGAATACCTACAATAACAACACGACAAAATACACTATTCCACTGCAACACACATAAGCGCAATTACATTGCGAACTCCCCAATACAACGGTTTCACACTATGGGAAACCAATACTTAGGTGATGTCGATATATTTAATATTAACTTTGCGAATTTTGTGGATTACGTAAAAGACCTATTTCAATACTATTCCTAAATGGAAGTTATATTTTTGTAAACCAGTCAAATCGCTGTATTTTTTAATTTATGTTCTTGTTATTTATTTTGTTTCTCGCATATACTTATGTAATTTTATTTTTATTATTTCTTTCTTTTCTTTAATAAAAATATACAGATGTCCGGGAGTTAAGTGAACTAATTTAGAAGAAGTATAAACGAAAAGTAACTTTTTTCGAAACTCCTTTGTTTTTTTTTCTCACGCAAAATATTTTTAATCATTAAAATGTACTATCATTTAGAATCATCTACCAAAGTAAGTGCACTTTACTCCGCACACATGTTTGTATATCCTTGGCCTGTCGTACGTGTGCCGTCCATTTATTTAAAAATAATAATAATATGGTCACCCTAAAATCTTAGTGACATACACGATTAACAAAAACATATTACAGCAAATGCGCAAATAAACGTGTATTAATTCAAGATTTTAGGTTGTGGAAAATATTACGACCAAACTAACAAATCATGCAGATCGTCCCCGAAGGGTTAATTCCCTCTTGATATGATTCTTACATTTCTGAACTAATTTTAAGAGGCGGTAAAAGTCTTATTCGCATTTTGCAATGAACTAATTTAATGAAAGCATATTTTTAATTATTTTAAACTCAACAGCTATAAACAAAAAATATATTTTTCTAAACATCAGTAAGTTTTGCCGTCAACTCGAGAAAAATCAATATATGGTTTCAAGTTTAAACAGATACTTCCTTTCAAATATTGATTATTTAAAAATACGCAAGGTGCAATATCTTTCCGAGGCTAGAGCATTCTCAGATCATTGAAAAAGTAGCAAAAAAGATAAATTAAAATCAATGAAATCAAGTTTTTTTTCACATGTAAGTACTTATGTGGACGTGGTATACTCTTTATAAATTATATAATATAATTAAATAAAGCAATGAACTTTCGGTGTATAGAGGCGTCCATAAACTAAAATCTGATGTGTATTTTTTTTTAAAATTGTGCTCCACCCAATAATTCATTCAATGCAGGTAAGAAATGAACGCACAGAAGTCGAACGCCAGGGCTGAAGTTTAGAATAATTCTGCGACAGTAAAAAAGTTAGTTTTTCATATGTAATAATAGATAAGCTATTTTTAATATCTATCATAAAGAATACAAGTCAAAAACAACAACTTTTCAAGAGAGCGATTTCATATTTACTACCTGTACTTCTATTGGGTGATTGAGTAACAAATGAATATTTTTTCATTTTGATACCAAGTGAAGATACGAGTATTATGTTCCCAGAGAGAAAAAATTATCAAACAAATTTTTATTTTTTTTATTTTTTTTATTTTTTTATATTTTTTTTTACTTATCCTGTTTATACCTCGAAGAATAGATATAAACTGGGAGCGATATGTTAAAATCTGTATAATACTCGTACATTTGAGCAATATTTAATGTCACCTCAGTTGGACATGGACCTTTTACAGAAACCTCTTAGAGCTCTTACTACACTTTACGATATTTTGAAGAATGAGATGGCAAAGTTTGCAAAGACGATTTTTCATAATAATTTACCGATTTCTGATTTTAAGGTTGAATCTTGCATAAAGTATTGTAGTATAACATATGCGTATTTTAAATGATTTTTTTTACCATTTTAAAACATACCTTTATGTGCAAATAGATCCATATGCAAGCAGTTAGGACATAATAATTCATCGCTTAAGGTTCTAACTACTTTTTTCCTTATGCCATTCCAAGGTGGGCAACATACTAATTAAATATGTGCCTTTAAAATTTCCCCTTAAACTGAAATACTTTACACATTCATCACACACGAACTTCAAAATAAGAAAACGTTCAATATAATTATTATGATAAATCGTCTTTGCGAACTTTCACATCTTAGAACATGGTAAGGAAAAGTTAGAACCCTATCAAACTAAAGTATCGAACTACACTGCACTTCGTAACACCGATCAACTGTCAGATTCAAACAAAATGACAATTCCAAAAGGTTCAGATTGATGTTAGAACCGTTTAAAATAAATGCTGTGAAAACTATGTGCTGGAAGTTCATCGTACAGTTATCTACGGAAATACAACACGGTTCTGAAATTTATTTTGCTTAAAGAAATTAGCAAAAGAAACAGTTTTGCATTTAAAGGAAATTATCATTTTAGAAAAAATCAGATAGAACCTTGTCTACTTAAGGTGATGCTAAGTTAAGTAATGCAATCATCATGAATGAACAAGAGAATTTTTCTATACTGGAATCCAAAATAAAAATACCAATGCAATCATAAAAATACTAGGCTTTTCATACAAACACAAGAGCATCGCTTTAGTATAAAACCACCACCCGGAATTGAAACGTTCCTTTAAATGGCTTTAGCCGTTTTTCGTAACAGATCTTAGTAGACTGGTACTTCCGCACCCTTCCCTTCCCCATCTCTTTCCCATCCCCAGTACATCCAGCCTCACAATAGACCCCAATTGGGTACACCATAGTCTCACTGCCTTCATACGTTTTGAAACGTGCAGTGTTCACATTAAAAATAAATGCATGATTTTCCCATATTTATGTACTTGTGTTCTGAGATTAAATTATAATAAAATGTAAGTATTACGTGCCTACTTAGAATTCCAGGAATCATTTACTAATCTTGAAAAGGACTTCGGTACACGCTGAGTGATTGGTCATCGACAGACTCACCTGCAGAGTGTTCGTACCACCGGAATATTTTTTTTTTAAATGTAAAATAAATCTATAAAAATACATATATACGTCTATAAAATAAGTGTGGTGAGAAAATGAAGAAAATTTTTGTAGTTCTTATTCAATGTATGATACAGTACAATAGTTACATATTATGTGCTAATATTAAAATCACTTAATGTATTTTAATAAAGTTACAAACTAAGTACAATGGGTATTTAAAAGTACAAATTAAACTTTTCATATTACAAAAATTGAAAATAACTTCTTTGTAAGTATGAATACATTTTCCTCTCCTTGTATTATTTGTCAGTATTTCTCGGAATTATATCAATTTAAAAAAAGTAATTCTCTTGTTTATGGGAACAATTGCCCATTAATATATAAAATTCCTTTCAATCAGCTCCTAGGGAATAATAATGCGTTACATCCCAACAAAATATCAGCGTGCATTGATATCTTCGTGGCATGAAGAAAAAAATAGTTACGAGGGACACATTTGTCACAGCACGCGCCGTTAGTACGATATAGCATAATAATAACTTATTTATCATGTTATTAGAACTTTGTACGTGGTCGTTTTTTATGACCAATCGTCTTAGAAAGGTTGATTTCTGAAAAAAAATGGGTAAATCGTACTTAGCGTGACGAAATCTTTGTAAAAACATTAGAATTATATCCTGTATATACCATTTTTTTTTGTATATTAAAATTTTTGACGCCATCACATAAATCAACTTAATAGCCCTCATCTGATCAAAGGTCCATCTTTTGAATGTATTATGAATATTACCCAAGAGTATGGTGAATCTATTGCATATGTTTCTATCCCAATATTTTAATTATTTCTATTGTTTTATGTGGTTCTTAAAATCTGTTTTGAGTATTACCAAATTTCATTCCCTTGGAGAATAAACAGGTTTTCGTATTGTCTGATACACATACTTGTGTTATGTCTATGAATGTTGTTGTTTAATACAATATTGTTTTTGTGAGAGGTTTTGTTTTTATTATTTTATTTATAAATATCATCGCGTTCAAGCATCTATTTCATTAGTAGTCTATTTAGCTCCTTTATCATTTTAGTCACTTGTTAAAATCTATTTCGTATAAGCTGTATTCGCATTGCCCTACTTTGAATAAATCGCAATTTATTTTATTTTCTGTCATTACAGTAGAAAGTAATCGCTGAGCAGTACTTAAAACGTGGAGAAATAATGAAGTTTTTTATAATGGTAGTTAGACTAAAATTTTAAAAAGATATAAATGATAAAAAAGTTGTTGTTTTACTGTCGATATATTTAAAGCCCGTCCTTACTGCAAATATTACGAATACACGCACATAAGTTTAAATCACAATATCGTATATTGTATAAAAGACATGAAAAAATTATGAAAATACAGATTAATTTTTTGCCCCTTCAAATGAATATAAACTCTTGTTAAGTTTAATCTATTCAAGAGACATTACATTCACTTTTTACATTCTATAATCTCTCGTGTATCTAAGCTTTTGATATGTAAGTAGGTTATTTTTTTGTTCGTTCTGTCAGTATGGAAGAGACAGGCATATCTGAGTGAGACAGCATGACCGAGACGTATAAAAAGGCGTGTCTGTTTTAACTCGTCCTCTTTTCAATAACAAACTCTTATACTGTTCATTGTATCAATACGTATAGCTACCTGAATAAAACCAAATAGTACGGAGTACCCGCATGCATTTTATTAATAAGTAATCTGGGTGATCGGCACGGAAGATCACTACAGTTAGCGCAGCTTAAAAAGGAAGCTGAACAGCCGTTAAATTCTTCCTGGAGGAAGAACCACAGTAGGCGCAGCTGAAAGAACCATAGTTTGGTTATAATCCCACCGAGCATCGCGGAAGGGATTAATGTCGTAAGAAAAAAAAATGGGGACAGCTTCACGGACAGTAGCGGACATTGAAGGAGCATCAAGGCAAGGAACTGGCAAGGAGATTCAAGGCGCTGAGCTCAAGGAATCAGCAGCCGAGAAACCGGGTGAAAAACGGATCCAGGCAGCTTGTACCGGGAGCCGACAAAGGAAGGCGTGGCGGTGGTGACCGGACGAGAAGGACGACCGGGAATCCGGACGGAGCCAGAAGACGGTCGGACGCAGAAGGGCGGCGATCGGCAGGCAGCATCAATCATAAGATTCGTGAGTTGAGTGCTGTTTGTTGTTTTTTCTGATTATTGGTAATCTGTGTGGAAATGGAAGGAGTGGGTTTACCCAGGTTTTGTCACCTTAGGGATGGGCTGGAGAGGTTCGTGCTACAGTTCGAGCAGTTGATCCTCGTCAATGATAAGAAATTTAAATCCGAGGAAAAAAAGGGAGCGGTTTTAATATCCCACCTACACACAGACACGATTGATTGATTTATGTTTTCCAAAAAAAATAACAGAATTATCGGTTGAAAATATATTTTTGTTACTAGAAAACCACATTGGTGTTTCAAAAAATGTTTTTGCGGCGAAACAAAGAGTTGGGGTATCTATAAACGATTATATAGCTAGGTTACGTTGTCTAACAAGATTCTGCAAATTTGAAGGAAGACTGGAAGAAAACTTAAAAGATATTTTTGTGACTGGTTTATTAGAAGGTAGTAATAAAGAAAAAATGTTTTTAGATGCAGAGAAGCTGACTTTAAAAATTACATTAGAGTGCGCATCGGGAATGGATTCATTTTATAAAAATATTACGTGTGTTATGTCTATGAATGTTGTTGTTTAATACAATATTGTTTTTGTGAGAGGTTTTGTTTTTATTATTTTATTTATAAATATCATCGCGTTCAAGCATCTATTTCATTAGTAGTCTATTTAGCTCCTTTATCATTTTAGTCACTTGTTAAAATCTATTTCGTATAAGCTGTATTCGCATTGCCCTACTTTGAATAAATCGCAATTTATTTTATTTTCTGTCATTACAGTAGAAAGTAATCGCTGAGCAGTACTTAAAACGTGGAGAAATAATGAAGTTTTTTATAATGGTAGTTAGACTAAAATTTTAAAAAGATATAAATGATAAAAAAGTTGTTGTTTTACTGTCGATATATTTAAAGCCCGTCCTTACTGCAAATATTACGAATACACGCACATAAGTTTAAATCACAATATCGTATATTGTATAAAAGACATGAAAAAATTATGAAAATACAGATTAATTTTTTGCCCCTTCAAATGAATATAAACTCTTGTTAAGTTTAATCTATTCAAGAGACATTACATTCACTTTTTACATTCTATAATCTCTCGTGTATCTAAGCTTTTGATATGTAAGTAGGTTATTTTTTTGTTCGTTCTGTCAGTATGGAAGAGACAGGCATATCTGAGTGAGACAGCATGACCGAGACGTATAAAAAGGCGTGTCTGTTTTAACTCGTCCTCTTTTCAATAACAAACTCTTATACTGTTCATTGTATCAATACGTATAGCTACCTGAATAAAACCAAATAGTACGGAGTACCCGCATGCATTTTATTAATAAGTAATCTGGGTGATCGGCACGGAAGATCACTACAGTTGGCGCAGCTTAAAAAGGAAGCTGAACAGCCGTTAAATTCTTCCTGGAGGAAGAACCACAGTAGGCGCAGCTGAAAGAACCATAGTTTGGTTATAATCCCACCGAGCATCGCGGAAGGGATTAATGTCGTAAGAAAAAAAAATGGGGACAGCTTCACGGACAGTAGCGGACATTGAAGGAGCATCAAGGCAAGGAACTGGCAAGGAGATTCAAGGCGCTGAGCTCAAGGAATCAGCAGCCGAGAAACCGGGTGAAAAACGGATCCAGGCAGCTTGTACCGGGAGCCGACAAAGGAAGGCGTGGCGGTGGTGACCGGACGAGAAGGACGACCGGGAATCCGGACGGAGCCAGAAGACGGTCGGACGCAGAAGGGCGGCGATCGGCAGGCAGCATCAATCATAAGATTCGTGAGTTGAGTGCTGTTTGTTGTTTTTTCTGATTATTGGTAATCTGTGTGGAAATGGAAGGAGTGGGTTTACCCAGGTTTTGTCACCTTAGGGATGGGCTGGAGAGGTTCGTGCTACAGTTCGAGCAGTTGATCCTCGTCAATGATAAGAAATTTAAATCCGAGGAAAAAAAGGGAGCGGTTTTAATATCCCACCTACACACAGACACGATTGATTGATTTATGTTTTCCAAAAAAAATAACAGAATTATCGGTTGAAAATATATTTTTGTTACTAGAAAACCACATTGGTGTTTCAAAAAATGTTTTTGCGGCGAAACAAAGAGTTGGGGTATCTATAAACGATTATATAGCTAGGTTACGTTGTCTAACAAGATTCTGCAAATTTGAAGGAAGACTGGAAGAAAACTTAAAAGATATTTTTGTGACTGGTTTATTAGAAGGTAGTAATAAAGAAAAAATGTTTTTAGATGCAGAGAAGCTGACTTTAAAAATTACATTAGAGTGCGCATCGGGAATGGATTCATTTTATAAAAATATTACGTGTATTAAATCCGAGAGCGTCGGGCTTATTTCTAGAAGTCATAGACATATGAATATTAGTAGACCTGCCCTAAGTGATTAAAAGCGTATTATCCCCACTCCCCATACCGGTTCCATTGGAGCCGGCTGCTCGCGTATGGCCTCAAGTGAAATTTGAAAACGTGACGTCATCATTCTTGTGCGAACTATGGTCGAGGCATCATCGGTTCATTTTACGAAATAACAAGGCAAAATGTTGACTTGTGCTATGAAAACTTGTAAAAATAGATGTGAAAAAGAGAATAAACCCAATTGTCGTATTACATTCCATATATAAGCATTATTTTACTTTATTTTAAGCATATTCACATCGTATAATATGGATCAGTTGTAGAAACATGTCTGGACGCGAAACACAAAGCTGGTTGGTTGCTGGGAAGTAAATTATGAACATTTATAAAAGTGTCTTAACTAAATACTTAAACGAAATATTCGACTCTGAAAATAGAACCGAATTTTTTTGCCGAATTTGGACTTCGCAAATTTGTTCATAACGTGGCGAGTAATTTGCGCTCCCATATAAAAATGTCTATTCATTCAAAAACAGATTTTACTTTTAAGATGTAAATGGTGATATTATAAAGCGAGATGCCTATTTACTGTCAGATTGATTTATTGACGAATCACAGTCAACTTCACCCCCTTCGTTCTTCAACAGTTGATTTTACCCCTCGCCATTATCTTCTCGTCTATTAATTCCTATGTCTGTGCTAGAAGTAAACAAAATTTGAATAGTAGTGCAGGTAGGAATTATTCTACTTCACCGGCGCGGGCGAAAGACAAAAATGTTACAATTCCGAGATGGAAATCAGTAGAACGTATTCAACAGTTGTAATGCAGATATTGTAATTTAAATAATCATGATTCCAGTAATTATAGATTAAAAAACGTGACGTGTTTTAATAAAGGACATTTTAGTAAAAATTGTCGCGGAAAAAAACGGGAGGAAGTTTCATCTGTCTTTGTGAATTCAAGTGAAATAAATTCAAGGTTAACAAGGAATACCGATCCCATTTATTTGTCGTTAAAATTTAATAACGGTATCATCAAAAAAGGACTATTTTACACTGGTGCAAGAATATCGATCCTATCGGATAAAGATTATTGGGAACACTTTAAAGATGTACAATTAAAGCCGAAGGATTAAACCCTGAAAGATTACAATAATTTTAAGTTACAGTTACTTAGACGATTAATTTTGTCAATTAATTTCAATGGTATAACTAAAGTAATGGAATTTTGTGTTGTAAAGGATGGTTCAACCACTGTGCTTTGTAGAGACTTCGTAAAAGAATTTAACATTGGTTTTACGGGTTTCGAGACGGTTTCTTCACAGTTGAAAAGTGAAATACTCACGCATAATATTCACGACGTAAACAATAATAGTGTCGATACGTTAGTGCGTAAATATCCGGAGGTATTTTCAAGTAAACTAGGTAGATTCAATAAATTTAAAGTTCATTTAAAATTTTAAAAAAATGCAGAACCAAAATTCTGCAATCCGAGAAGTATTCCTTTCGCTTTGAAAGCGAAAGTTGAAACGGAATTGAACCGTTTACAGGAAGAGGGAATTTTAGTTCCGATTAGTTATAGCAAGTTTGCATCTCCAATTGTGCCCGTAGTTAAAAGCGACGGAAGCATTAGAATTTGCGGGGATTATAAATGTACTGTGAATTCACAGATAATTGTTGACAAATATCCCATGCCGAAGATAGAAGTTTTATTATAACAAATTTTTGGCGGAATAATATTTTCAAAAATTGATTTACGACAAGCCTACAGTTGGAACTAGACGAAGAAAGTATGGAATAAACTACGATTTCTACACATTTGGGGTTATTTAAATTCACTAGGCTAGTGTTTGGGATAAACAGTGCACCGGCAATATTCTGTAGAACTATAGCTTCATGTCTACAAGGTTTGAAGAAAACAGCGGTTTTCTTGGATGATATTATGGTTACGGGAGAAACGATAGAGGAACATAATGCTAATTTAAATACAGTTCTTAATAGGTTAAAATATTGCGGTTTTTGTTTAAATATTCAAAAGTGCATTTTTAACGCTTCATCGGTATGTTTCTAAGGGTTTGAAATCTCGAAGGAAGGGATTAAACCTATGGAATACGAACGCAATTAGTAAAGTCGCGCAACCAAAAGATTTATCAGAGCTACGCATTTTTTTATGAATGGTAAATTTTTACCGATCCTTTGTGCCAAATATGTCTATGTTATTAGATCCTATGCACAAATTATTGAAACAAAAATACGAATTTTGATTTTAATCAAGATTGCGTAAAAGTTTTTAGTAAAATAAATCAATTTTATGTGATAATCGAGTGTTAGCACATTACGATCCAAATTTTACTTTGAAGGTAGTTAGGGACGCCTCAACGAAAGGTTTGGGTGCAACATTGTAACATGTGTATAAAAATAATTTACAAAGACCTATTTCTTTTGTTTCTCGTAAACTGACAGAAGCGGAAAAGAAATATTCAATTTTAGACCTCGAGGCTTGTGCAATTGTGTTTGCTTTTAAGAAGTTTTTCGAGTACATTTACGGAAGCGAATTTATTCTAGAAATAGATAATGAACCTTTATGTAGAATTTTTGGTGAAAAAAAAGGAACTCCTGTTTTCACTTGTAATAGATTACAACGTTATGGTGTAATTCTCTCATCTTTTTATTATAAAGTTCAATACGTGAAATCAACATTAAATTGTTTGGATTACTTATCACGCGTACCTGTAGGAGATCCCGTTGAGGGGAATAACATCTTCGATTCAAAAATTTTATGTTCATTCAAAAATAATAGCGAGATGCCAATAGATGTTGAGAAAGTTTGTGATGATCCTAACTTTCTACCTACGTCAAAATAATGATAATTTCTTCTGTCTGATTTGTAAAATGTAGCACCCTGGTCTTTATTCTTCGATTTTCCTATGCTAGTGGTGGTACCCCTTAGGAGGTATACCTTAAAAAGAAACCCTAGCTAAGCCTCTCGATCCCTGTATGAAGTATACAGTAACAAGATCTTAAGAGTTATTTTCGCAATAATGCTCTTTTTCAGCGTTGTGTTATCTTTTTTGGTTTTGAAATTCATATGAAGGGGACTTTCCCTATATGAACGAGCTATTAATGCATATGTTTGTGGTAATCCAGTTTCGTTTAAATAAGAGTGAGTGATCTCTTCGCTATTGAAATTTTAAAACTTGAAATTGTAATTTTCTTATAAAACCGTGCGCTTAACCTACTCTCGTCCCCTACAGTACGTAACTCTAATATAGTAGTTGTCACTTGTATTTTTTAAATCTTTCCGACCTTAAATAAATCCGATAACATGAAATAGTTTCATTATTGCACAAATTAGTAAAATATAGTACCGACATGCATAGAGAATTCCCTGCCATCTCAGCTCCGGGGTCGCCTCCATCTGTTCTAATATATATTAGTTTTGTTACTTGACACTTAATCTTATTAAAGGGAACGAATAAGAGTGGGGGGGAGAGGAGGAAGGAGAAGGGGTAAACGAATGAAATATTTTTCAAACTACGTTGGCTTCTCCACTGACCAATACGATAACGGTGAATGGTGATCATAAATCAAACATTGACTCCGACGCGGCTGGACTGTCCCCATAGCTGGCTACCCATTTCATAAAGATACCGTGACCTACGCGGATCCGTTCACGTCCGAGAGAAAACGAATTAAGTCATCACGCCATTTCCGAAATCGCTCCAACGCCCATACCTCCGGAAGACCTACTGTACTGGCTCTAGATAGGGAAAGTAATTGCATCCCATATCATGATGCTAACGCAAAAGGTGTGTCATGTAGGTTTCGTCTGATGAAGCTCATCTCCAACGCGCTGTCAGACCTACACTCCACCTCAAAGAAACTGTTGTAATTCCGCCAAGGGAGCGTTCTAGTTGGCTTACATCAGCCTCCCGGTCGACACCATTGGATAATGTAATAGCGCTGCGGACTTATTCTCACGTGATATCACGTCGTCGCCCCCTCAACGTGAATTTTACAGACACCCCAAGGTATCTCCATTCTAGACGCCCCGACTGCGGACCATGTCCCCGTTCATTACAAGGCGGCATCACAATTTTTCATTCCTCTCTCACGCCCCTCACGCAACATGGTCCCGTCAGAGGGAATAGTTTTCAACATCCTGTTAGTCCGCTCCGTCCACGTTGGCAACCCCTATCACATGGTAGCGAGAGAAAAAAAATCCTTCTGATTGGCCCGTATTCGTGGGATACGGTTTTACAGCGTCACTATCTGTCATCAACCAACTATGAAGTTTAATCGAGGTTCAAATTCGGGGATGAGGTAAAGGTTTGCGAATTATACTACCGAGGTAATATCGGACTTGTTGAGGAATCCTGAAAAATTGACATGTTGGTTTTATATACATATTAAAATGGATTAGTGGTAATTGTTAGTCGACAGATGTCAGCATCGCTCGTTCTAAGTTAAACTGGAACACCTCAATTGGAAATGAAAACACTGACCAAGCTCCTACCCGCTAATAGCAAAAATCCTGTCGGGAAACACACGACCATTGCTCTTGGGTGGAGCGTCCCGTAATTACTACTAGATTTATCCTGAGATGGTAACCCAATATTTTATATCTTAATCCGAGATATCTACAATCTTATTTTCCTAATTTGGTTTTGTTATCCACACTACCCACCGTAATGAATGTACTTCGAACTTTCCATTTTCTACTAATCTATATTTGAATTGCCTATAGAGTTAACCCCATAAATGTAAAATCAACACCCCTCCCTAACCTAGCAATTATTGAAATCTAACAGCAAGGTCTTTTATTATGTTTAATGAAGACTTCAGGGATATTATTTTGTCTATCATAAATGTATTTATAATACGCGGCTTTGATCGAGCCTAACACTCGCGTTCCTATACAGTTCAAAAGGACATGTTAAAACTCTTTAAATTTAAACAGAACACTTTACTACTTTGATTTGAGATTTTTATCTTAAGGTATCTAGCACTGAGTTCCAACTCTCTCAAGTCTGAATTTAATTATTTAAAATACCGCGACGTATTTACTCTGCAAATTCACTCCTCAAAACTGCCGAAACTTTCCAAAACTGTTTAAATTAATTTGAGTACTTTTGTTTAAAATCTCGCGACGCACTTACTCTGCAACTAACTCCCCAAAAATTGTCAAAAAACTGTCCCCATTTTTTCTAAATCTGACTATTTATAACTGTATTTTCCCATTAATCACGTTAAAAATATGCTATTCTAAAATTAATGACTCGTATGTTCTTTTATATTAAGGTCATAGTCGCATCATGCTAATTAGGCCATTCTGGTTATTTCAAAAAGGATCACACCCTGAAACCTGTTTCTTGTGATCAAATTATCAGGCGCGGACTGGAAAAGCGAGTTCCGATTCCCATAGGGCGCTTTCAATATAATGCTTTAGTGAACGCTGTTGTTTGAAGTGTGAATTCCGGACTTTTTATTTTAAAATGCTATTGTGTCCGCAAAATTGCTTTAATGACTGCCGTTAGCTACCCTGATAGACGAATGTCTCTTTATACTAACCAGTCCAACCCGAGAAATGCCCACTGCAACCATCCTTGACTGAGGTCACAATCTAACGTAGACCTGTAGCAGTATCCCCTACCGTCTACAGTTGTTTATGATGTGGTACGCTTTGTTTTTAAAGCTTTCACGAGCCTAGCTTTGATCATCTTCAATTTGCCTCTGATGACTCACTTTCCCCTCACTTTTCTACGTGAACCCATCACACTTCCGCGATCTTTTTTGTCTCCAACTTCCGATTTTTTTCCTGATTGAACGTAATTTTATTGCCAAATATTCTAGTACACTCCTTCTTTTGGGTGTGTTTTTTTCATTTATTCGGGGCTGTACCTTTGTTTTGTCTCATTCATTCACGAAAAAGACATAAATAAGTTATAATGTGCCAAACATCACTTGAAAATGTTAACAAAAAAGCTATAAAATTTATTTTATTTCTGGCCATTAATTTTAATGAATTTTCTTCCTCCTATACCCACCATGTAAAGTCTAGTGGGTACTTTAGACTAAAATTCTATTCAATCTTTCCACTTGAATTTTAAAGAAATCAGAAACCTTTTTCTCGAGTAACAGATCTGTTGCAACCCTATCTCGCGTCGTCCCATGTGGTGCTACGCGTTTAAAAGGGTTGTGAATCCCTCAAAAATGTCAAGTAAATCAACCTTGAATCTGAGTGGCTTTTGCTAGTGCGTTAACCTAACCATTTGGTGAGAATATTTTCAAGGTCGATGTCATATAAATCAAAGCTTAAACCACACCCCTCTCTTAAGATATCCTTTGTCCTGTTAAAAGTCGTACCTCCTTCTTTCTCCCTGTAATCCGATTGGGCAATTCAATTCTTCTGATAATCCCTGATAGAAAATTCCTATCCATGTATGCAGTTCCCTTTAATTCATACGCGCCTGTTCCGATATATGTCTCTACCATGACGGTTTATACCATTTTCCTTGGGAAAGACATTGGTCTATCACAAGTTAAAGCAGAATCTAATACTGACAAATTATTATTAGAGATAAAAAATTATCTTAGAACAGGGTGGCCAAATAAAGTCAATAAGGATGATTGCAAATGGATTTATTGGATAAAAAGGAACGATTTATCAATAATTGATGATTGTATTTTCTGGAACCATAGGTTAGTAATTCCAATAAGTTTAAGGGATAAGATATTAATCTTATTGCATAAATCTCATCTAGGGATCGCCAAGATGAAAAAGATAGCTAGAGGCTATTTTTGGTGGCAGGGTATAGACAGTCAAATTGAACTTTTAGTTAGAGAATATGGAAGTTGTGCAGAAATTCAATCATCACAACCTAAGAGTGAGTTAACTCCATGGCCAATAACGGAAGAAATTTGGAGTAGGGTCCATATAGATTACGCAGGGCCTATTGGAAATAAATATTTTTTGGTAATTATAGATTCAACCTCAAAATGGTTGGATTGCGTGGAAGTAAATTCACCCAACTCAGATAATACCATTAAAATCTTAAAGAGATTATTCAGTTATTTCGGTAGTGTACAAACCTCAGTTTCTAATAATGGAGCAGCATTCATGTCAGCAGACTTTAAACAGTTTTGCGAGTTAAATGGCATTAAACATTTAACAACACCTATTTATCATCCTCAATCTAATGGGTTGGCAGAGAATGCAGTAAAAACGTGTAAAAAAATTTTAAAGAAAATATTGTTAGAAAAAAAATTTCAGTCAGGTTATAATGAGAAGTTAGAATGTTTTCTCATAGATTATAGGAATGCACCACACTGTACAACAGGGTTAGAGCCAGCAGTTGTAATGTTTGGTAGAAGGATAAGGTAAAATTTGAATAATTTAATACCTAGAGGGGGGAAGGTAAAGGAAAATATGATTGATAAAGATACCAGAATGATGTCAAAATGTTAGAAAAATCAGAAATTCTATTATAAAAGAAATAACAAAGTATCTACGAATTTTAAAATTAATCAGAAAGTTATGGTCAGAGATTTTAGAGACCAAAACAATGATAAGTGGGTACCAGGGAAAGTACATAAACGTTTGGGAAATAAACTATATTTAATTGAAGTTAAATTGAATAATAAACTCATGTATTGGAAAACACATTTTGATCAGTTCTCAAAACTGTGTGTATCATGGGAAAAGAACCCTAGTATTTTAATCCGTGAGTCTGAGATGAGGAGGCTATCGTTCGATGAGTACGATGTCTCCGACTTTTTTTTTTTATGAGACACCTCACAAGAGTGTCCCTGCCTGTGCAGTGTACAGACAGGGGAACTATGTCACCACCCGGTTGGGCGGCGTTGTGAGGCGGAATAAGGTAGGGGCTGTAGGAAGAGATTTGTTAATGCGGGCCTTGAAGAGGCTCGGATTATAGGAGGGAGGAAAAACAGATGCCGGTAGCTCGTTCCACATACGAGCCGACTTACACAAAAACGAGTCATAAAAACGGCCCGTTCTCATGAAGCCAACGTCAACCGTGAACGGGTGTTCAGTTCGTGTCCGTCGAGTTTCGCGCACGTGCACCGGTGCATCAGGAATCAATGCTGCTAGCTCCTTGGAGCAGGCTCCATTGAAATACCTGTAGAACAGACACAGCATGCCTACATTGCGTCTATGCATTAGAGAAGGCAATCGGTCTGTTAACAACGGATTGTCAATCAGACGGATCGCTCTCCTTTGCACAGATTCAAGCAGGTTTATTAAGTATTTTGGGGCACCAGCCCAAAGGTGGCTCCCAAATTCAATAGTTGGGCGGACTTGAGACTTGTACAGGGTCAGCAGCTGGTCACTGTTGAAGAATCTCCCAGCCCTGTACAAGACGCCCAACTTTTTGGAGGCCTGATTTACTCGGGCTTCTATGGATCCCCGATACTTGAGCCGGTCTGATATAGTAACTCCAAGCATTTCAATGGAGTCATTATTGGGGAGAGTGCTCCCATCAAATTGCACCTGACAGTCATTGATCTCCCTCTTTGCCGAAATCAGACATGCTTGGGTTTTTGAGACGTTGAAACTCACCAATTTGGCCTTACCCCAGGCACGAACCAACTCGAGGTGGTGGTCAATTTTCTGCTTCAAAACTTCCCGAGCTGTTTGGACATCATAGGTGGAAGGGGGCCTGTCAAAAAGATAACCCTCGTGAACGGTGCTGTCATCAGCGTAGCAGTGAATTGGTGCACATTCAACGAGATCGTTGATGTGCAATAAAAACAGCGTCGGAGACAGCACAGATCCTTGTGGCACCCCCGCATTGATTTGGTACGGTGAGGAAGAAGAGCCGTCAACCACGGTTTGAATTGTTCTTCCCCTCAGAAAGTCCGCAATCCAACTATGCAGGGTTGGGTGGATCCCATACGATGGTAACTTCCCGATAAGCGCCCGGTGCCAGACTCTGTCAAAGGCTTTGGAGATATCCAACCCAACGGTTTGAGTTTCACCAAAACGTTCCATGTACCGCCCCCAAATATGCGTCACATAGCCGAGTAGATCGCCACCCTTGTTAACCACCCTTTCTAATACCTTCGAGAGTATGGAAGTGATGGCTATGGGGCGGTAGTTAGAAGGGTCGGAGCGGTCCCCCTTTTTTGGGATTGGGTGGACGATTGCCTTTTTCCAAAGATCTGGCACCTTTCCACCTTTGAGAGAGCCTAAATAATTTCGCGAGCACTGGAGTCATTTCTGCAGAACACCTCTTGAGGACCAAGGCAGGTATTCCGTCCGGCCCACTGGCTTTGTCGACTTTCAACTCGTTCAAGACTCGTAGAACCTCTCTGTTCCGGATCTTCGGTTCCTCCATTTGAAAACCGCAGTGCGGAATGGAAGGGGGAGTCTCTCCATTATCTTGAAGAGTTGAGTTTTCCGCGAAAATTTTGCCTAATAATTCAGCTTTCTCGCGGGCCGAGTTAGCCAGCCGACCAACAGGCTTGGTCAGAGGTGGGAAAGTGGTCCTGCAGAAATTTCTTCCGATCGAGCTAGCGAGTGACCAGAAAGCACGGCTACCAGTGGGGCAGTCAGCCAGCTTTTTCGCAATTCTCTGGTCGTGATCGCTCTTAGCTCTATTTAGAACTCTCTTACAATCCCTTGCCCGTTTTCGGTATTCCGAAAGGTTATTCATGGAGCTAATCTTCCGGAGTGCATTAAAAGCCGTATTTTTGAGTCTGACAGCTTCAGCACATCGATGGTCAAACCACGGTTTTGTGCCCGCTCCAGAGGATTTGACGGAGAAAGGAATGTAGCAATCCTATCTTTTTATTATCTTAATTACTTTTCCTATCTCGCATGCACAAATTGATGGGTCCTCGGAGCTAAAGCATACAGTACTCCAAGGAAAGGCGCCGAAGAAAGACCGCATGCCTTCCCATTTTGCTGCCCTGTAGTGCCATACCTTCCTCTTTACATGTTTGTCGGGTTGACGGTTCATGGAGGATGGGACAGAGGTGGTAATCAGGCAGTGGTCAGAGGATCCTAAGGGCGCTGTCACCTCCACTCTGTACCCGAGTGGCTCACTAGTGAGAAACAAATCGAGTAGGTTGGCTCGATGTGATGGGATGTCTGGTATTCTGGTCGGAGATTCTACGAGTTGGCTTAGTCCATGGATAAGAGCAAAGACTTTGTTTCGGATGACAATCTAACGGGTGACCCTCTTTTTCCTTCCAGCTCCAGTGAACCCGTGGCTTCAACCTCGAGTAACTGGAAAGAGCGCCTTCGACTGAGGACACAGAAATCATAATAATCAGCAGTCAACTCGATTATGAAATCAAAATGATTATGAAAAAAATGTTTGGTAAAATAATAATGAAATAAGTGTATGTATGTTTTCTAATTATTATTAGGATAATCATGCTGTGTTACTGTCTGCTGATTTAAGTGTGGAGGGATGTGGTGAACGTATGTCTGTCGGTATGAAAGAGACAGTCATATCTGAGTGAGACAGCATGAACGAGACGTATAAACAGGCGTGTCTGTTGTAACTCGTCCTCTTTTCAATAACAAACTCTTATACTGTCCATTGTATCAATACGTATAGCTACTAAAACCAAATACCTGAATAAAACCAAATAGTACGGAGTACCCGCATGCATTTTATTAATAAGTAATTACTTACCAAAATGGATGGCATTCTCGAATTCAACATACTGAAATACATATAATTCAACCATTACCATTTAAAAAAAATTTAAAAATGTCAATTTGCAGACCTGTGTAATCTGGGTGATCGGCACGGATGATCACTACAATTATTGTAACGGCCTCTCTAATCATAATATACATTGGTCTCCGCTGACGTTTTTTTTTCAAAAACAAACAACAACAAAAAATTCTACCACAAGTCACCATCGGTCTCTCTGTTACGTAACCGATCAACCCCACAACTCTCCAGTACCTACTGATTTTAAGATGATTTTAGTTTTAAAAAAATCGTTCAAAATTTCACAGGATTCTAAGATTTTACTAATATTTTTACTCTAATCTAATCTAATCACTGGTTAAAGTAAGTCAAATACTTCCCTTAACAGCATTAACATCCTGTTATATTGTTACTGGAATTGCTGACTCTTTGAATGAAAGCCGGATATCAAAAAGCACTAAAAGTCATAATTTGAACACTTTCTTGCTGGTTAATCAATACTTAATATACCCATAAGCATTTTTCAGTTAGTTTTTTTTTTCAGATATTTCTTTTTACTTGCTGAATATAGTCCAATGATTGTGATCCCTACTTTAAACGTGTTTTCTAAACAAACCACTGATTATTTTTGACATTCTTCGTATGGAAATATCACTTAAAAGATAAACACTTAGGACCCAAAGCAATCCATATATTTCAGCTCTGGGTTAACGTTCTCGAGCATGGTGGGTTATTTCCTATTAGATTAAAGTTTCAAACATGTTTATTGGAATCAGTGGCGGCTCTCCTATGTGGGTCATTTGGTCGATGACCACCCAAAAATATGCTGCGATGATTTAACAAACTACCCGACTATTAATTTAGTTTTAATTTTAGACCCTTGTTAAAATCAATTTCGTATAAGCTGTATTCGCATTGCACAACTTTGAATAAATCACATTTTATTTTATTTTCTGTCATTACAGTAGAAAATAATCGCCGAGCAGTATTTAAAACGTGGAGAAATAATGAATATTAATTTCGTGAAGATTGGTACGATAGAAGCGGGTTCCAGTGCCATCTAGCGTCCAAATGAGAAGCTATTGTACATACCTATCGTGAGTAACTTTAAATTTTGTCCCAAAACCATCTACCTTATTTCTCTTGGCTATATAAAGAAAGTAAACATTATCATGTCTGACGTATGCTTAGTAGCATACAAAATTTATTTTTAAGGGGTTTTCGGACATGACCGCGGTGAGATAGAGATATCTACGACCTAAGATTATTAAGGTACTAGAGAGAGGGAGATGTAAATAAAATGCCACTTAAAAATTTTTTTGTGTGATAAACGATAATCATCTTGAACTTGAATATTAATTCGCCAAATTATGTTTATCATTGATGACGTAATTTTAATGGAATAACTTCAAATTCTGTGGATATTGTATTGAAAGAAATCGCAAACAATTCAGTGAATCATGACAAACGCATTCAAAGTGAGAATTAGTTTATTTTACAAGGGAGAAAATAAAGAGGTTAAAAACAATTCTTTAAAACGAAAAGTTATCATTTTTGTCAATGGTTTTGAGGATGCTATAAAATAAACGCATAGGTACTTTTGATTTTATTATTTAGTTTTTAAATCTACTTATAAACAATGGACTGAGGTTGGAGTTAGAGATTAAAAAAATTTTAATAGAAAAGATCTTTCAAAAGAAAAAACATAAATTAGTATATGTGTAATTTTTTTTTTTTTTTTTACAGTAATACCGCACAAGAGTCCCAACTGCTCCCGTCTGGAGCCAGTGAGACTATGGCATCCCCAATTGGGGTATGTTGTGAGGCTGAGGGTATTGGGGAGGGGAGGGAGATGGGGAAGAGGAAGGTGGGGAAGTACCTGGCTATTCAGATCTGGTCACCAAACACGGCTAAAGCCATTTCAAGCAACGTTTCAATTCTGAATGGTGGTCTTACACCAGGGCGATACTGAGAGTATCTTCCACTCTGGAACGTGCCGCAAATATACTATATATTATTTTAAATTAATTAATTGTGAAATAACACAAATTAATCAAATAAAATTTATTTGCGCACGCCGGGTTCGAACCCGCGACCTTCGGATCTGTAGTCAAAAGCGTATACCACTAGACCACGCCGGCCATCAATAATCAATAATCTTACATTAAACAATATTGTACTGCCGGCTTCAGAATACGTGAATACCGGCAAAATAATTAATACATTGGCGTTTTATAATATTCAATACACATTAAAAATATGTATTAACATTTCATTTTTTTTTTTCGATTGTCCTTCCACTTTAGAGTCGCCTCTGATTGTAGGACTAACTAGAGCAGGCCAGGTAATACGCATGTCGGGGAGGAAACAATCTATCAGAAACCTTCCGGAAAATTTAGCTAGGGTACGGAATTTTTTCGTGTTAATATTTTCAAAACTTTCCTGCATTGCAAAACGCTTTGAGTTGATTTCTTGATTAATTAAAGACACGTCTACAAACAGACCCCCTTTTTATGTTGGTGACCATGCTGATTTTCTCAATGGAGCGCATATTACAAGAAACGTATGTGCAAAGGTTATACAAAGCTCTGACGTAGTTAGAAAGTCGTTTGCGTACAATGTACCAACTTATTAAGAATAATAATAAAACTTTTAATCCTGTCTTGTGTGAGACGAATTCAGTAGAATTGGTTGGTAAAAAATATAGATACTTATAACATTAGTATTTATATGTAGGTTGGTAACTACTGTTCAGAAGTTGAACTTAGGTAATTTAAAATCTATTATTTTTCCTTGTATCATATTCATGAAGTGACAAGGATAAGTCCAGGATGCCAGTTGTAGGAAATCGAAAATATCGAATAGTCAATATAGTATCTGTAAACCCTAAGAAACGAGGATAGAACAGGCCCGAGTGCCCTGGTTAGGCGAAGATTCAATTTATAAAAAATTCCGAAACATAATATTTCATTTCAGTATTCATGATGAGTCGCAAATTAACCATCTATATGTTTTTTTTCGTCATTTTGGTGTTGGATTTGAAGTAAAACTTGAAACTCTAGACTTGAACTCCTCGACCTTAGACTTCTTCGGAAGAGCCCAAGTTCCAGCAAGAGTCCAAGAGCACAAAAAATATATTACACAAATATAGTATATAAAAATCTTGATTTTTTTAACTCGTTTTCTTTTGTATCATTAAAATCATTACTGATGTCTCATTTAAAGCAAGGTATTTTAAAAATTATTTATAACATGCCTAATAAATGTAAGACAGCATAATCTAAAATTTTGACAGTAAAAAAAATTGTATTTTTATTTATCTTTATAACCATATCTAAAATATGTCTTACTTTAAGATAAGTATGTTTTATAAAGTTTTTCTTTAAAATATTCATTCATTTAATTATTTAATTCACATAAAAATAGTTAATTTATAAACAAGTTCTGCTGTGTAATTATTAGAAAATATTATCCCAAAACACAAATGCAAAACAGCTGACACGAGTGATAATAATTACACATTTTATTACAATTACACAGTTTATAAATATACTGTTTTTTTCGAAAATTGAATAATAATATCATTGAATATATTAAAAAAAAAACTTAATTTTAAAACGGAGTTCTACAAATTATCTTTATAGCAAAAAATATCTAGGTAAGTTCTCGGATAATTATGGAACAAAGTTCTGTTTAAAATACTCTTTAATTATAATTTAAGAGCAACTTAGTCCTATCTAAATTATTATTTTCTTTTGGTAAACTAATGTTTAAGACAAGATTTTTTATGCATAGCACAAAGGGTAACAATTATTTTACAAGCAATAATTATTAGCCTGAAACACTCATCCACATTGAAAAATCTCCTGATAAAAGATACATTATTGTATTCTACGGGTAAAAAAACAATCCACGCTAAAAACATAAGCAAAAAAATTACGAAAAACTTTGTTGCATTGAGAATAAGCTAACTTAGAGCCACAGGGTTCTACTTGATAATTTTACTTATCTCTTAACCATTATGTTTCTTTGGCTTCGAATTTTCCTAAATCTAAAGATAATTCAATTCCAATACGTTCTTCTTATTTACTTTTTCATAAATGTCATTATTAATTTATTTTCACAGTTTACTCTGGAAACTGTCAACGAGGACTTATTGCTCAAAATTACATATAAATCGTGTGTAACTTTTCTATGTACTGTTTTCTTCCCACCTGCGTCAAACTTTGACATATATAAATTCTTTTTCGACAAAATAATCGAAATCTGGATTTTATTGGAGGAAAGAATGTAATTGTGCTCTGAGATTACAATCTAAACTCCTCAAAAGGTACTGAGGATATTGAAATCGACGACCACCTCTACTGGGAGGTTTTCTGGGAAAACAGGCATCAAAAATACTATAAATACAAAGAAGAAAATGGTGTACCGCCTCATTTATAGTGCAAAAATTATAAAGTTCCTTACCAATCTAATTGACTCTTCATGTTGTATAACTTACCAACGTTACCCTGCCCAAAATTCCATCCACGTAAGGCACGCTTATCATTTTTAGTAATTCTGATGATGATTTAACTGATGATGTTTATCTTCAGTTACAAGGGAAGAATCACTTTGAATAACATTTTTAATTGTATTGCAACAAATTACATCTAATAATCTTGAATTTATATTTCGAATGTTATTAAATTGGGAGATACCGAAAACGGCGCATAAAAAATTCAGGTCGTTTACAATATCCTCAGTACCTTTTGAGGAGTTTAGATTGTAATATTCGAGCACAATTACATTCTTTCCTCCATAAAATCCACATTTCGATGTATTTTGTCGAAAACCAATTAATATATGTCAAAGTTTGACGCAGGTCAAGTCTTTGATTCTTGTAAAATAACGACTAGCCATTTCAAATATAAATTTTGAAATTCCCTTGAAATGCTCTATACAAATACATTGGATATTCATATGTCATAATTTTATTCTGGTTTATAAATGGTTTTTTTTTCTATAACTTACTTATGGTACTTACTAAAAATTAAATAGTCATAAATACAATGTGAACTAATATGTCATATATTGATTTAAAAATGTGGAAACTCTATTATGCAATTGTTAATAATAATTGTGTAATTTCTAAAATGCAATTGTTATGTTCTACAAAAAGACCTGAAAAGAATTTCAAAATTGTGATCGTCTTCTGAATGCAATTATCGATGTAATTAAATGTAGTAATTCTTTGAAAAAAAAGGACTTAACTCCTTATCTAAAATATTAAAATCCACAGTTCCGAACCCCTGCAACTACAGGAAGGTAGCGAGAGGTACCTAATGTACATAGGTACTCGACTCGTACCACAGCGCTTCGGCAGTTTGGCACTGTATGAGTGGTTTGGTATATTTATGGGCACTGTGATTAAACGTACTCGTGTTATTGAGGTTATTATTGCAATTCTGGAAACATATGATCACCTTACTTATTTTTTCTTTGTTGTATATATTTTTAAATTATGTATGTATTCTTTCTCATCTTAAATATTTGATAGAACATATCTCACTGTACCTTTTTACTATTTCCTTGTTAAAAATATTATGAACTGAATATACAATTTGGCTGTCCTGAAACGGGTATCATTCCCAGTTGGACAGACAAAGGATCATTTTGAAATGTATTGTAATATATATGTACATCTATGAATAAATGAAAATGAAATCTAGGTGGGAAGAAAACAGTACATAGAAAAGTTACACACAATTTATATGTAATTTTGAGCAATAAGTCCTCGTTGACAGTTTCCAGAGCAGGTAAGTGCTCTGCCTTATTAAGACCATTCTCGGTTAATTACTCATTTGCTTGGAACAACGAGGTTCCTATCTGCCGATTGCGTGAAACTGTGAAAATAAATTAATAATGACATTTATGAAAAAGTAAATAAGAAGAACGTATTGGAATTGAATTATCTTTAGATTTAGGAACATTCGAAGCCAAAAAAAACATAATGGTTAAGAGATAAGTAAAATTATCAAGTAGAACCCTGTGGCTCTAAGTTAGCTTATTCTCAATGCAAAAAATTTTTTCGTTATTTTTTGCTTATGTTTTTAGTGTGGGTTGTGTTTTTACCCGTAGAAAGTTCTTAAACATGAAGTCAATTAAATTACAATGCGTTCTTCATATTCGAGTAAAATAAGACAATAAGTTCTATTTTTTTTAAGCTCTATGAAACAACTGACCCATTATAATATAATAACAGAATTTGAATAGAACATTCAAAGAACTTGAAAATCAACTTTGAAATTTGATGAATTATTCAAATTCTGTGAAACAACCCATCCTTCTAATATTTCATTCGGGATTTAAACTTTGAATCATACAAATGGTAGATAGAACCTTGTTGCTCCAAAATAACGAAAAATCAAAAATTTTGTGTAATGTTTTGTTTATAAAAAGAAAGTAACAATTTATTTACAAGTCTAAACATAAACAGTACTGCACAGTTTACACCAATGCTTTATTGATGATTTACTGCAAAAGCAGATATTTTTTAAACAAAACAATTTGTCAACTGATCAAAATGTCTTGTCTCAACACCTCCATTGCATAAGACTGCACTTACACAACACATCTGCATGTGCAATTAATTTGAATATAATAGTGTATGACCCATAGACTAATATTATGACCGTATGAAATTGCAAGCCCCCGAATAAAGCTAAGCATATCAAATGAAATCCAACTCAACACATATTATGTATATATCTAATATGAAAAACTTTGAAATTTGTAGCGAAATGGATGAATGGGATAAACAAAGAAAATTTTATTTGAATTTTACATTATTTTGTACTGAAATATATTTTATGCTGTTATTCTACAAATATCCAAAGCTACTGGTTCCTAGGCTAAGTCCTAAAATATCATACGTTATTCCTGGATTAATTAGTTAACAATAATATTCAATGCCGGGAGTTGCTAAATAAGATGTAAATTGAATGTACCTGCGCGCTCCATACGCTCTTCCATCATATTAAAATTGTATCGATGAAAAACAAACTATAAACAAAATTCTTGCTTAAACAGACAATAATTTACTATCGACATGTACAAGCTTCTTACTTCAAAAGCAGCTTCAATTGTTTATAATTTTACGTGACAAAAGACAAGATTTAAATACTGTTTAAAAAAATGTGATTACCCATTTTGTCGGTGGAGTTGTTGAACGAAAAGTTGATTGCGATCTTTGGAGTCTGCGGGAGTATATATTATATCTCTCAATAAGAGTGCCGACCAATTCGAGAAACTCGTCAGTGCGGCTCTAACAGTCATATGGAGGGAGTCTTCTCAATAACTACAATATTAATACATCAGTTCAAGTCGACAAGTGAGCTGAGATAGTTAACTGTGAAATATTAGGTACTTACCAAAATATATAATTTCAATTTTTTTAACAGTTTTTAATTCTTTCAGTGCCGTTTATGTTGTCTGTGTAGTGATTGTTTTTATTTTTTATTTTAACAGTTTGTATTTTTTTAAATACGTTCTTAAATAGGCACTCGATTATTTTGACGGTGACCAATTAATTGTTAATAATTTATAACATATACGATTTCCAAACAACGTTTTGTTTAGTAAAGTTTTTAAAAAATATATATGTATATATCTGTGATCTGCAAGTGGGTGAAAAAAGTTGAGGGTTTCCTTGGTTAGACATGGCACGTTCGCGTGAAAAATATGGTTTTCGCCTTTTTGGCCTAGCTAGCGAGAGGACATGTATTACCATTAATCAAACATTATACTGAGCATCGATAATACACAATACAATAACTATTTTAAGCCTTTATCTCTTATCAGTTTAAATAAGGGAAAAATACATTTTTATAAAAAATATTGCAGCAGAAACGAAAATTTAGGTTTTTTTTTTTTTTTTTTTTTTTTTTAAATATCAAAATAATATACAAAAATCAAAAAGTCCCAATAAACTACTTTAAAGTAGTTTGTCATTGGGTGCTTTTAACTTAAACAGATTATATCAAATGTATACATTCATATCATGAGAGGTGTAATACAATAAAAATAAAAACAAAAAACAATTAAAGCGTATGCAGTTAGAAATAGTTTGTATTAGAGTCTAGTACAAACTATTTCTTTCAGCTAGCCAATTTTTCAACAAAAAATTTCTTTTTATATTTGTACATTTTTTGATTTCTGCAGGTAACATATTTAAACAATTTGGTATCATGTAGTCTAGCGTTCTTTGTCCATATTTGTTTACATACTTTGGTACGATTAGTCCTTCATTTAATGTAAAACGAGTATTGTAAGTGTGTTCCAGTCTATTTATGTACATAGGGCTATTTATGTGCTGAAAAATTATTTTATACCACATAATTGCTCTTACCGAGAGGATTTTCAGATTTTGATAAAGGTAAGGAACATTATGCCTTTGTTCATACAAACTTTTATGAGCTAATAATTTAACAAGAGAATTTTGAACTGATTGAACATGTTGACTTAATAAGTAGCCTTCCTGCCCTAGCAGGAGCTATTGTAGTGTAATATTTATCAGAAAGTCGACAAATTTAATACAATGTAACTAATTACAATTTACTATCTCTTATGTAAAAGCAACTATCAATATTTTTTTTAATATTTCACTGGGTTCAAGTCATAATACTTTATGAATCATCATATTTTTTTTAATACAGGTTTTATTGTTAGTCAATAATCAGACTAGGTACGTACATGCAGTTAATTGTGTAACGCCTACGCAATTAAAGTGTGTTATTGAGTATTAGTTAACTATTTAATAGTAGATTTCCGGTGATTTACAAATAACCACTAAAGTCACAATTTCTTAAGAAATTTTTTAAAAAAACTTTGATGAATTACCTCGCAGAAAACAGTATCTAGATACTTTTTACAGTTACACCACAGCCTTTTTTACAGTTATTTTTTTAAAGACATAACAGCCTTTTTTTAGAGCTACTTTTTTTAAACATAACAGGCTTTTTTGCTGCTACTTCTTTAAGACACAACAACTTATTTTTTTAGACAAAACGACCATTTTTTACCATCAAGACATAATAGCCTCGACGGCCTCAGCGGGTTCAAATTCCGGCGTGCGCAAGTAAATTTTATTTGATTAATTTGTGTAATTTCACAAAGTTTTCATTTTATGTAATATGTAGTATATATGCGGCCCATTCCAGAGAGGGAGATACTCTCAGTATCACCCTGGTGTAAGACCACCATTCAGTATTGAAACGTTGCTAGAACTGGCTTTGGCCGTGTTTGGTGACGAGATCTGAATACCATGGTACTTTCCACCGTTCTCTTCTACATCTCTTTCGCCTCTCAATTACCTTCAGCCTCACGACATATCCCAATTACGGATGCCATGTCTTAATGCAGTGGTCCCAACCCCTGGTCCGCGGTAATAAATGGCAAAAAAACTTATTCTGTTGAAAAAATCTTTACGCTAAGTAACCGCCGACATAATACCGTTGAAGTAAAAAAAATCCGCACCACCCGTACTGATACATGACGCACTAGAATGTGAACATTTAATTTAACCACCCTCAGCGGGCCGCGGTAAAATTTTCAAACGTTGACCGATCCGCGGCGACAAAAAGGTTTGAGACCTTTGTCTTAATGGATCTTGACTGTTGGGAGCAACTGGAACTCTTGTACGGTTTCACATAAAAAATCCTTCATTACAGCTATTTTTTTAAGACACCACAGCCTTTTGCGGCCTTTTTGTACCACTTTGCTATTTAAATTAAAGCACGCTGAAAACATATAATCTGCTTTTCTAATCGGATTATTACCTAAAAAAATTGTTTTAAGCATAATACTATAATTTGGTACCTATTCTATTTAACGTAATGCTAAATCGGGTTAAGGTCATTGGTTTTCGTCCGAAGAGTATTAGGTACATATTTCTCAACTCTTATTGACCAACGCAATTATATAATTTGCTTATCTTAGAAATGTAACACATCTGTAGACGAAAACTTTCTTTAAGTATTGACAATACATAGTCAAATATTAGTACAGAATTTGATCATGCATTTAACGTGTTGAGTGCCATAAATGTTATTTTCTTAAAATTTTCACGCTACTTGCAATAAAAATCTACACCAGACAAGTTGTTTTAGTTAAACACTGGTTGAAATGCTCCCGGCATTGCTTGACTTTTCTCTATTTTCTATCAATATAATATGCAGGTATTATATTTATAAACCTTTCGGAAATAAATTTTTAAATGATAGTGAAAACTCTATCAAAATACGTTGCGTAGTATTTTTAAAATCTTCATATAAATATAAGCAATTTATCAAACAAAGTTTTTATAATGATTCATAACTATTTTTGATGTTTGACGTGACGTTGACATTCAGATGCTTGGTCCACATTACGTATAGATTCCACAATGGAAGGTTCTGTAAATAATAAGAACCAAAGCATAAAATAATATATTCAAGTATCATTCAATGCGCAAACTTGAAAACGTCTTAAAACATATTTTATTTATTTGTCTAAGCTATTTATCATGTGAACCTAACAAACACTCGTAACTTATGTGTCTCCTAGTGACATAAGACGCATTTATTATGTTCAATACATTCGTATTGCAAGAAATTTACAACAAATGTGGTTTTCAACGCAGCAAGCAAAGTATTCATTTGGTACTAACTGTCAAACTATTAAGGCGACATTAAAACGTATAAATGAGGTTTGATCGACGCTCAAATTTTAATTTATAAAGCTAGCAGTAAGAATAAGATATAATTTTTTTAGACAATAAATGAGTAACTTCCCAAAGGACCCTTCAAGAAACTTTTGAGATTTTAGTAATACGTTCATCAGGAATAATTAAAATAAACACCACGAAAAGTTCAATTTTTTAGGCCTGCTATGGTAAAATCGATCGTAGGTCCGTCCATTACGCCGGGCCGCGCCCTATATTGTTTTTACACGACTTCATCACTTTTCGTTAAGATTCCCACTTTATATAGATTTGATATGACAAAATCAACCGCAGGTCTCTCCAATACACCAGAACCGCGCGTCACATAGTTTTGTGCGCGACTGCTTCACTTACGTCGTTAAGATTCTGGCTTTATTTAAGGGTATTGTCTCGTCTTATTAAAATAGCTACAAAAACAAGCTTCAGTGCTTAGTCAATCTGATGTAGCAGAACTACATAAAATATTTAGTAGAACAATATATATATTAGTTTATATATTTATATCAGTTTGTACATGTGTAGTATAAATTTTTAAGATGTTTGTGTTGACAAAGTTTACCTTGATATTTTTTCATACTTATCGTTTCTTAAATAATAAGATTTTATATGAGTCCCATTCGCTTACAACAGAGTAGTCACCCGAGCTGTATTCATGTTTACCTTGCTCTTCTTGGGAATATTAATGATTATTTATTGTTCAAATATTGTTACAATACACTGTCAAAGTATCTATCTGGCCACTCACGTAATTTTTATTTTATTTTCTTTTTGAAAAATTTTTCGTTTGTATTTACGTTTGCTTCACTCAAATGTAAATTTTTAACCTCGACACAGGCCTAGTTCTAGTGAGGTTGATTTTTTTGGGAAAAATTTTGATTTATGTAAAGTAATTATGTAAATCATTAAATAAATAATTAAAAATATCCAAAATAAACTTATTATAGATTTCCTCCTTGTGACAGTACCTCTAATATAAAATATGGAAATTTATTAGAAAATTGTATAAAAACAAAATATATTTAAGAAAGGCGTCCGAAAAAAATATATAACAAAAAATTGTCAAACTGTTACTTAAAAAAAGTGTTCATAATATACATTTTTGGTTATTTATGATTTTAGATTTTGTTGGGTATTTTTTATGTGAGTACTGCACAAAATTCCCAACTGCTCCCGGCTAGAGCCAGTGAGACTATAGCATCCCCGAAGGTAGTGAGGAAGACAAATAGATGGGGAGGAGGAAAGTGGGAAAGTATCTGGATATTCAGGTCTGGTAACCAAATACGGCTAAAGCCATTTCAAGCAACGTTTCGATTCCAAAAGGTGGTCTTTCACGAGGGCGATATTGAAAGTATCTACCACTATGAAACTTGCAGAAAAAATTGATTAAAATGTAAATTTTTTGCGCAAGCCGGATTTGAACCCGTCACCTCCGGATTCGTGGCCGAGAATCGTAACAACTAAAAGCCACGGAGGCCATCTAATCAAAAAGTCACCACGTAATTATTTAACCAAATTACTGTAACAATAATACTTCCATGGAATGTTGAAACAATTTTAATGTTTTTTTCACTTTTCTATGATAGGCTTAAACCGATAACGGTCAAAAATAAAAATACCAAAGTAAGACAAAGTTTAAAATTGTTTCAAGAAATCATTATAATGGAATTCCACCATGATTTTTTTCAGCATCAAAAATAGAAATACTTACAAAAAATTCGTAAGATTAAACAAACTTGAAAAATATGCAAAAAGCAGAAAATAACTTGTTTAACACCAGTGTCAAGTCAGAATGCCTAAAATTCCGTGAAAGTGTGTTTTATTACGTAACAGTGTTTGTTTAAAATTTACAATAATATATAATTTTTTATAGACAAGGTTTTCTATGAATAGCATAAAGGGTAACAAATTATTACAAGCAGTAATTATTATCCTGAAACAGCCATACAAACATAAAAAATCTTCCGGGAATTGAACCCGCAACCTTTTGATTGCCAGTCAGCTGCTTTACCAATTGAACCCGCAACCTTTTGACTGCCGGTCAGCTGGTCTACCAATTTAACCCGCAACCTTTTGACTGCCGGTCAGCTGGTCTACCAATTTAACCCGCAACCTTTTGACTGCCGGTCAGCTGCTCTACCAATTGAGTTTTTTTTTTAATTTGTATCGTTGTTTAGGGCTAATAATTACTCCTAGTAATAATTTGTTGACAATAATTATTTTTATTTTAGATTAATAGTTAAAAATGGCTCCCCCAGGCATGATGATGGAGGCTCCCAACAATATGGTGATGTCGGAAGCTACCAGGATAACAGAACAAGTAAAAAGACAACCCAAAGAAATCATCCCCGCTGCTGTAGTGTCTGCCCCACAAGAGTTCTCGGAGAAGAAAGAAAAAATCTACGTCCACAAAAAATATACGTAAGTTTTATTTTTACTTATAAAACCTGTTTGTTTCTTACGTTTCATCCCACTGATTGAATCATTGTATTTAGGTTTCATTATATAATATCTAATTATTGTATGCAGTTGCTCTCACGAACACAACCATAACAATTACTTATTTCAAATACCATTAAACTTTTAAATTTAAAAAACTAGCATTTTTGATTAGATATTTAAATATCTTATAAGTCAGCGTTCATAGCGAAGAGGATACTTTTGACTCCGGAGGTTTCGTGTTCGGATTGTATACACACACGGAGAAAACTTACTGATATGAAATACTGTTTATTTATGAAAAAACATCTGGTCAAATTATTCGTTTTCCTGTTAAAAATGGGACTGCAGGGCTATAACAAAAGATTGGAAAGAGTTCCTAACAGAGTGTCAGTCAAAATCGAATGTTTTATGATGACGGTGGAACATACGTAGGTACATACATTCTGATATTGTCGCATTCCGTCATGATTATGTATTAGGAAAAGAATACGTATTCTCGATATATTCTGAATGACTTATATTTCATCAGGAATTTGGCATGCTGTTACTTTTTTAACTGGATCATTTAAGTTTATCACATTTTCTTATTTATTTTGTATATTTCAAGCATGTTCAATGTTCAAGCACACAAAGTAGATACGTTTTTGATGTAACAATATAATTTAAAATAAAACAATAAATGTCAATTATGTATACTGTCAAAAAAAGCTCGAGTAGTAAAAAAAACCTGTAAATTATGAATTCGTAGAATCGTAGACATGAAAAATAAATGTTTTTCAATAACATAAATTTGTCACAAAGCCAAGTTTTCAACAAACCTAACATTCCATTGAATAATTAAGAACATTGTGAAGTACAAAGCCTAGCCTTGTTACAGCTGTAGTGTGGCAATGGTTGTATCAATAAGTTGCTTTGTGAATGGTGGACCCTTCTTTACCACTGCGGTTGAACAGAACCTTTTCATTTAAAAAATTAAAATAATTGTTGACACATTTGTGTTTCTTCGATCCCAATAGACATGTTTCTCTTTTCATGGAAACAAAATATATTTTATACTCCTTAAAGTTTTCGATGCATCATATATGTGGTTGCCTGAGTCACCAGTCACAAATATCCTACGTTTTATTTCGACAGGCACTGTATTTTAAATAACGGCGTCGAGAGTCGAGAACCGCTTTTAATATAGAATAACACTAGGTAAAATGTCAGCTTCTCATCACTACTGTTATTGTATTCTACCGAAGTGCAAAAATACATAAGTGACCGCATCTGGTAAATAATGTTTGGGGGTTCAGAATTCGTAATACTACGAAAAAATGCATCGGATTACGTCTAAACAAAAAACTGGTATTTATGATACATTACTGATCATGATAGCTGTAATAATATGTATATTCAAATTCCTGGATGCTGAAACCAATTCAAAAATACAATCGATATATTTGAAAAGAAAATTTCGAATATGACATTTTCATAACCTCAAAAGTGAATTTTATAGCAAACGATGATTTTACACAAGTAATAAGATGATGTTCCTACTAAGAAGGTTGCATTCCACGAAATTATAGACTCAGTCAGTATTATACAGAATGAAATAACCATCTCTGTGTCAACTCTGGGAAGATTATTTAAATTTCTCACGAATCTAACCAATTTCCGTAATTTTCCATCCAGTTTTTCTTATTTAGGGTCCAAATAATGTTTCAATTCTGCCAACAATGAAATCTTCGAAATGCAAACAAAACTTGAGTTTCATTGGATCAAGATCCATACAAAACCACAACGAAATATTGAATTGCGGACTGAGTTCTGTGACTGGTGACGTCAGCATCAACAAATTCAGGTGTACCAAACAAACAGTGTGTTTTAATATTATGACGTTTTAATCGTTCTATACTATACTTATGATTTACATAGTGCAGGCAGGAGAACCATTTGAATGTATTTTGCTGAAATACCCTTTCATAATGATGATCCACAATTTAACAACACTTTTGATTTGATTTCTCAACTGAAAAATTGATTACATGTATTTTTTTCAGATATTCTTATAAATGGCTGAACATCTTTGTATATGGTTACATCCATTTGATTTTTGGATATTGCTTTTACGTCCATTGCTTTAGTGCCAAATGGCCAACAATTGCATTCAGTAAGTACCTCAACTTTCTTTCTACTATAATGTTTCTATACTCGTATATTTTAAAATGAATGTTTCTTTGTTTGTCACGAACGCATACCATTCTGAGTGATCGATTCATTCTCTTGATCGAGACTTAAGAGGAAGCTACTAGCCAAAAATTTATATATTTTTGGTATACCTAATATCGTAGGTAATTGGCATTAAAATCGCTTGTCAAACGGAATGTAGAAACGTTCGATTTCAAGCACAAAACTCTTATTTTATTATTTGGTAAATAATTTTATAAGAAAACAAAAAAGTTAATCAAGTGAAACTGTCACAGATAATCTTAGCTATAATACTGTATTTTTTTAAAGTTGTTTCCTTTATGCGTTCATACATTTCTATTGAAAAAATATTTATTTTAGAAGTTTATATTTATTTTTTTTATTGAATAATTTATTTTAATTTGTATTCTACTTAAGCGAAACGATCGGAGAACCTTCAATTTATCTAAAGGTTATTTTTTGGTATTAATAACGTACACCAATTCGTTAAGAAGATAAATCAAAATAGTGATTTAGCACTACACAGTAAAGAGATACGGAATCGAATAAAAGTCGATGTAGTGTAGTTTTTTAATAGTAACAATTTGGTATAAGGTAGACAAAGGTAGTCTCAGGAAGACATCAAATAATGATGTGTATTAAAATGAGGCTTAAGAGATGAATGAAGAAAAGGATGTAACGAGAGTGTATGTCGTATAAGTTAACGGTAGAAGAAATCGACGATGCTCGCGAAAGATATTTAAATGGAAAAAAAACCTATTATACAATTAAATTTTTTCACTAGATTTCACAACTTCAAAACTTAACTAAGAGCAACGCCGGGTACACGTCAGCTAGTGTGATGTATAAATCGTACGATCATTTCATATTACCAAGTATGGTGAAAAACGAGATTAAAAGTTAAATTATATTATATACTATCGTCATTTTTATCCGCGCAGGTCTACTGCTTTGACAGGTGGTCTCCAGGAATCAAACTTTATTTCATTTCGTTTCTTTGCGGGCCCTGAATTTGATTTCACTGACTTTTTCCTTTATGTACAAACTGAAGGTCTTCCTTCAAGTTCTGTGATACATCTGGCCCATAATGATGTAATAAACAGAAATTGAATAGGACGTTTACAAAACTTTGAATTTGACTCTGAAATTCGACAAATTGTTCAAATTCTGTGAATAACCCGTCCTAAGCGTTTTTCGTGTCAACTTTTTAGTATAATATTTAACGTTGTTATAGTGGAGAATTTTCCGGAATGAATTATTTTCTTGTTGATTTTGAAACGATGATAATTGATACCATAATTAAATTGACTTTTCCATTTCGCATCTCTGCTCCTACGTTCTTTCGTAGCTAATTAATTTATTTTCCTCTATGATCCTGCCGACAAACAACACAAAAATAGAGAGAATATTTTTTCATTAAAAAAAGATCACAAAAAATTGGTTTTATTATGAAACGATACCAAATGTTGAGCCTGTTTCCGAAAGTACCCATGTACGAAATGATTTTTTTAAACTTTCAAATAAAACAGAATAGGGAATTACATAACTAAATAATGCTTATGTTTGGTGACACATCGTCACAGTTTATTTTTATTTTTTTTGTTGAATATAATAGTTCTGTTCAGTGTTTCAACAAGTATAAAGAACATAACTAAGTATCTACTAGATGAATGTTTTGCTTGTATCAACTGAAATCACTAAAATAATGTTATACTTGTATCAACTGAAATCGCTAGAAGAATTTTATACTTGTATCAACTGAAATCAGTAGAAAAATGTTATACTTGTATCAGCTGAAATCACTAGAAGAATGTTATACTTGTATCAACTGATATCACTAGAAGAACGTTATACTTGTATCAACTGCAATCACTAGAAGAATGTTGTATCTTCCAGAATGCGACTATTACATATTGCTCAGTAAAATTTAACCTTCAGGCCAGTTCTCACAGTTCGTATTTTTAAAGTTAGTGTAGCTTCCCACATTTGCAGATTCGACCCTACAATAAAACAATTCTTTGGCCTGGTATTTTTATAAAGATATTGTCTTGTTTGTGTATCATTTATGATTTAAGAATTTGTGACATTTTACTTCAAGCAGCGGCAGCTTTCAAATAGAGCTGTTCGCTCTCTATTTTATGATGACCCTAGTTAAACCATTATGCCTAAAAATATTTTCCAATACCTTTCCCACCCCTGTCCCATAGTAATAAAAGCCCCAAATAAAGTTTCATCTCCCTTAAAATAATTCCTTTAAAATATTTGTATTGTTTAAGTCACGTTTGTATCATTAAGAATAGTTAAGTGCATTTTATTTATGTTAAGAATGTTGTTTGCCAACGAGCGGGTGGAACATCTTTATTTTGGTAAAATGTCCTTCAGAATTTAGTTTAAATACAGATACCTCCCAGAAAACGGGCAGTATTATAGTGTTGCTAGAACGGGTAGGTACAGGCGTACCTAAGCAGGAGCTAGTGTTGATATAACTGGTAGGTACATGCGTACCTACTCAGTCAGTCGGGAGATAATTACTAGGTTTATGTGTACCTAGAGAAAACTGAAGAATAAAGGAAACTTGACCTTTATTTCTTTCAGTTTAAGTTTGAGCAGAGGAAAATAAGATCCTCTGCAATTATATTGTGATTTAATAAATTTATATGTCAAGAAGAAGAAGTGTTTTCCTGCATTCCATCTGACGGCGTGTTCTCGTACCACGATAGCAGAAACAAATGTTATACTTGTATCAACTGAAATCACTAGAAATAATATTCTTAATGTTGGCCCATAGCACTTTACGATTCAATCTAGGATTTTTCATTCAACAAACCTAATAAAATATATCAAGGCTACCAAAATACAAGAATAACCGAGGTTCTACTAATAACCGGATTTAATTAATTTTAATTAAAAATCTATTTATGTGATAATATACCTTTGCATTTTTAATATCCAATGTTTCTTGGACTACCGCCGCAAAATTCTGCAGTTCTCTCTAGCTATCAGTATTTTTAAAAGTTATTGCTCACATTAATGATCATTAGTTTTTACATCTTTGACATTGAAATTTCAAAAGACACAAAATAGTTTGAAGGATCTGCCCGGCTTCGCTCCACACCTTCGATTAAAAATATGCAGAAACTACAATAATACATTATGTTTTCTTGCCTTATTGGAACAACTTTTTAAATAGCTTTTGAAGGTTATATCCATCAATATATTGTTACTTATTGAAAGAGAAGATAATGCTGATAAATTCAAGTGAAACATGATACAAAACAGACTCAGAAACATTAAAAGGAAATAGTCGCAACTAGGAATCGAACCCAGGATCTGTTAGATATTTCGGCCTCAAATACAAATAAACACTTTCACTTTGATATGTGAACTCGTGATTATTTAGACTAGGAATAAAACTTCCGTATACTGCATGAGAAAATTCACAACCGGTTAACGAATCAGAAAAAAATCTTAACCTTTAGCTATTTTTGAGGTCATGTTCGAAATTTCAATGGTATCAAAACTGAGAGATATACAAATAATAAAAATAGGCAGTAATACAAACTCTTGAATCAGTCATTTAAATAACTCGTTTATTCGTCTTCGTTTTTTATAGCCTAATTTTACACGGCAGTGAGTTATAATATAGCATTTTTTTTAATTTCTTGTTGTAATGACGACATTATGCTAATTTTTTTTTTTAATATATGTAAGATGTCCCGTGTGAGCCATTATCTAAACTTCACAGTAGCTGCTAAAATATTACACTTTTTAAAATAGTAACCTTGAAAATAATAATTTGGTTACTTGCGGCTATATTATGCTACCCAAATCAATTTACAATTTAAGACGTCATCAATACGCGCGATTTTTACACTATGAATAGCTATTTCCACAAGCACATTTTGTGCCATTTTTTGCAATTCTGTAAATAAGTGCTGGACAGAATAGTGAAAAAAGAAAACACAAATTGTGTTCAGTGCTATCTTTCAAACGGAGCGCACCGGAACAGCGTTCCGGAAGCTTCTCTCGCAACCGTTTTACTATGAAAAATGTATCGAATTCACTTCTCACATTATCGATGGCGAATTACGTTTTCAAAACGGTTGATATTCTTTTGTGATATCAAACGTGCACGAAGAAAAAATAGTATTCAAAAATATTTCAATCTTATTAAGAATCTCTTCAAATTATTCGTAATCCAGTTAAAAACGGGATTGAAGGCTTTTAACGAATGAATCGATCGGTTTTCTAGTAAACTTTTAGTAAAATTCGAAGGAATTTTCACGTTGTGGGATCACGTTTTCAGTAAAATTTTAATATTTTCGCATTTCGTCATTGTATATAATTAAGGTATTGTAATGCTGGTGCATGGACACATTTTCCGAAATATTATACTAAAAGTTTATGAGGTAACGGCCTGCAATCCCCTTGTTACCGGATTATTTGAAGAGATTTATAATAAATTAGCAATACTGTTTTCTTCGTGTAGAAAAAACGCTTTAATTGTTATCATTATATGCTTTTATGTTAAATCTTAATTCTTATATATATAAAAGAATGTTATACTTGTATCAACCAAAATCACTAGAAAAAATATTCTTAATGTTGGCCAATAGCACTTTTAAATTTAGTATAAATATAAATAATTTAAAAAGGGTAACTTGAACTTCATTGTGAATTTCATTACGCAATTACTCCCGTTTTCCTGTATGCATATGTTTTGCTTGATGCAAAATAGGATTTTGTCCGCCAAATTTTCTAACTCTGCAATAAACAGCTTGCGACCTGAGCTTCCATGTGTTTTAATTACTCGTATAATAAAAGGAAAAGAAGTGTGCTTGTCATCACAAGGAGTCGCATTATTCAACGTCTTGGTTCTATTCTATCAAAATTCTATCAGTGCCCTAAAATAAAGCAAATGACATTAATTACCAAACCATTATGAAATAAATTATATTTACGAAAACAGAAGCGTGAAGCGCCCTTGTGTTAATAATGTTACAAAATTGTGTGCTTATTATCATTTTTCTTTTTGTATAGTTTGTCTGTTTTGTATGTACGTTATAAAGATTATTTTTATTATTATTATTACGTTCTAGTGACAAATTCTATTATCAAACTAGGCTCAAACTCGAATTAAGATATCATTAACAGATTTAAAATAATTTCAACCCTAATAATTGCAAATATATCATGCTTCATAAGGGGCTGTAATAAGACTTCTTCACGAAATCAACGTTCCAGAACCCGACCAATTACCAAAATAGCACTGGTCATTAAGACCCATCAACTCAGATTTTCCTCTTTATCTTGGGAGTTAGAAATTATAAATTAATACTGTTTGATATTAGTTTAATTAATCAATTGGTAGAGCACCTGACCGGTAGTCAAAAGGCTGCGGGTTCAATTCCCGTCGACGGCATGTATTTTTTCTCGGAAGATTTTTTCAATTCATAAAGGTGTTTCAGGCTAATAATGTATGAAAATAATATGACATTTAAACCTTATCTCTCAAACATTAGTTAATCATTAAAAATAATTATAATGTTTTGTTTTATGATGATTATAGCTTGGTTATATGGCCTTTTCGCCGGCATGGGAGTAACAGCAGGTTCCCACAGGCTGTGGTCCCACAAAGCCTACAAGGCTGTATGGCAGCTGAGACTGATCTTGGTGGTGGCGCATGCTATCGCCAACCAAGGTGATATTCGCAAATGGATCAGAGACCACAGGTAAAAAACAAACGACTCATATGTCACAACCTGTAACCGATTTCATAGCACTAAAATAATGTCATTAGCTTACGGACAGTGGTGACCAAACTCAATAAGCAAGATTTCACGCTAGCTTTTATTGAGAAACTTTTAAGGAAAGTCAAAATATTAAACACTACTACAAATGTCCTGAAAATGTTTCGCCATTATATTCAAAAAATTAAGTTGTAAGCTGTGCCTGCAAAAGAATTGAACCACATTTTTCGATGCGAACCGAACGTTATCGGTATTAAATATTTGACATATAAACATAGCATTCTATTAAAATAAATCAGAATAATTTATACTTTGGAAATAAAATTTTAAATCATTTCTAAACTATACGGTTCAAAACTACGATTAGGTGTAGGTAGGTTTTTTTATTGCCAATTATTATTTACGTAATATGTAACCCACTTTCTGAAAATTTTAAATGGTACTTAACAAATAAATAAGTACTTTTAAATTTTTGGAATAACTCAATGACTAAAACCTTAAATCGTAATATTTAAAATAAAATAATATGTTTTTTTATATATGCTTGTTGCTTATGGTTATATCTGCACATTTAGTTATGTTATAAAATGGTAAATATACGTCATATTTAAATATTTTCCTTTAAAACGTTAAACTAAAATTCTCTACACAAGATTCAATCTCAAAATCAGAAATCGGTAAATAGATTATGAGTTTTTGGCGTTTCAGCAAATTTTAGTTAGAAAGAACCCTGTTTAACCAAAACCTCCTAGATCACAAGGCCCGGACACTGAATCGAATCTGCCTACTAACTTGTATGCGAACCTCCTAAAAACGTATTTTTATTTATTTTTTTGAAGTATCTAAAACATTTTAAGATGTTTTAATAAATAAGAATAAATTGAAAAAAAAATATTAAATCTTTTTTTTGTAAAATCCCATGCAAGTTAGGAGGCTGCTTTGAATGAGTGTCCCGGCATTGTGATCTAGGAGGTTTTGGTTTAACTGAGGTGATTAAATATCAACATTTTAATGACTTAATATTTACCAAAAATTCGAAATATCCTGTTTGTCTTTCTCTGTTTATTAATGTGTTAATTTAATAAAAATATTAAATTCAGTTGTAGGGGACAACCTCAATCACTCGTTGTTCAAGTTGAAAAATGTAAAAAAGCATGCTTTGGTCGACGGTTTGACGACCGCTGTTCTAGGATTAACAACGGGAAACGTACTTGACCCACTAATATACAGAAAGCCCCGTACAATACCGACATAATTATTTGTATCTATTCAGAACTCTATTTAAAAAAACTCTCTTAGAAAAAATATGTTAATCGATAAGAAGACAGGCGTAACCGGCTTCGAATTTGCATACATTAAAATGATTAATATCAAACCTTTTTTGTTGTTTGTTTTTGGGGTGTTATGCCGTGTTGCGCTAACTCCTTCTTTAGCCGACGGTTTCGGACAGCGTTGCAGTGTCCATCATCAGGGCAGATCCGGTAGATCCGAAGATGTGAAAAAAAAAAAAAACTTACCCAATATCAAACCTATCGATATTGAGACACTGTGGTAACATCATGTCGTTAACAATAACTGATCAAGCTGCTTGCGTATATATATATATTTTAAATATCAAAAAATATGAACTTGTTTGAGCTCATTAATCATAGAAGCCATGTTATTTTTTACATTAGCACACAAGAGGCCCTGAGGAAAATAATTTCCCTCTGTCTGTATGAATGATGCTGTCTGAAGGGTCTTTTTAAGGAATGGAAATTTTGGGAAGGAAATAGGTATGAGGGGTGGTTAGGAAACGGGAGGTCAGTGGTCCAGGAGTGACGGACGTTTGAATCCATTCCTCCCACTTTGGAGCAAGGCGATGTTTCAAGAGAGTCTTCATGGACAGCTCAAAGTTTTTCCTTCAATCAGTCTCTTCCGATCCGGCCTAACACGCAGCTGGTTATGATATCTCGGTTATCCCAATCCACCACCGAACTTCTCTTTAATTACGTCCATTAAATACAATTTTTTTAATCCTTAATAGTTTTTTTCCAATCGCTTGTTTTTTTTAATTTTCAGAACTCACCATAAGTTCAGTGAAAGCGATGCTGATCCTCAGAACTCTTTAAGGGGATTTTTCTACGCTCATATCGGTTGGTTGCTAATTACCAAGCATCCCGATGTACTGGAGAAAGGAAAGACCATTAGCATGGCCGACATCGAGAGTGATTCAATCGTTATGTGGCAGACGAAGTAAGTATAAACGAATACGAAATATTTTTTATAATCAGGAGCCTGTTATGAGAGAATAATTGAAAAATACGGAACAAAGAATATGGCTTGTTATCTTTTGTTCGAGTTGCATGGTGGAAATGGTATCATAATTTTAAAAATTAATTGCGTTACTTAAAAAGATCTCCACTTTTTATGACCTGTTTGATATTTTCTACTGGTTCATATATCATACCAACGCACTTTCTATTCCATGTCATGTTATTTTTTTATGAGACCCAAACGGTCACAATTGATCTTTCCGAGGCATTTGAACATATTTGGCACCGAAGTCTTGTCAAAAGCTACCCTATTACGTAGTGACTTCTCATAGCCTTGTATACGTGGGTTGACAACTTTTTTTATGGATAGGTCGGTTCAGAGGATTCCTGACGGTTTCACTTCTTCCTCACATTCAATAAATTTTGGCGTCCCACAGGGATCGGTTTTGCTTCCGACTTTGTTTCTGTTGAGTAAAAATGACTTTGTGTCATGTGTACCAATTCATTACTAGGCGGATGTCAATATTACTTCGATATGCAATAATCAGCAAGCAGTCTTAAAGAATTCATCCAATATCTTTTGTATGTGTTTCAGGTACTACAATATCATCGCGCCCTTGGTATGTTTCATTCTGCCAACCATTATCCCCTGGTACTTCTGGGGTGAAGTCCTCACCGTGTCTTGGTACTGCTGCTGCATGAGGTACGCCATCACTTCAAATGCTACCTGGTTCATCAACAGTGGAGCCCACGCCTTTGGAATGAGGCCTTATGATAAGTATGTAAAAGTACCCATTTAAATATATATTCTAATACTTAAACATAAATAATTAAGAACGATATGCACTAGAAAAAGTTTTTCTTGTGTGATGCGAGTGATGTCATAAAAAATCATATTTGTATTGAAATGCGGGCACGACCTAGCCTTTGTGATGTTGACAAGCTTTTGACAAGGTGTCAAGGACATCACCATTAACGGTTCCCAGGCAGAAACCGTGCAATAATGAGTCATTGTGTAACACCGCATGAAAAATCGATATAATAACTATTTACCCCACCAAAAAATTCTGCCTTAAATAGAGTATATTGTGTATGATGTGTTTGATTTCGTAAGAAAACCGTATGTAAATTTAAATGCATGCATAAATCCAAACTTTGTACATTTGACTAGCTTTAAGGTGTGAAGGCCGTCGCTAGTAAGAATCTGGCGAATATAGCGGTAACTTTTTTTAAATTTTTCACCATATTTATAACATCTTTGCATGAGAAGAAGCGTATTGTGCGAGATCTCTTGTTTTATCGTGTCAAAAGACGCATATACACCAATAACTCAATATTTCTACTTGTTTTTGGCGTAAGGCTGCTTTAAATATAAAATGTGCGCAGTAACGATTCAAATGATTAACAATTGTATAACACGTATTCTAAGATTCTAAGCCATCAACGCAACCCAGACTTCGACCATTAAATTGTCTTATTTCTTGTACCCAACTCAAATCCTATCGACAAGCTTTTGATGTTAAGTGTCAAAGACGAATATTCAAAAAGAATGCCTTGTCGGCTTGTTTTGTTTTTCACGATATGTACTAAGGTGCACGTACGTCATTCGTGCGTGATTGTCCACCCACCACGCTCATTCGGCAGTTCCCAACTAACCACAACAAAAAATTGTAGTCAAAAGAGCAAACGAAATCGGTTGTAACTGTAATATTATTTCGAGCCTTTGCGTTAATGTTCAACTATTGCTTGAAATTTGATTGCACTTGTCTAGGTCATGCATCGAACGCATGTCTATAAGTCAGAATGGAGCTTGATTGGCAAAAAGTAGATGTTTAATTGAAAGTGTTTTTACCAACTGGAATATCATATTTTATCACAACAATAGTTTATCCTTGACACTTTAAAATTAGTTTTTCTAGATTTATATGTCCTCGGGGTGTACAATTTTAGAATGCTTTGGATAATAAAATTAACGCCTATGTCACGGCCGTTATTTTGTTTATGTTATCGCTTTTGTGGTATTTGATTACTTATGCTAACATAATATATTTAATTATTATTATTTAAAATAGAAGTAAAAAATACATTTTCAAGAATTGCGAAAAAATATTTTAATTTTGGCTCTTGACACCAACTCTGAACCTCCTAAAGTTGTAGCAATAGTTGTGAGCTATAAATTATCGTTTCCACATGACTTGGAATCTTTATAAAATCCAATTATTGCGAAATAAAGATCGTTAAGTATACAAGATTTAACTACATGAGATCTTAAACTGTACGTTCGTATGGAAGAAAACTTTAAAAAAAAATTCCTAACTTAGTAATTTTATAGAAGACCGTCTCAATTTGAGGATTCAATATTTCTTCTTTATAATACACAAGAAGTCTAGTTTCCAGAATCCAAAAAATTTCGGCAGAGTTACTTCGCTTTCGTGAATTTATGGGGTTTTTTTATTATTGTTCGTGCTTAGATACATGTTTGTCTTAAGTTATTTAAAGTTATGTCATACTGTCGAATTGTAAATTTTCAATACAAAGTGCATTTGCTTAAGTAAATTAATGTCTAATTAAATCCGGTCGTCTTCAATCCACAGATATTCTCCATTTCAGACAAGTTTATAATAAGTAATATTTAGAGATAAGAGTCGCTTTTCAACTGTTGGAGACTACTATAAAGGTTGTTAGTCACAGTCAAATCAGTCCAATTATCACTCTTTAAATGTTATTAATTGGTAGTTTTATTATACAGAAATGAAGCTGGAACGGAGAATATAATTTTCAACTTTATCACCGTGGGCGAGGGCTGGCATAACTACCACCATTCCTTCCCTTGGGACTACTCATCCTCTGAGATAGGAGTGAAACAATTCAACATCACCACGAGATTTATTGACACTTTCTGTGCCATAGGTAAGTTTAATCTGTAATCACATTTCAAAAGTTTTTATTCTCTCATAAACGACAATAGAAAGAGAGCCTACAACCGTGCCCTCCGCGGTAGATCTCCACACCGTACTTTGCGTCCATATGAGTATTCTCGAATTAAAAGGCCTAACCTGGGTGGGGAGATCAACCAGAACCAACTTTCAACCACCCTCAACTAACCTCCCTCTTCTCTGTCTCCTTTACACCACCATCCCCTTCAATCACACAACAATGATAGATATCGTAGTCCCACTGGCTCCGGGCAGTTGGAACTCTACAAAAGTGAAAAATGGGATCCTTGAACCAAGAGTAAATATCTACTGCATAATTCATAATCACTATAAGCATTCTTTGTAAAAGCCATAACACACGTTTTCATGGTCAGTTTGGTAGATGTTTTATCTTTATTTATAAATTAATTGATTTTCAAGGTTGTTCAGATGCAGTTGATCTTATTGATAAGGACAACTTGAAGATTAATAATAATAATATTTAGATCATTTAACTTTTTTAAATTTGTATACCATGCAAAGCGTAGGTCTATGTAACTATTCCATTCTAATAATAACAAATTACGAATAAATTTCACCCTACTACGGGCATTTCAGAAAGTTATTTGAATCTAAACAACATGTGATTGTTACTTAAGAATAAGCATCCACCGCCGCATTGTCGACTGGTTTTGTAGGCATCCAGTTCATGGATTTAATGTAATCCAAAATTATCTTATTTCCAATATTTCCTACATCCATTGAAATCCACCACAAATTACTAACAGTTTCAAATAAAGAAATACTAATATTTTCTCTGTTTATTTCTAGGTTGGGCATCTGACAGGAAAAAAGTACCATTGGAAATAGTCAAAAGAAGAATTTTAAGAGCTGGAGATGGAAGCCATCGCTTTTCCAAGGAAAAGGATCAGGAACATTTCTGGGGTTGGGGAGACAAGGACATGCTGTTGGACGAAAGCGAATACGCGGAAGTCGTTAACACACGCTGAAATTTTTCTTAACTACTCGTGTTTTGCGTTATAGAACAAAAAAGCCTGGTTGTGCGTAAGGAATGGATATCAAATACGATATAGCTTAGCTAATCATTATATTTATTTACCGTACTGAAAGATTTAATCTACTTGTTCCATGCCTACTGTGAAAAAAATACTAGAGTGTAATGATAATATTCAACGTTAAAATAGTTATTTAAAAACGGATTCAATACTGATCCTTGTTGAACGCCTGAACGATAGTTTCCCAAGTACCAGAGCTGCTGTTTACTGCTCTGATTTATGGTGTAGGATACTAACCAATGTAGCAAATAAGTTAATTTATACTCGTAAGTACCTATGTAAATATATTGTTTTTATGGGTTAGGTCTACCTTGTCATTTTGTGATTTTTTTAAAAACCCTTTTAAAGCACAAAGTTTAGATTATATTTTAAAATTTAAAACTTACCAACGTGCATTATATACCTAGTAAATCTAGCTAAGTAGGTGAACACCACGTGGTGACGTCTGTTACTAATTAATTGTTAAATAAAACTGTATTTTTTACTATGTTAATCTTGTTTTATTATATACAAACTTTAAATGGGACAATATTGCAATCAACGTCAGATAGATATAATTTTAGACAGTTGAGATCCAAAACTGACGGTGGTCCAATATAATACGATTTTAAGAGAAAAACATGTTAGGCTAACGACTTTCAGAAATTTTCTTGGATGTAATGTAATTTATTCAATAAGTCGTTGAATTTTTTTAATGTAATTACAAAAATTGTTTATCAGAGTAATCCTGACTAACCAAGAATTTCGTTTTTTTGTTTTCAGCGTATAGAGTTTGTTTCAGGTGTTTTGAATTTATTTAAAACCAAGCTAGACAAGCCTGAGTTATGGCAGTTAGTTTTTAAATACTAAGGACGGGTTGTTTCGGAGAATTTGAACAATTCATCAAATTTCAACGTTCATTTTCAAGTTCTGTGAAAGATTTTTTGAAGTTCTGTTTTTATTTCAGTTTTGTCAAGCAACTAGCCTACAATGATATAATAACAGAACTTGAATAGGACTTTCACAGAACCCGAAAATGAACGTTGAAATTTGATGAATTGTTCAAATTCTCCGAAACAACCCGTCCTAAGTATTATAGATACATACCTTAAAATTAAAGAATTATATATATATTTAAAAACATTCTAATTTACAAGCCGAAAAAGATCGAAATATCTGGACATCATTGTAAATGTAAATCGTTGCTTCCACCGCAAAATTACCTAACTGCAAAAACGTACTTTTACAGGAAAGCGAAAAAACCTTCCCATTTTAAAATTAGACAGATTTTTTTATTTTAATAAAAGACGTATCTCATGAATATTTTTTTAATTATTTTTTATTTGGACAAAATAATTTTTTTTAAAACAGTTTAGTGGCAGTGTTAGATAAGAATTTTTGCTTTGAAAAAATTTTTCACTTATGGAATTTTGCACGTAAAATTTACTACCGAGTAGGAGGTACTTCCAGAATAATAATAATAATAATAATTGGATGACTTGTATAGCGCCGTTTTTGTGCAAAATCACCTCAAGGGCGCTGTACAAACTTATAATACATTTCTACAGTGATCTATGTTATTACTTAACTATTTATGGAGAAAATATACAGTACAATACTTACCTGGTAGGTCACTTGAGATTAACAGTTAATTAACATTATCTAATTGTTTATTGGTGAAATTTAGGACTTAATGGAAAAATTGAATATAACTGGACTTTCTCTTACGAATGGTATATTTAATTTGAGGGTACGACAGCTTAAAAAGGTAAGTTTTTAGTTTAGACCTGAATTCTGTTGGACTTGTTATGGATCTTAGTTCCGGAGGGAGTTTATTCCAAGCCTTCGGCCCAGATACTCCGAAAGCGCGATCACCAAACTTAGTATTTGGCTTGCGCTTAGGTTCTATCAGTCTGCCTACAGCTGATCATGTTGCTGATCTAAGAGTTGACTGCCTCAGACCAGTTTTTTCCGGGACGTATAGTTCAGAGATGTAGGGTGGGGCCATTTCATTGATGGATTTAAACACCATCCAGCACAGTTTGTACTGGATTCTTTCAGGGAACTTGAGCCAGTGAAGGTTACGAAGGTGTTCTAAAATGTGCGAATATTTTGAAACCCCGGTTATGAGCCGTGCTGCTGCATTAAACACTGATTGAAGTTTGTCAATTTGATATTTTTGAAGGCTGGCATAAATTCCGTTGCAGTAATCGAGACGTGAGACTACGTAAGAGTTGATAAGTAGTTTTGTTGCTTCTGTAAGAAGGTTTCTTCGGACAGACTTGAGTTGTCTTAGGTGAAGAAAAACGGTGCTTACAGTCCTATTTATTTGACTTTTAAAAGAAAAGTTTGAATCTAAATAAGAACAGAGTATTTACATAATATTCGTTTTATAACACTAAAGTGACGAAAATAAAATAAATCAACAACAAGATGAACAAAAAATTAAGAAATTAGACGTCTCCGGTCTATCAAATAATAATTATTGATGATAAAATAATATAAAAACTTTTTTCATTGACACTTAAAATAATAATTAATGAAAAAGTTTATCATAAAACTCCCAACAGAATTTCGGAAGGACACTTTTCAAATCCTGGAGGTGGTTGAATTTTTCAATTTTGTTTATTTTTTATCTGTCTCTTATACAGCTGTGCTGGTTGAGCGTAGTTTTTTAAGGTTAAAACTGGTGGCTTTAATAATGGCTTCCTCGAATCATTATAATTAAGTTTAAAGTTAAGTCTACCAGCCAAATATTGCAAGCATCTTAAATCTACTACTGTTGGGTCAACTCGTCTATGTCCTGGACGAATTGAACTATAGACATTAACATCGTCATAATTAAAAAAAAAATCGTATCTTAAATACTGAACTGGGTTGAGAAATTCTAGCTTCTCTGCATAATCCCAAATAATCGGTTGGGAAGTAGATTTACTTATTTTTAAGTTTTAGTTGAATTAAACTATGGCATCTATCTACTTCCATTTGGGTATGACCCTTTTCTAAATAGTTATGCTTTATTTCTATATTAATGTGAGTTAAACTTAACCTAAGTTGAGCGTTTGAAAGAGTTATGTTTTTGTTTTGATAACCACAACCATCTGTGTACAAACCATTTTTTTTGTTTGGGTGTTTGCTGCTATGTATGATTCTAAAACTTTCACAAGTATTGTAGAAAATATATTGGCAATCAAACCCCCTTCACACTCATCCCATAGGTTGCAATAGCAATCCTTTGTTACCATGTTATAAATCGTATAATTGTGGACACAAAGTTTTGTTTTATAATAAAGTGCACTTGCTTTAAAAACAGGGGGCATGTTTTACAGCTTGCATATCAATAGTGAACATATGCCCGGCAATAATGTGACGGAAGCTTCGGTAGATTCTTTTAAAAAAATTATCATTACATTTCGCCTTTTTTCCATAATCTGATAGTATTATTACGCGATCGTCTGGACGATGTAGGCCCTCTGATTGGTCAAATTCAAATTGTGTGTTTCGGGAAAATTCCGCTAACTTGAAAATTAAGACCCGATTTCATACTAAAATAGGATTACCAGATTTCTTCAAAAGCATCGTTTCTGTTCATATAATTATTGGATAATATCGAAGAAAATATGTTTCAGAAAGTTCACAATCCATTGGATTAATTACATTACAGTAAAAATTATTCATAATTACGCAATTAAAATTTGACGTTTATCATTATTCACGCGAAAGACAGATTGTTCAGTGTTGCCAGCGTATATCGATTTCCAATCAATGGAAAAAGCTTTTATAGCCATGATCAGCTCACGATATCGCCATGGTATAGGTAGCAGACAGAGACGGGAATTTACCATCGGGTATAGATATCGCTGTTTATCCTAAAAATGTTGAAGGACTTCAAAGGGTGGCAACTTTATCAAAGCATTTAGATCCTATGGTTTTCCCACTACTATTTTCATCAGGTGAATGTGGTTGGACCCCAGGCTTTCAGCATCATGCTGATTTCTGTACTGCTCAACGTCATACTGTAACTGCCATGCAGTTTTATGCAAGTAAATTAGCAGTGCGAAGGAACATATTTAATTCAGTCCATTATGCGGGTAAACTTTTTCAACAGTATTTAATTCATGCTTACATTATTTATGAATCTGGTCGCCTAGATTACATTAGGAAAAACCAACGACACCTCAGAGTGGAATGCTACTAAGGTTTGCAAGACCATGTAAGAAATTTAGCCACTGATAGAGGAGTACGTGCAGGTAATATAGTCATTCATCCATCTTCATTTACTGGTGGACCACGCCATATGAATAAACTTTATCAAGATTCAATGGCAATGGTACGTAAAGTTGGTCGTCCTGATCTATTCATAACTTTTACATGAAATCCTAAATGGCCAGAAATACAAACCGAATTGGAACATTATCAATCGGCCGCGGACAGGCCTGATATAGTAGTCAAGGTTTTCCATCTAAAAGTCAAGGAATTTATTCATGATATGACTGAGAAACATGTTTTTGGAAAGTTAATTTGTTGGGTGTATACAATTGAACAGCAAAAAAGAGGACTCCTTCATCTGTGTGTTTACACTTTGCAGCTAAGATAAGTTGTATACAGCTTCTGATATTGATAATGCCGTATCTGCAGAACTACCCTATCCGAAGAATTCGGCTATGTACCGTATTATTTAAAAAAATAACATTCATGGTCGATGTGGCGTACAAATCCAAGGTCAGTCTGCATGGTAGACGGTAAGTGCTCTAAAAAATTCCCCAAATCATTTAAAGATTCTATTGATAATAATTCCGCAGGCTACCCAGAGTACAGGAGACGTGATAATTTTTCTGAAAATCACGTTGTTCGGGATATTCGTATCGACAATCGATTTGTTGTTCCATTAAATGCATTCCTTAGCAAAAAATATGATGCTCATATTAATGTTGAAATTTGTTCCTCTGTGGCCAGTATTAAATATATTCATAAATATATATCTAAAGGTTTTGATTGTACTAGAATCGAAATAAGACAAGAAGCTGAAAATTTGGAGAGTGCGGTTATTCAATATGATGAAATTAAGCAATATATCAATTGTCGATATGTAAGTGCCCCTGAAGCTGTCGGGAATATTATGGAAAATCCTATACATGATCAATCTCACTCAATTTTACTTCTGGCTTTACATTTACCCGACAGCCAATCTCTTTATTTTGTAGAGGGGCGGGAGAAACAGACTCTCAGGGAAGCACCTACAAGGAACACCTCTTTAACAGCGTGGTTCCAATTGAATCTTCAAGATATTGAGGGACGCTCTATTCTATGTCAAGATGTACCAAATAATTATGTCTTTTCAGCTGGTAAAAAGTGGACGAGGCGACAGCGGGGAGGTGGCAACATCATTGGACGAATACCTTCAACTTCTCCTAGAAATATAGAACTGTATCATTTACGGCGGATTCTTATAAAAATGGCTGGAGCTACATCCTTTGAATCTTTGCGAACTGTTGATGGCAATTTACTAGCTACTTTTCGTTATCCGGCGCGTGAACTGAAGCTCTTTGATGACATAGGAGAATGGAAGCAGTGCATGACGGAGGCTTCATTGTATTTGATGCCTAAAACTCTTCGACATCTATTTGTTTTAATTTTAATACAATGTATCCCTTCGGATCCGTTGCAGCTGTGGAATGATTTCAACAAATGTATGTCTGAAGATTTTTTTCATCATGGTGTTACTAAAGAAACAGCTATTAATCTTTGTCTTTTAAACATACAGGATATGTTTATGAAGGAGAATTCATCTTGCAGAATGCAGGGCTTACCAGAACCTGATGAGAGTTGCGGTTTTGGAGAAGTGACTGATTTTAATGTCATTTCTGAAAATACTTTAGGTGAATTGCTGGCTGCCAAACTCAATGACGAACAACTTCAAGCATATAATTCTATTCTGAATAAGTTTTTTTCAGATGAAAATGATGACAATAAATGTTTCTTCATTGATGGCCCAGGAGGAACTTATTAGTCGCTTGGATAGGCATTGCAGCTCTCTTGCTTCCAGGTGGGGTAACGTGTCATACTGCTTTTAATTTACCCCTCAATTTACAGGACAATACAATATGTAAGGTCACATCAAAGAACCGGAAAATTATAACGGAAGCAGATATTATAATATGGGATGAAGCACCGATGGCCCCAGGTGTAGCTTTAGAAGTAATTGAGCGTACTATATGTGATATCATGGGAAGTGATTCTGTCTTTGGTAACAAAGTTATTGTTTTGGGCGGAGACTATCGTCAGATCCTTCCAGTATGTCGACGTGCTTCAGGAGGACAATTAATTCCCGCTTGCATAAAAAGCACCATACTTTGTTACCATTTCAAAACTTTTCAATTAAAAACAAATGTCAGAGCTTTAGAAAGTGAAAACATATTTTCTAAATGACTTTTGGACTTGGAAGATGGAAAACTTCCTCCCGTAGAAGGAACATTAGAGTCATCTGTGCTTATTCCCAATGTAAATATTTGTATATACGGTGAGACACATACAACTGCTGAAACCTTAGTGATGAGTCAACGCACCATTTTGTGCCCCAAAAATAGTCATGTTTGTGCAATCAATGAGGATGTACTTCAACGGTTAGAAGAATAAATGAAGACTTTTCATTCTGTTGATACCATCATTAATGAAGAAGGAAATTTAGATTATAAAGAGCAGGCTAACTTTCCTGTTGAATATTTAAATTCTATAAACCCAAATGGGTTTCCACCACACATATTAAATCTTAAAATTGGTGTCATCATTATTTTACTTAGAAATTTATATGTTGGTGATGGCTTTTGTAATGGAACAAGAATGGTTGTTAAAAATTTGAGCTGTAACTTAATTCAAGCCGAAATCATTACGGGGAACATAAAAGGTACAGTACATTTCATTCCTAGAATTTACTTAACACTTTGTCAGATGTTACAATACAATTCAATATGTGCAGGAAACAATTTCCAGTCAAATTAGCTTATGCAATGACCATCAATAAATCTCAAGGACAAACTTTTGAACGGGTTGGACTGTTACTTCCTGAACCAGTATTTCTCATGGACAGTTGTACGTTGCCTGTTTCAGAGTACGAACGCAGTCATCGTTGTTTATACAGATTATTGTGGGTTCCAGACAAGGGCAAATTCTGACTTTTTTTATTTTTTTTTATATTAACTCCACACAGGAGGCCCGAAGAAAATGATTTCCCTCAGGGCCTATGTCATCTTTGGGGATGCTGTGTGGAGGGTCTTTTTGTGGAGAGGAAGGAGTGAACATGGGTCTTGAAGAGTCCCATGTTGTAGGAGGGAGGAAACACAGAGGCCGGTAGCTCGTTCCACAGCCGAGCTGTTGAACTTAAGAACGAATCGTAGAAGCGACCCGTTCTCATGTGACAAATGTCAACCGTGTACAAATATTGGGCGCGCATTTGGCGTGTATCCCGACTACGCACCGGTGCCGAAGGGATCAATGACGCTAGTTCCTCAGAGCATCTTCCATTGTAATACCGATAGAACAAGGACAGCATACCTACCTGACGCCTGTGCTCTAAAGATTGCAGACCGTTTGTTAAGATTGGGGAATCTATCAAACGGACCGCCCGTTTCAAACTTGTCTGTATACCAATCTGACTGATTGGTATACGGACAATATTGTTTATACAGAGATTTTTTCCCAATGAAAGTATATAATATTATGTTGTAAATTGTAAAAAATAAAAATATAATAAATTGTAGGTACTTGCTTACAAAAGTTTGGTTTTTCGGGTCAATTTATCCCACATGTGCCCTCAGCGCCCTTGAGGTGATTTCTCACGAAAACGGCGCTATATAAATTAGCCAAATATTAAATATTATGTAAGGTTTTTCCGCCTAAGAATTTTTTCTTTGAAAAATTTTTAAAAGAGTTTTGTTGTATGAGTATTTACTTTGACAATCTTTTGGTAAGAGCGTAATATTATTTCATCCAAATATGTAGATTTTTAAAATAATCCTTAATATATTTAAAAAAAAATGTATTTACTTTGACAATCTTTTGGTAAGAGTATATTATTTCAGCAAAGTTATATGTAATATTGTAATATGTTGATATTTTTATTTCCGAATTAATAATAATAATTATTATATATATATTTTTTTTTTTCAATTTAATTTCGATTTAAAAATGAAATCATTTCGGTGGTATGGGAGAGGAAACATTTTTCTTATTGACGAGATTTATGTTGGGGTGAAGGATGTTCCTCTCATTATCCGCGCTTGGGCTACTACATAATGTCTTACTATTTTATATCTACCAATTGATCTAATATCCACGTATTAAATGTAACTGTTTGTTAGTAAACTGGGCGAAGCCAACCAAATGCCGCCCGCAGGGCCTATCAGCAAAAAAACCCGCGGAGCGGGTTTTTAACTGCTAGTTGTATTATTATTGCGTCTACGTAGTGGGACTTTCGAATCGGATTTGTGTGTGTGCCATAGTGTGTGCATACCACTTTTGAAGGCTGTAATCCAATTTGTGACAGTAGCTGGATCTAAATCAAAAATACTGTCAAATGTTTTCTTACAAACTTGCTTTTTTTCTTCACCATTTTTCAAGTAGTAAACGTGAAAATATTGCCTTCTTGACTCACAGACTATATATATCCTGTTAAAGAGCTGATATATATTTTTTTCATATCCCGGTTCATATTTTACCAAAAATAAGTAAACATTTGTTGCCTCTGAATATCATTAAATTCATGGCAATGTTTGTTTTTAGAAGTCAGGCATTTCTTTGAAGAACAAATAGGTGCCTGGGATTCACTCAACAAGTATTTTCCATCATTTTGTTTTTTAAACCCATATAATCCTTTCCCTGCATTCTCCTTCTTTTGTTAGTTTCTCTTGTAGATATTGTTACTATGTTAGTATCATTTTCCAAACTAACATCTTCAATATTGTCAACACTCGGACGAAATTGTTTTCCTTGGGACATCGCTATCAGAATTTGAATCATCTGAGCTACTGCATTCTAATGCAGCCTTGTAATCAGAATCTAGGTTAACAGATACATCTTTCTCTATATTTATTATTTCGTTATTTTCAGAATTATATGAAATGTTACATTCTGGTACTGGTGTTTTAAAAACCATATTTTTGTTAGTTATATAATTTTGTATGGACGTAAGGGTCATTATGCATTAATTGCAGACAAATTTGCATCATTAGTCCAAAAAGAGAAAATTGTCAGTTAGGTAATTTTGCGGTGGAAGCTACGAAAAATAACCTTAAATATCAATAAATTTGCTCGGAATATACTTCTACATATATCGCACAGCGCGATTGGTTCCGATGAGCGAGGTCTGGCTCTGTAGGTCAGTTAAACCCATTCCATAATGATTGAATACCACGCGAGCCTAACATGATACCACTGCAAGGCAGAATGTTCCGGTACGAAATATCGTTTGGTTTATTTTTTAACTTATTTCAGCAAATGTTAAGGAAAATCGATAAAATAAAACAAAAGACTTTCAGTCTGAAAAAATACACATTTAAAAAATAAGAATAAAACTTATACAAAAAAACGCCACACTGTCATTAAAAATGGTAGAATGTCAAAATGATTAATTTACTAAAAATTTTAATAGCCTCCACACAAAACAAACAGATCATAAAATCTTATTCAACTCTGAGCGAAGACAAAACTGACCCAGAATGAAAGAAGAAAAGGAACTAAGGAAATAAAGTTTTGATCACTAAGAGATTTTTTTTATGAAACAATCCACTAAACACTGAATTTAATTTATTTCTGAAAACAATTATAAGAATTATCAAAATTTCACGAGAAGATTTGACGGGAAAAATTGTTTTATTGTGCGTCTATCTTGTACAGCTGCAAAGATATTACAGAAACATGAAAAGCTAACAGTAGACAATATTGACTTTAATTTACAGGAGTTAGAATGGAATACTGGTAGTTACCTGGAGAAAAATTGTGTACATAGCTAATTTACTAAGAATCATTTCAAATTATTCGTAATCCGGTTAAAAACGTAATTGCAGATTTGATAGGTTTCCTCATAAACTTTTAGTAAAATACGAATATATCATCATGAGTTCATATTTCCGCATTTCGTCATTGTATATAATGGAGGCAAACGCAGGTGCATAAACACGTGTTCCGATTAATTGGGAATTTACTAAAAGTTTATCGGGAAACAGCCTGCAATCCCGATTTTAAGCGGATTACCAAAAATTTTATGAGATTTTTAATAAATTAGAAATATTCATTTTTTTCTTAGGGCTACACTTATAGAGGTGTATAATGAAAATTTCTTGCAGAGAGTGAAATCATTTTATAAATCAATGCAGCTTTTCGCATGACGACCTTTACAAAACATTGACATTTAACAAAGTTCGGTCCTTTTGTACCTACTTTCGACTTCGGTTTAAAAAACAAGATAATGGGTAGGTAATAGCAATTTGGGAAGCTATCCAAGATTTTATCAGAGATCTTGTAAAGATAAGTTTCCAAAAAGCGACCTCGTATTTCGTGAACCACAGCCATATAACCTATAACCTATACCGGAATTGCCTTTCTCTCTGGACAACGTTGTGACTGAATTGATCTTTAGATGCGGTAAGGTTTTTTTCAAATAAATAGGTTTCAAAAACCAAAGAAAAATTACACTCTTAACGAAAATATACCCTTTGAAAAAAATGATATCAGTGTCGTTCTGAAATGGGCAAAATAGGGATGACCGTCAGTTTATACTATTCTGACTATTTTTTATTTATTTGTTTACGCCCTTAGGGTTTTCTCATTAAATTAGTCATAGTTCTAATAATAATAATAATATTTTAATTTCCAGCTGCATGAATGGGATATGTGCTATGATATTGATAGTCTATGATATTATTTTTTACTCTTTCACCAAACTCAAGAGCTAGTTCTCTTAATTGGTCTAGAAATACTAGAAAACATTTGTATCAATATTTTTTATTATGCCATTCACTATGTATTTGTTTAACAATATTATAAAAAGATTTAAAAAAATTAAAATTTAAGAAATAGAAAAAAAAATAAGATCGAAAAAAATGAATCAATTCATGGGTACAACAAATACAAATAAAAGAGAAGAGAATAAATGAACATTAAAAACGTAAGGTATTTTTGGTAAAACTCAACATAAAACTTAAATTATTGATTATTATATTATTAACAAAACAAATGTCTTAAATTTCTGATTAATATTTTTGTGAGGAATAGATAGAAATATCAACAGAAATGAATTTATTTCCTAAACTATAATAATAATAATTGTCTATGATTTGACTCAATAGCCGTTTTTGACAGCACCGTAAATAATATCAATATAGTGTCAATAAAACAACCTAATAACATAACCCGCTTAAAAAAACAATATATAGTGATACGCTAGACAAAGTGGCAGTATTTGTGACGGTGGCAGTGAAATTAATCATTTGTAAATTGAAGTGCAAAAAGAGTATTGTCATTGTGACCCAAAATCAACTTTGGTGAAAACATACAATAACCATAGACAATACAAATCTATTTCGCCATAGACAATTTACATAAATTAATATATACTTAGGGGCATTTTTGTTCCAACATTAATAAAAATATAATTAATAAACCAAAAAAAAAAAAAAAAGAAATAGAAAATGGCAAATACAAGAGGAAAGGGAGTTATAACGGAAACCGAAGAAAAATTTAACATTGATAAAATTATACAGATTATTGAAAAAAAATTTGAATCCATGAAAAAAGAAATTATATCAAAAATTGAAAAACAAACCCAGGACACTCAAAAAAGCATTGATTTTATGAGTAGTCAGTACGATGATCTAATAAAAAAACTAGAAATAACAATTCTACAAAATAAAAAAATTGAAAATGATTTTGAAAACATAAAAAAGGAACACCAGGAAAAGAATATCATTATTAAACAACTTGAAATAAAAATTTCAGACCTCGAATACAAATCTCGGTCTAATTTCTTAGAAATAGCGGGCATTCCTCAAAAAAATGGAGAGCAGCAGATGGAGATAGTAAAAAGAGTTGCGGCGGCGGCAGGAATGGAAATCCAGCACAATGATATAATTGATATAAAAAGGACACATGATAGAAGGAACAATGCGCCACCGAAACTGCTAGTGGAATTTGCGGAAAAAAAGACAAGAGACAATCTTCTTTCTAAAAGGAAAAATATTAATTATGCAGCTATAAAAGATATCTCCACCGAACCAATCTATATTGCAGAGGAATTGAGCCCATATCAAAGGGAACTGCTCTGGAAAACGAAAAAATCTGCCAATGAAAAAATGTACTCCTACGTTTGGTTCAAAGATGGAAAAATAATGACGCGAAGAATGCCAACCGAAAAAATAATTTATATAAAACATGTAGATGATATAAAAAATATTGTATAACAAAAGGGCACAAAAACGATTACGAAAAAAAGATAAAAATGGCTGACATTATATTAACCTCGGAACCAAGTGATCTATCGAATTTAAATAACAACTCTTTCAATATACTACACAAAAACATAAGAAGCATAAGAAAAAATTTTGATGAATTGCAAATTTTATTGAAATATTTAAAAGTTAATTTTCAAATAATAATACTTACTGAATGTTGGATAAATCATAAATACATGAAATTGGAAATTGCTGGATATACAACCTACTCAAGTTTGAATAACAAAAAACAAAACGATGGTGTAATTATATACATTAAAAACGAAATAAAAGCCGAAGTTGAAGAAATTATTATCACAAATGCCAATTGTTTAAAAATTAAAATCAGTAAAGAAAAAGCTATATTAGCAATCTATCGATCGCCCTCAACAAAAAACATCGACCCATTCCTTAAATCCGTAGACGAGGAACTCTGCCTTCTTAAAGAAACGAAAAACATATTTATTATTGGAGATGTAAATATAAATATTTTAGAAAATGGACACCCTAAGCGAATTCAATATCTGCAGATGCTAGCATCCCATGGACTGGAAAGCTTAATAAATGTTCCTACTCGAAAAGTGGACAACAGTGAAAGTTGCATAGACCATATAATGAGTAAAACAAAAGACATTACTCAAACTGTTGTATTTAATTCAACTATAACCGATCATTATACAACTATGCTTTCAATAAAAATAAACAAGTCAAATAAAATGAAGAAAAAACCATTAACAACAGAAAAAACAGAAATCAACTGGAATATCATTAAACATAATTTACAATGTACCGATTGGAAAAAACTGCAAAGTATGAACAATACAAATGATGCATGGAATTATTTCATAGAACTTCTTCAGAATAATATACTATCTAATACCACAAAAATTACTAAGAAAATCTCACACAAAAATGTACATATTAAACCATGGATTACACAGAATGTTATAAACTGCATAAGAAAAAGAGACGAGTTACACAAGAAACTTAAAAAAATTCCATACGATATACACATGTTAAGATACTACAAAAGATACAGAAACATTTGCAAAAAAGTTATTATGTGTACAAAAGAAACCTACTATAAGAAAAAAATTGTAGATTGTAAACAAAATCCCAGGAAAATGTGGCAAATAATAAATGAAATAACCAGTTCTAAATCTGCCAACGTTACATCAATTGACGTGCTGAATATAAACAATGTTCCCAGGACATACGCTGATAATCCTGACCAAATACTTGAATACGTCAATAATTTTTTCATAAATATAGGATCAAATCTAGCAAAGCAAGTTACAAAATGTAATGAAGATGTACAAATAAACGAACCACCTGAGCAAGGAAATCAGCTCAATTTTAAACAAATTACAGCTGACGATATCAAAAACACAATTTCTTCTTTAAAATCAAATATTTCTTCGGGGGAGGACACAATCTCAACCAACGCAATAAAATATCTCTGTAAAGAACTTATCGAACCACTTACATACTTAGTCAACATGTCTATAACGAATAGCATATTCCCTACAGCCCTCAAAAAAGCGATTGTTATACCAATATTTAAACAAGGATGTAAAAATGACATAAACAATTACCGACCAATAAGCCTACTAAATGCATTTTCAAAAATATTGGAAAGAATACTAAAAAAACAACTCTTATCCTACTTAGAAGACAATAAAAAATTATCAAAAACTCAGTATGGATTTAGAGAGAACTTAAGTACTAGTGACGCCATAGAAAAAATTACCGATATGATCACTAAAAGTTTAGACAGTGGAGAAAAAACTTTGGCAATCTTCATAGACTTACAAAAGGCTTTTGACACAATAGATCACAAAATACTTTTTTCAAAACTTTCAAAAATTGGTATGTCATGTACAACACTAAACTTACTAAAAAGCTATATGACGGAGCGTACACAGAGCGTCCAAATTAACAAGAGAAAAAGCAAACCTCTTCTTATCAACCATGGAGTACCACAAGGAAGCGTACTAGGTCCGATATTATTTTTAATATACATTAATGATATCTGTAACCTAGAAACAAGAGGAAAAATCATTAGTTTTGCTGATGACACAGTAATTTTATTTAAAGAAAAAGATTGGATAAATACCTACAAAGAAGCTGAACACGGACTTGGTCTCCTGCAAAACTGGCTTAAAAGAAACTCCCTGACGCTTAATGTCAATAAAACAAAATATCTGACATTTTCTAAAACAGCCAGAGGGCAGCCGTCAGAGGACCTTAATCTCAAATTACATTCATGCCAAGGAATTTATCAAAAAAATCAAGGCTTATCATGCCTCTGTCCCACTATAGCACACTCCAAAAGCATCAAATATCTTGGAATTGAAATTGATGATAATCTCCGTTGGAACTCACATATAGATGTAATTACAAAAAAACTAACCAGGTACATATACTTCTTTAGAAACATTCGCAATATCCTCAATATAAACGATATTAAAAAAGTATACTATGCTTTGTGTCAATCACAAATAGAGTACGGAATAACTGGATGGGGGTCTGCCTTGAGCACTCACACAGAGCGGCTCAATATAGCACAAAAAGGAGTATTAAAGACTATACTGAAAGTTCCGCTTAGAACTCCGACAGAAGAAATATTCAAAAACTTCAATGTTTACAATGTACAGAAACTATATTCAAAAAATATTTTATTTAAACTGAAAAAAAACATATCCGAATACTCCACTGCCCAACATAAATACACAACCAGGGCAAAAAGCGAAAATATCCTGATTACTCCCAGTTTGAACACATCCTTTGGACAGAGAAATAATAAATTCCATGCTATAAAATTGTTCAATGCTCTACCAAATGAAACCAAAAAAATAAACGAAATGAGTATATTTAAAACAAAAGTCAAAACATGGCTTAGAGATCAAAGTAATAATCAACTTACAAACATTATGAAGACAATGTAAAGACAATTCAAAACTAAATACAAAAATTTAAGAAAAACTACAGGCCGCCTCAGAACAGGAAACCCTAGTGAGGAGGACTGTGAAAAAAATACAAAAAATATACTTATATTATACTTTAAACCTACATAATGTACAAATTTTGCTATTGATATTAATAAAAAAAAAAAAAAAAAAAAAAAAACTGTGAATCCTTTAGGCTGGACAATGACTGAACTAAGTTTTTTTAAAGAATAAATAAAGAACAACTCTGGAAGCCTCGTGTTACGATTTGGTACTCGGAAAGTTACCAATATATATTTAATATAATTTTTATTGAAATAACTCTTCTTTAACTTTTGAAGGTTTTATCTATCAGTGTAATATATCATTGAAGAAGGAGATAATACTAACAAATCCAAACGAAACATGAAATAGACTAAGACACAGAAAATAAAAAAGATAACGGTCACAACTAGGATCTTGCAACTATTTTTTTCCCAAATTTTCGTCGGCTGCCTTTTTTATTACATCGATGGGTATAACCTTTAAAAGTTGAAGAAAAGTTGTTTCAATTAAAATTGAATATTCATTTTGACTTTTGTACGTTTTACTAACCTCCAAGCATCGAACCGTTTTCAAATAACTTTTGAATACCACCCAGTACAAATAGCTGTCAATGGGAAACCAGTTCCGCGCAAGGGTCACTGGACCGCCAATACTGTACTAGGTAATAGCGATAAAACTGATCAATTGTTATTGTCACCTCCGACTTACCCAATCGGCGGCTCCTAATGAAAATGACTCAAGTTTCATTGGTATTCCGGTCAGATCCGAATTACAAGGCGAGACTGGTTTTTAAATTACATTCTATCCCCACACAAAAAAAAATATAAAGAACTTTTTTTTTATGCTCCTCTTCTCAAGATTAACAACTTAGATGAATTAAAAGAGAAGATAGGTTACTGAAACAAACCGCGTAGTCTCACTGAACCTAGGTCCAGTGGACATAGTTAATATTAACTACGTTTAGTATAGCACACAATTTCTTTGGTCAGAAAAGCTGTCACCGGCTAGCACAAACACGTCCGCTCTAGGCCGTTTAATTTTTTTTTAATCTTCGTATGCTTCTGAGATGTGCACAAATCTGATGGAGTTTTTATTCGCAAGTACTAAAAAAGCACATATTATTTCAATAAATACAATTATTCACAAAGCCTTTTGCTACCCGAAAACCATAAACGTCAAATAAAATAAAGTGAGACAGCGAACGCAGAAGCACATAAGTGAATGAAGGACAACCTAGTGACAGTACGTAAGTCTTCTACTCTGTCTTCTATTCTACTACTCTGCTCGCTCGTTTGTTCGTCGAGAAGTAGGGTAAAAGCAGCCCACTGACGGGCAAGCATGTCTGCGGCATATTCATAATAATATAGCAGTTTCACCCGTACACATATTTTTTGAATTGCTATCTCTTTTTAATGCGTTCCGTTCCATTTAGTGTTTCCATTCACACACATGAATGAAATGGCCACATTCGTTCTGGCTATTCTTTTCGTATGCATTTCGTTATTCGATTTCAATCTAGAAACAGGAACGTGCTATATTTTTTGTTCGATTATTAACATAACGCATATTTATATTTAAGTCAATGCTTACATATCTAAATCGGTGATTCTCAAATTTTTGGAAACACTTTTGGTTGTATAAACTGATCACAAATGTCTTTACCTGTAATGACTAACGTTGGCATATATTTAAACTAGAACGTCAAATTAATTGACCTTTACATACCTACACATTATCACTCTGAACAAGAAGAGACAATACTTTGCGGTAGTCAAAATAAAGCATCTGCTTAAAAATAAATTGATGTACATAATGTAACCAACACAATAATAGAAAATGTTCAGTTTCAAGATAATTAATGTACAATAATTTAGAGAGAAGTATAGTCGGAAACGAAATGACGTCATTATGGATACAGACAAGATAACAGCAAGGCGCGCGAAGGATTTGTCACCTGGTCAAGTAGTGCCATCGAGCAATCAAAGTTTGCAAATGGCGTCAATCATTGTTGATTCTTGTTCTTACCACTGATTTGTTTGGTGTTTTACCGCAAGCATATTAATAAATTAAGTGATCACTATTTTAAACAGTGTTTGTAATTTGGCTGCTGCGCGCCCACGCTTGTACTCTAGTCGGCCTCGAGACACAGAACTTTTTATCGTGGTCACAGAAAGAACCACAAGAAGAGATGGTTCTACCATTATGTCTTAGTGGTCTTTTAATAAAATATTGTTAAAATTCAAACCAGCATTAATAAATGGCCCCTCATTAAGATCACGTATAACTCAACACGGGGAACTCGATGCACGTTGATGATTTAATATTCATTGATTAATAATGTCACGCTACATAAGTTTTATTATGGCGTGAGCAACACATTTCCAGGCAGCAATGACAGTGGCCCACAACACTTGTTGTTTGTCCAACGCATTTTGGTAGTGTCCTGTCCTCAGGGCCTTTACCTTAGGCATTGTTGTATTACCTCGAAACAGAGGCGTCATCTGTACAGCGGATTTCCCACAAACTTGCAATGCATTTACCGTCTTTTCTTTTAAAGAATGACAAACCTTTTTGGGTTGATAAAATTTGAAAATCTTCTACTACCACCACAGTAAATTAAAAATGTTGCTAGTGTTGTAAGGGAAGACTTAGAAAACTGAGGAATTGGATTCAGCGTTGGTTTAGATAGGCCAGCCTCAAGCCCAGTATAAGGTTGGTTTACCTATATCTAAGCCGTGGTAATAAGTCAACTCTTTTTTACTAATCTGACCTTACGAGAAGTAATTTTAACATAGTGTTTATAAGTAAGGGGGTCTTACACATATATTACTCAACATTTTTTGTTGTAAGGGGAAAGATTAAGTTTGAAGTCATTTTACCTCAAATCCTCAGATTTTATGCATTTCGCATTTTGTGATTCGTAGCACTACGTCTACAGAATTAACAACTATCGATATTTTAACTTGTTGAATTGGGTTCCCATTTATCAGAGGTTTTTAAACCTTCACTGGATTCCAAATTCGAACACCATCACTAAACTCCAATACCCCAGCAAGTGTGCATAAAGATTCTCATGACTCGTTTTCACCAATTAATACTGAGCAAACGTGGCATTGACGGTTCTACGAAGATGACATATAACAAATAGTATGCGATGTGTGAACTTTAAGTGACCACTTATAGCGAATCTAGACGTTTCTCAAATTTAGTATTTAAAATAACGTTAAAATAAGTCATTAATAATAACTTTAAAAATGGCCTCAGTAAGGTCAGTTACAAACCAGTATTGTGTAATTCAGCTTACTTTTTTCTTGATGATCGCTGAATTTAATTAAGAAAGCGTTTTGTGGCTTGTATTATAATGTAAATACAATTATGGTCAGCTAAAACGAACGCAACGACATCCACCAGATTGTAAAAAAGGCTGCGGCTTGTCAATTATTTCCAAAACGCATATTGAAATAATAGTTCATTAGAACATGTCAGAAACACGTTAAGCGTTGAAGTGGTTTATATTGGAAAAATGGTGCTTTTTCAAAGCTCACGAAGGTTCCGAGGGTCGCAGGGTTTTCCGACATTGACATATATTCACCCTAAAAGGTTCCGCCCTGAACCGATTTAATGGATCAAATAATAATTAGGTCAACCTTCAACAAAACCTCCACATCCCCGCATTCAAACGGGGTTCCTGATCAACCATCCCTTATCGTGAGATCTTTATTTCTGTGGAACACAATTTTACTCTATAGGCTAAAATGCCATCTTATTTAGTTTTTTGTTCATTATTGATTGTTCAAAACTATTTACAAGTTATTTATGTTTTTTAATACCCATCTCAGTTGAGAAATCTATTATTGTGTGTTGTGATGGGAAGTGTTTCTTGTATACATAAATAATAAAGCATGCAGATAGCAAAGATACTATAAATCATTGTTAATGATATAATAAGGCATACAGGTACAATACATCTACTTTTTGTATTATTAATATAAAGTTTACATTCATTAAATAACTGTGATAATTTCAGAAGATGCTAATCTCCGAAACCGGGAAACCGATTTCAATGAAATTTTGTGAATGTGTATGGTTGGTTCCAGCTTGAAATATAAGATAATTTTGGATTTGATACATAGAAGGCGGTCTATGCAACAACGTCTACCCGTTATGTACAGGGTTTTCCAATAAGAGGTATTATTTTTAATAGCCCGCTATTTCGGTAGATGTTACTTTTGAAGCTGTCTTTTTTTGACATTTGACAAGTAGAAACTACGTCATTAATAAATATGGAACGATACGCGCTTCAACAACGCATTGAAATTATTAAAATTCACTTTAGTGAATCAAATGCAAATAATCTTGAGTGATGAGGCCCATTTCCACCTCGGTGGCTTCGTCAACAAGCAAAATTGTCGCATCTGGGGCTCGGAAAACCCAAGAGTTATTGTTGAAAACCCTCTCTATCCTCAACGTGTGACTGTTTGGTGCGGTTTATGATCCGGCGGAGTCATTGGACCTTACTTTTTCGAAAATCAGGCTGGAGCAACAGTTACGGTGAATGGATTGCACTATCGAGAGATGATTAATGATTTTTTCTCTCCTGAATTCAATGGTATTGATCTAGACAACGTTTACTTTCAACAAAATGGCACTACGTGCCACACAAGCAACGAAACCATTGATCTTTTACGATTGAATATCAAAATAACACCTCTTATTGGAAAATCCTATATTATGTAGATGTCACCTGTGACAGAGCCATCAGTTGGACGTAAAAGCAAAACGCACTATTGTTTTTCTATCTGCACAGACAGACTGAGCCACAGCAATAAATAAATAAATAGTCTACTCACTCGTTTTCCTCTACTGATTTATTAGTCTCCGGAGATTGGTAATATGACCCTCAATCTCTGTAAAACACATTTAATACGATTAGTATATAAATAAATTATCCAATTACTTCTCTACTACATGCATCAACATTATGTAACCCTTCAGGCCTCTGACATATTGACCGATAATGTATAGTTACGAATAAGAATTACTTCTCTACTACATGCATCAACATTATGTAACCCTTCAGGCCTCTGACATATTGACCGATAATGTATAGTTACGAATAAGAATTACTTCTCTACTACATGCATCAACATTATGTAACCCTTCAGGCCTCTGACATATTGACCGATAATGTATAGTTACGAATAAGAATTACTTCTCTACTACATGCATCAACATTATGTAACCCTTCCGGCCTCTGACATATTGACAGATAATGTATAGTTACGAATAAGAATTACTTCTCTATTACATGCTTCAACATCATGTAACCCTTCAGGCCTCTGACATATTGACAGATAATGTATAGTTACGAATAAGAATTACTTCTCTACTACATGCTTCAACATTATGTAACCCTTCAGGCCTCTGACATATTGACCGATAATGTATAGTTACGAATAAGAATTACTTCTCTATTACATGCTTCAACATCATGTAACCCTTCAGGCCTCTGACATATTGACAGATAATGTATAGTTACGAATAAGAATTACTTCTCTACTACATGCTTCAACATTATGTAACCCTTCAGGCTTTGACATATTGACCGATAATGTATAGTTACGAATAAGAATTACTTCTCTACTACATGCATCAACATTATGTAACCCTTCAGGCCTCTGACATATTAACCGATAATGTATAGTTACGAATAAGAATTACTTCTCTACTACATGCTTCAATATTATGTAACCCTTCAGGCCTCTGACATATTGACCGTAAATGTATAGTTACGAATAAGAATTACTTCTCTACTACATGCTTCAACATTATGTAACCCTTCAGGCCTCTGACATATTGACCGATAATGTATAGTTACGAATAAGAATTACTTCTCTACTACATGCTTCAACATTATTTAACCCTTCAGGCCTCTGGCATATTTAACGATAACGTATTTAAAAACTAAAAACTGTTTTGAAAAGTGAAGAAATACGCTTGCAAATTTTATTGTTAGAAATAAACATATTATTTTTTTAAATATTACAATTTTGAAATCAGACACAAAGTTTAAAAAATAGTTCACCGTAAGTTTAGACTTAAAATTACTGAAATAATAATTGATATCTTATTAGATACATGTATTATAAATATTACTACCACATCACTTTTTTGAGTTTCATAGAAAAACAATAAATAAAAAAATTCACCAAGTTTCATAATTTTTTTCTCAAATTGCGGTCAGAACCTTTGTTTTCATAGAGGTGTATATTTTGATTAAAATGTGGTATATTCTATACTTGAATATATAATAACACTGTTTAGTTATTATTTCCAACTATGACGGTGAAGAAGACAAAACGATTTTTATGAGACCATATGAGCTGTACCAAAAAGCGAACAAATTCACTCTATGGGTATTAGCTCTTTGTTCTCAAAATCGAACAAATTAGCCTGAGAAGTTAGATGGCCAAACGCCATTTCCTTAAACAAAATAGGTTGATAGAAGCTCACCAAATAAATATTAACTAACACCAAAACTTTTGACATAGGGCCCCATGAAAATATCTACTGCCCTGTGGATTTAATTAAACCCTTGCCGTATTGTTCATTATTTGTCCGTAATATTATTCCAGGGAGAGAATTCATACGATGTTTCGTTGCATGATTCATGTTGGAGTTGGTTTTATCGGTAACGCCTTGATATAGGCAATATCGTTAACGTTGAAGGTAACAAGGCTGAATGGTAATCATTTGCCTCAGTCGTTAGTGTAGTAGTGAATGTACTGAATTGGTATTTTAAATATGAATTCATTTTAATTGTGTTAATAAAAAATAATTGTTTCCACAAAAGCACATATATTTTACGTACCATGTAACCAGGTTAAAATAAATTATAAAATTTTAAGTACTTGGCATTGAAATAATTCCAAGTGTTTTTATTATTTGACTAGAATGAGAACATTGATTATTGGCACAAAAATGAGAAAATTGATTGTTGGTACAAAACTGAGAAAATTGATTATTGGCATAAAAATTATGAAATAACCTTTAGTATATTTAGAGATTCCGTCATTTTTTCAGGACAAAAAAAGTCTTTTGTCAATTTATAATTAGTAAACAACACTCAACATTCCAAAGATGATATAGGCCTGGTAGAATTATTACCAATTCCAAGAACTAGGTAAACCTCACCCCATTTTAGGGATAGGTCGATTCAGGCGGTTGCTGGCGTCCCACAGGGATCGGTTTAGTCTCCGACTTTGTTTTTGTTGCACATCAATGACCTTTTGACATGTGCACCGATTCATTGTTACGCGGATGACAGTACAGTTCATGATAGCTTTTTGTTTGACAAGCCCCCAAAGGGCACACAAACTCCAACGGCTCGGAGGGCTTTGAAGCAGAGAATGGACGGTTATCTCGAGAGTATTTCCTCCTGGGGTAAAAATAATCTCGTCGAATTTAATGTTTCAAAGACCCAATCCTGTCTGATTACGTCTAAAAGGGATCCAAATGATAATCTAGTCTCCTTCGACGGAAGCAATCTTCCGAACAGGCCTTCCATTGATATGCTTGGTATAACTATAAGTGACCAGCTCAGGTACGGGGGCTCCATCGAAGCCAGAGTAAAATTGGCCTCTCAGAAGCTGGGCGTACTGTACAGGGCCCGCAGATACTTTAATAATACACAACTGCTGACCCTGTACAAATCGCAAGTGCGCCCTACTGTCGAATTTGGCAGCCATCTCTGGTCCGGAGCCCCTAAATACCTGAAAAAAACCCTTGACTCTGTGCAAAAACGGGCGGTCCGTTTGATAGATTCCCCAATCTTAACAAACGGACTGCAATCTTTAGAGCACAGGCGTCAGGTAGGTATGCTGTCATCGTTCTATCGGTATTACAATGGAAGATGCTCTGAGGAACTAGCGTCATTGATCCCTTCGGCACCGGTGCGTAGTCGGGATACACGCTAAACGCGCGCCCAACATTTGTACACGGTTGAAATTTGTCACATGAGAACGGGTCGCTTCTACGATTCGTTCTTAAGTTCAACAGCTCGGCTGTGGAACGAGCTACCGGCCTCTGTGTTTCCTCCCTCCTACAACATGGGACTCTTCAAGACCCATGTTCACTCCTTCCTCTCCACAAAAAGACCCTCCACACAGCATCCCCAAAGATGACATAGGCCCTGAGGGAAATCATTTTCTTCGGGCCTCCTGTGTGGAGTTAATATAAAAAAAAATAAAAAAAAAAATGAATCCGGGCACCCCTGCTAAGTCACCAAGCGTAGCGAGCCACTTGGGATGACCTATGGGAGAGGCGTTGTGGTCCAATAAATGGTTTTCAGGGCGGCGGTACCCATACCCGCCCCCAAATTGTATGATTCATTTCAACAGTTTGTCCTTTGTAGGTATATTTCGTGGAAAGTATGTTTAGCCACTACAATGGCTAAAGACTACAGTCCTGCTTGTTAATTTTACACAATGCATAGTTAATCTTGTTATCCTATTGATGGTATCCAATGGTTTATCGAATTGGCATTTTGATGAGGCATGGTGCACCGTAGACTATAGACCCCACAAAGCTTCAATTAAGGCTCTGACGCATTTGGCCGGTACAGCGTGACGTTGATCACGTTGGCGAGCTGTATTCCCATCAGTCGAATCTTAATGACGTCATGCTATCTAGGCTCTATGAGACCCTGGTCAGGAATAAGGATCAGAGGCACGTACGGAGTCTGCTATCAGATCCAAGGCAAATCAACGGATCATTGTTATGGCGCTCTGGTTATTGAGTATTCTGCTAACGATTGCGAGGGCTGCTACAAATTATACCGCGCATTTATTGATAGAAGTTCTGACTTTTAACTATTTTGAGTACAATTAGCAAATTATTCATTAAAAATGTAATGGTAGCAAATACTGCATTAATGGATCTTTTTGTAAGAGTATTATTTTATGAAACGAATATGAGAAAACCGCACTGAAAAGATTCCCAACTGCCCCCTGCTAACCTAACCAACGAGACTATAGGCGAAGGATATGGGGTAAAATAAGGTGGGGAAGTTGCTGGTTATTCAGGTTTGGTCACCAAACGGTTAAAGCCATTTCAAGCGACGTTTGATTATGAATGATAGTCTTTCACCAGGGAGATACTGAGAGTATCTACCACTCTTGAACATGTTGCAAGTATACTGAACATAAGTAATAAAATTTACTTGCGCACGCTGGGGTTCAAATCCGAGGACCTCACCCTCGATCACAAAGGTTCTCTTTAAATAATCAAAAACCTACCATAATGTAAGCTTGTTGAAAAATAATTAAGTAAACATTCATTGATGTTTGTAAATGCGTAATTTTCTTAGGTCATAGAATAGAAAAATTTGTTAGTTTTTTTATAAAGGGTTGTCCTTGTATTTTAATACGCAGTGGATACTATTACAAAATTGAAACCAAGCAAAAGTACTGGAGATACATATCATTTACCGTTACCCAATAACATTTATGGGCTGTTGTGGGTCAATAAGCAGTTAAACGGTATTTGAACCCTTTTTATTTTGTCCAGATATTCTGTGTAGCTATAAAATGAACTGTGTTATGGGAATTGGAAAACAATGATTGTCATGGGTATTGGGTGTGCTTACTTTAATAGCGAACTATTTTCTGAGCTTTGGCCGAGAGCCAAATGAAGCGGATTTAATAATATTATAGTAGGAAATTCAAAGCATTTTGAAGCTCGCCCAAAAATAGTTTTTCGATTTTATTAATAGTAAAACACATGTTTTTTGTCTTCTTAAAATAAGAGATTATAAAATACGGGTAAGAATATTTATTAATACGCTGGACAAATATTTTTTTTTGTTTTATTGGTTAATTTTAAATGGCTCTTTAAGATGCTTCTTAGAGGATTTGTGTTTATTTCTTGATAGCTTTTAAACCGTAACCACAGATTGCATCATGGTAAAATAGGGGATGGTCCGATGTTCTGTAGGGAACTGTTATTAATTATGTGCCCTAAAGTTTAAATTTAGACTTACGTAAATCAATACTATTTTGACTTACTCCCCAGATTGTACTTTCGGCGGTCTAGATTTGGGAACTTAAGATCACAGATTTTTTGGTTGTCCCTCTCGTAACAAATATCCTTTCTTCTGGTATGATTTGAGATTTTCAGATTACACATCTGCCCTGATGACGAATACTGCAATGCTGTCCGAAACGTTGGTCAAACAAGAAGATAGCGCAACACGGCATAATACCCCAAGAACAAATCACTATAATCCTCTCTCCTATCGAACATTATTTAAAATTGCTTCCCATCCGTTCAACATCTGAAATTGACTCCAATATTCCATATAATTATGAAATCCAACCATTTAAATTAAATTTACATGTGTATTTGCCTTCCATCTCTACATTATTGATATAATGAATTGATAGGTTTCCTGATCAACTCAAAATAAAAATTCAACGGATTATCTCGATGTCGGAAGACGTGATCATAAAAATCCAAAAATTTACGCATTTCGTCATTATATATTATTAAATCCAACGAAGGTGCACTAATACATGTTATTATTACGAATTTACTAAAAAAATATCAAAAAGCAGCCTGCAGTCCTGTTTGTAATCGGATTACCAATAATTAATAAATAATTTTAATAAATCAGATATACTCGTTTTTCTCCATATAGAATACCTTTGATACATACGAAAGTCAAAACAATCACTTTTTTGTATTTAGACATTCTTTTTAATGCAGAAAAACCGAATATTTTGAATACTTCATACGTCTAGTGCACAGATTTATTCGTAATGTGATTTACTACCTGTAGAGTATTATCTTCACCTACTCAATTGTTTGGCTAGTGCCATCCCTGGAAATTGGTATCTTCTTACCTCAACAAGACAATGCTGCACATAAATAATTAGGTTGTGTTTGCGAGGGGCGAATTATTTTATACAATGTTATGAACGCATCTCTGTGCTTAATCAGTCTTGCATCGACAACTGAGGAGTGATACAAATTAAGTGAACTGTCAATAAATTGTTTTAAAAAGTGACAAGTGTTTGTGTAAACCTCCAGTGAATTCTCCGCGGTGAGTTTCTTTGTTATTTCAATCACGCTGCCCTGATGATGGATTACTGTCCGAAACATTTGTTAAATAATGGTGTAGCGCAACACGGCATAATACCCCAAAAATAAATCACAAAAAGTTTGAAAAAAAACAAAAATTGTTGCTGCTAATAATTGCTATAATGTATTTAATTATCTTGTTTTTTTCTCTTCTAGTAGGTCCCAGGACCGGCTTAATTAGTTTAGGTTTAGTTTTATCCCATTTTAGCATTTTTAAAATATGACTCATATTATTTAAAAACATGACCTTTTTTGTATTGATTTTTCTTTTAACCATCTTTGATCCCATTTAAGCATCTAATCCGCGGTACACATTATTTAAAAACATAACTTTTTTTCAGTGGTTTTTCTGTTAAACCATCTTTTATCCCATTTTAGCATTTTTAACCGTGGCTTACATTATTTAAAAACATGACCTTTATTATATTATTTTTATCTTTAACCATCTTATAATGCATTTAAGCATTTTAACCGTAGTTTAAATTATTTTAAAACATGAGCTTTTTCACTAGTTCTTCCGTTTAACCATCTTTAATCCCATTTAAGCATATTTGACCGTAGCTAACACTATTAGGTAAAATAAAACCTTACCTTTTTTCATATTGTTTTTTTGTTTCACCATCTTTTATCCCATTTTAGCATTTTAACTGTGGTACACATTATTAATTCAATATTTTTTTATCTATTATTTTAAAAAATAATACCAACAGCAAAAAAATTATTTTCCAAAAAGAGTTATATATAAAATGTATTATTATCTATATTGTTTTGTATTAAAAATTGAAAGATTTGTAATGTGTGACGTTCGGTCAGTCACGTAAAAAGTTAATAAATAATTCTAGAAGGATAAAAAAATAATTCACAACACTTTTAAAAAGTTTTACAACAATGTACAGTCTTATGATATTATGAATCAATACAATTTTTAGACAATATGCTGTAATTTTAGCAAAAGAAGCATTTAGCGGTTTTAGTTCGAGCTTTATATTACCTTTTTTCCGACTTTATGTCCGGGTTAAATCTTCCCCATAGGAAAAACTAAGCCCTTCCACACACTTTTCCACAAATGATCATTTAGTCAATCAACATTATGCAAGTGCATTATATAAGCAAAATAAATACAAAACAATACAAGAACAACACGTCAACTCACCAGAGATCTAATGTGAAAATAATTCACCTACTCCAGATATTTTCATATCAGAGGGTTCGGCTCGGTAGAACTCCTAACAGGGCCTATAAATCCTACTGATCCCTCAGCATAAATATTTAAATTAATAATTATTTTAATTTATTTAAATTTGACAGATGGCTGATATTATTATTTTTTAGTCACTCGAGTGATTTTTGACATGTTATGGCAAGTTTGCAAAAACGTCTTCAGCGATCAATTGCCATAATTCCAAAAATATGGGATAAACCGTGAAATCTCGGTGGATTGATAGTATTTACATGCTTCCACATCAATATTTGAGGATTAATTTGAATCAAATCGAATACAAATCAAAAACCGAACACAAATCGCTCGAGTGGTGTTTTTTAATATTTTTATTTAATTGTTTGAACTTTCACTTTCCACTTTCAAAATAGTGGGGAGAAGACATTTATACGCAACACTAATACTTATTATGGCACTAGGCGCGTTCTTTTCTTTTGCTATTGGATTAAAAGTAAAGTTTAAAAGTTTTCACTTTTTTTTTTAAATTCTAATGAAAACGAACTTAATTGCCTTTGAACAGTAATTTCAATGTAGATAAGAGAAAAACTATAATTTCAGTCAGTGGCTAAGTTGGCATCGCGTTTGGGTCCCACCCAGGCATAGTGTGTTCAATTCCTCGGCAGGCTAAATCCTCCATCACAACACAAGCAACATTTTCCGTAGTAGGAGATTTTCAAATATTGTTAGGTTATTCGTGACCCGGGAATGTTTACCTTTCTTTTTAATAAATTAATAGAAGACTTTAAAATGATTGCTTCAAAAACGGTTAATTAATTACTAGGGATCTGACAAAAAATAAGTCTGTGTTTTAAATAATGACAGTAGCTTAAATTGGATACATAAATGTGCATACGATTAAATTTTGCGCTATTTAAAAAAAGTCTCTTTTAATAAATTTCATCCGTCAAAACCAAATAAAATGTTTTTCCGCAAAAATGATTTTAATATACATCATATATTTTTGGCTCGCATAAGATTGTTTTTTTCTTGATCCATTTACTGGCAGTAAATTTATCAGAATAAATTTATTTCCATTCCTGGATAACTTAAAAAATCTAATTATAATTATTTAAAAGCCAAAAAATACTAAAACAATTTTTTTTTAAACCAATAGATTAATAAATTATTTATTCGTCAACGCAAATTGATTTGTGATTGCTCGTATTTTGTTATAATTACGTGTTTAGAAGTAAACAAAGAATTAATGAAATTCCAAAATAAATTATTTCCCTTAAATCGTTAACTTCACATTTAGTTAAGTCAAACGAATTCGCTTAGAAATATTAATTACTAACGCGGGCTCGTGAAAAATAAGGGATATTATAATTGTAAGATTTTCTAAGCTGAAAGTATTTTATAACACAGGTGAGTCCTCCACAACACAGGTGAACTCCTAGCGTGAAGGACAATATACTATACCATTGTATAACAAATATATTAAAGAATAAATAAAAAATAAAAAATTAAAAAAAATCATTGCCAAAGAAGAAGTTTAACTTTTAAATGTTAATAACCTTATTAAATTACGACATCTATCAAATGACATTAAAAACTACAATACAAGTTATTTTCATACTAATATAACAAAAAATGTAACACCCCTTATAAAAACGAGAGTCATTCAAAGAATGTGAGGGTACGAATGAAATTGATATATGAACGGCCTGCTGATGTATTTCAATTGAAACCAAGCGTGTTTTCTCATCAATGTATTTTCACTCTTTAAATTCATCGGAGCATCTAACTAACATTAAAACAAAAGAAATACGCATTACATACTTCCATTTTCCATCCTTTTCACGGTTTATTTAAAAACTAATTCTGCTGGGTACTTATTTCACCTGTTTCCAATTCAAAGGCAGTATCAAACTGCGCTGAAACCACTTAAAGTCGATACATTTGTATAATTATACATTTTAAATAAACCAATTTTTCAAAATATTTTTTAAAGTACTAATCACCGACGTTCGTTCTATTTTTTCATCGTGTGAACAGCACATCAACTTATCTGTTCAAGTTATTATGCGTATATAAAATAAAATAATGAAAATGTACAACAACATAATAAATTACACTTTTTTAAATGTGTAGAATATGAAAAATCTGGTGACACGTTCCTTTCTTCGAAATGTGTGCGGTGGACGAAAACAAGTGTGCGTAAAATTTGTAACAAATGTGCGGCCGCACACGCGAACGCATATGCTACGTATACATTAAGGTGGAGTGAAATTTTTTTTTTGAGAATTTTGAAATCGGCATAGTTGGGAAAGATGCTCCATATATTAACAATTACAACAAAAATAATAAAAAAAATATATTCACAATACCTGGACATCGCCAAAGCTTTATATTTTATCATTTTCACGATTTTACCTAAGTATTTATAGCTCATATATGCGAAATACAACACACATAAAATTTGTATTTTACCATTTATTTTACAGATAATACATTCATAGATTTTTAGAATGGAACAAATAGTGGAAATAAAAAATGTACATATATTATTTACCGCATTGAAAAACTTGAAAATTACAAAAGTTACTATGAACGGTACTGCATTTTGGTGTTAAAAATAGGCATAAGGTGTCGTGACTCTAACCTTGTTTTTATTAATCCATCTCTCCTCAAGGGTCCACAAACAACGGCTGAGGATTCTGTTTCAATTTTTACACATCTCTCTGTAGCTTGAGTGTGGCAAGGAAAATTCTTTATCATTGGTAGTATGACATCCTCAATTATCGTGTGATCGGTAATGGCTTGTAAAATTGTCTCGTCACTTACAAACTTGGTTAGTGGTGGCTCGGTTATATTTTCCCACTTTATAACATCAATATAATCATCTGCTGAAAAATCAAAAACAGGCACTTTGAAGGTACGAATAAAGTCTGATTGCATTTTCGTTTGCCGAGCTTTCAATTTTCTTCTCAACGCTAACTATCTTACGTATTTTCGGTTGTCGTTTAACATGACTAACAATATATTTTCGTGATGCTAAAAAAAGCCATTCCGCTGGAGTACTGGATCAATAATATCTTTTAAATCACTGGGCAAATACCGTGAAAGCACTATTGTTTCGTGTAAATGCCTTGCACCGGAAATACATAATGGTTTGGTCTTAATGTTGAACCACATAGGTGCGTAAACTGTTAATACAAATGTCGTTAAAGTTACCATATTTTTTTATGGTTTTAGGGTAGAAATGTAAAGCCGAAGAATCCAATTCGCTGTAGAGAGCCACCTGGATTGTAAAATTTTACCGGGATTTATTTTTGATAAATTTTCATTGCAGAATCCGGAGTCAATAGTTTTACACATTTTCAGTAGATACAGCTGCTCTGGACTTAAATCCTGTGTATTTGTCATACTTGGTAATGAACATTGAATGATTTTAAATTTCACGACAGGAAGTTGTTCACACCTATTTAAAGATTTATCAATAATTCCAGTGAAACTTTGCGGTCCAGTCGTGGTTCCGTCGATGTTCTCAAAGAGATGTCGCAAAATGAGTTCGTTTGCTTGTAAATGACAGACAATCCACTGTAAAGGCCGTTTGAGATGTGATTTAAGGCGCCGAATAACACTTCCTTTGTACCCCGTATTAACTGCAGTTCCGTCGTATCCAATTGCAACATTTTTTTCCAAAGCAATATCTTTCGAAGACAGTTATGAAATAATTCCATTACTTATTGCTTCAGATTTTCCGGTTTTTAATGAAATTTTTCCCATGTACTCGCTACCTGGTTCTTTTACTAAACTAACGTGTTCTTCAGTTATTATTTTTAGCCGGTTGTCCTCCATGCTTAAAGTTTTGTCCTTCCGTCCGTCGAAGTATAAACCAAATTGATTGGAATCGATTACTAACGGCTTACTAGTAAGGGCAGTTCTTTTCTTCATTCGAGCTCGACGAATTTTACTCCTATCCACAACGCGAGATGTATCGTTCTGTGAAATTAAGCTAACATTTTGTAATACAGCGGAAACAATTGCAGCTCCTGCTTGATCTGAAATACAATATCTGTCTAATGTTCTGGCCACAACAGGGAAGTCTTTCACCTCATGGTGAGAATTATTTGGTTGTGCTTCACTTTGCATTATTTCTTGAGGAATTGAAGACGAAGCACATTTTTTTTGAGAGTCTAAAGTTTAAACTACAAGAAGGAATAGCGTCAGTACCCTGATCTACTAGATAATGTCTAGCGGATCGGAAACTTCGCCAAGATGATACGCGATACACTTCACTCTGTTTGATACGCGTTTGGGGTAGAAGGATTCGTTGCTGTGTGGGAATAGTTTAACTGTTCCTATAGTCCTACTTTATAATTATATTATAAAATAATAATGTAATTATATCATAGGTAATAAATAAACACTCAAGTTTTTGTTTACATAATTAAAAGCATTTCTAAGAATCGGGAGAACATTATTGGTGTTTTCAGTGTTTTTATCACAAATTCAAAGTGGTGGCGATGTCGTAATTATAAATAAATATTTTTTATATTTTTTTTATTTAAGATAAGTACATAACGGAGCACCAATCCCGCGTATGCCGAATTCTATATTACGAAAAAAAAAATTCTCCATACTAGACCGATCCACCTTAGTATACATACCAATTGATATTTTTTTGCAATGATACTTTATTAATATGAGCAAGGACAGTATGATACATATCTCTTAATAGTATAAAACAAAGTCGCTACCCGCGCCGTCTGTCTGTGTGTACGTTTAGTTCTTCTAAGCTACGCAACGGATCTTATAGGGTTTTCACTATTACAATTCATGCATATCATATTTATTGAAAGTGGATAAAGTCTCGGGTAAACGTCAGCTAGTAAAAAATGACCGTATTTTAATTGACTTTTATAAAACTTTAAGCGCGCGTTTTGTAAGCAGAGTTTATGCATTAATATTCATTGCATTACCCGGCATATTCCTGAATGACACTGATTCGCAGGCATTCATACAGAATGCATTATAAAAGCGATGTTTGCCCTCCGCAAGTTGGGAAATTTAAAATTGTAATTGAACTCGTAAATGTGTAATTAATATTCTTGTTTTATTCCGTTAATTGCGCGTGACTATTTGGATTGTACCTGCCTATAAAGTGTTTCATTGTTAAATACTACTTGCAACAGTTTTTATGATTAACTTGTACGTAGTTTGTATATTCGCACTGCTTTTGGAATCTCTTCTTCTTAATGAGCAAGCGAAATTTTATAATTTTATGTCTTATCTATTTTCATTAATATGTGTTTTTTTTAATATAAATACTATTTTGATTTGACTGAGGATTGGATCTTTCTTCCCGCTAAAACTTAAGGAAAATTCTAGTATGAATAGTACCGACATTTCTGTAGTGTAGTAACTTCTGTGAATTTATATAATTTGAATATAATGTCAGCCAATTTCAGAAAAATGCGTGTGTGCGCGCTTTTGGCTACGTTAAAGTAGATAGAATTCAATGTCATTCGACAATGTGTCGATGATGAGTTTCAGCTTGATCGGATGTCGGGAAGAGGGTTAATTTCAACTTCATGTTAAATAGGCATACACCTGTGTCAGCATTATTGTATTTTGGCAGTTAAATAGATATACGCCAGTGTCAGCATTATTGTATTTTGGCAGTTAAATAGATATACGCCAGTGTCAGCATTATTGTATTTTGGCAGTTAAATAGATATAGGTACACCAGTGTCAGCATTATTGTATTTTGGCAGTTAAATAGATATACACCAGTGTCAGCTCTATTGTTTTTTGACTGTTAAATAGATATGCACAAGTGTGAGCATTATTGTTTTTTGGCTGTTAAATAGATATACACCAGTGTTAGCATTATTGTATTTTGGCAGTTAAATATATATACACAAGTGTCAGTATTATTGTTTTTTGACAGTTAAATAGATACAGTGTCAGTATTATTTTTTTGTAGTTAAATAGATATACACCAGTGTCAGCATTATTTTTTTTAAATCAATTTATTTTTGAACGATTTTAAAATATATATCCATAAATATGAACTAAATACATATTTGTAAGTCACACATAGTTCATGATTGAAATGATTTTGAGAACTGAAAAGAGTTACGTTTAACTGCTAGAGTTTTCCGTTCGAGAGTATTTGATGCTTAAGAGGAAGCTACAAGCCAAAAAGGTGTATATTCTTGGTATACCTTATATTGTAGATAATAGGCATTAAAATCGCTTGACAAACGAAGTCTAGAAACGTTCGATTTGAAGCAAAAAAGAGTTTTTATTTATTTTGTAAATAATTTTACAAGAAAGCAAAAAATTCAATCAAGTGAAACTGTTACAGATAATCTTAGCTATAATACTGTATTTTTAAAAATTGTTTCCTTTACGCGTTCATACATTTCTATTGAAAAAATGTTTTTTTTAGTAGTTTATATTCATATTTTTTATTGAGTAATTTATTTTTTTATTTGTATTCTACTCAAGCGAAGCGATAGTATACACTTCAATTTATCTAAAGCATATTTTTGGTATTAATAATGTACACCAATTCGTTATAAAGATTGATCAAAATAGTGATTTGGCATTAAGCTTCGCCTTAAGACATTAAATAAATTTAAAAAAAAATATATCTCTCTATATTTAAATGGCTTGGATCTATGGTGTTCATAAACTGGTGGAATTCCCATGTATTTACAACATTAAACAGACTTGACATGTGAGGTAGGATTGTAGTTGATGCATATTATACGAAATTGGGCGTCGAAAAGAAAGAGTATCGAACGTATCAACGATGAAAATTAGCTTTTTTGTGAGTACTGCAAAAAAGTCCCAACTGCTCCAAAATTGGGATGTATTGGATGGATGGAAGAAAATGGGAGGAGGAACGTGGATAATTCCTGGATATTAAAGCCATTTCAAGCAACGTTTCGATTCTGAATTTACCAGTGCGATACTGAAAGTATTTTTCTCCCTTTTACCGCAAATATACTACATATTATTTTTAATGAACATTGTGGTTGCGCCAATACACAATAGACATTAATTTACACATACATCTCATACCTGCGACCACTATACCGAGATAGTATTGTTGTCCTTTGGTCCTACCTTCCTATCCATTCCTGCACATTTGTGTGCACTTTGCATTCAGTGTGTTACAATAACTCGTAAAGTCCGTTTCAATATCCCGCACAGCTCTCTACAAAACCGCATCCTAGCGAGATCTTACCTCGGTTTTATTATATCTTTCATCCGCGCCGATATCGTTCAACAGTGTAAGTTACTTGTTCAGTGCCATCGCCGTGATCTGTGAGAAGAACGAACAGGAAGAACGAGTGCCCCTCTTTCCTAATGGTGAGTCCTTCCTTCCATGCAACACATTGTCCCACGTGCAGTGGTAATTACACTAAATTCAAGGTCCTTCGAGAAACATTTTTTTACACTCATAAAATAACATCATAACACCTTACACACCACATTGTGAAAAAACACAAATTAATAAAATGATATTTATTTATTTATTTATTTATTTATTTATTTATTTATTTATTTATATATAATTTGTACATTTATTTATAACAATTACAGGTAATAAAGCCTAAGACGTTATAATTGTACCATTTATGCAGTGTATATGCAATGCCAAAAATCTTGCAAATGCGCTATAGGACACAAAAAATAAATCTAATTTTTTATCTACCGCATTCAAAAAGCACGTAGCTCTCCCCACAGGTGAGTTCATTAATAAATTAGTGCGGCTTGCTCTACTATATAGAAGATTGTGATGACGTCCTCGAGAGTGAGACTCTGGTACAAAAAAATTTAATTGGGCCAGTATCTCATTATTAGAAAAGTGACCGTTTATTAGTTGGAAAAAATATTTAAGCAAAGCAATACCTCTACGTGTCTCTAGGGAGTGGTAATTGGTCATGCCTAATATATAAATCGATGGGTAAAGCCAAGAGTAACGTCCATAGAGCCGCGAGAATAAAAACCTTAATTTACTTGCGCGCTAAAATATTTAAACCCGCGACCTCCGAATTTGTAGCCAAGGATCATAATCACTCAACCACGGAGGCCGACAAAGCTATTTCTCGATTCAGAATGGCGAGTTTCGAACCCTTGACCTCTTGGTTAATAGCCAATGAGGTTATGACTTTGCCACTGGGGTTGTAGTTAGAACTATTTTGTTTTCTTGGTACGCAATTTATCATTTATCTGAGTTTTGCATTTAAATTTCAAACACTTTGTCGAAGATTATATCGTATTCAAGTCATGCCACCAAACTCAGTTCATTTAAATACAATGGCGAGTCACTTCCTTTTAAGCAAATCCTCACTGCACCGTACAGCAGGTTCAATAAGTATTTTGGATATCATTATAGAATAGGGAATGTGTTGTACCTTGAATACAATTGTAACATTTTGCTATGTAGCACTTATTGTTTCCGCTGTAGGTAAAAGTTAACCGTGGGAAAATAAAGATACATATTTCTACTTCTAAAGCCGTTACTTATGACGGCCTCCATAGAAGATAAGCAAGGCTCTTGACTTGTAATCCGGAGGTCGCAGGTCAAATCCCAGCGTGCGCGAGTAAATATTATTTGTATTATTTTTCACAATTTATTCATTTCAAATAATACATAGTAAATTTGCGGCACGTTCCAGAGTTTAAGATACCGTCAGTGTAAGTCCCCGGAGTAAGACCACCATTCAAAATTAAAACGTTGCTTGAAAGGGGGCTTTAGCCGAGTTTGGTGACCAGATCTGAATTGCCAGGTTCTTCCGACCTTCCCCCCCCCCATCTCCTTCCCCTCTCCTAACTTCAGCATCACAAAATACCCCGATTGGGGAATCTTTTGTCTGACTGTCTCCAGGCGGTAGGGAGTAGTTGGTAATCTTGTGCGGTATTCACATAAAAAATAATTTTTGATAGAGTAATAATAACTTGCAGGCCATAATTAAGCAATCATCGACCAACTTTCTTTTTTTTTTTTTTTTTTTTTAATTTCAGCATTCCGGGCGTTTATTGCAATAACATTACAAACATGAAAGTAACCCGCCTCACTAGGAGATTTATGTTCTGAGGCGGGTACATATATTTACTTACACATACATTTATACAAATATATATATCAATATATACATGGAGCATTCCATATATAGTTACATAAAAACAGGAATTTCGTAGGAACTTTAAATTTACAAAATGGTAGCGTCTAAATCTCATAATAATAACATATCAAAAATAGTTTAAACAACAGTATTAAGTATTTTTAAGAAGAAGAAGAAAGAGTAAATCACTATAAATGTAAATAACACATGTATGTAAATAAGAAATGAGAATTACACTAAAAAGGGATTGCTAGTAACTTGCTGATGCATGCCCTTTATTTGTGTAGTAACCATGTGTTGAAATGTTTAAGTAAACTGTTTGGGTATTTATGAGTGTTGCAGTAAGTGGTTTTTTTAGGAAGGTGTTGAAGAAGAAAGGTGCTAGGAAGGATTCGTGCTTTTTGGCAAAGGTTGAATTAATTTTTGGCACTTGAAGTTGATTCTGTGTTTTTGCCCTTGTGTTATGTGGGTGAGTTACGTGGCATGGTGAGGATTTTATGCAGTTTATTTGAATGATCTTTTTTTATGTATAGTTTCCTAATATCTAGTATATTATTTGTAATAAGGAGATTTTCCGTTGGATGCATATATGGTTTTTTTTAACATAATCCTAATTAATGTTTTATGAGTTGTGTTGAGGGGCTTAAAAAACTTGTCAGCGGCTCCCTCCTAGGCTGATAAACCGTACGTTAAAAGGCTTTGACATAGCGCGAAGTAAACATTTTTTATTTGTTTTTGTGACATGATGTTTCCTATCGTTTTAAAAATGAATCATAGTTTACGGTTTTTTTATGAGGAAGTTAATGTGAAGTTCCCAGTTTAATTTATGGTCCACTGTTAAGCCTAGATACTTGATGTTGTCAGTATGTTCTATTTTTTCGCAGAGGTGGTATGAGGATTTTGAGGGAGTATATTGGTGTAGGTATAAAGGCGGAATGGTTTTTGGTTGCCCAGTGATGGTTTTGCTAAAAGTTAGGTATTTTGTTTTTGAGATGTTTAAAGTAAGTAAGTTTTTGTCGGGCCAATTTTTTATTTCTGACATACCGGTTTCCGCATTTTTGAAGGCCTTTTCCCATCTTGGACCTTTGACTAAAATTACCGTATCATCTGCGTAACTGATTATCTTGTAGTCGATAGATGCCATTTAATCTCAGTAAGTTCATTTATGTAAATGAGAAATAGAAGGGGACCAAGGACGCTACCTTGAGGAACACCATACTTGATTTCTTCCGGATCACTGTAGCATTTATTCAGTTCTACTATTGGTTTTCTGTTTTTAGTAAAGCTAATGAACCAGTCGAGGGGCGGTCCGTTGATACCATTTTTTTTAGTTTCTCGTACAGAATGTCATGAGAGATAGTATCAAAAGCCTTAGCAAGATCTAGAAAGACTCCGATCACCTTGGATCCTTCATCTGTGTTTTTAACAATGTAATTAGTTAATTCAGAGATAGCCTGTTCCGTACTCATTTAAGCTCGAAAACGGAATTGACAATCTGAGAGTAAGTTATGTTAATCAAGGTAGATTAATAGTCTTTTTTTCATTGCTTTTTCCAGAACTTTCGATAGTGAATTTAAAAGTGAGATAGGTCTGTAGTTAGCAATTAGAGTTTTGTCCCCAGATTTGTGGATTGGCGTTATAATGGCAATTTTTAGTTTATCCGGAACAATCCCTTGTCTGAAACTTTGATTGAATATATGTAGGAGAGGTGTGGTAATATACTCATGCAGATTAATCAATATTTGGTTTAAGATTTTGTCAGGGCCCGGAGCGCAATGTGGTTTGAGAGATAAGATAACTTCAGAAATATATTTTTTGTTAAGTTTATATATATTAAACGAGTGAATTGGTTGTTTGGTAGGGCTGTGATTGGATGATAGTTGTACTGTTGTGTGGTTATATATAAGGATTTTGTTTGCTAGATTTGGGCCTACGTTGGAAAAATGAGAATTAATATAGTTAGCCATTTTGTGTGTATCGCTTTTTGTTTCAAGAATTTCACTGTTAATTTACAGTTTATTAATATAGGTTTATTTTTTAAATAAGCTGCTTCATTAATGACTTTCCAGGTTTTTTTGGATCCTTTCTGACATTTTCTATTTCATTCCTGTAAAATTTAAATTTAGCTTGCTTAATTAATTAATTCTATAATTAATTAATCAAGCAAGTATTAGTATAATTATTATAAGTATAATTCTCACATGGTTGTGCAATCTTTTTAACCAATGTTTAAAGGAGGCTTACACGCCTTTAGATTGGAGAAGGGCAGTGATCATGCCATTATACAAAGGTAAAGGGTCACGTTTGTAATGTGGGAATCATAGGGCTATTAGCCTGCTAAGTTCAGTTGGCAAGCTGTATGGTAGAATTTTGATTGAAAGGGTAAGAAAGGAAACAAAGGATAAAATATGGGATGTGCAAGGTGCTTTTATGAGTGGAAGGGGGTGCATGGACCAGATCTTCTCATTGCGTATGCTCACCGAGAAAAAAAAAGCTTTTCTGTGCCTTTGTAGATCTACAAAAAGCATACGACCGAGTCGACAGGAAAAAGCTATGGAAGGTGTTGTCCAAGTATGGAGTGAATACGAATCTGACTCAGGCAATTGCGTCTCTGTATGAGGAAAGCGTTGCATGTGTTAGGGTGAACGGTGATTTTACAGGGTGGTTTGATATGACAAAAGGTGTTAAACAAGGCTGCGTAATGTCACCATGGTTATTTTTATTATTTTTTTTTATTTATTCTTTAATATATTTGTTATACAATGGAATAGTATATTGTCCTCCACGCTAGGAGTTCACCTGTGTTGTGGAGGACTTTTTCAATTGTAAAGTTATATAATTCTAAAACAATACAGTGGAGTTGGTTACACAGAGAAACATTAAAAATTAAAATATAAAATCGATTTTTCCATAGTTATAACAGTAGTTTTTCCATAGTTATTCAAAAAAAGTGAAATATAAAAAAATAAACATTAAAAGGATTGTAGCCAGTTCCATATGTGTTTTTTGTATTCTGTAAGATTAGATGTTTTATATTGTGTTATTATTGGGTTATTCAATCTATACATGGATAATTGTATGCAAGAAATGAAAGAGGTGGGATTGGGAGCGAATTTGAGTAATTTGAAAGTATGTTGCCTCTTGTATGCTGATGATGCGGTGCTGATTGCTAATAGTATGGATGATCTGCAGTCTCTCGTGTCTAGGATGAATGAAATATGCATGAAGAATGAGTTAATGATGAATGTAAGTAAGTCTAAAGTAATGGTGTTTGAAAGAGAGAGTACGAAAACAGTGTGCAATATAGCTATGAATGAGGAATACTTGGAGCAGGTGGATGAGTTTGTGTATTTAGGAAGCATGTTTACGAGAGATGGGAAGGCTGACAGAGATATTGAAAGAAGAGTAAATGCAGGTAACTCCATTAATGGAGGACTGAACGCAGTTGGCGCTAACAAAAAATTGTCCAAAGAAGCGAAGTTAGCAGTCCACAATGGAGTGCTGGTACTTACCCTGATGTATGGAAGTGAGGCATGGAACTGGCAAAGAAAGGATGAAAGTAGATTGAATGCTGTTAAAATGAGATCCCTGAGGCGTATGTGTGGTAAAACCATGTATGATCGTGTGAGGAATGTGGAGATCCGCGGAGAGTGCAAGGCTGATGTAAGCGTAATGAGTAAGATCAAGAAAGGGACGCTTAGATGGTTTGGGCATGTAGAGCGAATGAGCGAAGAAAGGAGTGTAAGGAGAATATACGATGCATATGTGAATGGTAGCAGAAGTCGGGGACGCCCGAGGAAGACATGGCACGACCAAGTGAATCAGATACTTGAGTCGGGCCATGTCAAGAGTCAGAACAATAGAAGAGTATGTATGAGACGATGTATGAATGTGAATGAGGCAAGGAGTGTGTGCAAAGACCGAGTTGTTTGGCGGTCCGTCCTTTCTGCCTACCCCTGCGGGGAAACGGCGTGATGGTTAGTTAGTTAGTTAGTTAGTTAATTAATTTGTTACAGAGATTTCTATATAATAAATAATCGTGTTTTAGTTTACTGTCGTATAGGTTTTTGTTTATTCTCATGTGCATCGTGTTTCTATTGTGAATACTCTTTACTAGCCCTGCTGTGATCCATGGTTTAAGTTTTAATGTTTTGTTAGCGTTGATTTTGTGAGTTTTTGATGTGGTGTGTTTGGTAATATATATTTCTAGAGTAAGTTGGAAAGCATTAAGAGCTTTGTTCGGGTCTTTTTCTTTTAGTGTTGTGAACCAGGATTCGTGACTTATTTCTGTCCTAAGTGATTTGAAGTCCATGACGTTGTGTGTGGTGTTTATAGGAATTTTTGTTTTTTTTTTCAATGTTAGATCGAATGCCGATTGATGTAGTGTATTGATCGGTGACCGATGAAATGGTTGTTTTTTTGGTTTTAGCAAAAATATGATCAATGCAAGAATTGGACTCAAGGGAAGTTCTTGGGACAGAATTTATAGTTGACTTGAGGCCATAATAACTTAAGAGACTAAGATATTCATTGGTTTTCGGATTGCAATTGAGAATGTTTATGTTCAAATCTCCGGCTAAAATGAGTTGTTGTGTGTTTAAATTATCATCCAGAAGTTTTTCAAGGGAAGTTAGGAAAGGTGTGAGATTTTTAAAACATGGAGGTCTATAAATAGCAATAACAGATAGATCAGATCCTAGTGCAATTTTGCTGCAATTTGCTTCTGTTAGGTTTATTTCAGAGATAAAGGGATCTAGCGATTCTGTAACGAAGATAACTATCCCGTCATTTTGGTTTAGTTTGGTAGTAGTATGGAATTTCGAATATCCAGGTAAGTTGATGTCGGCGTAAGAGACGTCTGTCCACCATTCACTTAAAATTATAATGTCAAAATGGGAGTCGAGGTCTTGTAAAAGAACTGTAAAGCTGTCGAAGTTCTTACGAATGCTCCTATTATTTTGGGAGATTATATTTAACGAATTATTTGTGTGAAATACTTTGAAATCTTGTGTAGTTTTGAATACATGTTCTTCAATATTGGGTGGTTCAAAATCTATATTTAGTAGTGAGTCCATTTGAAATAAATGGAGTTACATATATAGTAGACAGTAACAAAGATTATAAACAATTAGATAATACGATGTAAATCGCCGACGTGTTTAATGTTTATTATTTTAGAATTAATGTCAGAATTTTTTTTAGTGATAACCTTATTGTTTTTAAACCACGTATAAAAATAATATTTTTTCTTTGGCTTGGTCTTCCATAATATCTCTTTCTCGTAACGTTGTTCTCTCTTGCGTTTTTGCGGGAGTTCAAAAATGTTTGCTGTGCTTCCTCATCTTGAAGTTGTACTTTGTACCTGTATGCTCGGTCTTCTATTTTCTGTGTTCTATCTTGATAACGTATTAGTTTTTTTTATTTATTGTGGTTCGATGTTTACTTGTATCTCCTTAAATACTCTGTGTACGGTATTCAATGGTTCTTCATTTGGCAAGGTAATAACCCCAGCAAGCTCCGTCCAGTTGTAGCTCAAACTAGCCTGTTCAATTTCGGCCATTCGTGTTTCTAGATTATTAATTCTTATTTCATTGATTTGTTTTCTTCTTCTAAGATTTCTACCTTTTTTTTATTTGAAGTATATTGTCAACATTGTTTGATATATCATCATATTGACTGCTTATGAAGTCAAAACCTTTTTTCAATTCTATCATTTCAAATTCTAGATTTTTCTTTATATTTGATGTCTCTTGTTCTATTTTTTTGAATAGTTGTTGTTTAAATTCATCCATTTTTTTGTCAACATATTTTATTAATTTTTAATAATGCTCTTCACCTGCCTCAGTTTTTGGTGGTGTCTCAGTCAGTTTTGATCTTGTTTGCACTTTACTAGAAGTAGCCATTTTGATCGGTTATGGTTTTATATTATATTTATATTATTACATGTTTCAAAGACCCAATCCTGTCTGATTACGTCTAAAAGGGATCCAAATGATAATCTAGTCTCCTTCAACGGAAGCAATCTTCCGAAAAGGCCTTCCATTGATATGCTTGGTGTAACTATAAGCGACCAGCTCAGGTACGGGGGCTCCATCGAAGCAAGAGTAAAGTTGGCCTCTCAGAAGCTGGACGTACTGTACAGGGCCCGCAGATACTTTAATAGTACACAACTGCTGACACTGTACAAATCGCAAGTGCGCCTTACTGTCGAATTTGGCAGCCATCTCTGGTCTGGAGCCCCAAAATACCTGAAAAAAAACCCTTGACTCTGTGCAGAAACGGGCGGTCCGTTTGATAGATTCCCCAATCTTAACAAACGGACTGCAATCTTTAGAGCACAGGCGTCAGGTAGGTATGCTGTCCTTGTTCTATTGGTATTACAATGGAAGATGCTCTGAGGAACTAGCGTCATTGATCCCTTCGGCACCGGTGCATAGTCGGGATACACGCCAAACGCGCGCCCAACATTTGTACACGGTTGACATTTGTCACATGAGTACGGGTCGCTTCTACGATTCGTTCTTAGGTTCAACTGCTCGGCTATGGAACGAACTGCCGGCCTCTGTGTTTCCTCCCTCCTACAACATGGGACTCTTCAAGACCCATGTTCACTCCTTCCTCTCCACAAAAATACCCTCCACACAGCATCCCCAAAGATGAAATAGGCCCTGAGGGAAATTATTTACTTCAGGGCCTCCTTTGTGGAGTTAATATTAAAAAAAAAAATATTTAAAAAAATTAAAGTTTAAAAAAAAAAAAATTGTTTATACCGAGGAGCGAACTCAGCTCCTCCGCGACAATAGTGAGCGTCTCTAAAATTGCTATCCTCTAGGCCACGGCCTATTTATCAACAGTCGTGATAATATTGGACTCATATGTGATATCAGCCGTTAGGCTGTTAACTGTTAAGTACAGTATTCTGTTTGCGCTTAAATGCGACAACACTTTCACTGAAGCACTACACAAATTTAAAATCACTTTAAGAGACTAATCCGAGGGCGTTTTAATATGAGTAAGCAATAAAAAGTTCACCACTGTTCCACAGTTATAAATTCACTATAAATATTGATTATTTATGCAGAGCGATTTTTAGCGTGTACGCACAGTTGAATGATAATCATAATAAACGAAATAAGATATGTCGTGTTTTGCAATGAAAAACCAATGTACCTTGAAACAGTTCGTTTATTTTTGGAATAACGTGATTAAATGAAGACAAAAAATGTGTAAAATAATAAGAGAAATTTATTTCAAAGATGAAAAAATAAAGTTTGATTTTAAATTACACCAAAAATGTTAATAGTGTTTTTGTCTATTATATCGTAAAATAAACCTTTTTTTAAATTTAATAATATATATTGCCCGAGGCAAAACACATCATAATTTGTGTGCTAACGGAATTTGATGTATAACATCGATGAAATAATAAAATAAAACTTAATGTACACGTGGAACACGTTTCTAGGTATAACACTTATTAATATATTGAATACCATATTTGTGGTCGCACAACAAATCACGCATTTTAAAGTAAAATATATACTTGTTAAATCATAAACGACAACGAACAGACTTACATTTTGTTTTAAGTGTATCCTACGAAGATCAAAAATATTACCTTTTTCTTTACAATGTATAACAGGTTTTATTAGATAATAATAAAAATAACGCCTGCGTCATACAAAACCCTACATGTACAATCTCAACCAACAGATGTAACATGTATGGTAAAGCCAACATCGGGATTGCTACAATTATGAAATAAAACAGAAAATAATTTCAATATTACATTTATTTCAATATCGCATAGAGCAAGAGATCTCTTCTTACAACAAAAGTAGATTAAAACTCAGGGGTGAACGACAATACGAAGTATTGAACGCACGGATGGAATTTATATCAATTAATATGTAGTATTTAGAATTTATATGGAGTATTTTTTAGATAAGTCTTTTTATAAGCCCAGAAAAAAATAATGTATAAGGCCTATGAAAACTGCTTTAAAGTTCAAAATCTCCTACTTACCCATTTTCGGTTAAGTTTTTATTGTATAATGTGGAAAATTAAGTTATTAATAAAATGATTGAAAAATTAAATATTTATGCCTGAACATCCACAAAATAAAATAAAAGGCAGTTTTTGGCCATGTTTTTTTCTTGCATAAATCAAAACAGGCGGATAGTGTTAAGCGGGAATTTAAACCTTATCGCAATCTAGGTAAGGGTTGTTATTGATAGCGGCTCAACTTAAAATATTACACGACGTAGTGCATCGCCTTAAGCAGTATTAGTTCTTGAAGTACGGCAATATTAAATTTGTTATTCGTATTCTAGGTACAACACTTTCCCTATTTGGCTACAAGGATTCAAGGAAAACGAAGAAGGATTAATCAAATTATTAATTAACAATTACTATACGTACATTGGACTTAATTTATGTTTATTGTTTCTTAAAATTGTGACCAAGGACTTGTTTCTGTTTAGTCCCCTGTTCTTCTAATGTTTGTTTTGTTTGACTTGGTGTGCTGTGTATGTTGACTATCAATGGGAGAATCAAATTTCCTGGTTTGATCTAGATGTACCTACCTTGACAATAGCCTTAGTATGTGGTAATTAGTACAAGGCAAATAATATATATTGTTACAGAGGTTAAGGATTCTTTGTCATCAATTTAACTTCGTTGCACTCAGATCATTTCAGAATTTTGAAATTAAATTTTATGATTTCTCTTACGTTTTTTTTCGTAACTAGCAGTTAGTAAATAGTAGACTTCGCGCAATGTTGATTACTTTGACTTGACAGTTCCGGTCGCAACGCTCATGCGCTCTAGCGGAATAAAAAGGTACTCTCATACATGGCTACCATCTTGACTGGACTGACTGGGCTCGGAACACGCAAACAAATTTATAGACAGTCGAAGTAGTGGACTCAAAACACAACTTAGAGGCTACGCTCATTCAATAATGTGTTCTTAAAAATCTTGGGGAAATATTCTTAAATACGTACATAAATCATCGATGAGAGTAGGTGCATTAAAAGTGATTGCGCAAAAGTATCTCACAGCTCCGAGCCAATAAGTCTATGTCACAATGTTGTGAGGCAGAAGGAAATAGGAGAGGGGAATGAGAAGCTTGACAAATAGATACCCGACTAACCAGATCAGGTTTCTTGTTGCTAAAGACATTTAAACTATTACCTAGAATTTCCAAGAATGTGCGAACATATTAGGATTACGACGGTATCTTATCTACTTCAAGACGACGACCGTGGGAAAGGGCCATGACTTGCTGCTAAGAACGATACTGAAAGTAGGTATCTTTCTTTCATATTAATTTTAATCTTAACATATAAAAAATCAGCCTACGTATATTTGCGCTAGCAAAACTCGAAAAGTAGTCAACCGACATTGCTGAAAACTTCAACGTTTGTTCTTATTAGTTCCAGGAGAGTTTATCTCTATTCTATGAGTGGAATTTGAATGGTAGAAGAAGTCGGAAACGCCCGACTAAGACATGGGCAATAGCGAAGCATTGCGGGTTCCACTAGTGCATAATACTTTTTTCATCAAATCAGAACTACTGAACTGTGCCGCGTAGTTCAAACTTCAATCAAATCAAAACTGGTACTTCGATGGGTTTCTTTGTAAATCAAAGCGAATCAAATGAATATTGTTTATTGCAATACAATAAAGAAACAGACTTCGGGTGACTTAATAATGCATACGCAGAAACGCGTGATCAACGCTAAATAAAACATATTTCTCTTACGGAAAGCATCAATCTAGAAACTAATGATACAAGAATAACTCGTTAATTGGCCTTCCGCTGTCATTATTTGATATGCTCCTAATTACACTTTGACTAATGAAGTGCTCATAGACAAGCGCACGTCTAATTTTCTAGACAAAGACTAAAAATACCGTTAGAATAGAGTAGTATCACAAGTAATTATAAGAATAGAGTTAAATGTACTCTGCATTGATTTAAATGTCAATCGTTTACTGTGAGAACAATCTATTTAGAAACTATATTCCCCAAAAGGACATTAATTTGGAAGGCAGGTTTGGGTACCATTTATTGGATTACCAACACCTCGGCCATAGGTCACCCAAGCGGTTCGCAACGTTAGGTGGCTTAACAGTGGTGTCCTGTATCATCGGGTGAGGTGTGTTCCCACCTGCCCACTTGCTGCGTGATGAGCCAGATCGGGAGATGCCGGTTGGGCAGACCCATTGACCTCTTCAACTGGCTTCTCTTGACCCATCGCATTGCGCCGTATGAGGGATAGATTCATATGTCCATCACTCCTGGACAAACTGATCCCAAGATTCCTACCTACTCCTCATATCGTGTTCCTTATCAAAACTTCCTCTGATTATTTTCGTTAAAAAAACCCTCCGCATAGCGTCCCCAAAGATGAAATAGGCCCTGAGGGAAATTGCTTTCCTCAGGGCCTCCTGCGTGGGGATAATGTAAAAAATACACACACATAAATATAAATATCTACACATGGAATATGATTCGTCAATAAACTAAGATTTAAACTTGAATGAACCCAGCGACTAATGCATTTTGAATACGCTCAAACTCATTTGCCTTTGAAATATTGTAATTAGTCAGAGATTCCCCCGAGTGTTTGAGGAAAGTCGTTCGTTTAAAATCATGCAGACTGTTTTGAAGTATTCATTAGCCTTTAGCACTGCACACAATTCAAAGGTGAAGTTTTAATTGCCCGGTGGCGAAGCATTACAGAATATTCAATTTATATTATGGACTTAATCATAAGCATCTAGAACTGAAATTTCAAAGTGCATATTTCATCGCAGCACTCCCATTCCTCACAGAAAAGTAATTTAAAAATTAGAAAGAGGACGGTAAAAAATACGTGGTAACTGAAAAACGCATTTTTTAAAGCATGTTATCGAACGCATGAAAGGATTAGATGAGAGCTGCAGATCTTGAAAATCATTTGTAAAAATCATTTTTTACCCATCTTCTAAAGTAAGGTATGTTGAAACATAATATATACATACAAGAACGGTCACGATACTTCCTACGTTAGACTGGCACCACTTGTTCCAATCTTCGTTAACACGGTCATTTTCGCATTTCGCGTTTAGTTCCTAAATTAAATCAAATTTAATATTGTTATTATTTAGTTCTGCAAGTATTTTAGTGTTCCTTTGTTTTTTTGTGACAGCTGTAATAGCAGTCACGTCATTATTAAACAATTACAAAAACTTTACTATACGTTACTCAAGTGCCCGGCGTTGCGAGGGCTTTATTCTGCTCTAAGGGGTGAGGGAAGGCAATAGGGGTGGTTTTTAGAAAAGCAAAATAAATAGAGAGAGTGACTTATCCCTTTTTTTAAGTGATCATTTTTTGTCAATCTCGGAAAAAACTGTAGATTTTTAAAAACCCACGTGCTCTATTTTTTATGTATGCAGAAGATTATATATCAGAACAGTCATGTTGAAAATAAAAATCAGCGTCTTCTTATTGCTCTCGCCACAACCCACTACCCTTTATTGTCCCCTGTTGCCTGTTTAGCCTCTTGCCCACTTTCAAAAATCACTACTCTAGTACAACGTTGATTTATATAAAGATGGGTGTCAGTGGGGGGCGGGCGGCGTGGGTTTGTATTTTTATAAAAAATCTACAGTTTTATTCCGAGATTAATCAAATTTTGCACACTTGTCTTTCAAAGCAAGAGGAAGGTCATTGGCTGCAAGAAATTTTGTAGAACCACCCCATACCGTTTCCCCGCCCCTTAAAGCAGAATATTGATACTTCTTGATGAAATTTTGCAAAATTGACGTTCAAAATAAGAGGTAAATTACTATCGACATCTGATTTTTAAAAACTGTGTGTAAAACGTCAGCGCAGCGTCAGTAAACTATAAAACTGTAAACTATGCGCTATACAAGTCATCCAATTATTATTATTATTATTATTACTCAAGCTAGTACCTACATTATTGTTTAAGAATTAAAAGTTTGTTAAGTTTGTTAGTTTGTTTGTTATATTGTTTAAGTAGATTCATCCAATATCACGCCACGCTGTTAAAAACCATTAACACAGAATACTACTGACGTTAAACAGCTCATAAATACGATAATAAAAAATTATATTCACCTATATTCAACGCGTGTTTTTTCTGAAGTACGTTTGCACAGATGAAAATATGTTGGGTGATAAAATAAGTTGAAGTATATAATATTTGCGTATGCATTATTCAATAGAATTTCAAATAGACATACATAGTACCTAGTTGGGTTACGAAGCATCTGACTTAACAAATACCTGATGTTCCTACCCAAGTGTCGTGGGTTCAATTTCTCTGCTAGCTAGGTACTCCATAATTGCACAAGCTTATGATTAACCCGTGAACGTTTTTATTGCTTTTAAAATAAGAATTTTCAGGTTGAACTTGTTTATGCTTAAAACTTACTACCAATTTGCTTGCTTTGTAGATTTAATTATTTTTTATTTGATTATACGTAATCAGGTTTGGAAAGCATTTCATTTTGTGTTTATGGTGCACAAAACAAACGAAAGTACAAAATAGGATTATGCTTTACCTATATATAAGATATGTCACAAAATAGTTAATCTGTACCCATGACCTTTTGTACTTACATGTACTTCAAAATTATAATGTTCTCCGTAATATATTAGTGCATTACCGTTTTATGGAGAAGATGAATAAATAATAGAGAATATATAATAGAGAATACATGAAGAATATACGATGCAAATGTGAATGGTAGCAGAAGTCGGGGACGCCAGAGGAACACATGGCACGACCAAGTGAATCAGATCAGATCCTTGAGTCGGGCCATGTCAAGAGTCAGAATAATAGAAGAGTATGTGTGAGACGATGTATGAATGTGAATGAGGCAAGGAGTGTGTGCCAAGACTGAGTTGTTTGGCGGTCCGTCCTCTCTGCCTACCCCTGCGGGGAAACGGTGTGATGGTTAGTTAGTTATGAATAAATAAATATACAATTTATTTTAACAACGCGTACGATGTAAAAAATATAATAATAATATAATGTGTATTATGAATGTATATCTATAACAAACATAACGCGGACAGAACATTAAATTGCATTGCACATTATAATATTCCGTCTAATTCGGGGAGTTTTATAAAGTTGCTGAAAGTTGAATCAAAGCTGTTTTAGGGGATATTGAAATTAATAAAATCCTAAGGTACCAAGAAACCCGTTTGGCAATAGTTTGATAAAAAATAGTGACATTATCTCAGACAGGATCTTTTCTTACCGGGACAACGCCTCTAACCACTTGGCCATCGGGACCTTTCTTTTTAATGTCATTTTTGTCGATCTCACATTTCAAATTCCAAATTAACAATATTTTATCCTCAACGAATTTTTCCTATATTTTTGGCTGCTATCTTTTTGAATCATTATAAAGTTCTAAAGAATTTGTTTGTTACCTAGATAGTGTCTCGGATAAACATGTCCGATATTTATTCAAATGTCGAAAACAATATTTTTTTTATTGGAACAACCCATCAAAATAGGTAAAAAAATACATGAAATAAATTGGTTCCAATGGCCAAGCAGTTAGAGACGTTGTCCCGGTAAGACATAGATCCTGGGTTTGATTCCCTGTTTGAGATGTTACCTTTTTATTTTCTATGTCTTGTTCTGTTTCATGTTTTTATTTTCACTATTATCTTCTTCTTCAATGATATTATATTACATTAGTGGTTAAAATTTTCAAAAGTTATTCAAATAAAATAGAATTGTCTAATAGTTTACCAAGTAAAAAGCTGCTCAAATGTCAGCATGAAATGTAGGAGTAAAATATTGATATTCCATCGATGCAGACCGGTATTCCGCTGAACAGAATGGGTCAGTGATTAGCCAAATGGATTCAACGAATGGAATGTCTAACGTTACACTCCGATAGTGACGGAAGTACGCAGATTTCCACAAAGGTTGTCGCGTTAATTCCACCTTTTACCCTTGTCCATTGATGTTGGAATATTCTCTTTTTTCATCAAACAAATTTTTGAATAATTTATTGGAAACCTTTATGCTGGGATATCTTTTATAAAAGAACTTCAGAATGCCAAGAATATTGGAAGTTGATATCGGAAAAAATTTTTCACAAGTTTTTTAGGCACAAAACTCATGATTTAAATATTATTTACAAAGTCATATTCCCTTATAGTAAATACAGGTAAAATAGGATTTGATAAATCACAAAATTTGCATATTCATGAAACTTGTGCATTGCATTCATCGTATAATTGAAGATCTGCAGAGTCCGCCCAAAAAACAACACCCGTGGGAGTGTTTATAAATAAGGTCGAGTGAGGTATCGTTTACAATGCTTTCATTTGTGCTGAATAGAATTACGCCACTGAACGCTGTCCAAAATGTGGGCAATTTGAAGATATAATATATTATAATATGTTGTATTTTAAAACATTTATTAGATTTTTTTGTAAGCTCAAACGCGTTGGGAGCTAACTCAATAGTTTCACAATCTAACAAAAGATGTCTCGCATCTCTTCCGATTTATTTGTTAGTGAAATTTTTCTTACAAATCATTAATCATGTGTGAACTGTATTAAAAAAATGCAAGTAAGAATTTAAATTAATAAACGTAAAATAAACGATTTTCCAATATGTTTTTCATGAATCTTAAACGATCAAATGTAGGTGCATTCAATGGCTCTTTATCACTATAAGCACTTTTTGTATCTCCATATTAAAATTCGGAGATATAATTTTTTGAAAGAGGGTGGGTAATTTCCAAAACAAAACACTTTTCCAAGCGCTCAGGGCTTCAATTGATTAATATGGCAGAACGCTCCAGTGGTTAGTGAAGTGTTTTTTGAAGCAAAAAAGTTTTATCATGTGTAATTATAATTATTTACGTCTTACTAATGTCCCCAATATTTAAAAGAATATCTGTCCCCTTATAACTAGTGCGTGTGTGGACAAGTGCCTGCTCGCTCGCACTGGCAGATACTAATACCTGTAAAATAGTACCAAAATTCACAAAAATTTAAACAGCATTTACGAAAACTTCTTCATAATCAATGAAGATCAGTTCTCCCAAAATAAAGTAATGGAATACCCCTTTAGGGGGTTAACCCTTGTTATTTTCATGTTTCTTTCCTAAAAACCTGTCTTATCTCATCAAATATTGCTACTATCGTCTTGAGAGTAGTCTCATTCAATTCACATGTATGAAAACATAGTAAAGGATACTTCACTCGACTTAGTTTGTTAACTTGTATTTTTGAAATATTCCCTCCTCTCCCTCCCCCCATAGGGGTGTTCCTCCACTTTTTCGGGCAGACTCTGCAGATCTTCACTTATACTGCCAAGATGCCCAAGATATAATAAATGCATGATTTTTTTTTATGCATTTTGGTACTTATTACATGACAAGATAATTGCTTCATTCTTTTGTTAAAACTTTATTTTTTGTTGATTGATTTCAATTGATGAACTATAAAACTCACACAAAAAAATATGGTTTTTCTTTTATTTCTGTTAAGTGTTTTTTTTTCGAAAATCCATGGTACGTTATGAAAATAACTGTGCGAGCTAAAATATGTTAACTATCAAGAAATTCCAAACAGAAACAGCTGTATTTCTTAACTCTGAAGGTCACTGTTTGCGTTCGCGAGTTCTAAATTTAATGGGACTTAAAGGTTTTCTGCTCTACAGTTAAAATTATAAATTTACGCTGTTATCGAAATCACCAGTTTAATTACAATCTCAATATCAAATTCCTGAATAATGGTTTGCAGCGGTTTGCAAGTAGGTATTGATTTTGAAAGTGACAGTTCTAAGAAATAATACCTGTTGCAGTGGACACAATCAGGTTCATTACAAACTGAGCTGTCTGTTGATTCACGCGCTCAGTGGCTTGCACAGAGGTTTTTTTATCGGGATAAGGAAAAAATTGACATCTTACCACAGACATGGTAAATTTTCGCTAAGAATGGCTGAGCTGCTGTTAGTTGAGATTACCTGTAACATTAACCGTTTCATTATTTAAAAAATCATATTTTTTTACCTCACAATAAGGAACCCCAGTGAAGAATATGATGGCTTAAAAAAACATTCTTATAGATTAACAAACGGTGATTCTGAATATATAAGATGAATTATATCTTACTATACATAGAAGTTATAATTCGCTTTTAAAAACGAATAAAACTCCATCACTTTAAAAACACAGCGTTTGGTTGGTTCGGCTGAATCTGCTGACTTATCACAAGCTGTCTACGTGAGTAATATATATATGGTCTACAATATCGATAATGTAAACAGTGTTACCAAATCGTGGAAAATTCCACAAATTGGGGGAAATTTCTAAGATTTTTCACGAATTAATTTTTTAGCGGGGAAATTTCTTGATATCCAACCATATTTACAAATAATTTGTACAATAATTGTGAGAATGTACTATATTTTGTTTTCTTTCGAAGCAAAATTTCAAAAAAATCTTTTTCTGAAGCCTAAAAACTAAAGAGAAAATTCTAAAAATAGTAGTTAATATAAAATAAATGCTGATTTCAGGGGAATTTTGTTTCATTTTGGAGCTAAAGGAACTTGTGGAGAATTAACTTTATCTATTTAAACCAACTATAACAATAAAAGTTACAGGTATTTAAGGTCATTATTGATTTGAAAAAATAATGATGTACTGAAGTTCCTTATTTCATGAAAGAAAGCCGACATCATATTTCGATCTCCGTTCATAAATTGGACTAATTAATAGAGGTACCAACAGATGGCACTGGTTACTACATTTGTGATTTGTACCGAAAAAACACGGCGTTTTTCGATTCTAACACAAACGAGTCTTGCACAGAATGGACATTGCACTTTTATTTTATTTATTTATCATCAAAAATATAAAAGGATTATAAACATACATACTATTCACTATGCATTACTATTCTCTGCGTGTACCTAATGCACATGAATAATACTCTCATGGAAGTAAACCGCAGATCGATGAAAAATAATGGGATTCTGTAAATCCAATTTTCAAAAAGACAGTAAAAATAATTTTCGTTAAAAAGTATTATAATTTAGATATGTTATTGTTTGTCTGAATTTCTCCAAAGAAACGCTTCCAATTTTAAAAATGATGACACTTTTCCAAGTCAATGTTCTAGAGTTCATTAAACAGGAGTTACAGACAGAGACATCTTGCCGCTTCTTGAAGAAACGCACCGATACGAGCGCAAGTCCTTGGCAAATACCTCAGTAAGCAACAATTTTCCTACCGTAACCCACCTCATAACGCTGCCCAACCCTGCCTTTATATTGTACAGACAGTGGCGGTCTTGTGAGTTTTCACATTATTTTTTTTTTTTAAATGCTGTTCACAGAAGAAATGTCTTATGATTTCAAATCAGAGATACAGTTTCTACAAAGTCCTACATCATTAAAGTTATTTTCACCATGCATATAAACCCGAATTTCGAGTTTTGTAATTTTTATTATCGGATTTTCTCATTTGAAACCTTCAACGGTTGTCTTCGAAAATAACAGAGGGCGCCACTTCCGTTTACAACAATCCTAAACTGTACAGTAATTATGATAATAAGTAATCATAATAGTAATCAGATTATTGTATTATGCACGTCCCTGGTATGCAGTTAATACGTACGAGGTATGAAAATAATTTCTCTTAGATACAGGATTTCTGGTTGCACCATAATATGTTGGTAAGTGTTATTTGGAAAGGCCATAAATGTACCTGCCAGAACTACTGCGCCTATTCATAACCAGTATCTTCTCTCCAGCCTATTGCATCTTGCAATGCTGCAGAACTGAAGCGTCTAGTACACCATAGCGGATTACTCAACTTATCTAATATCATACACAAGCTGGAAATAATTGCATCGAACGTACATAGAACCCGGCGATTATGTTCGTAAAACAAATAGAAGCATAATAAATACACATATAGTCACGTAGTGCGATATGATGTTTGTTATATGAAAATATGGAGAAAAAGAGTGAGGTACGTTGATATAGAAAGGAAGTTACGTAATTTCAAATACACTAGATCTGGGCTGTCCTAAACACAGCCCGCCTGTTTCTTGAGCCGTTTAAATTTTGAGGGATGATAAATTACGCTCACTTCGCGATCATAATACACTGCTTACAAGTTATTGGTTTTTGCTTGTACTGTTTCGCTTGATCCAGTGCCATATAACCTACCATAACTGTTCAGATGAAACTTGTAACCGGACAAATTTAAATGGCTCTGGAAAACCTGATTTTTTTCCATAATATGTGTGATAATACATAATATCATACGTTTCCCTTATGTTTTTACTGTTACTTATCAAAGCCTAAAATACTTAAGACTTTGTTATGTATAATATACAAATGATAAATTTCGTGTAATCATAATAACCACATATAATATGCAGTATGCATATTACTTGGCGAGGTAGCTTGAAAATGCAATTAATAGTAAATCTAGCACTACGATTTTAAACGTTTGGATTTTAATATTTCAATGTTTTGTACAAAATATCGTGTTAGAAAATGTTATTACATCAAATAATGTATATTTTCAAATCAAAAATATCTTGTATAGGCAACTTCAACGTCTCAAATAAACATTAATTACTTTTACTTCAAACATTTGTATGAAGCTAAAAATACGCTTTGGGGAATAACAAATTGTTTTTGAAATGTTTCAATGTGTTGGTTCGGCCCTTCGTTGGGCTACCTGTCTATGATGTGTCCCTAGAGCTACCTTAATTTGGACAGCCCGCAGCGCAGAACTAATTATCTACTACTTAATACGATTTACTTTACCATCCAATCTCATTGGGCCTGGCAATTTATACATGATGACCATATAATATTGGCCAAGGCATTGGAGGGTTTTTTTATTTAGTGCTATTTTGTATTAGTCACCCAACCTGTTTAGGATATTTTGAAGATGCACTTATGAATGCAATGATCCAATCCAATCTCTATTTATGCCTAAACAAATGCATTGATTTAGTTTCATATCTCCTTATGTTTCATTCTATCATAAATGATTTGGCACATCTTCTTAAAAACCTTATTTCTACCAAATCTACTAAAAGACCTCTACCAATTTCTCCGCTGAGCTCTCTAACATACTTATAATTAATTCTGCTTCCATCTGATATCCTTATAAGTACACCTTTTATACTGCAATTCATTTATTGCAGAGTATTAGTGCCACAAGCTTGTCTCCACGCGAATTACAATTGTATGGCGAATAACTACGTTTATTTTAAATTGGCCTATTTAATATTAAGTCCCGCTCACTGTGTGGTAGGAGTGCGGTAGTCCCGGTGTCTGGAGTCCTTAACACTTCACTTAAGTGATTCTTTGTTGGACGGTTTCTCTGAATCATCCGACTGAAATCAAAATTGCTTCATTCGACTCGTGTGAAATCATTTTCGAAATAGTAGCAGTAAATAAAATTTACGAGATTTCTCTTCAACATTAGCTGAAAGTTACTCCTATAATAATTAATGTATCATTCCTTCATTTTAGGTTCAGTGTGTACCTCAGCTAGTCAGATTATTATTTATGTCTTGATTCAGAAAGAGATTTGTATTGTGTTTGGAGAGAATTACGTCAAGATTCATAGAGTGATTTTTTATCTTGAGTCACAATGAGATTTATATCATGATTCGAAGGTAGTTTTATGTCAGGATTCAGAAAGAGATTTTTTGTGTGATTTAGAGTGAGAGTGTATCAGGATTCAGAGGGAGATTTATCAGGATTCAGAGAGAGATTTATATCGTGATTCGGAGTGAGATTTATTTCAGGATTTTCAGAGAGATTTATTTCAGGATTTACAATGAGATTTATATCATGATTCAGAGAAAATGTTATGTCATGATTCAAAAAGAGATTTGTGACGTGATTCAGAGAGAGATTAATACAGATTAATTTTGTGATTTGGAGAGAGATTTATGTCATGATTCAGATAGATTTTTATATCATTCTTCAGAAAGTGATTTATTTCATGATTCGGAAAGAGATTTTGTATCATGATTTGGAGAGAGATTTATATTAGGATTTCTTTGTTGGATTTTTCGTATTGTCTGAGATTATTTCGTATTCAAGAACGTGGCGATCAAAACGAGAAAGGGTTTATACCTAAATTAATTGTTAATATAATTGAAATTAGATAAAGTCTGCATGCCCGCAACGTACAACTTTTTTATGTGCTAATTGTAAAATTATTCTCCTCTAAAAACCACAGAAAAACACTAAAATTTTAAAATCTGATGTAGTTTCGTCAAAGTAGAAGGTCAGAGTTTTATAGATGGACATTATTTTATGAAGTCTAAATCATTATTATGCCAACTATCTCTATCTCAACTCTGCAATAATTATTCATAAATCGTTTTATGATTCGAAAATCACACAGAATACTGTCTCAAAAAGATTTTTTTTAAATATTCGGGCCAAGTTAAAACAAAATATTCTCAAAATATAACATTGTAAAAAAACGCGTGAAATATTTATATTTTTAAAATGACCAGCCGATGAAAACTGATTTTGATTTTTTCAATTTATGGATATATATTTTTTTTAATTTTATTCTGCTAACCAAGATACTAACGTTTCAGAGCTGCCACAGTGTCAATGCTAAATCAAAGTTTTTTTTTTATGTTTTGTTCATCCTTCATCGGAATGAACTAGAAAAATTAAACTCAATTAATCTATTGATTCTACTGACTAACGATTTACATTTTGTTTTATTGTAAATGATTACGAGATGTTGGGAACATTTTTTTTCACAAACATAACAGTTGATAGATAACCTATCTTAAACACAAGCAGCGTGCGTGACAATGTGTTCAACTTTTTCATAACAAAAAGATCAAAAGTTGATAATTGTATTTTTTCTGAAGTTTTCAACAGTTTTCCCATAAATACTTGTTACAATATGGAAAATCCTAATTTTCGCCTTTAAACAAGTGTATTTTGAGATTTCACGGCCAAAAGTATTATAGTGATTTATTTTTGGGGTATTATGCCGCGTTGCGCTAACTCTTTTTTTATCCAACTTTCCGGACAGCATTACTGTATCTGCGCTGATGATGGAAACAGTAATGGCGTCCAAAACGTTGGCTAAAGAAGGAGGTAGCGCAACACGGCATAATATCTCAAAAATAAATCACTATGAGTGTGTTAGAAATTTAAATTATTCGCTTTGATTATTTTTAAATCCCGCGAAAATCTGAATAAAAATAATGGCATGCTTTCGAAATCATAATATTTTGATAAAATTTGTTATTTAAAAATACATAAAAAATGCTTCCTTACAAAATAACACTTTAAGCAACATTTAATAAACACAGAACTCTATGAAAGTAGTGTGAGATAATGAAAAAACGTTGTAAACATTAAATAATTATAAACACAACTATGTTTTTGATTTGAAAATATAAAAAATTACACTTGTATTTTAATTCACTTACTGATTTAAGTTGTGAAGTATTCCTTTCCTACTCACTGAAAAAGCACTTAAAGGATGGGACTTGAAACTGAAACTGAAAAAATCACTTTTTACGTTAGCAAATCCCCGGATCGCAGCATCAGTGTGGCTATAAATGCGCTCAGAGCACTGAGAATTATACTATGGTATCGTAGCACCGACAAAGGGGACCAATTTCGCGGGCGGGTTGACGTAGGTACTGACTATAGCACTGACAAAATGTAATTTTACTATAGTATGCAAATGGGCAGAAACGATATGGCCATATTAGCGAAACGCGACTTGATGAATGCGTGTGAGGGCAACACTTTCAGCTGAATATCGGAACATTACCAATGTTATCGTAAAGACAGGTGTGCGCAACCGTAAAAAACTACAAGTACTTGCTGTATACGCAAAAAAAAAACTGTATCATTAAAATGTTGAAAAAGGAATTCAAATTTGTGGTTAGGACCGGTTCTTTTACAGAAATTCAAATGTAACATCAAATGGCCATCAGCGCAAATTTCGTTTTTTGACAATTGATAGGTCCCTGTTAAATGCCGATTCTAAAAATTCTTCCGTTTCACAGAATTTGAACAATTCATCAAATTTCAAAGTTGATTTTCAAGTTCTTTGAAGGTTCTATTCAAGTTCATTAATCGTATCAGTTTTGTGAAACAACTGGCCAAGAATGATATAACAACAGAACTTGGATAGAATCTTCATAAAACTTGAAAATCAACTTTGAAATTTGATGAATTGTTCAAATTCTGCGAAACAACGCGTCCATAGTCAGTTTCAAGTTTTGAAAAAATTTTGATGACTAGAAGAGTACAACTATCTTTTCAGCGTATTGCAATTTAATAAAAAAATGAAACGCACCTAGAATCTGCGTGTAACGGGGTATTTTCAAATGTTAAAATAAAATGCCGCTAAATGGTCATTTGATGACTTTGTCACACGTGAATTTCTGCGATACAACTGGGCTTAATGTTTTAAGATAGTAAGGCCCAGTTTTAATATGAAAATGCACCAGAGTCCTGAATATTTCAAGACTCTTGCATCCTGTGGGAGGTTTTGAAGTGGGAGGTTTAAAGGAAGTGAGAAATAGGCAGTGAGTAGGAAGCATTTTTAAATACATCTATTTGAATTTCACTTTTGTTTTTTTTTTTTTTTTTAACTTAATGTTTAGTCATTGAAGACAATATTAGCGATTCTCAAACGAAAATTTAAAACAGAAAAATCAGAAAAAGGTACGGTCGCACTAGGAATTGAACTCATGACCTTAGCTATGCCGGGGCGTTGCTCTACCGCTGAGCTAATGGGACCCTATCTCCTTCGGTCATACTTAACTGTATCATACTTCGACTAATAACTATCGTATAGATTCATCAGTTTCCCGCTTGTACCACTAGACACCATGCATATTGCAAAAATAACTAGCACTTAGGTTGTTCTAAGTTCGAAGACAACTTGGCAATCACTATTTTAGTTCTGTAACAAGTTTACCAAATCCGACACAGCGAGCCTACTATTTCCAGAGAGAAGGGAATCGAGAGTTTACCTGTTATTAAGAACTTGACACACGCGATGTTGGTAGTAGGTGTAGTTAGTTATCATTATGTTATTATTAAATGTCGGAAAGAAAGACTGCTGATAGATCCGTTGCAAAGTCTCCTTCTCTCAAAAGAATGTAACAGGAATAAAAGTTTAAACGGAGCTTTCATTGGAACCATAAACAAACGTAGAATTAAATTGTTTATTTAGTTGTAATATCAACAGTTTACAAAGAAAATAAAGTATACATAATTTCTAAGTTACATCAATTAAACCACTCATAGGATTCCACTTGGGTATATATTACTGCATATAAGTGAATGTAGTGATTTAAATAAGAGAAAAATGAGAAAAGTCATATTTCAAGTTGTTTAAATGGTGATAAAGAGGAGGATAGTGTGGGGTCGATCTCATTGAAGTATATTTTTATATGTGATTTTTTTTTTGCAAAAATAAAAGAAGGTTTAAAGAAACGAAAGGTCGCCTATGTGACATTAAGGTTGTGCTCGTTAAAAAAGTCAAATTGTGTATACTGTGTTGGAAGTGAGTGATTCTGCAAGGTAATTATTATTATTACGCGTGGCACCTGTTTCGCCTTCCGAAGGCATAATCAATACATAAAAAAAACTCAATGGAATCATCAGAAATATTTTTTATTGATTAAAAGTGCACATATGATAGTATAAAAAAGAGAATACTTTTTCGAAATTCGAACTTTTGGGGTAAAAAAGTTCAATTGTTTCCAAGAAAAAATAATTTTGTATTATCTTTTTTAATTCCGCTATCACCTCCTGAAGTCGGTGCACTTTACTCCAGATATTCTGCATTTTGTCGAATATGAAAAACTGTTCGTTGATACAAGTTTTATAAAATACGTACCTTTTGATTTATGTGTGTTCTGGGTTGGCGACTCGTTACGTTTACGACAATATTTAAGTATTCGGAATCAGGTGATGAGCCTTTTAGAGGAAGTCAAGAAACACCGGTATTGTGGCCTGTTCAAAACATCTAGTACGGTTCACAACAAACACGATATAAGCAGATAACACTTTATATCTGATACAATTATTTGAACCACGGCGATGAACTGGAAAGTTACATCAAGTTGCTATCACAATCACAGTCGCAGTCACAGTGATAAGAATTTGTTAATTGGGGGGATAGAACGCCTGGTGTAATAAAATATTATCTACGTACTTTCTTTGACAGGGTTTTTTAGAGATAACAAGATTAGCAATCACAAGATTAGAATAGATTTGTGAATTGAAATATCACTCGAAACTATATATTATATGTGCCTACATACAAAGATAATATATCTTGTATAAATTAGTAAACAAAAATAGTCAATGACCGGAGTTGCTAAATAAGATTCAATTTAACCAACCTGCTTGCTCCACAAGCTCTTCCGTCCTGTTCAAATTAGCTCAATCCAAAACAAATCGTAAACAAAATCTTGCTTGAACAGACTATGATGATTTGAAATGCCGCCGACGAAAAAGGAACCGGCACCTTCTGATGTCCGGTCAGGTGCTCTGGACCACTGAGCTACAACACGCCAACAAGCTTTCCAACACGCCAAATAATTCAATATGTACTAGTACTTCAATCAACAATTACTGCTTTTAATTCCCGTCGGCGGCATTTATTTTTACTCTGGAGATGTTTACAATTTGTATAGATATTTCAGGCGACTAATTATTGCTAAATAGGATCAAAGAAGCAGTCGTGGACATCACAAGAAGATTCAGAGTTTTTAGATAACTTTTATTTTATTTGCGAAAGCAAATTTTCTTGAGCAAGACAATATTTAAATAACTGTCACGCTTACTAAGCATTTAATTCCAACCTTACTAGAAGAAAAATATTTTTAATTAAACCACAAAGTTTGTTATTTTAACATGGATTATAATTTTTTTTATAAGTAGTATTGCAGTGGCCATTTTTGGCCGGAATATTAACCAGTGGCGAAGCAATACAAACGCAGAAACAATAAGAAAGCAAACACGATGTAATAAATCACACAAACGTTGACGGTTTCATTTCCATTATGTTAAGTCACAAACATGAAGAAACTACTCACAAATACAAACAGAAGAGGAAGGTACCTAACGAAGATTAATGATGAGAAGAAGAACAAGAAAGCTGGATCGGAGGCTAATGTTGTATATGAATCACTGATCAGTAGAGACCTAAAAAATTCGCGATTGCGATAACGCGAATTTTCGTATTTTTCATGCGGTTCCCTGGTAGTTTAAAATACGAACGTAATACTTTTCATTCTAAATATTTCTTTGTCTATGGTTTTGACAAGCTTGAATAGCCATAAAATGGAACGCAGCTAACTTCACGGCGAAAACGCCAAGCACTATCATTCATTTTTTTCCATTATGAAACAAAGAAACGGCGTACAGCAATTTTTTTCTAAAAAATACAAAAAATTTACACTTTTTTTGCAAAATACCACCGCTTTTCCACTACTGATCAGTGACATAGCGACTGCCTGGTTAGGTACTGGACAAAATCAACTTTAAAATCTGATTGATCCCTTTTGAATTCAATGAATATAGCTACTCGTATTTTTGGATTTGATGATTAATTTAAAAAAATATAACAAAAGAAATGCCAATATATTTTTAAGTTTTTCACGGTAGAACTTATAAAGTTACAGTATGTAATAGCGGATTCATACGTTTCAATTTTAGTTGATCAACTTTTATTGAACGACGAAGATTTCTAACTAAATCTTGATCAACTTTGTTGAAAAAAGGTTCACCCTGATTAATATTCTTTCAAGTGTCAAGTTGAGCAACTAAAATTAATTGTCTGAACCCGCTATGAGAATGGCTCGGGAATCTTGTAGTTCAATTATTATTTCTTTGTATTTTAAAAGTTATACCGCAGTTGAGTCTACATTCTGGAGCCAATATGGCATACCAACATGCATGTTGAGAGTGGGGAGGGGAAGGAGATGGAGCTGAAAATGAGAATGTGGAAAGTAGGTACTTAGCTATTTTTTCAGAATTTCAATTGGACACCCACTGCATAAAATGTCGTGTGGCTTTAAAAATAGTGAAAAATATATGTGTTCCTTGTGCATCTAAAGTGGCATATTTTAAAACTACATCTCTTCAAAAGTCATTTCAGTAAGATATATATACTATATTTTGAATTTTTTCAATTATTCATTTTATATTTTCATAGTCTTGTGCCCTTCTTAGTGTTATTCGCAATGTGTACCATTCTGAAACACATAATTTATTTCCATTTAATTTTTAATAACGGTTTATTTATGAACAAGATCTGCAGTATAATTATTAATGTGCGTCATGTATTTCGCCTTCTGCTTAAGTGGCTTTAACACAGTTTGACAATGCCTTCAGAAGTCGTCACAGCTGCCGTGCGTAGTAATAAATACACAGGAGATCTGTAAATTAAATAGTAATAATAAAAACATCAAAGTTCTGAATACGTATGATTAAATTGTTGGACAGAAGTATTTTCAATGACTTTATATTTCTGTATAAAATTCTAAATGATGTATTTTGATAGTACAAAGTTTTCGGATTCCACAGCGTAATACTAAAAGACGGTATTTATTTCAGTGCAGAAATTCTGGTACTAACTACCATATGTATCCCTCATTGCCCAGAATACAAATGGAGGGAAATAATTATGCCGAGTCAGTGGACATTTTCAATTTATCACTAAACAAAAGATTGTTGCTGGGGTGGTTCGGTTATTTTTAAAAAGAAAGAAAAAATCCGTGTAATTTTATAAATCCTACGTAAAAGCCCCTACAAATTGTCAGGAACAACTTTTCTTTTTAACTTATTTTGAAGGATATACACATCAAGACCGGTCGGTGGCCGAGTTGACATCGCGCTTGGGTCCCACTCAGGCGTAGTGTGTTCAATTCCTCGGCTGGCTAAGTCCTCTATCACAACACAAGCAACATTTTCAGCTTACTGTGGTGGTAGTAGAAGATTTTCAAATATTGTCAGGTTATTCGTAACCCGGTAATATTTGTCTTTCTTTAAAAAAAATATATATATATATATATCATTGAAGAAGAAGATAATACTAATTAATCTAAAAGAAAAAAAAGAGATCCTTGGTTCAATTCCTAGTTGTGACGGTTATCTTTAATTTTCTATATCTTATTCTGTTTCATGTTACGTTTTAGCATTATCTTTCTTCAATGATATAAAACAAATTGTCGTTTAGTTTGACAGTCTCCTTGATTGAGTGGTTACTATACTTGGCTACTCATCGAAACCCAGCCAAATATTATTTGATTTTGTGTTATTTATTAATTTAAAACAATATATTTACTTATTTTTACTTTTTGGTGAAAGACCACCATTCAGATTCGAAACGTTATTGCTTGAAATGGCTTTAACCGTGTTTGGTGACCAGATCTGAAGAGTCAGGTCCTTCCCCACCGTTATCCTCCCCATCCCCTTCCTCTCCCTATAGGTGGTCGGGAGCAGTTGGAACTTTTGTGCAATCCATTTTTTGATGTGGTACTCACATCAAAAAATGGTTAAAATGTTGTTAAATCACCATCCATGCACAATGCGTTTCTTAGTATCAGTGCTGAGTATTTTATTATAGAAATTACTGTGCACGCTTTAAACAGATGATTTATTACGTAACTCCTTCGTTACTAATCGCCTTATCATAATATGACATTATTAGTTTGCTGGTGGCAAAAAAATATGGAAAATTACTTCGTTTATCAGACAAAGAACAATAATAATAATGTTCTAATAGATAGATAAGAAGAAATTTCTTCTATCTCCTTTATATTGTGATTTCAATCGGATGTTTGTTTGGATCCAGAATAATGGATCAATCATTTGTTTGCTTTCGAACTGAATGATTATATCGTTATTATTATCCAAATATATAAGAAAACCCATCCTTTAAGTGATTGAATAGGCTTAAGATAAAATATTATTATTGTTATAATATTTCGTATTTATGCAACATTTTTCGTCTGGCTTGAGGCCACACTTTAGTCATGAATGCATTCTTGCAGTGAAACAATATAATATTTTAACGGTTATTTAAAAAGTGATGTAGCACTGGCGTAGATTTTTCCACAACCTCTAAATTAAAAGTCACTTCGTGTAATTATAGTTCTTCATGTACACAAGTATAGTTTTGCGTAGTTTAATACAACCTTGCTGGAATAATAACGTTGTTTTTTTAATATATTCACACCATACGAGTATATCTACCTCTGCCGTGGGTCACCTCAAGTGATTCGCTACGTTTTGTAGCCTCACTGATTTTGTAGCCCCGTGTTCCTACCCACCCCTATTACTAATTTCCTTTCCAGAACTCTGTCTCCTTTCTTTCCTTAATAAAACCTCCCACACAACATCCTCAAAGATGACAAATGCCACGAAGTAAAGCTTTTTCCCCAGGGCCTCCTGTGTGAAGTTAACGTAAAAACTGAACTATTTTTTCGGAGACTGTACAGTTCTTAGCTTCGTCCTTATAAAAAAAAGTTATGGTACAAGAGAAAATCTAGAATAATAATAAATGTTTATTCCAAAATGTATACAGGGATAAATCGATGCATTACAATCCGTATGTCGAAGTAATAAAAAGTACACTGCCATATGTCACCTCAAGTGGTTCGATACGTTTGATCATTTAGCAGATGTGCCCGGGTTCATCGGGTCAGGATGCCCCTGCCCACAAGCTGTGTGGCGTGCCAGATCGGGAGTGGCTGGTTTTACGAGACCCTTTGACCTCTCCAACTGTTCTCTGGACCCATCGCCTTACGCCGCAGTGGTAGGGATATCATATACATATGTCCGACACTGCTGGAGACACTGATTCCTAGATTCCTACCCAACCCTCATACATTTTACCTTAGCAGAACTTCCTCTCCTTCCTTCCTTAAAAAAGATTTGCCAAACAGTATCCCAAAATGTGACATAGCCCATGAGAGAAAATAATTCCCCTGTTGTGAAGCCTTAATGTTTAAAAAAATGGAGGATCTCCCGTCTCCAGAGAGCCATCAGGGGGGACTCTATCCCTGGCAGTGATGATCGTATTTTCTGATTGGTGTAGTCTGCGCCATGGAATAGAGAATGAGATATTTAGTCATTGGTAACCATCCCATGCGGTGGCTGCATTGATGTATGTCTTATTTAGTCAATGGGTGGCGGAGAGTGAACTCGTACCTTCAGGAACATCTCCGTGGCGCTGCAGTATCTCGGTAGGCGGAATATTTGGCAATAAGCATTATTGCGAATGAGACTTTTAGCCTATTTCGTTGGGATGCAGCGCAATCTACCCATAGGTCTAAGTCTACAAGTATAAGTATACAACGCTATGCAGAATGGATTGAATAGTATTATTTTTACTTTTGTACTGCAAAAGTGAAAAGGCTTACACCCTACAGCATACCTACTTGCGCTAACAGATATCGCTCTTCTTTGTCATACCATATCTTCGATATCTTTCAAATTGACCGTTTTGAAACAATTGATATTTATGATTCCCAATATTTGTAAATTTGAATATCGAAAGAAAAATTTGAAAAGATGTATATTTTTCTGAAAATAACAAATTGCGAATGAATGGCAAACGTGCCGCCAAGTTTATCAAGAAAGTTCAACAAATAAATAATAATCTTTCTAAAGGAACCTCTGTGAGCAGTATGTGCGATTGGCAACAAAATTACCATCCATATCGTTTAGTTCAAAATTGTCTATGTTAAAGATAACATGATTTTATAAATAAAAAACAATGTTAGTATAATTGTATAAAATTTAGAACTAGCTGACGTGTACCCGGCGTTGCTCGGGGCTATGAATGGTTTGTATTAAATTTTTGATGTTATTAATTTAACCTTTCGGGGTAATTTGTTCGCTTTTGGGAACAACTTATATGGTCTCACAAAAATTGTTTCCTTAACATTGTAGTTAGATATATGATCTAAACAGCATTAGAAAGAAAAAAACGCCACGCTTTATTTTCAAATCTAGAAGTTTACCACAGAAGAATTTAAATGTGAGCAAAAAAGTGAGGTGAGAAAAAGGTTTGAAAATTGTTACAAGAAACGTAAAATGAGATATTTTAATAGTTGTTTTTATGTTTTCATTCAAATTTTTAATATTTCAAAAAAATATAGGGTTTATTTCTAATAATAAAATATGAGAGCGTATTTCATCACCTTTCGAAAACAGTTTTTGATTTTGGAAACGTTCAGAAATATTCCATTTCCAAATCGGAAATACTCCGATCGTCTGACAGAATATGGCTTTAAGAGCTAGTGTATAGTCTATAGAGGACAAACCAACAAACAAACATTAATTTATACATATATAGAAAATAACCGATAATATTATTAGAATCAGCCAACGTCATTGCTTACCTTTCATGCGTGCAAACATTTCATAATGGGGGTTAAAATATCATTCGATGTTTCGTCAGCAATCTTTCCAAAACAATATCTGTTCAAGATAACACCAGAAAATACGTCATCTTGATTTGTGTGCACAAATTATGAGACGTGCAGTTTTACAGATAATTTGCATTGCACCATTTTGTTAACTCGCGTGATCCTTAACAGACATGGGTTCAAAATTTAGGCAAAATACACACTGAAAATATACTGGTTTTTTGTAAGTATGTCTGTAATGAGCCCGAGTTGTATTGCTAATAAATTAGCAATATTGTCAAGATATCTCTATTTAGCTCAAAGATCTCAAAGTTTTTGCGATTCTACAATATCCTTTAAATTAGTGTAAGAGCTCACCAATAGATGGCTTTAGATATTCATCTATTAAGATACCCATAGATGGCTTTAGATATTCATCTATTAAGATACCCATAGATGGCTTTAGATATTCATCTATTAAGATACCCATAGATGGCGTTTAGCTGTCGAGTATCGGAGAAACCGAGTGTATCTCTCAATAGTATAAAATAAAGTCGCTATCCGCGTCTGTCTGTTTGTGCGCTTATTTCTTTTAAATTACGCACTGGATTTTTATACGTTTTTTCACTATTATTTAGAAAATTTCTCTCGGAAGGCTTACATATAAATATAATACGTGCAATATACATTTACAAAAAGTAAAGAAAAGTCGATGTTTTATAATAAAGTCTGTTGAAGTATATTTTCGGGCACTGCATTGCTAACGCTGTCTAAAACTTATGAGATGCATCAAAATAATGTACTACGGAATTGTATATCTTAAAAAGTACTACAGAAAAGTGCATGGTGATATATGTCTATCTTCTAAGGATAACCCCCAGTAACGCCGGGTACGCGTCAGCTAGTAATAAATAACATAGGAACTAGAGGTGAGGCGTATTTATCGTACCCAGTAAAAGTACCGGGTATTTCCATGCGATACTTTGTACTTTTGAGAGATCTCCAAAATACCTGGTTCCAAAATACTCATGAGTATTTTGTACCGGGACTAAATATTTTTAATAGGTACTTTTACCAGGTATTTTTGATAGGTATTTTTGGTGGGTATTTTTAGTAGGTATTTTTGATGGGTATTTTTAGTAGGTATTTTTGATAGGTATTTTCGATGTAGGGAGTACCTACTCATTTTGAATTTTTGTGGGATGCAGATCAGTTTTTCAACATTTAAATAGAGACGTGCGTACTATCTTACAGCAGAAAAAATCTTTTACTACAACAGTTTTTATGATGTAATTCATAAAAAAAAACAATGTGAACATAAATAAGTAATAACCGAAATTTCTGATAAGTAATAATTATTAACTGAAAGCTTTTAAAAATACGTTTGAAAATAAGGTACTTCCTTAAACTTACAGTTCTCAAATGAGTACCTACTTAGCATTAATTGATATTATTTTTCTTACCTACATTATAATCTGTTATGTTGCTTCTTAACCCGTAGCATGCGCGAGCCGCGCCGAGGAGATTCCCGTTGAATGTGCGCGCTAATTGCAGCTTCCGACGTTAGCCTTATCGCCTGGATAAAATTAGGATTTATCAATATTTTTATACTAAACGTATGTAAAATTAGGGTGGATTTGAATAGCCTATATAAATATTTAATTAAGCAAGTTAAATGTATAAAACCATTCAATTTAATTTAGAAAGAAATAATAAATAACGTAGCATCGATTGATCAAAATTGAAATAATAGGTAAATAAATCGTGTATATTTCAAGTTTTTTTTTTCTTTTTTTGTATTGCAAGAAAACACTTACCTAAGACACTTGTCTAAAAATGTATGTTTTATTATTAAAATTATTATATATTAAACTCTAAACCTTGCAAACACTTGCGGCACTCACAAAAAGACTGACCTCTTGAATAAATCACTCGAAAATATTTTTTTCCTAAAACTCTGGTGGTATGAATTTGAAACAAAATGGTGCTCTGTTTCACTGACCATATCTCTGAACCAATCATAATTTAGAAGGAAAGTCCTGTTTTCGACCAATCAAATAAATGTGTTAGTACTTACCTATACCTCGAATTCGGGGGGCGTGCAAGCAACGGAGCAAAATTTAAAACTAGGATTCAAGGGGTGCGCACGCCACGGGTTAAACGTTTGTATCCGTCTGTAAAACCAAACCTTTCTACTCAACAAAAAGTTAAGGCCGATTTTTTTGGTGTGCCTACTTAATATTTAATTACTATGCACGTTGATCATTTAGTTATATTTTGCAGTGGCGTACAAAATTCTATAAATACGTTGAAAAATGTTTAGTTAAATTGCTAAAAAAATTATTAAATTTTGAAAATTTCATAAATTTTTCTGTCAATGTTGTTCTATCAACAGAAATTGAATCAACGAAATGTTTCCATTCCATAAAAGTTTCTTCCGCATGTCAATACATTTTTTACATTTTTTACACGTTTCCTTCTCATAATATACAAAAATAAACCAAGGTACCTATACTAATTACGGTCGCTGATTTAGTTCATCGTTTTTTTTCGAAACAATTCTGTGTTAAAATCGCCGTTTTTATGGCTTAAATTTTTTAGACGCAACAACTTAAATACTGAGACAGTAGTTCTAGTAGTGAGTGGTTGGAATCTTTTTGATATTTTGAATTTTTTGCGATTTAAATTCCTTGTTACCGATTTACATTCCTTGTTACCGATTTACATTCCTTGTTATCGATTTACATTCCTTGTTACCGATTTACATTCCTTGTTACCAATTTACATTCCTTGTTACCAATTTACATTCCTTGTTACCGATTTACAATCCTTGTTTCTGATAGCTTGTGGGCGGTGAATTTGGGATTTAATGATTTTTTGCATTAACTCCCCAGGGGATCGTGAACAAAATAATTTCTCTCAAGGCCTATGTCATCTTCGAGGATGCTATGTAGAGGTTCGTTATAAGGAAAGGAAGTAGAGGAAGTTCTGGGAAGGAAAACTTTGTGAGTAGTGGTTAGGAATCTGCAGATCAGTGAGTCCAGAAGTGATAGGCATATTGTAATATCCTCCCGCTGCGGTGCAAAGCGATGGGTTGAGAAAGAGAGAGATTAATGTTGTTTCTACTATCGTGACACGAGAAAACCCAATGGTAGGCAGGAAAACACACTCTTCGATTTTTCTTCATAAATTTATTTTTAAATGTACTATGATCCGATGGACCGGTCGGCGGCCGAGTTTCGCGCTTGGGTCCCACTCAGGCGTAGTGTGTTCAATTCCTCGGCTGGCTAAGTCCTCCATCACAACACAAGCAACATTTTCAGCTTACTGTGGTGGTAGTAGGAGATTTTCAAATATTGTCAGGTTATTCGTAATCCGTGAATGTTTTTTTTTTATTATTATTACAAGATAATACATTACAAAATGATAACAAAGTAATAATGTATTATTCCCAATGAGTTTATAAAACTCATTTCGGGAAAGACAACATTAGAAAGGACAAGGCAAATAAATAAAATACATTAAAATAAATAAACGCAGATGTTATTATGGAGTACCAGAGAAAGATTGTGTTAGTCATTTATGAAACTGCTAAGGAAATAGCTTTTAAGAGCTTTTGTCAATGTTTTTTTGTTTGTTTCCGGAAGTTTTAAATTACTAGGTAATGCGTTATATTGTTTATGTAGAAATATATTTACATTGTATCCTAGAAATGCATTTGCAAATTTATATGTTTATGATGGGTCAATTAGTGTGGCCTTGGTCAAAAGCATCCTTGCAATTATTACACCCCCAGTGAGCCATAAAGTCGGTCACTTTCCTTAGAGCTGAATGCAATAACTTTTGGGAGATTTTAAAAATTGACTAATAATAACCAAGGTATTCGGAAAGTAGTAACTTAAGAGTATTGGTCAATGCTAACGAAGCAAATCTTAAACATACATTTTACAATGAGAAATAATATTTAATCTTAGAATTTGTGACATCGTTGAAGGAAATGGCGTTTATAAAATATTAGGCTGTTAGATAAATTATTTTATTTGGGATTTTACTTGTTTGCAGATGTGACGACCATTGATGTATTATATTTAGATGATATGTGAAGCGAAAGATTAGGTTCCACTTTTTTACTTCCAACTGACCTCCAAAGCTCCTAACGTTCTAACTAAAACTATCGATTCCGGTCTACGCGCACCACTTATCGCGTTCTAATAGAGAAACATGTTTCGACGAGATATTATTCCGGAATAGCGCCTCTAATTGTATAGCTCTGTGGGGATTACGGAGTCTGTCAAAAAATGCAATGTACGCCACTGCTCTTGAGGTGGGATTAGTAAAAAAAAAAAGTTTTACCATCATAATAACCTTTATGTGACTAATTAAATAGGTCTTCTGCGTTTTCAATCATGTATTTGAATTCTGCAGTGACACATTGACCAGAATATTTAATAATACCTACATTCCATTCAAGGATTATAACTTTTTAGCGGGTACATAGTCGTCCACATCATAGAATGTACGTAAGATGTGCCTAGTGGGCGTGTTTGGTGGTAAAAATATTTGCCTAATCGAGGCTTAAATTTCCAATACAAAACCATGTTTACGAAATTCAAATGGAATGGAGATCTGCGATGTCAAAATCAATGTCGATGGCTAAATGGAACATTTGTTTCCATTCAAATTTGTATGAAAGGCACTTCTAGTGTTATTCTTTATTCTATGGTCCACTTGCAAATTCATCAGTTCCTGAAAGGTTAACAATACGCAATACACTGTGATCCCTAGCCAAAAAAAGTTAATCCCATCGTAATTAATTTACAATATCCAGTAGTATATAAAAGAATTAAATGTAATATTTTTCAAATCATTGAAGAACCTTCAGTTCCTCAGTCGCAATACCTTACAGTGAAAGTGTTTTAATATTTTTGTCAAAAGATATCACTGGATTTTCAAAGGATATCAAAAAAATTGTACAGGTGAGAGATCGCTTTTCGATCTACAAAGTTCTTAAAAAGATATTCAGTAACTATTATTTTTCGTAATATGCTGTTGTTTTATTTTTTTTAAACTTCGGATTTTATGACCGAGTTAAATCATCCCCATAGGAAAAACTAAACCCTTCCACCTACTTTTCCACAAATGATCATCTAGTCAATCAACACTATGCAAGTGCATTATATAAGCAAAATAAATACAAAATAATACAAAACAACACGTCAACTCACCAGAGATCAAATGGGAAATTAATTCACTGACTCCAGATATTTTCATACAGAGGGTTCGGCTCGGTAGAACTCCTAACAGGGCCTATAAATCCTACTGATCCCTCAACATAAATATTTAAAAAATCTTTCGTTATCCTACATGTATTCAAAATGACCGACTTTTGCATCTTTATATATAAATTTTGTGATAGATTTAATACGTCTAAATTTTTTATGAGAGCTAGGTATAATGCCAGTAGCCGAAATAACAAATGGTAATATTTTTATAGTTTGAGAATGCCAAATTCTTTTTATCTCATTTCCTAGATCTGTGTATTTTCTTATTTTTTCATTAACAGATTTTTGAATATTAAAGGAATTTGGAATAGCGACATCAATGATATAAGTTTTTTTTTTAATTTTGTCATGTAAAACTATATCGGGTCTATTATGACTAATCGTTCGGTCTGTTAGTATAGTTTTATCATAATATATTTTATAAAATTCGTTTTCTAAAAATGAATTTGGTTCGTATTCATAATATGGTATTATATTACGGCAGTCAATCAAGTTATGTTTAATTACCAAACTTTGGTGAATTATTTTTAAAACTTGATTGTGTCCAAATGTATACTCGGACGGTGCTAATATAGAACATCCCGATATAATATGTTCTATAGTTTCCAGAAAAGCCAAAAATTTTCTGCATAAATAATCAATTTTATTTGTATCTTTGATTATATGCTTCCTATAATTTTTAGTATTATTGACTCTATCCTGAATGGCAAGCATAAATCTTTCTATTTCTGAGCTCAACTCTCCAATACTCAACCATTTGTTTGACGAAAATTTGTCAACATACATTTGGTTGAGATAATTGAAGTGTTTTGCGTGTAAAATTTTATTTGACCAGGAATCTAATAATTCCTGGTTGGGATTTATAAAAATGTTGGCATTCTCATTCTCATTAGCTATTACTATTACAGTAACTATTACGGTACAATAACTCCTTTTTTATTGCACGCAACAAAAAATGTACAATAGATACATTTTGTTGTATTATTTCACTCAGTCCCTGTGTTAGGGAGGGTGAAGTTTACTGATTGAAATTAATATATAATAATTATTGTTTATTAAGTATACAATTCATATTTAGTTATAAATATTTTGTATTTAGTTGTTTTCGGTTTCGGTTTTAATTTGTCAGGGAGAAGGTTGAAGATTTTAGGAGCTAGGTAGATGAATTGTCTTTGTGCTGGTGTAGTTTAGGTAGATTGTTCACGAGCACGACTGCAGATCGCTAAAGTATAAACAATACTATATAGAATAAGTTTTAGATGTATTGTAAAGTATCATTAATGTAATAGAAATACGTTGTTAAAAGGTTTATACTAGATATAAAAATTTAATTTTTTACCAAATAAAAACAGTTCACGTCGAATAAAATGAGAACACTTAGGATGGGTTGTTTCACAGAATGTGAACAATTCATCAAATTTAAACGTTCATTTTCTGGTTCTGTGAAAGTTGCTTGACAGAACTTAAATTATAACAGAACTTGAAAAAATCTTACACAATACTAAAAATTAACTTTGAAATTTGAAGAATTGTTAAAATTCTCTGACCATCATAAGTCGTTGTGAACTGTTTTTATCTCATTAGCGACGTGCAGTCAAGCCGAGAGCGATGATAATTTACCGACATTATCGATAACTTATCGAACGACCGTGTTTTATACCCAGATAATGTGATTATGTTGTGAATACTTTTGGGTTTTGAAATCTATTTTGTGAAACCTATTAAAATTACCAAAGTTTTAAATTTTCGGCATTAATTAGCATAACGCATAATCGCATGATCTATGACGGTCAAAAATGCGTGCGATTATTTATTTACTTCACAAAAAGTCAAAAACAAACAAAAACATATATCTGACCTGTAATTGACCGGAATGGGGATTTGCATAATTCTCATTCGATTGACGTTGGACTTAATTCATACTCATTATTTAACGGCCAGACTGATTTGTTAATCACGGGAGTTCAAAGGAGAGTCAAATTACTTATACTGCAAATAAACACGTAACACAAAATAACCTTGAGTAGGTACCTCGGTACCTGCACAACTTTAACAAAACAAAAAAACATTATAGAGTTTTTAAATAATCTGAAGTTTTTAACTGTGAAAAACAACACGTTGTTTACTTTTTTCGGAATAATTCGTTAATTTAAAAAATCCTTCTTGATGTTAACTGTAAATAAAAAAAATATTTTTAAATCCAATTTCATGTTGAAATTAATTCAATTACATCGTTTGTGACGCAATTCTCAATATAATTCTATCAACTAATTGATGTTTTATGTGCGGTTAACATTACTTAATGATTATGGAATATATTTTCATCAATATAAAAGTTATCTACGTTGCACATGTTTTATCTCCATGGATACGTAAATAGCTTCTATAATTAACATTATTTTAGTTGTCCAAAATAATCAGTAAGCTGGATTAATTAAATACTCTCAGATATTCTATTTAATATCTATGGAAAAGATATGAGTATTCGTAATTATATAGGTATGTATACCGTTATGTCAAGTAATATCTAATTAATTCTGAGAGATATATCGTGTTACAACACGTGAACAAGTCATGAAATTATAAATGTTTTATTGTTTTGTTTTTTGTTTTTGTTGAATCATAATTGCTAAATTTACATGATCTTAAAAACGCATTACGTGATCTATGTAACTATTCTATGATGAGATGTGAGAGTACAGTGTTAACATGTAATTTTAAAAACGCATTACGTGATCAACGTAAATATTCTATGATGAGATGTGAGGGTACAGTGTTAACATGTAATTTTAAAAACGCATTACGTGATCAATGTAACTATTCTATGATGAGATGTGAAGGTACAGTGTATGTATTTAAAAAAAAACGAAGGTGGTTTTAAAATAAACAAAGCGTATCTTAAGGCCCCGTAGTAAGCCTTCAAATATGGTTTTGAAAGGAGACATATAAATACAAATGTTGAGGGAGCGCGCTAATATTAAAAAACGATAATAATTAAGCGAAAATGGTGAAAATATTTAATAAAACACGACTCGTTCGAAATAGAGCAAAAATCTCTCGATAAATACTTTAGTTGCATTTAAAGATACAATGTGAATTTTTTCATGCCTATAACATATTAAATGACGGAACAAAAAGTATTTTTATTCATTTTCGGAGCTTACTTTGCGATTTTTTTCTATCTAGGGAATTTCTTATAATCAACGTTTCGGCGTAACCAATGTATAGATATTATCTTCAAAAATAACTTCTTTTTTTGGAACTTAAAAACCTAAAAGAGTTAACGAGAAAGTTGTTATAAATCGGAAGAAATTCGGTATGCGGGGCTTAACAACTTGGATTTCTCCAACCATCGACATGAAATAAATTCTGTCTCTCATTAATAATTTTCCACAATTTGTCATATTACGTGCATTTTCACATGTCCAAAAATTTGATACTAAAATATAAAAATTAAATATTCCTGAACGGAATATATAGTTAAGGTTTAGGTCAGGGTATCTAGCACGGTCGATCGATAAAGTATTAACAATAAAAATATTTAAATTCGTTTTAGACCACTTTAATTAAAGTTCACATCGACTATTAAGTGTTTTTTAAGATCTGCAGTCAAGCTCGGGATCGATGAAAAGTTACCGACATTATCGATAAAATCTTTATCGATCGACTGTGCTAGATCCGCAGAATTTGTAAGTCATGAATTACCAGTTCTCAATTACAAGAAGTTGTGAAGTTACGATACATGAAAAGTTTTGAAATTTTATTATCACACTTTCTTTATCACGTTCGTTCAAGCATTAATATTAAAGGTCAAGCTGACACGCGCTAAAGATAACAAAATATTTAAATTTAAAACTAATTGAAAGTGTTATTTATCTCCATGTTTGAAATTTAGAATTCAAGCTGATGATTTTATAATTTTAAAAAAATTGTAAATGATACGCTTCCGAACGGCATAGATATAACACGGTTGTCCATGTATCTAGCACCGTCGATCGATAAAAGTTTAATAGTTAATATCGGTAACTTGTCATCATTCCCGAGCATGACTGCAGATCGCCAACGAACAAACAACATTTCATTCAACGAATTAGTTCTTAATTTAGTTAACGTAAACTGTTGTTTGTACATTAGAGATCTGTATTCGTGCTCGTGAACGATGAAAAGTTATCGACAGTATCGATAAATCCTTCATCGATCGATTTTGCTAGATACCCAGATGGATACAATGTACCAACTTTACTGGCGGAGGAGGTGAGGAGGTCAAAGTCTCTTGTAAATAACGCAAAGGAGTAGATCTGTAACAGACCAGGTCAATATTACATCTCCATAATATGAATGAATAGATCTGTAACAGACAAGTTCAATGTCACATTTCCACAATTCGAACGAGTAAATTTTTCACAGACGGCAACAATTTCATATTTTAAAAATACGACCTTGGTGATATTATAGAAATGTCCATCATTAGAATTTATTTGATTATACTACCGAGTAGATATTTTACTGACAGGTTTAATGTCACATTACCATAATGCGAACGAGTAGACCTGTTACAGGCAAGATCAACGTCACACGTCCGCGTAACGCACAAGAAGTTACAGGCAAGGTCAATGTCACACTTTCGCGTAACGCACGAGAAGTTACAGGCAAGATCAATGTCACACTTCCGCGTAACGCATAAGAAGTTACAGCCATATTAAGCCAATTTATTCTGGTTTCCGAAATTCACTTCTACCAGTTTCCTGAACTCGAATATTGCAATGCTTTATTTACATCTTTACAACACTAATTTATTCATAATCGCAATTAATTCTAAATTTATTATAAATTTAAGATTAATGGGACGTATCTGCAAAACAAAACTACACATTAAAAACATAGAAAATCACACTGGCTGAATCTATCATATGGCAGGAAAATTACAGAAAATCATTTTTATTGTTTTCACTGTTCCTTCTCTTCAGTATTTTTAACAAAATATTACAGTATTTCAAATGCGCTATCCACATCTCAATTTAAATTTTCCGTAAAAACAAATACTGTTTTAAAAACTAGATAAAATTATCTTATATATTAAATTAAAGTGAAAAATATTGAAAATTATAACTTAGATATTGTTTTACTCCAATCATACAAAAATTTATTGAACTCGATATTTCGAAAACACATTTGCTTTGTTTAGGGAAGTTGTAAGAAAACTGAAACTTCACTTTTTTTCGTTCAAATCCTATTTTTTTCGTTTAATATCCTATTTTCTATATTGTTTTTCTTTTCATTATAGTTTTCATAATTACTAAAAAACACAGATAATTAATGGAACTTATCTTTATCATTTTTCCATGTAGGTACTCATCTTATAAATAAACGTTTCATTTCCAAACAAAATTAAACGAATAAAACTAACTGCCATTGATTGGTTGTCTGTGACATCTGGGAACATTTTCTTTTAACGGGTTTTGAATAGCCCGCTATTTCGGTAGATGTTACTTTTGAAGCTATCATTTTTTAACATTTGACAAGTAGAAACTACGCCATTAATAAAAATGGAACGATACACGCTTCAATAACGCATTGAAATTATTAAAATTCACTTGATTAAGCAAAATTGTCGCATCTGGGGCTCGGAAAACCCAATAGTTATTATTTATTTTATTTTTATTTATTTATTTTATTTTATTTTTTTTTTTTTTTTAATATTTTCGTAGAAAGCAATCACTTTGTGTTTTAACATTTTAATGAAATAAAAACAATATTTTTTGTTTAAAACCACGAATTTTAAAACCACCAATAGTTATTGTTGAAAAGCTTATCTATCCTCAACGTGTGACTGTTTGGTGCGGTTTATGATCCGGCGGAGTCATTGGACCTTACTTTTTCAAAAATGAGGCTAGAGCAACAGTTACGGTAAATGGATCGCTATCGACATTGATCTTTTACGAATGAATATCAAAATAACACCTCTTATTGGAAAACCCTGTAGTTCCTTATTCCTACGGGAAATGTTTTTTAACTATCCTGGATGTTTTCCATGATTATTGAAAACTGATTGATTATGATGAGGGTATGAAAATAATATGTCAATTATTGCAAAGTTATCCATGGATTATTTGTATCTCCGTATAACTGTGACCCATCATAATTGAACATCAACGTTAACCTCAACCAACGGGTCAGAGAAACTTTTAATATTTGTGGTTTAATCCGTTAAGAACCTAAACAAGTTTATTAAAATATCGATGTAAAGTTAAATAATAAGACGGTATCAATTATTTTCTTATTGTTACATAATTTTTAACATCTTTCCGATTCATTCAACAAGCCAAGCAACCCCTCAGGTATAGACAAAATAATATCAAGTCATCATTCAATTGCAAATAGATTCGCTGTTTTTTAAAGTTTCCCAAAATGAAAAACTGTTTTTGAAAGCAGAATAAAGACTTTCATATTTTGATTTTGCAAACAGACTTGAAAACAAATGCAAAAAAATTAACGTAAACATAGTTAAAGATTATTGTAAATTTTCGCTCGTTTAATACAGGATTTTAAATTGTTATTCCTGAAAATATGCGTAGTGAAAAATGTAGATGTCATTTTGCTGTCCGATATTTTTTTCAAATTAAAAATAAATAACATATTTTTCCATCACACGTCGCAGGTGAGTAGTTGGGTATTTTCTAGTGGGTCACGTGATACGCATTCCATCTCGTTCCAGCAGCAAGGTAACAGGGGAGAGAGAGCGTGTATCACGTGATCCCATCGCGATGTGTGATCAGTGGCAACGTGTGACAGAAACATATATTTTTAATTGTTTTTAATTGAAAAAATATCGGAAAATTGATATCTGTCAGTATTAAAACATAGCAGGCACATCTGCCCTAATGACGAACACTGTAATGCTGTCCGGATAGTTGTCTAAAGAAGGAGTTAGCGCAACACGGCATAATACCCTAAAAAAAATCACTATTACATTTTTATAATTTTGGCCGTGAAATTTTCAAATCATACCTCAAGTACCTACATTATTTTTCCTGTCGTATATATAGCTTTATTGACAGTCCAGCGATAATTATTCGTAATTTAATTATATTGTCTTTGCTCATAAAAAACGAACGTATTTGTTATTTGAAATATATTTTTTTTAATTCCTTCCTTTTTGACAGATTCCAATTTTATCAGAATCGGTATGTTCTCACTTGAAACATGAGAAAATTTATCGCGTGACAAAGCTTCAAAAGACGTAATTTAATAATTCCTATTACCTACATACCATTTACGTTTTTTTGGTACCTAATTTATAAAAAGTATCTAGTAATCGAGACACTTCTATCATGTCTGCGCTTTATTATTACTGACCCTTTCAATATATTCTGACAAATATATAACCTTCATATATTATACATCTAAGTATTTATTAACCAGGGGCTGCGCGTGTCTTTCCAGTGAGGAGTGGTAAGATTTAAAAAATCGACTTTCTGGATGTTTTTATAGCATTTATCTAAACTATGCAACGGAGTTTGGCAGGGTTTTCACTATGATTTCGAGAATTTCTTCCGGAGGGTATATGTATATATAATACATGGATATTATATTTATTGAAAGTAGAGAAAAGTCGAGCAACGCCGGGTACACGTCAGCTAGTCTTGTATAATTCCGCTGCATACTGCGGGCTCTATTGAAAAACAACACTTGATTTGAAGTTCTCTATCTAATGTTTACAAGTATTTAATTCGGGGGTTTAAGTCGCACATTATCTATTTATTCCACGCCCTAGTGGGCTTTTCTTTAAAAAAATACAAGCATTTTGTATCAGAGAACATAATGGCAAAAATGAATCCTCACGCATATAATTGAGTTTAAAAGATTTAACTAAACAAAATAGTAGAAGCGGAGAAGTTATATGGGTACATAGGTCTATTTGTGTCTAGAAGAATAAAAGTGATAGAATATACAACATTTATACTGATTAGTTTTCAAATGAAATATATCACATGCACTAAATAGAGTTTTAGGGTGTTATTTCGGGTTATTTTAATAATTTACGCGTATTTCCTAACCTGAGAACTTAACCATGATTGAGAAAAAATGGAAATTCAACATTTTCGAATTCGGAATTTTTTACAATTCAGGATTCTTTTAGTTTTGCTTGTCTCGAATACAAAATATTTCCCCAATACAGATAGTACAAAAGCTACATTATTTTGTATTATATGTGATAACTCAATAAACACATAATAGTAGTATTTTTATCTGGTAAGCACATTTGCAGCCCTATTCTACATATTTCTCATGAGCAAATATTTATGTTTTAATTTGATAATGAATTGATAATCTATTAGCATTTTTTTTAAAAGAAAGTCAAACGTTCCCAGGTTACGAATAACCTGACAATATTTTAAAATCTCCTACTACCACCACAGTAAGCTGAAAATGTTGCTTGTGTTGTGATGGAGGACTTAGCCAGCCGAGGAATTGAACACACTACGCCTGGGTGGGACCCAAACGCGATGTCAACTCTGCCACCGAGAGGTCATTTATTTCTAGTATTTAACACAATCCTAAAAAAAGCAATCACTTCAATGCTTTCATGTGAAATCAATAAAAGTTAACGGAATAAATATGGTGGCTTATTTTTATTTCAATAACAGTATAAAACTATGAGTCCTTTGGTATTTCCAGTAATTTCTATGTCATGAGTTATTGAACAAACCTTTTGTTGCAGATTTTTACAAAATGGCTCCTGGAATGCTAGCCGGCGAACAGGTTATTTTAGCTGAGGCTACCATTGTCCACAATCATCATTCTAAGGACAAGGACGTGTTACAGGCGATCAACCGCAAGCCTAAATACAATGAGGACAATCACACACCTAAACCACAACAAACAAAATATGAGTAAGACTAACTTGAAATAATTTATGAATGACTAATAGTAAGAATATTGAGACAATTATTGTCCAATGCGGATTATAACAATCATAAAGAGTATTCATTAACTCGAAGCCTCTATTTGCATGCTTGATGTAACCTTAAGTGACCAGCTCGGAAACTCCTTTGTAGCAAAGGATGAATAAATTGGCCTATCAGAAACGGGGCATATTGTACAAAGTCTGCAAAAGTGCATTATCTTGTTTAATTTTACAGCCACATCTGGTTTTCAGCCCCTGTATACCAGAAAAACTCTCCGATCGTCTAACTGAAATATTTAGAATGCAAGCGACAATTTTAATGGCGATCCAAAGAAACAGCATCGTCCATTGAGCAACGCTACACTCGGTCTCAATAGGTCTTGCAAATGGGTCTCTACAAAACTCAAGATCACTTCAAGGAAGGGTCGTTAAAAATTCTATACACGATATTAGCAAAGATAACATTGGCCCTAAGGTTTCCCTCTAAGCCCCAAATATAACCACCACCAAAATTAATACTTTCTGAAGACTAAGTCATCAAATAACATACACACGGTGCCGTTTTTTTTATTTGCTCCATTCAGGAAGACCTGAAGAAAATAATTTACCGCGGGCCTATGTCGTTTTTGGAGGGTCTTTTGAAATTAAATGAAGAAAGGAATGAAGTGCGTCTGGGAAGGAAAAAGGAGCGCGGAGTGAGTAGGAATCTGGGGTTCATTCTGTGTCAGGAGTGACAGACGTATGAATCTATTCCTCCCACTGCAGTGTAAGACGATGGGTCGAATGTCCGGCTGGGGGGTGAGAGGATCAGAGACCTGAATAAACCTGCAAGTCACTAAATGTAGAGAGATACTCGGGATAAATGCTTGTAAACTGTAGTGTGTTTCCTTTTCCACAGGTGGCAGATTGTTTGGAGAAATGTTCTGGCCTTTGTGTATCTGCATTTGGGATGTCTGTACGCCTTTTATCTTGTGGCTACAGTAGCCGACTGGAGGACGACAGTTTTCTGTAAGAAATTCATTTGATCGGCATCCTTTCACTCTACAATTATTAAGTACATTTGTATCCAATCTGATGACTGTGACTAATAATGATTTGCATGTTTCAGCTCTGATTTTTACAGTTGTAAGTGGAATGGGAATAACGGCCGGGGCACACAGACTGTGGGCTCACAGAGCTTACAAAGCTAAATGGCCAATGCGACTCATTTTGGCCGTTCTTCAAACAATAGCTTTCCAAAATCACATCTACGAGTGGGTTCGAGATCACAGGTATATAATATTCTTATGAAACAAATTGAACTTACTAGTTGTTCTGCGAACAGTAGCCGCCCGTCCAAAAAAGTTTATTCTAATTTTCTCTTATATAATAAATCAAAATCAAAATTTCCTCTACAATTTAAATATTTGGAAGTAGGTACCTACTTAATTACGACCTACTTTATTATTCTTTCTTCAGTCACTAAATTGAAAAAATTTGAATAAGAAGGTTCCAATTAACACAACGATTTCTTTTTTGAAAAAAGATTCTTTACTGAACCATTGAAACGGTCACCATGTTGAAACGAAAACCGAATGTACAAACAAATTTACAGACGGATGATATCCAAAACGGCCGAGTTAAAAGAGGACTTCACTACGCTCAGTCAATAAACTAACAAACGTAAAAAGTAGACAGAAAGGATGGAACGTTATCATTACGTACTTACTACATACATCGACTTGAAGTGATATTCTCCGTTGTTATCATTACGTACTTACTACATCGACCTGAAGTGATATTCTCCGTTGTTATCATTACGTACTTACTACATCGACCTGAAGTGATATTCTCCGTTGTTATCATTACGTACTTACTACATCGACCTGAAGTGATATTCTCCGTTGTTATCATTACGTACTTACTACATCGACCTGAAGTGATATTCTCCGTTGTTATCATTACATACTTACTACATCGACCTGAAGTGATATTCTCCTCTGTTATCCGGGCTATTGACATGATTAGACTAAAATACTTGATTCAGTTTTCTTCTCTATATATGTGTATTTTTAATGTTACAAATCAAATAATCTATTTTCAATGTTTAAAAAATTACGGTACCTAGAAATACTTGCATAAAATAATGATTAAAAGCAAAAATAATAATGAATAGTACATCCTAAAAATATAATGAAAAGTACATAGAAAAAAAAAACAATGTAAAATTTACCTTCTATAGCATAAAATTTGTTTGTTTGTCTCACTCATAATAAATAAGTATTATTAGGTATTAAATACAATGAAATATTGAAAAGATCTGGAAGATATTCTCATTATTGCCCTGATGACAGTCCACCATTCAAAATGGAAGCGTTGCTTGAAATGGCTTTAGCCATGTCTCATGACCAGATCCGAATAGCCAGGTACTTTTCTACCTCCTTGCATTCCCACTCCTTCAACCTCATGGCATACACCAATTGAGGATGCCATGGTCTTACTGAATAAAACATTATTATTGTATCACAGGGTGCACCACAAATTTACGGAGACCGATGCGGACCCGCACAACGCCAAGAGAGGCTTTTTCTTCTCGCACATGGGCTGGCTCATGGTGAGGAAGCAGTCAGACGTTAAGGAGAAGGGCAAGACGGTGGATATGAGCGACCTGGAAGCCGACCCTATCGTCATGTTCCAGAAAAAGTCAGTTTTTTCAATATTAATACTGAAAGGCGTCGATTTTAAAAGACAAATCCATATTATCTTATTGTGGTTAATTCCTCCCTTCAATTCTATGAAAAGGTTTTTTTTTTCAGATATTTAGGAACTCCAGACCAGAGATGGCTACGGAAATTTCTGATACCTACGTATAGGTTCATGAATAGCTACTGTAGTAGCTGCGGGCTATGTATAATATCTATCTCCATCCAACACCAAGACTTTACTCTGGCTTCAATGGAGCCCCATACCCGACTGCAGATCTCCAACGAAAAAAACAACAGTTTACAACGAATATGGTTTCTTCATTTATTGGATGTGAACAGTTGTTTGTACTTTAGAGATCTGAAGTAGTGCTTGGGAACGATGACAAGTTACCGACATAATCAATACCCAAAACCTTTATCATTACCCTGCTCGAGTATGGGGAACCTAGGACGCCTAGGTAGGAAGGAGATCATTGTAATCAAAAAATTGTAAATAAAAAAACCAATCACATTGATCTCTATAGATACTTTTTACAAGTTTTAAAAAAATATATTTTAAACACCACTGTTTTATCCTTACACTATAATACCCACGCTCAGGCTTCGCCTTTGTGGGATTTTTTTGTTACTCTTTCATTCTATATTACTATGTATGTACCTGAATTGTATATGTATCAATAATTTTGTTAATAAAAAAAAATAAAAAAATAAAAAATAAATAAAATACCAGTAGACGCAGGTAGGAAGGGGATCACTGTAATCAATACCAGTAGACGCCTAGATAGGAATGAGATCACTGTAATCAATACCAGTAGACGCCTAGATAGGAATGAGATCACTGTAATCAATACCAGTAGATGCCTAGGAAGGAAGGAGATCACTGTAATCAATAATATTTGGATGATTTGTGTTTTCGTGAAGCGCCGTTTTTATGAAAAATCATCTCAAGGGCAATGTTTTAGGCGAGGTATTATCAGCAGATTGGCGCCTTAGCAATTCGGCACCCGGAGCGGACTGCTTCAATTACGCCCATGCCCAGCCCTGATGACACTAAGCGTCCCAAGTGGTTCCGGTCCAGTGGAGTCTATTGTCTGACAACTAGATGTACTAATTTAGTATGACTGTCGATACAAGACATAATCATATTATTACTATACGAATTCCAAGCGAATGACCAAAATAAATGCTGACTTGCTTAGGTAGGTAATACAATTTGGATTATCGAAAGAACAACACCGGAAAGTTTGGTATTTACATAATATATATTACGCCACTACCACAGCAGAACATCATGCTCGCGGCTTCCTATCAGTGCCGAATCCATGGTCCCCTCAGCGTACAACGCATTTCCTCACAACGAAACCTTCTAAGGCCTAACAACTCTATTATTACATATGTACTATGATGGAAAGCTTGTTCAAATACTTTTATTCCAGAGTAAGCATGTTTGATCTCATTGCAGGTACTACTTGTTACTGGTGCCACTATTCAGCTTCGTGCTGCCCCCACTGGTCCCCTGGTACCTGTGGGGGGAGCAAGGTTGGGTGGCCTGGTACGTGACAGGCATCATGAGGTACACCCTCTCCCTGAACTTCACATGGCTGGTCAACAGCGCGGCCCACATTTGGGGCAATAAGCCTTACGACAGGTGAGACTAAACACTCATGCTGTTTCCTCTGATCCAGCCAAGAACAAACAGAGCTCTAAAATCTCAGACTGATTTACTGGTGTTCTAGTCCTAGGTTTCGTAGGACCACCTTCCCATCGCACTACTGTCTCTCGTCGGGACTGCCTGTGGTGCGACAGCAGCTAAGGCTGTTCTTGTGTTGTTCGCTGCCATGGGAACGTGTTTAAATTGGCTTTTCCTTTATTTTTCCTCTGCATGTTCTTCTGTATAAATTTTGTCTCTCCACTAGCTTCAAGAACAAGAACAAATTGCCTTGGATTAGAACACTTAAAAATTTTTGATATGTATAAATGTTTGTTGTCCCGTGTAGGGACAGTCGGGGGCTTAGAATTATTTAATAGTAACTTCGTTTAAACAAAAGTAGAGTCTTGATGTGAGAACTGATAGAGAGATTCATCTGGTCAATAAAACGGTTCGGGAAAGTGGTGGATGCCCTCGACTGTCCTAGTCGACCAACTCAGCCACCCTCAACCAATCTTATGAATCTCACCACCTTTATCAATAAATCATTAATCTGATAAATTGGTACACATTGATGAAATTTATAAAGATTCCAGATACTCCTTGACAAAGTGGGCAAATCAGTTTGTCTCGGATTTTCCTCGCTGTCAAGGCTAGAAGGTAACTTGTTTTAACCTAGCAATATGTTATCCTTTTCTAGACTCTAGCTCTAGAATGAAAAACTATCCATCCCAGAACCCCTTTAATTTTTATTCTATTTGTTCAAATATTCATATATCTTATTTTATTTTATTTAAAAAAAACTGTTTCCTGTTCGCTGATGCTAATAATATCAAAGTTTTCAGAGCTATCGAAAGAGCAATTGCATCCATTATTTTGCAGAATGATGTGGATACTCTAGGCAATATTTCTTAGTCAATTTCATTCAACTTTTGAAGGGTTTTCTCAATTCATCCAGGAAGCATGTAACTTTTTTTTTACTTCCATTAACCTGTATTCGTTTGTTGCAGGAACATGGGGGCCACAGACAACTACAAGGTGGCGCTTGGGGCCCTGGGCGAAGGTTGGCACAACTACCACCATGTGTTTCCCTGGGACTATAAGGCGGCTGAACTGGGCAACTACAGGGCTAACATTACCACTGCCTTCATTGACTTCTTTTATAAAATAGGTGAGAGAATTAATAATGTGAATACCGCGCTAGTGTGTCCCACTGCCCAGACCTAGTGACGATTTGTGAGGTTTTAATAAAACACATAAATTGTGTCAAATGGTGCCGAGTGATTGGATAAATTATGTTGAAAAGTCCAGTATTGAAAATGTTAACCCATTTTAACCATACTCCACTATACGAGTAATATATTGGATGAGTAAAGCATGAGTGATTGATCACAAACAGAACTGTTGATGCGGATTATTACATTCGGAACACCGGTTATTACATATTAAATTTTCTTTTGAATTATTTTAGTATCTATTTATTCATAGAATAAATAAGAACACAAGAAATGCAATGTAGGCGTGTTTCGTGATCTTAAAGTCTGACCATTTTTTGCTTAAATTTCATAAATTTGCAGAATTGTGTTTCATCATCATTATGAAACGTTCATTTCAATCAAATGGGATAGCCATATACCAAGTCAGGCAAGTGTAAGAGACATAGAGAGCATGCCAAATGGGCTAGAACCAAAAGGTACTAAATCCAAGGTCTCTCCTGTTCTTAATATTAATCAACGACCTATAAGTACGGATCCAACATGCAATATGCCTGCATTTTGTCAACGATTTAAAAGTGCTCATGAAGATTTGCGGCAGTGGAGATTAGGATTTATTAGAAGATCTAACAAATAGTTCACAAACCTGAAACCATGAGTTCTATGTTCAACTGAATTATAAGGTCCAAACAAGAGTACGCTTCTGCTGTTAGAAAAAATATATAGAAACAATGGAACAAATACAAAAAAAATTATCATCTACGAATGAGAATGCACTGCGAGTACCCTCAATTTATGCATCATGAAGATTTGCTTTGAGACGCACTACTAAAGTCTCTAGTCAAGAAGGAGTAACTTAACATATAAAATTATGCATAATTTGATAGATAGTTCATACCTCCTGGAAAGCGGGGCCGCACCATGATCTACTTTGCATACCACATGACAGAAAAGACTATTGGCTCAGCACAGCATGACACGGGGAATGGTGCTGCTAAACACTGTATCTCTTAATATCTTCAATTTAAATCTTGAAGATTTCAAGAGACAAAATGTTAAAACGACCGGTCGGTGGCCGAGTTGACATCGCGTTTGGGTCCCACTCAGGCGTAGTGTGTTCAATTACTCAGCTGGCTAAGTCCTCCATCACAACACAAGCAACATTTTCAGCTTACTGTGGTGGTAGTAGGAGATTTTCAAATATTGTCAGGTTATTCGTAACCCGGGAATGTTTGTCTTTCTTTTAAAAAAAAAAAAAAAAAAGTTTTTTAATTCACATCATACTATTTCATATATTATGCGTAACTTACCACTTTTGTCAGTGGCAACATTGATTTCCATTCAAATCTACATAGAAGGCATTTCTAGTGTGTATTATTCATCCTATTCAGTGTTTTTATTACTTATTATTTTGTATGCAGGATGGGCATACGACATGAAGGTAGTCTCTGCGGAGATAATCAGGAAGCGGGTCTTAAGAACAGGCGATGGATCTCACCCAATCAACAAGGAGCACTCACACGATGGACAGTTTTGGGGCTGGGGAGATAAGGACATGACGGAAGATGATGGGGAGTATGCTGATACCGTCAAATAGTACTGCACATAGATATACTGATGGCATAGAGCACAAATGTAATGAGTACAATTTCATAAAAAACGCAAAGATTACCAATAGAAATGTGTTTTGAGCATGTCTTTGTGCCCAAAGCAAGGTTAATTCGATCTTAATTTTTTATTTTCAAACATCAAAAACCTTTCTAACAGATGATCAATTTCATCAGCTTGTCTGGGATCTGGGTAACTAGCACGGTCGATCGATAAAACCCTACATAAATACGATATTGACTTAATCCATATGGTCAGTTAGTGATATTTGCGAACAAGGTTAGCATATGATTCTGACAGTCGGTAGACAAAAGCAGCTGCTTTAAGCGCTACCTGCAAGGTGTCAGTTAACTGCCAATATACACAACATTTTGAATAATGTTGTTCGTTATGCAAAATAACTCGCTTATTAATGAACGGAGGTGAACTAACGAAGCTCTTGGAATTGAAAGAAATTGTATACATGCATTCCATAGACTTAATTAATTCATCTAAAACGCGATCAATTAATCCCGTTCCAGCTTGGAAGTGTTCCAAATTGTCAATTTATTATCTATCTTTAATTTTTACATAGCCGTTTGGAGCTTAGGAATGTCAATCAATACACAGATCCGCCAGTGTTGACATCGTATCACGATTTCTTATTTATTTCGTGTCAATATCGATTCGGCTATCGACAGCGCAACGGTGCTAGGGATATCCATATAAAATCGTCAGAAGATGAGCCTATCGATTCGATATTATTAAGTTATCAATTTGATCGTGCCAGACCCCCATTAGTTTGGGGGCATTAGTTTGCTTTCAAATCAGGATAGATCACACTTCTAGGAATTTCCTGGTCAGTGCAAATACCCGTATTCATAACACATCTCGCAAGGTCACTAAAAAAAAACAATGCTTTGCTTAATTAATTTAGAATACACATTAACATTGCTATTAGAATGAATTATGTTTCTTCAATCCTTAATTGTATTAAGGGGACGGTATCAAATCTCGACTTCAGTACAGTTAGGTATTATTGCTACTTGTAAACGAATTGGTCGGCCGCCGCGAACAGCTGCGCTTTCAAGACCAACACTTGCGTCTTTTGAGTAGATAGGGGAATGATTGACACAGTTTTGATAAATCAGTCAGCATTTTGATAAAATATGAAATAAAAATACACATGCTTTATAAAATTTATATTTATTTACTAAATAATGGATACAACTTGACAGAATAAAAATCATATTAGCAAAATAATGGATATACAGACACATCTTTTATGCCCTGGACCTTTTTTGACGTCTCAGTTTTTTACTGGTTTATCTAATGGTGTTTTGACTTGGAAAAGATTTCTGGTTCATGTATTTGATTGTATCGTTTGTATAGTGGTAATTATTGTTTTTTTAATAATTTATTTATAATACTACTACCCGGAATTAGCCATCAACGAAATTCAGTGCATTTATCAATGGCTCTGATAGACATTGTTCCCAATCTTAGCGACAGTTTGAAAGGAATCGCTAGAATCGTTGAAAGCACCTTCACACTAGTCTCGCATTAAGTCCATCTCCAAACTTTGTAATCCAGATTTTGCACCAAATCGGCAGAGAACTGGAGAAATCCAAGATGGATGCTAAAATTATGCATTTTGACATTAGATCCGAGTTCAGTGCACATCCAAACTCCTTTATCCCGATTGTGAACCAAATCAGTAGAAAACTCGTGAAATTCAAAATGGATGCCAACATTATGTTTTTTGACGTTAGATCCGAGTTCAGTGCACATCCAAACTCCCTAATCCCAATTTTGAACTAAATCGGCAGAGAACTGGAGAAATCCAAGATGGATGCAGAAATTATGCATTTTGACATTAGATCCGAGTTCAGTGCACATCCAAAGTCCCTAATCCCAATTTTGAACTAAATCAGCAGAGAACTGGAGAAATCCAAGATGGATGCTGAAATTATGAATTTTGACATTAGATCCGAGTTCAGTGCACATTCAAACTCCCTAATCCCAATTTTGAACTAAATCAGCAGAGAACTGGAGAAATCCAAGATGGATGCTGAAATTATTCATTTTGACATTAGATCCGAGTTCAGTGCATATCCAAACTCCTTAATCCCGATTTTGAACCAAATCAGTAGAAAACTCGATAAATTCAAAATGGATGCCAACATTATGTTTTTTGACGTTAGATCCGAGTTCAGTGCACATCCAAACTCCCTAATCCCAATTTTGAACTAAATCGGCAGAGAACTGGAGAAATCCAAGATGGATGCTGAAATTATGCATTTTGACATTAGATCCGAGTTCAGTGCACATCCAAACTCCTTAATCTCGTATTTGAACCAAATCAGTAGGAAACTCAAGAAATTCAAAATGGATGCCAACATTATGTTTTTTGACGTTAGATCCGAGTTCAATGCACACCCAAACTCCCTAATCCCGATTTTGAACTAAATCGGTAGAGAACTGGAGAAATTCATGATTGATGCCGAAATAATGCATTTTGAAATTAGATCCGAGTTCAAGCTACCACCCGACTCCGTTGTACCGACTTCGATAGAAGTCGGTAAAAAATTCTAGAAAACGTGTCCATCGGAATGATGTATTTTGACAAACCTTATTCTTCTTTTCCTCCAGTGGAGCGGTCTCTTTCTTAAGGCGCTGTACGCGCGAGCCCCTTTATTATTTCCCATTTCGTATTGGTACCTGAAAAAGGTAACAAAAAAATTGAGACCGTAAAACAAGTTTCAAATTATATTTTAGATAATAAATAATATTTAGTTTCCACTTACCCCTTGGCTGCACCAATCTCCTCTGGATTCCTATTAGAAATTTGAAAGTTGGCCGAGGACTGGAGAATAAACAAAATAAGCGTGCTCTCACTTCCGAATTCACCTCAAGACTGGCAGTGACTGGCAGGTGCTCGTTCAACCCATGGACAATGATTTCATTCATAGGATTTTGTATGACGGAAAAAAATTGAAATATTCGGGAAGTTTAATTGAATCACAACAAAAATCCATATATGCTAAAGTGTTTTTTATTTATTTAAAATGACCTGTATCATATTTACTTTGATATTACTGATTGATTTAAAAAAAAAATCTCTCTGATAGGAGCTAGTTCCCTTCCAGCGAAGGCATTTTTGAAGTTTTACGTAAAGTTGCAATGTGTATTTCATATATAATAAAAAAGTTTACGATAAAAAAATTTGATTCACTGATAACATAAGACATTTTTCTAACTACCCCTATAGAATTTTTAGATAAATTATTTGTGGTATTCCTTTTACTAGGTAAATACAAAGTGATGTTTAGCGCTATTTATGATACTTCCCCCTTAACTTTTTAAATAAAATTTTCACATTGCACTTAATACTTGAGTGCGCTATGCCATTGTTACATTGTCAGCAGATAGCGATAATAATAATACATACATATATGTATAAATGAATGAGTATTGTAGATAAAATAATGATTTTTATCGATGAGTATTTTGGATAAAGTAACGGTTTTAGATAGACAGTAGTTTTAGTGATGGTTTTAATAGATAAAATAATGATTCTTGCAGATAATGTGATGAAAACTAGTTACCAAAGGTGATACTAAAAAATAAGACATTAAAATTATGCACAACTTGAATTTTTATAAATCTAGATTACAATTTAATTATTCTGTACTGACACAAGTGTACAGAAACCCTGTGAAATAAATTGAATATTATTTCTTTATTAATATTAAGAAAATAAAACAATTTCATTGACAACCTGGAGTTTTATTAATGAAAACTTATAATTATTATTCTTCATTCGTTGAGAGCAGACGCAAAAGGTAACTGGGTGAGGAGACAAGTTAACAAGCATAGAGTAAAGAAGAACACAAGAAACATTTTGTGGACGTGTTTCGTGATCCAATAATTCAAATAAAATTTTCAAATTTAGGAAATTGAAACGGGATGGAAATCTACAATGTCAGGTGAGTGAACGTGAGACAGAGCGCATGGTTAATGGTCTAGAACCAATAGGTACTAAGTCAGCCGCGACATTTGTTTCCATTCAAATTTGTATGGAAGGCACTTCTAGTTTTCTTCTTTATTCTATAGTAACAAATATGACCAAGGTGTGATATAAGGTAAAATTATTGAGATTGCAACACTTACGGGAGCAATGCAGACGGTCCCCTTATCAATAATGATAAATATTATCAGAATAGGATGTAGGTAACACAAAATAAGTGCATTTTGAGTTAGGTAAATATGAAGATACCTTAGAGGTGAGAGGATACAGCCAGGTCTCAAAATCATCCATCAATCTTATGTTTTAAATAAATAACATCGGTTTTGTATGTAAAAATAACCAATAAAGCTTGCACCTTTTAGTTAAGAGGCATTTAGTAGTGTATATGTAAATGGCTACTGTAGAGTGGTATGGCTGCTATTTTTATATCATTTGTTTGTCCAGCCAAGTGCGGACAGTCTCCTCATGTTTCTTCAGCCAGCTGATATTGTTCTTGATGTTGTCTTTGGCCTGTTCTCGGGCGGCAATTCCAGCACCCGCGTCAGGGTTCTTGGCGAAGAAGGCCTCCACCTGAAAAAAGATAACAACGTGAAGGTGAATTAATACTAAAAAAATGTACATTCATCTGGACACTCATAGTACGGGCGGGAAAATGGTGATTCTGCAACACATTTGGAGTCGATTTTGCGGAATGAATTTTTGATTCGAGCTTTTAGGTTAAATTTGAAAATAATCAGTCGCTAGGGGGTTAAAATCAGATGTTTAATGTCTTAAAATGCGTCGAAGCTTAGACCCAGCTTCAAAAGTAACCCTTTACATAGTTGCCGAAAAAAATATAAATGCTCATATCGATTTTTGGGTTCTTTATGTGATTTAGATTCACCAGTTTCCCGCCTATACTATATGTTTCCGGACACCATGTATAATAATACTGACACATTACTGAAAAAAATAATAATACAGTAGAACCTCGTTAATTCAAAATCCACCGGACATCAAAAATCAAATTTCGAATTAACGAATTCCCACGTAATTCGAAATTTTATGAAAAAAAAAAGAAAAAAAAACGCCGAAAATCGATTTTCTCGGCCGCCTCTTCAAATCCGGGTGGTATTTTAGCTGTAAATTCGTATTAATAAGAATTATTTCTTTATTTTCGCGGCCGACTACCGTAGCGGCGGGCCCTTTAAATTCAGATATTCGCAATAAATTCGTAAAAATGCTATATATTTACGCGTAAATCGAGATTTCGCTGCCGATTTCGGTCGCGGCCTACCCTTTAAATTGAGATATTCGTAAAAATACGATATATTTCCGTGTAAATCGAGAATGCGCGGCCGATTTCCGTCGCGGCCGACCCTTTAAATTAAGATATTTGATGTCAATTCGTAAAAATATGAAATATTTCCGCGTAAATCGAATTTTATCGGCATTTTTCCGTCGCGGCCGGCCTTTTAAGTTCAGATATTTGAAGTAAATTCGTAAAAATATGTCATATTTCGGCGTGAATCGAAATTTTTCCGCCGATATCCGTCGCGCCGTATTTTTTAACTCGGATATTCGAAGTAAAGTTAGTAAAAATACGATATATTTCCACGTAAATTGAAATTTCACGTCCGATTTCCGTCGCGGCCGATCCTTTAAATTCAGATATTTGGTGTAAACTCGTAAAACTACGACATATATCCGCGTAAAACGTATTTTCTCGGCCCTTCAAACTCGGATATTCGAAATAAATTTGAAAAAATACAACATTCCAGTGTAAATCGATTCAGATTTACAAAATAATAATACTAATTAGGATGATGTATAACCACGTAAAAATACATTTTTCGCCGTTTTACCGCCACGGCTGACTTTTAGATTCAGATTTACGAAATATTATGATTTATTTTCGCAAAAATCAAATTTTTTCGAATTACACGAACAAATTTTCGTGCGCGGACAAAAATAAATTTCGAATTACGAATTAACGAATTTCGAATTAAAAAAATTTTTGTATGAAAAAATTTTTCTGCGGAAATTTTTTTGGCGAAAATTTCGAATTACGCGTTTTTTCGAATTATCGGGGTTCGAATTAACGGGGTTCTACTGTATGTAGATAATAATAATATTTGGCTAATTTATATAGCGCCGTTTTCATGAAAAATCACATCACTATGTATATAACCAAACCTACATTTAACCCATGTGCCTACACTGTTTAGTTAGGAATAACTTGGGCTTTCAAAATAACTTTGCAGCATTTTTAATTTCATTTGATTTTCGAGATTTACATACCAAGCATAGAAACAAAACTTTTCATGTACAAAAACTTTTCATTGTAAATAGTATCAATAAATGTCAGTGTAAGTCCAATACCGCAGAAGAACTATTTGTAAAAATGTCAAGAACATCAAAATAGAATTGAATTGAATCAGGGCAGTGAAACTTTTGCGGTAATTAGTTTCAGCATATCCATAATACATTATGACAGAATTTGTGTACCTCGGCTAGTTTGTACTCCGTTGCGAAACTTCTGGTGATAGCAGGCACGGTTGTTCCCAAGACACGGTTGTTCAGGGAGAAGCGTTTTACAATGAGATCCCACTTGTCCCGCCAGAAGTCCCAGACTAGGGCCGTGCCAGCCGGGTTGGCCGAGATGTACTGCAGCACGCTGAAGTAGTCCTGCCCACGCACATTCTCCTCCTCCCACGCCAGGGTCAGGTATCTAAGATCATATGCACTCATTATAGAAGGTAAAACCATTATAGAAGCGTCGGGATGTAAAACCACATTTAAGGACAAGCCGCGCAAATGAATGGAAGACGAAATTCGAGACGGCCGAGGAAGACATGGCTGGATCAAAAGAATCAATCTATCATCTTGAGTCAAGTCAGTATAACAAAAAGCATTCAAACACAAAGCATGAATGTGAATGAAACAAAGATTGTATTCCTACATTCATTATGCCTTTTTTATATGAGATTTTTCACACATGCATTAGAATCGATGTGTTGCTTAAAAAAATAAAAAATAAATTCAATGAAATTATTGTACAACAGACAGGATTGCTTATTTTAAAATTCTTAATATTTGAGAAAGACAGGTATACAAAATAGTTTTAACATTATTTAACTATTGGCTTGCCAATGCTAAATTTTCGCCATGAACTTGCCGATTTCATTTTTCACGATTAATAACTTACCTGTTTTTTTGCAAAATAATGTTTTTGTAAATTATACTGTCTTACCAGATAATGTGTTATTTATATTTGTAAAAATAGTATGTAATCTATTATAAGTAGTTTCCCCAGAATATCTCAGAATTTTAGAGGTTAAAATAAATATGTAGTGACTAAATATATCTACTGTTTTAGAAATGTCATTCAATAACACCATTCCTCTTGTCATAATGTGCTAGAGATCTGTTCTGTCGTGTGGTATCATGAATAAGTCATGGTGACGATATGGTTTTAGTTACATAATGTTTAATGACCAGATTTAAATAAACAGGTAGCTCCCATGGTTTATTTATCTCTTCCCTTCCTTCAGTCACACAAAATTCCAAAAATAGATGCCACAGTTTCACTGGATCCATAATATCTAGTTATATTCCAAGCGAATACTGTGGAATAACCTAACCAATAAGTTACTTCAACCAAATGAGTACTGGACAATAACACCAAATAAAATGAGTAGAAAAATTTCCTTCTGCCAGGATTCTACATCAGTACGAAATGGACCACTTCCGGTGTCATTTTTGGGGACAGAAACTCGCGGAGCGATCAGCGTATATTTTATACAACGCACCGATCGACACTGAAATATCAAAAAACCAAATATTGCACCTGTCACAGAGCTCTCCTCAATATTAGGTTGCCAGAATGGTATTTTCGTAAAGATGGAATTATTACCTAAATTATGACATATATTTAATTCGGGTAATGGATGAGTTATTTATGACCTTTGGAGGTGACCTTTTAGGTCATCTGCCAGGTACTTCTCCCCATTCAAAAGTTGGCAGAATCCTTATTTTTGTTTTCATAACTAATTAGCCATCAACTTTTGCCATTATTTTTAGTTAGTTAATATTTGTTATTTCCAGGATTCTTCCTGAGTAAAATTCTGGCAGAACGCATTTTTGTCTAATCTTATTTGCTCGTAATGTCCTGTACTCATTTGGTTGAAGTAACTTATTGGTTAGGTTATTCTAATGTCATCGCTTAGATTTCTTCTGCAATTCGTGTATTCTAGAATTCTTGTGCAATTTCAAAAAACAAAATATTGAGAAAAAAAACATAGCAATAAATAAAGTGATATGGATGCACTAACCTCTGCAAAATCGAGGGGTCCTTGGAGGCTGCCAGGGCCTGCTGGAATTTGGACTTCTCCTGGGCATCTGATTCCTTCATGTAGATATCCCACAGCTGTGTCCATTGCTGCTCTCCACTAGTTTCAATTCCTGCATAAATATGTAAACAATACGATTTCATTTGTTTTAATTTTGCATCCATTTTAAGAATTTTCAAAAAAGTACTGCGGTTTAAATAGTGTGTCAATGTTTAAACAAATCATTTGATTAATGGTTTGTTTAAATGGGTGGACCTTTTGATAGATTCCCTTCTCTTTGGAAATATTACAATCTTTGGACCATGTGGGAATTCTGTTCTTGTTCTACAGGTATCTCAATGAAAGATGCTTCGAGGAATTAGTGTCACTGATCCTTTTTCCAATTGTGCATGGTCGGAAAACACGCTAAATACGCGCCCAACATTTGTACATAGTTGACATTCTCATCGTCGCTTCTATGAGTCATTCTTGTATTCAACAGCTCGGCTGCGGAATGATTTGTCAGCCTGTCTTCTCCACACAGCATCCACAAAAATGATACAGACTCAGAGGGAAATAATTTCCCTCAGGCCCTCCTGTCTTGAGTTAACCGTTAGAATGCTAAGCGTCGCAAAAGTGCTGCGATCGTTTGTATCGAAAATTGCGGCGCAGCGCAGAAGCGCTGCGAGTTTCAGTGTGTTTTTGATGTTCCGCGGGAGTGGACGTACGCTAACCTCGCACGTAATTTGTAACGAAAGTGCAATCTTATACATTTAAAAATAACATATTGCTATTATTTCGAACGTTGATTCGATTCCTAGTTATTCTACGGGAGGTGAAACAACAGATACAAATAGTGACGATAGCAGTATTATAAGGCATCGAAGAAAAAGATTGAGGATTGAAAGTGAGCCTTCTATCTCCTCTTCAGAAACAGAAGAAACACCAAATTTTGCCACAATTCCTCCGACAAAAGTGTTTTCTAAAGCAACAAATGATCAATTTCAATTTCAAAAAGAAATAAAATTGATATTTTATGCTTATTTTTTCATATTCATATAAATAAACATTTTTTCTTTATAATGCAAAAAAGAATTAATAAAATTGATTGATATTTGTCTAAATTAGAGTGTTTTATTTGACACCATTATTTATTCCTCTAAATAAATCAATATGTGTATAGCAATTTAATTTATTACATTTATTTTTGCAAAAATTGATTAGCACTAAAACGGTTAATGTAAACAAACAAAAAATGGTGGAGAAGGTCAAATCCCACACTTGGATGTAGCCTTGTGATGATGTGATATGATTCTACAATTATAAAGGATATCAAAACTGTGATTATAGTAAATAAAATAATAAATTAAAGGCTTACCATAATAGTAAACAACAGATTTGATGTTAGGATTAAGGTCATCTAACAAAGTATCTGATGTTTTAGCATCAATCCAAATTCTAAATTTGTCTTTTGCTTGAGACAGGCAGTCCTCATTACCCATTGAGCAGGCCAGACTCAGGATTACTGAACGCAGCAAGCTGAAAACATCATATTGTGATATACAGTGGAACCTCTCATAACGAGCACGAGTAATTCGCATAGCGAGTAAAACAGATTGTGAAAAAAATGCTATCTTAATGAGCAACATTTCGCATAACGAGTGACGCAGAAAGGGGAAGTCCCATATTCACGTCGTTCACTTGTGGGCCAGGACTTTGGCGCCAGTGAGTCAGTCTTTGGTTAGCACTCGTTCCGCTAGCAAGTTAGTGTCATATGTGATCACACATTTTACAAACTCGTTGTATCGAACGTCATCATCATCATCAATATAACATGTACATCAAATATAACAAACACAACATAATGCCATCATATTTTCCACTGTCGAAAACTATGTAAAACCTTCCATAAAAACTGATGTTGATAAACCTGCCCTGCAGATAGGAAACACATGTTTAAAAAACTTGCCCTGCCGGTTAACTGGACATTTTATCACGTTGGCAGTTGTCTCGCCTTAACGCAAGCAACCATCTAGCTCTCGCGGAACAAAACGCTGATTGGCTGAACGAAAAAGGAACCCGATCTTCAGCAACAAGCAAGAAGATATTTGAAAAAATACCAGAATTTGCAAGCCTTTTCTGTAATAATATGTGACAATGTTTGATGACTTATCTTGTTGAATATGTCTTATTATAACCAAATAAAAAATATTGCGACGACGTTGTTTTGGCAGAACGACAGCAGTAGATAAGGACTAATATTATAAAATATTCCCTTATTTCTGAGATAAACAGATTTAATCCTACAACATGGCAAGCTTCATAGCGAAAAATGCAGATCTTGGATGAGAATTTGATATTACAAACAGGGGTCGGTGACGCGGCCCTAAAGTATCTTATAAATACGCAGCAAAAACCGGTCCCTGGCCTCTTTCGCTTCAAGCCTTGGACCCGGCAACACCTACTGCTCTGTCCATACCTGCGTCACTACCTGGGAACCAACTCGCTGTGTTTAATTTCAACACAGCTCCCCCCTCCACTTCCTCTGCTGATGTTACCACAGAACGCAGCCAGCCCCGCAGAGCCGTTACCGACTGAGCCTGGACGGATACAAGAAGTTGCACCCACAATAAAAACCAACCGTCTTTATAAAGGCGTTCTTAGAAAATGCAGATTACAAATGTCGAATATATCGTCTTTCTCAAGATGCATTCTTATATGCAAACATATTACAAGAGTCGAAATTCCCTGCATTCTTACGCGGTTTAACCCATTGGCATCCGAATTGTTTGGCTAAAAAATTGTCCTTCACATCCGAATTAATTTTGTACCAAAAGTTTTAAGTGCAGTGGTGTACTAAATCTTACATAACTTTTAAACTAAACATGCAAACGAAACAATCTTTTTTAATTTACTTGTACATTGAATCAAGGTATGCAAAAAATATATGCATTGCTTAAAAAAAAAATAAATATGATTAAACGAGGATATGAAATTTTTTTTTTTTCAAAAACCATTTTTTTTTATAATTGGATTAAGAAAAGTTGTACATTAATCATACTTATTACCATAATATATATTTTTTGCCATTTGAGCTCTTGTTAGCAGCCCACCATGCGTTTTACGAACAAGCTTGTCAATTCCCGAACCACACGCCATTTTGAAAAAATTCAATGAAGCTGAAATATAACAAAATTTCAATCGTAAATATCAGGAAAAAATTGTACCAACGGAGTCCTGCCAATTACTACGAAATAAATGCTAAATTATCTACAGAGCGATTGGCATTTAAAATTTTGAATACAGATGTCAATAATGTATCCCTTTTTCGTTTTTAAGCCGACAGACATCAGACCCGCCGGGACGGCGTCGTTTGATTTTAAGACACATCGCCATACACACGCCGGGACGGCGTCGTTTGAGGCCAATGGGTTAAATAACTCTGTGACGATTCAAATGAAATACCTCAAGTGCTTTATTTGAATCATTACAAAGGACAAAGGTAAATGTGTGCCGGTGCTTATATTTTACAGTTTTTTCTTGTGCAGGCAAACACGTCCCATACACTTGTGTTCCGACATTATTTGTAATTTTTTTTGTGCAAAGTTTAATAGCCCTTGCAAAACTGTCCCTGAAGAAAAAGCCACAAGAAGACAGCCATAAGAGAATAAAAGAAACTGTAGAAATGAAACGTAAAATCATTGAAAAGAGAGATCGAGATGTGAGCGTGGCTAATCTGGCGCGTGCATACAATCGGTCTACATCAACGATTTGCACTAACATCAAGAACGAGGACAAAATTAAGAAGATAAATGCTTCAAAGGGAGTGTCAAGAATGTGTATGAAACGGTTACCTATTCTTGATGATGTTGAAAGGTTTCTTCACGTATGGATAAACAAAAAGCAATTGCAAGAAGACACTATTAACAGAAACATCATTTGTGAGAAGGCGAAAGTTATTTTCCCTGATTTAGTTAAGGAGAAGCCAGGATCATCAACTGCCGAAAAAGAAGTACAATTTAAAGGAAGTCACGGATGGTTCGAGAAATTTAAGAGAAGAACCGACATCCACAGCATTGTGAGGCACGGTGAAGCAGCAAGCTCTGACACAAAGGCAGCAGAGAACTTCATCGGCGACTATAAGAAGCTCGCAAATTCTGAGGGTTACCTAACGCAACAAGTTTTTAATTGTGACGATACGGGTCTCTTCTGGGAAAGGTGCCAAAGCGAACATATATACATAACAGCAAAGGAGAATGCAATGTCCGGCCACAAGCCAATGAAAGAAAACTTCGCTGCTATTTAATGCCAATGCAAACTGTGATTTAAAAATTAAACCACTGCTTGTTTACCATTCAGAAACTCTAAGAACCTTCAAGAAGCGTAATGTCCAGAAGAGCAGACTAAATGTGATGTGGAGATCCAGAAAGAAGGCTCGGGTGACACGTGTCATTTTCACTGATTGAATCAATGAAGTCTTGGTTCTTCTGTGAAAAAATATTTGCTTGAAATGAATCTGCCACCCCATGTCTTGATCCTTATGGACAATGCACCTGCCCATCCTCCAGCCCTACAAGATCGTTCTTTGAATAATCGTTTTCCCGCATGTGTCGTATATTTTTTCCAGTCCCAAATAAATTTCATACAAAAATAGATTTTACCGAGTGTTCCTCTACGCATCATTTCACCGCATTAGGTGTCGTTAGACATTCAAACATTTATCGAATTTCAAAGTTGATTTTCAAGTTCTGTGAAGGTTTTATTCAAGTTCTGTTATTATATCATTATTGGCCAGTTGTTTCACAAAACTGAAATAATTACAGAAATTGAATAGAACCTTCACAGAACTTGAAAATCAACTTTGAAATGTGATGAATTGTTCAAATTCTGTGAAACAACTGGTCCTAAGAATCCAAGAGAAATAAATATCTTTTTTTGGAATATGTATGAATGTGGCTTTTTTCTATATTCCCGCATCTATTGTTTTCCTGCATTCATACTTCATTTCAATAGAACTCTTTAAAAACGATAGAAGTTTCATTGCATTATTATTATCGGATTATTTTATATGGCGCTGCATAATTTCATTGTCTTATTTATAACTGTGGTGTAAATATTATTCAGCACATAAGGTCGGAATAGTGAAAAACGAGATTAAAAGAAAACTAAATAACTAATTTTGATACACGGTTTTCAACTCATTCAATAGAAAGGAGTTAGTCCCTAATGCCAGTTACAGACCATAAGTCTTAATTATGGAAGGTCATTCCGAAAATGTGAACCCAACTATGTATATTGCAATTATAGTAACTTTCCTCTACACTCTACAAATCAGCCCTGATAATGGACACAGCTAGGTTGTCTGAAATGTTGGCTCCCAACACGGCTGATTACCTCAAAATTAAGAACATATTTATCTTAGAACATAATATTTAGCATCACAAATTGTAGAGAAATGTGAAATTTCGGAAAATTATAAAACCTTTTCAAATGTTCATCATCAGTTTCGTCATCCCAAGTAACGTATTGGTAGGCTGTTTCCAATAGACCTCTCACGTAAGCCTGAAAATAGATAAAATAAATAATGATATGTGTATAGACAGAACAGAACATCTCCATAAGCATCTAGAGCACTTTCAAGCGTGCAAACTCGGCCACGCGAACAAATCGGCAACTGAGCAAATAACGTGAAAAAGTTTGGTCCTTCCAAGTCGAGAGTAGAGAATGCCATTATTTTTGACAGACAGATACAGTTTTCTGCTAGTGGCGCTAAGGTATTATTGTTAGGTTTTTTTGTCTGTGACCAGCAGTGGCTAAAGTACCGAAGAATGTATTTTTGAGTGTAATTTAAGTGGGCTTTTCCGTACCTTGTAATTCAAGAAGCCGACAGAGTTAAACAGGATCCTCTTCAGTCCAGAAAAAGAGGAGGAGGCCACTGCCCAGGGTACATAGGCCTTCTCCTCTTTCAGGTAGAGTGAGATGTCGAAGGCAGTGTCGAATCCAACCTCGGATGCTTCCGCCAAGTTGAACACGTCATTCAAGATGTGGGCCTTATCGGAGTTAGTCAGCTAGAAAAGCAAAATAAATTAATATTCCATCCCGTCATCAACAGCTACATTGTAACCTTTCTTTCCGTTAGAGACTAAGAAGGTACATACGAGGGTAATCCCAAAAGTAAGTTAGAGACTAAGAAGGTACATACGAGGGTAATCCCAAAAGTAAGTTAGAGACTAAGAAGGTACATACGAGGGTAATCCCAAAAGTAAGTTAGAGACTAAGAAGGTACATACGAGGGTAATCCCAAAAGTAAGTTAGAGACTAAGAAGGTACATACGAGGGTAATCCCAAAAGTAAGTTAGAGACTAAGAAGGTACATATGAGGGTAATCCCAAAAGTAAGTTAGAGACTAAAAAGGTACATACGAGGGTAATCCCAAAAGTAAGTTAGAGACTAAGAAGGTACATACGAGGGTAATCCCAAAAGTAAGTTAGAGACTAAGAAGGTACATAGGAGGGTAATCCCAAAAGTAAGTTAGAAACTAAGAAGATACATACGAGGGTAATCCCAAAAGTAAGGTCTCCTATTTTTTAATAAATACAAAGAAACAGTTATTTTTTTAGTACTAATCTTTACATCTTATTTGAACTTTTTTTTTTGGTCTATGCATTTTCGTAAGAGCTGTGGTAATTTTTGTACACCCATGTCATACCAACTCGCCGCCATGTCATTGAGGAAAAGTTGAACCTCATCTTTCACCTTGTCGTCGTTGCTAAAACACGTTTGTGTCTTGCATGAGCATTCGAGATATCTTCCACAAACCTTCCGATATTTTTGACATTACCAATTAACATTATAGGTTATAATGATAATAATAATATGTTAATATAAGCTCTCTCATTAAAAATTTAGGCGTATTAGATCTATCAAAAAATGTATATATAAAGATGCAAAAGTCGGTTATTTTGAATACATGTAGGATAACGAAAGATTTTTAAATATTTATGTTAAGGGATCAGTAGGATTTATAGGCCCTGTTAGGAGTTCTACCGAGCCGAACCCTCTGATATGAAAATATCTGGAGTCGGTGAATTATTTTCCCATTTGATCTCTGGTGAGTTGACGTGTTGTTCTTGTATTGTTTTGTATTTATTTTGCTTATATAATGCACTTGCATAATGTTGATTGACTAGATGATCATTTGTGGAAAAGTGTGTGGAAGGGTTTAGTTTTTCCTGTAGGGAAGATTTAACCCGGACATAAAATCGGAAAAGAAATAAAAAAAGTTATTTTATAAATTGGAAAAAGCTTTAAATTTTACTGATTTAACAATTGATCTGAGGTTATTACGCTTTTAACTTGTTTCCATATTTTTGCACCATTTACACCCACATTCGTCCAGGATAACAAAAAAAAATTAAAGGGATGTATCTGGGATTGAATCTGGGCAGTTATGGGTTAATATTTATTTTGCTCTTTCCAGTAATACTCAGATATTAGTTACTTCCTACCGTTTTAACCGAACACCCGTCTTCGCCCAGCAGTCAATCATTAAGTAATGCAAAACGGTAAAAGAAGTGCGTAGTATGAAATCAAGTGTAACTCAAATATGAAGTTTTTTTATGTAGATCGATTACCGAATAGTTTTTCTATGATTACCTAAATTATATAGTATCTATGGGATGTAAAAAACAACTAAGATATCGCACAAAACCCTTGTTTTGAAGTGTGTTACCCTCTCCGGAGCAAGAGGTTTAAAACAAATAATAGTACAAATCATGCACAATAACTTGGGAGGTTCCATGATATTTCATCAAAATGAAAATTCAACACACCTCCAAAAAGTGATATAGAGTCATGAAAAGTGATGAAACAAAAACTATGTTTAATAGTTACCTATGTAACCTATTTAACCTAGTTTTTGTTTCATCACTTTCATGACTTCATATCACTTTTTGGAGGTGTGTTGAATTGTCATTTTGATGACATACCCGGTCACCTAACTTGGAAGATGATTATTATTAACGGTTGCATTGCCTTTTTTGTATAAAATTTAAATTTGGATTCAAATGACCGATTTACGTTTGAACACAAAGTACATAAATTTTAAATTCCCAAACGACAAACACCTTTTTTACGATGTTTTATTTTTAAAATTAATATATTATTATATTTAAATATGTAGTAGATTGGGAAAGATTATTTTTTTAATAATAATCATTAGATCACCAAAAATGTCAAAGTTACCTCTAATTGAATTCTTTAATGGTCTATATTTTCTAATTTAAAACACAAATAAATAAAATGACATTTTTGTACTAGATATTTGCTTATTTGATTAAAAAAATAATTCTTCAGTTTGGTCAAATATTTTGGCCTCAAATCCAAATTTAAGTATCATTTCTCTGAATATAACTAGCTATTTTGGGGAAAGTACATTGAGAAATTTTCAAATTTTGCACAAAACAAAATTATTCTAGAAAAAAATTACGACAATTAAGTCATTCTTATCTTATTTTATTGTATAGTTGAATAAATTTTCTATGATATTTAAATGATGCCATGTTCGTTTTTGCTTGTGAATATGGTGTTGTTGACTTCACATCGGCCAACGTCGGTGACAATTGTCTCACCATCCAGTACCGTTTTCTATGTCGTGATGACGTTGTAGCCAATTGGAACCGTTTCGGAATGTGCATCATTTTTAAAGTTAATAAATATGAATGAAAATATAAAAATTACACATTTTTAGTGCGGTGATCATTTTAATCTTAAAATTTTAGTTTGAGAAATACTCCATTATTATTAACAGCGTAGGCAAGGCTTCATTGGAACCAAAGTTATGTTGACACAAATAGACAGGCGACATACTTCACATACTACATACTGCAAAACTTCCCTACCTGTTGTGTAGTATAGCGTCCCTTACTAAAGACGATGTCAATGGACGTTGGGTCAGTTCACATATTTTTTATTATTTTACTATAGCGACTATTCAAACATTGTACACACAAAATATGATGTTAAATATAGGTATAGAAAATTTTATTTCTTAGGACTAAAGTTATTCATTTTCTTTCGTTTTAATGTTTTGTTCAGAGTTTTTTCATTAATCTCTTTCAGACAGATTTTTATTCTTGATTTGTAAAATTTTTTAAATTTTCTATTTGCTTTATATCAGGGGGAAGGATGTTGTGGAGGTTCGTAACAAAATAAGTATAATTTCTTTACCCGAATGTGGTTTTATGACCTAGAATATTTTTTATGTCATTGTGATTTGACCTTGTTTGATGAATACGCGGTAATGTAGAGGATTCAGTATTTTTGAAGAGTTTCAATAATATATTTTTAGCATATATTTGCTGTACATTTGGTACATCAAAACTAAAATGTCCTCTAAAACGACGTTAATAGACGCTGGGTCATCTCACATCTCCACTAAAATGACATTAATAGACATTAGGTCATGTCATATCACATCTTCTCTAAAACTGTGCGTCGAACAGTCGTAAATGGCTATCGTTTTAATAAATCAGCTGTGGAATGACTTGTAGGCTTTTCTTCCCTCTAACAACATGGATCTTCTCAAAACTCATATTCACTTCTTTCTCTCTTTAAAAAAATCCTCCACATAAAATCCCCAAATATTATAGCCCCTGAGGAAAAACCAGTAGAAATAATATGTTTTAAATAAATATATTACAACTGTACCTTAGTGTCAACTTTACTCAATTCCGTTTTAATGTCTTGCCACATGGCGGGAGTATAATCTACTCTATAGTAGCCAACTTGGTCATTGTTCAACTTCAGTAGCTTTTCTCCTGCAGGAATTTTCAATTCAACTGAAAATAAAAAAACACACATTAACAAATACTTTCAAAATGCAACCCTTTCATTGAGGAAACAGAAGTGGCACACTTATTAACAGTCATATATTTTCTTGAGATGTGCACACATGTACGTACGCACAATGTATTCTAGATATGAATTACTCCACATCATTATAATACGGGGATAGCGGAGTAAGGATTATCCAAATGACCAAATTTTTTTCTGTGTGTAACTCCGGCTCAATGAACTCAAGAACTGGAATTCGCTTTGATTTTCAAAATAGGAACTGATTGTGGAAACGATTCACACAAGTGATAAAGTAGGTACCAAAATGAATGAATTAATTAATAATGTATTTCTTTTGTTAACATTTTTGACAGATGTTGTAATTTTTCGAGTTTGAGCCTGTTTTTCACAGGTCTGTTGTCTATTTAATCAGTTTGTACATATGTAGTACAGCCAAAATAAAACCAATTATGTATTTCCTCCTTGTGAATGTACCTCTAATAATAATAATAACTTCACTCACTGCTTTCAACTTTGTCTGAGAACCAGACTACATCTGATTTGGGGCCCGTATTAGTTGTGTAGGTAATAGGAATGAACCAACGATCGCTGAAATAAATGAAAATGAATTAATCACCAAGACAAAACCCCAGGTAAATCTACATGGTCCATAGTCTAACACTACTCAGTTAAATTAACTATGGTAATCGTGGTTGATGATAAATTTCACTGGGACAATGTCCAATCAATGTACATGTGCACATTGATGGAACCTCAAAAAAAGCTAATAAAACCCATCTACTTCTTGACATGAAATGAATTTCCTGAATGTTTAACATTCAACCCCCATAAAACATTTTGTATCAGGTACTAAATATTTTATAATTGCTCGTAAAAAAATAGCAACACTGACGTGCATTTTCATTGGTTGAGGTTTTTGAGGGAGGGAGTTGCAATGGTCAGTTTGGCACTCGAAAGCCCTTCGACGAGTTCTCTGGTTTAAAGAGTTAAGGGGGTCGATCATAGTCAACGAACACTCTCGTGTCTTTGATTTGAATTCAAATCAATATAATTTAACTGAGATTCTGGAAGTGTATTTTAAAATAGAATCTAAGTTTAATTGTTAAGAAATCAATCCAGTTGTTTTCGCGTCCCTTGTCCTGGCTGCAGTAGAACAATGCGATGGGTAACGTAAATTTAATTCTTGTTACAAATTTTGGTTTATTCAAAGATCTGCTTTAGCCGATTTAAAATCGGTAAATTAACTTCCAAATTCGAATGCATTTTCTACTATAAATTTATATCCGTGATTACCAAGTAAGCCATAGACAATATACGGAAGTAGTAATATTCAATACTGCCCCAGTACCACGTAGGGCAATTTAAGCGTACTGAATAATGCAAAATTTAAGCTTAAAATAAAAAAAATCTGAATCCTAAAAATATGTGATAAATGGTGAAATATCGGTGGTTTCATTGGTTCTATAACACTAAGTAGTTTATATGTCTCCATATTAAAATTCTGAGGTATGATTTTTTTTTTTAATGAGAGCGGGAAATTCCTGACGATCGATTCATTTTTTTATAAATGTCTTAGAGTTCCAATGTATAAGCAGGGACTTACTTGTAAACTGAAGTTGAATCAGGCTGAATGTCGGGATTGATTAAGAACCTCTTCTGTGTGAGGGTGAAGGTAGTGGCGTCCTTGGACACAACTTCCACCACTGGGTAGCCCATCTGGCGGGTCCAGGTGTCCATTATGTAACTGGAAACAACAAAGCACACTTATTTTTAAATACATATGTAAAAATTCTTTCATGTTTAATGTCCTTAACTTTTCTACCATTCTGAAGGTAAATTCTCATTAAGAGCTCTCTCTTACCACAAGTGAAGAGAAAACCCTAACAATTCCCACTCATCTTTCATATATCATACAATGCTGCAAACATCACGCCTCTGGAAAAAAGCAGGGTTGGTTGGGAGAAGTGACCACTTGGCAGTAAGTCCACCTTTATAGTATTTTATTTTAGTTTATTAATGTGTACACAACAGAGGGTTAACATAATATTAGATTTCAATTACTTCCGTAACTAGGTGCGATCAATGCGTTTCGGGTCTTCTCAGAACCTCAGGAACAAATCCAAAGTAATGGCCGGTGTGACCATCCTGACAAATCGGCCATTACTGAGCATTTAATTGAAACCGACCATTACTTTGGATTTGTTCCCGAGGTCATGGGAAGACCCAAAACGCATCGAACATGCCTAATTACGGATGGAATTAAAATCTACACACATCCCAAAAATTTTAATAAACCATTGCTTTAATAAATTTGAAGTGAGTTCCTACTTATGCATTTTTAAAAAAATGTTAATTTTGGGATGTAGGTGATTTCGGTCGAGCTTGGCTTGCTGTCATTTGAGTTGCATTTTGTACTAATATCTTCAATTTATCGCTTTTCTAAGAGATTTTACTTAAAAATTTTAGATGCGATCTTGATGCGATGAGCGATCCCATTTCTGACACATTATTATATGTGTAAACATTACATTATATTGACATGTTTTAAAAGAGTTTTGCGTATTAATGGACACTTATGAAGATCACCTAATTTAATTCCTAGTTTGAACCTGATGTAAGCGTATTTTTGGGGTATTATGCTGTGTTGCGCTACCTTCTTCTTTAGCCAACATTTCGGATAGCGTTACAGTGTCCGTCATCTGGGCAGATGTGTAATTGAAGATTGTGGTGAAGTGTGAGCTTATTCATATATGTAGATGAGATACCGTATTTGCGAGCTCCAATCCTCTAAGGGCTAGTAATTCAATATAATAATATTAAAATGGTTTTACGGCATGGAATTTGAGTAAAAAATATAACTTTTTAAAAGTATGTTCATACAAAAACACTAATTTAACAATCGATAAATCTAAAAAGACAACCACAAATCATCTCTAAACCTCAGATCAAGATACAAAACTGTGTGGGAACCTCTCCCTCTTATTAGCATAGTACTTTGCTAGTTATTACATTGTACAAATTTAACACAGATAGTCAGTTTCGTTGGACCTTTTTCAAGAACAATTTATTAATTCGAATTTAGAATCGGTGTTTTTTTATGAACATACAGGGTGTATCGGCACGTACCCGACAAACTTTAACCAGCTATTCCTTAGCACATTTGGAGTAAAAAATCTTATGTGCACTTTGCTGTCCGGTAACGTTTATTTTAATAAAAAATTAATTAAACATATTTTCACCACATGTCACCACTGTTTTATCGTTTGTCAAAGTTTGAAAGCAACGTCGCAACGAAGCCCGTATTACACAATCCAGTACCAGAAAATAAATATTTTATTTAACAATAATGATTATTCACATTTTTCGTATGCGAATCACTGATTGTCTTCTTGTATTGTACACATCAGTTTTATTTTTGTATCGAAATTGTTTCACCTCTGGAATGCTCTGGTTTCACCTCTTACGCGTTTCACGTATTAAATAGTCTAATTTTAAAACTAAGAAACTAATTAGTAGGTTTCCTGAATTTATAATCGAAGACCATCGAAGTCCAATAATTTTGAGCACTTTTAAAAACAATTTTCCTCACTTAGGTACTTATCAATAATAATAATTGGATTATTTGAACAGCGCCGTTGTTTTTTTAAATCACCGTAAGTGCTCTGTCAAAATGTTACTTGCTAGGCTATCCTACAACGTATATTTTTTAATAAATTTAGTTATTTACAACTTTGCGGAGTGTGATTTATGAATATTATTGCTTATGTTAAAAGCCTTCCAGAATTACCGGAACATAACGAGCAGCTTGACACACTTAAGTTTATTTCCACTAATTTGAAGGTACAAAGAATGTATAGTTTTAAAAACAATCCTGATGAATCAAAAAACGGTTCATATAAAACCGCTCAACAGCGAGCAGAAAGCACTCACACAAAGGAAAACACGTCATGACTACATGTGATTGACCATCCGCCAAATGAATGCTGCCAGATTGCTAAGTTATTTACATAATAATTATTAAATTTTATTTAAAACATCGCAAATTTTTTAAAAACTCGACAATAAATTACAAATATAATTTTAAAAAATATTCTTAACCCCACGCTTTTTCGTAATTGATTAATTATTTCAGAATTTAAACATTGCTTGAAATGACTAGCCGTATTTGGTGACCAGATCTGAATATCCAGGTTCAGAATTTAAACGTTGCTTGAAATGACTAGCCGTATTTGGTGACCAGATCTGAATATCCAGGTACTTCCTCACCTTCCACTCCTTCCCTTAGCCATAAAACTTACCCCAATTCAACATAAAAATTGTGTAGATTATCGGATGTAATGAAATGCATAATAATTAGACCCCAAAATACTTAATTATTCAGGGAAATAAACCCCTGAGTCATAAGTTGGAAATACCAACGACATTAAGTGAAATTTTAAACAATGCAATAATAAGGATTAGCAAATAATAATTTACAACAATTTACTCGGAAATCAATAAAGCCAGGATAATAAAAATAGAAAGTTATCACTTATGTCGTCTGTAAGTGGCTTCACCACAGTTTGATAATGCCGTCAGAAGGTGAAACAGCTGTCACGCGTAATAATAATTACAACTAGCAGAACTTGTTTATAAACACACTGTTTTTATAAATTTAATAATAAGACTGTTAAAAATAAAAAAAAATTCTCTAAATTGAAATGGAGTTCTACAAACTAAACTTAAAATCAAATACATTTATTGCGAAGGTTTAAAGTACTGTACTGTAATATTATATTCAATAATACTTGGAAATATTTTAATAAATTTTTACGTGTTTAATTATTGTTTGAAGTCAGATTAAAGCGATTAAAAAACCCACCTGGCAATTCTTATTCCAGTTTCGTTGTATACTTACGTATTGGCGCGCTTTTACAATCACAATGGTGTGGCATCATTCGTCTCATTTTTAACTATTATTATTTAGTGTGTAGGAAAGAGCGAAGACGCTTTTCAACACACTTGCTAATAACAGCCCACACGGGACTTGAGACAGAATACGTGTGAAAGAGATGACAGTAGCGCGGCGTTGCCAAGTACTTTACCCCTATACTGTGGGCAGTAACGGAGTGTGGAAATTTTATTTATTTTTTGTTTTTAAAAGAAAAAAAATGTTACCGGACAGCAAAGTGCAGATAAGATTTTTTACTCCAAATGTGCTAAGGAATAGCTGGTTAAAGTTTGTCGGGTACGTGCCGATACACCCTGTATTTTTAAAAAGTTATATTTTTTACTGAAATTCCATGTCGTAAAACCATTTTAAAATTATTATATTGAATTACTAGCCCTTAGAGGATTGGAGCTCGCAAACACGGTATCTCATCTACATATATGAATAAGCTCACACTTCACCACAATCTTCAATTACACATCTGCCCAGACGACAGACACTGTAACGCTATCCGAAATGTTGCATAAAGAAGAAGGTAGCGCAACACAGCATAATACCCCAAAAATACACTTACGTCAGGTTTAAACTAAGAAATCAGTAACACTTACATCAGGTTCAAACTAGGAAATCAGTAACACTTAGGTCAGGTTCAAACTAGGAAATCAGTAACACTTACGTCAGGTTCAAACTAGGATATCAGTAACACTTACGTCAGGTTCAAGCTTGGATTCTTAGGTCCAAAAATTTCGTCCAACTCGTCCAAGAGATTTTGCGTGACTGTGTTTTTAAACTGGTACTTCTTCAGGTAAGCCGATACTCCTTTTTGGAAATCTTCCAAGCCCACAAATCCCTCAAGCATGCGAAGAACAGCAGCGCCCTGAAAATATTAAATTAAAGTTTGAGACAGGGAAATGCTTTTTTCCACAAAATACATAGAAGGTAGTAGAGATGCAGGATTATCATAAAAGTTGCATAATACATAGAAGGTAGTAGAGATGCAGGATTATCATAAAAGACTGGGTGTTATTCTGCACAAAAAATAATCTTCTTTATTTAATTCAAAATGACATCCTTTTTGCCTTTTTAACAGCAAAATCTAATAACTACCAACTATCATGCAATTTGGAATATATAAAACTAAGGTTACATATTTTTTACCTGAAAATAACTTTTTTTATTTAACTGGATTTTTCACAATACACAATATAAAAAATATAGTGAAACTCTCTTAACCGGTCAGCAACGTAAGCAGATATACACGATAAAATAACGATAGCAGTCAAGTACAATAAGCGTGTTTACACGTCAACGCGTGTGTTTCCACAAAAATCGTCATAACTCCGTTATTCTTCTAGTGACATCCCTAAAACAACAAGTAGAATATTCGTATTGAATGAAGATTCACATCTCTATTCAAAGTTATCCATAGAAACCCGTAAAAAGACCTACTCAGTGGAAGCAAATTTTACCCGCCAAATCGTAAAACCCGCCTCCCACATATCCCAGTTTTAATTATTTTTTTAAAAATATATTTTGTATGAAATGGTCAAAAAGTGAAGTGACAGAATTGTTTATTGTACATTTGTACGATGAAATAAGTGTTTTTTTTTACATTATCCGTGATTTTAGTATCGTTTTTACATAAAACATTACAGGTGAGTCATTTTTACAATTTTTTCATGTTTCCATTCTAAATTTAAATATTTACAAATGTTAATATTTATTTATGATACAACAATTTGAAAGCCTATTTTGTAACCTTTCTAAAACAGTTTTTACTATTCGGCTCCGTTCAGTAATGTTTCATTTATAGAGCTTTGATTGTGAGGCGGTAATAACACAACGTTTTCGTGAAATTGACATTTCGGTAAAGACATTTTAGCTTCAAATTCGCGAAAAGTCGGAGGGGTTAAGAAGTTTTCCAAGAGACTGGACAAAAAAAACTTAATAAGTGGAATCCAAATTTGGCGATTTTTTAAATGTAAGATTTTTTCCTAGTATTGTACACATAGTTATTATTATTATATATTTATAAATTTCACAGGTAAAATGAATAAAAAATATGTTATTGTTTCCAGCTACAACAAAATCAATAATTTCGTATTTTTTTCAATCATAGCAAACACAAAACTTTCGAGCTGCCACTGTGTAACTCGCCTTATCTTCAACAAAGTTTTATATTTTATGACTGTTGAAAAAAGGTTGATTTCATGTACCTAAGTCGTGACACAAGTTTCAGTTTAAAATGCCAAACTTCTAAAACCTCTTAAATGGGATGCAGACAATAATAATAAAGTGACTAATTTTGTGAAAGAGGGAAAAGGGACATTTTCAGATTTTATTACGACTATTTCGACACTAGCTTTAGTTTGTGATGGTTTCACTGCCAAACTTTTAAAACTTCTTAGGCGGGAAGCAGTTCTAGCTAAAACTTATTATGAGGGAAAAAATCGTGTTTATTGTAGTTTTTTGTATGGAATTTCAAGGGACCTAAAACACAACTTCTTAAGCATGCAAAACTTCTTAAGCGAGATTCACTGACGCACCAAATGTAGCAGTGTGTTATATCAACCTCATTTCAGGGTGAAAGCACTCTGGTGAAAGGAACTTTTGTTGACAAGATCTGATTAGCCTGGTGTCAAACTTCCACTGTCTCAGTTGCAAGCAGTAGAAGAGGCGTGATTTATTAGTAGTTCGCTAGAGTTCAATGGTGACTTGTGTGTTGGTTTGTTATGTGTCATTAAAATAATAAAGTTTTAATAATAATTTCAATTCTAATGACCAATTCACTACTATATTAGCATAATTCAATATATTTATTATTATCTGTGTCATTTTTGTCAGTTTTAATCTGTTAATAATGTCATATTGTGAATAATATAACTTCATCATTTTGGAAAAAGCGAGGTTAAATCCTACTTATTATTTTTCAATTGACTTTGACCGCATAAACTCAATAAAATTTCCATGTTGTTTAACAACATAAATACCTTATGCATGTGTTGGTAAATACAGGGTTTCAAAAAATCCACGTTTATATTGATGAGAAAGTGGATCCAAAACGTCTGAGTTTTTGGTAATTCTCTGGGAATTGTTATTATAATCATTTTTAAATGTATGAATGAGATAAAAAGTGAATTGACAGTTATCTTGCAAATTTTTTTATCTTGCAAATCATTTAAACTTTAAGCTGAATATTGGTTACCACGGCATTAACAGCTCGATGGAATGTTATGGACTAAAGCCACTAAAAACTAGAAGAGACTCCGCAGATATAATATATCTCTATAAAATTATAAACTATTATTGATTGTTTGCCCCTTTTGTCTGAGATTAATTTTAGAATCCCAAGCTTTAGAACTAGAGATAAATCACGTTTTCACCTTCAAAAATGATCTACTAATCTCAGACAAAACGCTTTTATATTCAGAGCGTGTACCCTATACATATAATAAGAATTTTAATGATACATATTGACATATTTTCGTGTAGTTTAGGAACATTTAAAAAATATGCCTTAGCTTTTATTAAATAATAATTAATAACATACTGCAAGTTATCATGTTGAATGAGAGTGGGATTATATTGCAGAGTTTAGTAAATGGTATTAAATGATGAAAAATGAAAAACACAAACCTTGTTGTAGGAAATGGAGTCAAAGATAGCGGTAATTTCATCAGGGGTGCTCACGGTTTGCACGATAGGATGGGCGTTCAGAGTGGAGTCCAGGGCCAATACACTGTGGGTGTTGGCATAGCCAAACTGCTCCATCTGAAAACACAGTACACAGTTCACTATCAGAATTTCTCATGCCGTACTTGTTATCTTATTTATTTGAAAAAAGAAGGTATAAATGAATGTAAAACCTACCGTTCCCCAATTGGGAAGGATCTCATTGAGTGCTTTGTACTGCATGTAGGAGGCGAAACCTTCGTTCAGCCACAGTTCATTCCACCAGTTCATGGTCACTGTAGAGATAAGACAACCATCATTTACTTACATAACAATCAAAATAATTATTAATAAATAACACATTTTTGTCTGTCTGTTTCCGACACCTTTCTGACGACCTAAAGCAAAAAGTTAACATTGACACCGTAGACATCCAAATGATAGACTTACGAACGGAGGCGAACCACTTGACCATATTTTTGTCACCAGGAGGGTTCAAGAATGTTTTGAATAAACTACGATATGTCGTACGTTGACTGCCGAAGATCACACATTGAAATAACCGGACATCGCAGAAAAAGTAAGATAACAGTGCAAGGCAGTCCATTGAGGGACTTTTCAGCCCAGGGTATGAATGTTCGTTTTTAATCAAACTGTCTACAAATCAGGTTGCGTAGCAATGCAAAAATGAGTGAGGTGAATAAATTATAACATATTTGTAAAAGTGTCTAACTAAATAGTGTATGAAAATAGTCGATTTAGGATTTGTTGCGAAGTTTTTTAAGCATCCAGCAATTTGCACACCATTGTAAAAAGAACTAGTAATTCATATTTTATCCCCCCATACACACAAGCCCTGCTTATTTATGGGGTTACATCAAATACTTATATTATATATATGTAATTAATAACTGCATTATATTGTGTAATGTAAAAAATATATATATTTATATATATATATATATGCAGATTGTATTTTCGATGACTAAATAGTGATATTACAATGCAAGTTGCCTGTATACTGTTCATATTGACGATATACGATTCATTTATTGACAAATCACAAAAAGGGAGACGGTCACGTCACCTCCCCGCTCCGTACAACTTAGTTTGTTCACCTTTCCTGGATGGGCTGGTCTATCAATTTGGATGTCTATGATTGAAAGCATAAAGATTTTTGTCAACAATATTGGTGATCAGTCGACTTGAGTGAGCACGACAATTACATTTACTAATTGACTCTGTGGGTAATAGCTGTTGGTTCGCAAAACTGAACAAATTTCCTCTATGGGTAATAACTGTTTGTTTGCAAAACTGAACAAATTGACTCTATGGGTACTAGCTGTTTGTTTGCAAAACTGAACAAATTGACTCTATGGGTACTAGCTGTTTGTTTGCAAAACTGAACAAATTGAATCTATGGGTAATAGCTGTTTATTTGCATAACTGAACAAATAGACTCTATGGGTAATACCTGTTTGTTCGCAAAACTGTAAAAATTAGCCTGAGGAGTTAAAGAAAAGTGTAAAAATGATAAATGTAATAAATATTAGAAGTTAACAATATGTAAAATAAAATGTAAAAATATGTATGTTTGAAGACCACATGAAGGGGATCTCTAAGTTTGTATTTTTTAACAAGTTTGATTTTTATAAAACATACTATGAATACAATTTTTTTTAAAGTAAATTTTGAAAGTGAAAAAAACTCTTTTGAACACTCACCCTCTTAGAGGTTAATAAATTCATGATTATAAATAAATATATTATTATTTATTATACAAGTACTGTAATAAATTGATCATTCTGTCAAATCAAACAGTCAATTTATATTTTTATCACCAAGCCTTATAATCAAATAAAGAACAATTTTTTTATCGCACATTAATAATGAAAAAACCAATCCATTGAAAATACACAAACCAACTTAACATGAGTCATCATAACTATGGAAAAACCACTTGCAAAAGTTTGATGACAATATTTTATGGTACAACAAAAAATGTGTTATATTATTAACCCTCCGATGAGCGAGAAGGTCTGGCCAGACCTTTGCGATTTTTTAAATTGCGTAACCATTTCTGGTATGTTGGAAATGAAACGGTTTCAAGACTTTCTCAAAGTCAGTGCTGCGAACGCGACGGGCGCAGAAAAAGTTCTATTTATTTTATTTCTTTGTGATTTTTTTTTCTAAAACCGGTTTCGTGTAGAATAACTACCACGTCTATACAGACCTAACAAATATTTTGCAGGTAGTTGATGTATGTTCTCAGAATTGAATGCTTGTTGGAAAGTTTTTTCGAGGTAATGTTTTTTTGTCACATATAAAATGCTAGACATTGGTTGTTTGGCATCATTCAAAATCCACAATGAATTGCATTGCTAACGGAAGATTGACAAAAGACGTTCGTTTGTAGTCGCGCTGGCCCGACAGTTGGTAATTACACACATGGAAGAATGTGCCATCAATCCTAAGGTACGCACATACCGGCACATCAAACAAGATACGGTTGTTCTGGTAAGTATTCGAGATATACGCAGAAATCCCCCAAATACTAATCATATTTTTTATTACTTTGTTAAATAATAAAAAAAGGTCTGCAGACACCTTGTTGCACCACTTAAACATCCCAGATGTCGCTCATCGGAAGGTTAATTATTCCCATACCCAGCACATCCAAAATAGCATAGAACATTAGTATAATCATCTCATGATGAGTTTAAACTTACCCAAGTTTCCGAACCACATGTGAGAGATTTCATGAGCCACGACCCGAGCAATATTTTGCTTGTTGGCTGGAGAGGTGGTCTTCTCATCGTACAGCAGATTGGTTTCCCGGAAGGTCACCAGGCCCCAATGCTCCATGGCACCGGACACAAAGTCGGGGATCGCAATCATGTCTACAATTCAAAGTCAATAATTAAATAACATTTTCATAAAACAACTTGAACAATTTTTGGCATATTACGGCAAATTACAGCAAAAAACATTCTTTTTTTAAATCTACTTTTTTCCATTTTTTTAAGCGACGGTTAAAAAAAACTTTTGGAACTGGGTATGTGCTTTGAAGCATTAAAAAAACATTAAACAGCTAATATTGTGTAATCTATTAATAGTAGAATATATTCTCAGTATCGCCCTATGAATCCAGGAGAGGTTGCTGGTTCCAATCCAGACATGACCAAGTAAATTTTATTTGATTAATTGTAGAGTGCTGTTTGCTATTATAGTGCTGTTTGCTATTATAGTGCTGTTTCGCAATTAATTGAATTAAAAATAATGAATAGTATATTTACATTCCAGAGTAAAAGATACTCTCAGTATCGCCACGGTAAAAAAAACTACAAATTCAGAATTGAAATGTTGTTCGAAATGAATCTAGCCGTATTTGGTGACCAGATCTGAATAGTCAGGTACTTCCCCTCCTTCATCTTCCCCATATCCTTTCTCAGCACTAGCTTCCTTAAAAATATTTTATTATTACTTACCGAGTTTGGGCAGAGGGTAGGCCAACTCGAAATACTTAATATAATATTCCGTGACGTCAACTCCAACCTCCAGCGGAAAGACCACATTGTCCAACTGCTTCTCTGTGGCGTACACCCTGAAGGGGAAGTCAGTTCCGATTCCGTTGGTGTTGACAACCTGCTCTTTGAACTTGAAGTCACAGACGATGAAGCAGGACAGATAAGTCGACATGGGCACACTCTTCTCGAATGTATCCATTACCAGATCGGTGGATCCATCTACTGAAATATCTTTATCTTTCTGAAAAAAAAAATTACATCGTAATGAATAGAGATGATGTTTTGCCGACTACGAAGTTAAAATTGTCAAGATGTAATGTGAAAAAAATTATTTTGCAGGACTGTCATTTTCTTTCGTCCTTGGGAAATTGAGAAATCGTAGAAATTTCATTTAGGAAATACAGTCAAATTTGGCTATAACGAGAACGAGGGGACCGACTAAATTTGCTCCTTATAGCCATTACTAGTTATATCCAAAATAGGTATTTTAGTCGTATATACCTCTACTATCAATATATTCGCAAATGTACAATATATTTTCAAAATATAAGCAAGTCTAACTTATTAAAAAAATAAATTAGAAAATACACTTTTATTAACCATCAATGATTGTTATAAAGATTTTTACTTGTTACAAACCAGTGATACACAACCCACAGCCCTATACTTGCGGCCCGCATGTCAATTTCATGTGGCCTACTAGGCCATAGAGAAAAATCAAAATGTTTGGGGTAATTCTTGAAAACCCTGGCTGAGAACATTTTTTTATAGAGTTTGGCTAATTTACACTGCATGTCGTTAGTGGAACTAAATTTGAAGAACCGGTTGCATAACACCGAATTCTAAAAATCAACAGAAACCCTAGACTCTCCCAAAAAAAATCTACTTGTAGGTAGCGAGCTGTTTGAAAAATAGACAAAGTGGCCCCTCTGCTGAAAAAGTTGTGCATCACTATCATAAATTTACCCCGCGCAGGATGAAGGTACTCGTAAATAGGTACTTTCATAAACATATTTATTGGTTTTTAAAATAAAATAGATGATTTCGAAATCGTGTAAATTCAATGATATTATTGTGAGATAATGCAATACTTTAATATACTCTGTTATAAATTGGTATATACATTTAGAAATTTTAATTTATTTTGTGTTTAGGCATCTAGTCCATGAACATTTTTGTTTGAAAAATTTTATATTATATTCTCCGGGTAGTGAGATTAGATGTAAAAATGTCAGTGCCCGTGTCCACCATCAACTCGTACCACCACTGCGAAATAGGCATCTGTTTTAATTTTCTTGTATTTATACAATATAACCCGCCGCTTTCACTAATTAGGAACTCCAGTGACAATTATTATGGCTTAAAAAATATATTCATATAGATCAACAAACTCTGATACTGAATATATAAGTTTTATTACATGTTATTATACGTAGAATATATAAATCATCATTTAAACGAATAAAACATCTTATCAAAACACACCGTTTGGTTGGTACAATTGAGTGTGCCTATTTATCAGTAATATATCTATGGTATACAACATCCACCTCAGGATTGCCAATTCAAAGAGAATTCCCCAAATTGCGGTTCATTTCTAAGAATTAAGATTTTTGCAGAGAGACCTTTTTGGGGGGGAAAATGTGAGGATTTTGGGCATTTCATTTATCCAACCATATTGAAATATAACATTTACAATAATTGTGATAATGTACTATACTTTGTTTTCTTTTGGAGCAAATTTTCAAAAAAAGTGTTTTTAAAACCTAAACAAAAGACAAAATTCTAAAGTGACTGAATAATAAAAAATAATTGTAAATTAAATTTATTTTATTTTATAGGTAAAGGAACTTGTGGGGATTTTGGGGGAATTTGAATATCTCTCCATCTCTTGTGGGTATTTTAGAAAAAAATGCATTCACAACCCTGGTTGACGAAAATACCAGATTAATACAAAGATTATTAAATACCAGCAAAATGTTTATCAGGTGCGGTCATGGATGTATTTTTTCACTTTGATTCAGTACAATAACATTAGTGATGAGATGCTAACATTTTACCTTTTGTTGTTCAATGTTAAAAATGGGTAATCTTAAGACTAAATAACGTGTCGACTCCCATACAAAATATAGGGCAGGTTGAAAAAAGGAACACAGGCTTTTTGAGATTGGTGACCAGTGAAGTAACTGGTCACGTCTACAGATTTTGTGCGATTTCGGGATTCCCGAAAAATTAAAAGCTTTGAAAATTATATTATCTATTAAAACTTACTATATATATAACAATAAAAAATATACTGATATTTAAGTTCATTAACAAAAAAAAATTAAAAATCGACTGGAATTACTTATAAGACACATGCCCAGTTTTTTGCGGTGGTAGATTAGTGATAGAGCACTGTACAAGCATTAAATATTTATTCTATTTTAAAATAGGTAGGTACTTTAGATTAATCTTGAATAAGGTTGAAAAAATAACTTTTATCAAATATCAGATATTATAAAACTGATAAACAATGTAGCAGTTGTTATGAGAAAACTTTGACACATTTTCTTAAAAGTATGTAGTGATATTAATCAGAAATATTTATAATTGATTGATAATAAATAATGACTTACAATGTTCATATTGGATAGAGTGATGTAGCCGCCATCCTTAGGCCTGACAATTTCCACGGAGAATTCGGCCTTCATGGCGGGTTCATCGAAGCACGGGAAGGCCTGTCGGGCGTAGGTTGGCTCAAACTTAGACGTAGCTATTTTCCTGGAAACAGAAAGAAATTCATAAATGCTTTTTGTGTAAGCAATACGTTTATACAATGTAAAAGTCTTAAACTTTCTACACAACTTAAATAATACTGTCAAACTAGTGATTTATGATATATCTTCCACATGTTAACATAGGATTCCTCACAGTTCCAGCTTTCGCACAAACATAATATTATGCCATAATAAAACATAAGGTTTCAACAACTTTACATAAATATCTGTAAAATAACTGGAATAAATTACTAAGAAATACAATACATAAAAATGGACTAATTCAGTGATTTATGAAAGGAAACGTTGATTTTTACGGTAAGTAACATGAAATTTTAGGTACCTATTTGCACCAGAAGGACCCTTATAAGTACTCTGGTAAATTCCAACAATTCGATGCTTCATATCGCCATTATAGTCCAGTGATAAAACGTAACATCCCGGGACTATAGGAGCGCCCAGCTCCACAATAAAATGCTCCGAAGAGTCGATGTTGAATGTCTTCCCGATGGGAACTTGTTTTGAACCATCTTCGTTGCACAACAACAACGAAGCATTAGTTATATGTAGGCCTTTATTGTGCAAAACTAATTTATCTGTACGACTCGCTACATCTAAACTAATCTTCACTTTTCCAAAAATAAGTCCTGTCTTCAGGTCCGGATGCAAATGCAAGTCATATCGAGTAGGTCTCACAAATGTCGAAAGCCGAAAGTTTCCGTTTGCATCTGCCGGAGCCGCGAGAACAAACATCGTATTATTTTCCAAGCTGTTAGTAGACGAAACACTTCCCGAATCGATTTTATAATTATTACTAATCTTCAATCCACTGCTATATTGTGGCGGAGATTTGTTATCGCCGATGACAGTTGTATTTACAGTATTTGGACTCCCGCCCCCGCCACTCCGCCCCATAGACAAACGCTCTGAAATTTCCACAGAGTTACAAACATCACGAGATAGCAATAATATCGCGGTAAATACAAAATGATATATCATTTTAATGCGACGTCTTCTGTAGTTCACTGCTGACTATTTGAGCGAAGCTCTTATAATGAAATTAATATTTATTATTCCTTCCTATTGAGCTATTTTCAACATAGACAACTCGTTTAACTTTTTTTTAGCGTGACATAATATTTATACATCACCACCGTGTGCCAAAATATTGTCAAGAAGACTAACAGTAGCGTGGCGCATGATAACTTTATATTGATTGGTTTGCAGCTGAGTAGGTAAAGGTTTGCCTTTCGTCGCCGCATATTCAATATAGCCTATACGAGATTTTCATGAAAATCTCTTTCCGAAATCTGATATACACCGATAATAATATAATTTGTATACAATAACGAAATAATTTTTGGTTGGCATTTTTCCAATCAATTGATCAGAAAGAGTAATTTTCATAAAATATTGAATAATTTTGAAAAGTACCTACCGACTCTAAAGCTTAATAAAGTGTAACTATTGCGTTGGTTATTTTATTCTTAAGGTCTTGCCTGGTGAAAAAATAGTAAACCTGTTATTTTTTTATTGGAACACGATTCCAATTTTTAAAATAAAATGAAAAATTGGAAATATGTTTTTATGTTAGGGCAACAGAGTTGAATTTTCGTTATTTTCAAATCATAGATCTTTGATTGAATCTTAAAAATTGTAACATTCCAAACAGGAATTTGGTCGCTTACGCGGAGGGCCGTAATCGATTTAATTTTGGCTGTTCAATAATTGTATGGACATAATTTATGTTTCTAATTATAACTCTGATAACGTAAAGTTATGCGTTTTAAAACAACTTACTGGCGATTTACAATATGTAGTGTGTGTGCTAGAGTGAATTTAAAATTTTATTTAAATAAAGGATTTTAAATGTACTTTTTAATGTCAAGTAACCGTAAAAGGTTTTTTTTGCAACGCAACGTAAAAATAAGTGTTTTAGCTAAAACAGCCAGTCCCATGAGTAATCAATCGACATGAACTGAATGCTACAAGACCCTGCGCAGAAAAGTTCCACCGCGAACTGCGCTCACTATGGCGAACTTAATTTTCTGCGCAGGATCTTACAGCATTCGATTTATGTCGATTGCTTACCGACCCGTGGGATGACGAGCACAGTCTTCAAAACACATAAAAATAATAAATGCAATCATACTGAGAAGAACACTCACGATTGTAATTAAATTACACCGATAAAAGAAAATTTAATTTAAAATATACGACGACGTAGGGCTTTTTCTGAAATCATTATATTTATTATGTGGTTTGTTTAAAATAAGTTAAATGTGATAAATTTATGAGTCATATCACTTCTTACGCATATTTATTTAAATAAATACCCCTTATTGTTATTCAAAAATAATAATATTAAATCACAGTTCCCTTGAGGTGATTCTCCACAAAAACGACGCTGTGTAAATATTCCGAAAATTGTTGTTTTTTTTTAATTTCACTCTAATTGTGGGTACAAACAGGTCCGGCCCTGAGCCGAACGGGCGCCAGTAAAATTTTGGCGCCCCTCGTCAAAACCAGTAAACGCCTAGGTAAGTGATCACTGTAATCAATTATATTCGGATGATTTGTATCTATGTGTAGCAACGATTTCATTAAAAAAATAACCTTAAGGGTGTTAGGACTGGAAGGCGTTAGGTATTATCAACGCCTTACCAGTTCGGAGCCCGTTGGGAGGACTGCTCCAATCGCGCCCCTATAGGGGTGGCCCTGGCTACAAATTACCTTGTGGATGAACGGTTATCGGCTAGCTAGTAAGTAGCAATCGAACGGATCGGGTTTGATTCATGTAGCGACAACTGACATAGGTATTTACCACATTTAAAAAAAAAATGCAAATTCAGCAAAAAGATCTGTGATAAAAATACGAGAGTTAAAAACTTTTTTTTTTGTTAATTTATTTTTTGACAAATCACCACATAGCTCATTTTAAATATGTAGTGACGAACTTGCCTGTAAGTTATAAATAATAATAAATTACTTTTTACGAGGCAAGTAATGGCGTAATCAAGTTTTCACAAAGGTTTATATAATATATCTACTATAAGAAAATTATGTGCATGTTTTCTGCATACAAATTATAATTATTAATACACGAATACAAATATCACTAAGTAGCTAATTTGTTCACACACGGAGATAAATGAGTATTGCAAATCTTTTCAAATTATTGATAATCCTGTTAAAAACAACATTTGCCATGATAATATAGAATGATGAAATGCGAAAATATTATTATTTTATTTATTACAAAATAATACAAGATTTCTAATTATTCTACTACTCTATAAGATTAGCTACAAGAGCTATTGTTGATGGGAGGAGTAAGTACATACAAAAATAAAATAATGCTTACGGTGTGTAGGATTTATATGAACATGTGTTCCATCATCCTGATAATATATTCGTCATTTACTAAAAGTTTATCAGGAAACCGTTTACCAATTAGTTGAAGAGATTCGTAATGAATTAGCAATACTCTTCGAATGTTCATTTGACTATTTGAATGACTATTAAAACCGATTTCCGTCATAAATATTTTGGAGATGAAAATTGAAAAATGAAATTGAAATAACATGCATTAAAATATAATGACAACGGATAACATGGATATTAATTTGATCAATTTATTAAGCTACCATCATGATAGATTCATGATAGTCCTGCTTGACTTCACCACTCTTTAGGATATTTCCTAACATTTTGCAGTCATGCTCGGATAGCGACCTCGTATTACAACATCAAATTACCATTGAGTTTTATCGTGTCTTTTTATAGGAAACATTGCGCAAAGAAACGTTTAATGAGGCACTGAGAAAAGTCGATAGAATTGTATAAAATAATATTAAATTCATTATTCCCTCGTTTAAATTTGAAAAAACACGTAATAATGATTGTTGTGAAAAACTACGGAACTTTTCCCTTTGTTATTTTTAAGCGCGAAACCTAGTGGGGTTAAGTATAAACGAATTTCCGTAATGACTCGATTTTTGTTTTGGAAACCAGATGTTACGGAAATCAGATGACACAACTAACTGGGCAAATATACTTATTCTAAGTATCACGTCCTAATTTTAAGTATCACCAACAGTTCTTCGTAATTAAACGCAGAAAAAATGTTAAAAAATACATCTATTTTTAATTTTCGACCTATTTGCGCCATCTCTTGGACCGGAGGATTGAACTTTTCCTCCGTAGGGACGCGCTCTTAAACTGCTGTGAACTTTTAAAATGTTTATGTACATTTTTTGTTGTTTGACTGAAGATTTTTGACTTCCTTGCTTCACACGGACTGTAGTCAACCATGCTGACAATTGCGCCAAATTCCAATTGGGTATGACCGAAATTTATTTAGTATTTTAACAGCCGATTACCACTAAAAGTTGATAGAATGTATTGTCATCGACAACGAGCTTATTTGTCGAGTATCAAAATTAATTTCCATTTCCAAAATTTACACTCATGCATTCACGAAAACCAATGTGAAATTCAAATAAATGTACTCGTAAAAAAATATATATATTTGCTGCAGGAACATTTAAAAAAATAAATTGCTTATACTATGACTGCTCCTCGAATTTTACAATACTATCAAGTAGAAAGTCAGCAGGGGTTAAGATAAAATAATTGTTTACTGCTTTGGATAAAGGTAACCTTTCTTATCAAAAGTAACTCAGTACCTAGTTAGGTGACGAGATGGAGATATCGTTATTTGCATTTTTTGTACTCATAAATAATTTGACTTAAATAACGGCTTTTGCTATCTATACCGAGGACCTCGTATGAAACAACCTGATCTAATATGACTGCTTTACACCTTTATTTTTCATCAAGTTTGTATATTCCTAGCGATTTGTGATGAAAACATTGACGTTTTCTCATTTCGTACCGATTTTCGTACAGTTTAAGATGGCGGACATTACTTGACATTTGTCAACTCTCATTGTTTGACGTACAAAGTTGCATGTTTATTCAGTTTAATGTTTATAATATTAATAAAAAGGCTTCAATATGTATTTTTTACTGATTGTGAATGTGTATTACTGTTAGGTATTGCGACTTTTGCTTGTATGTTTGATGATTTGATATTTTGTCATCAGGAAATCACATATGATAACTTTACATGCGTAGATACTATTAACTCACAGAATAGAGAATATCTATGTGTGTTAAATTCATATTGTAACACACTTTTATTAATGAATGAATGTACAGGGGGACCAGTGGCGGCTCTTCTATGAAGGTCATTCGGTCAATGGCCTCCCAAAAATATGCTGCAATATTATTAAATAAATAAAAAGTTGATTCATCAAACTACCCGATTATAAATTTAAATTAAAATATTTGTGCGGATTCGTACAGTAATAGCCGGTTCCAGTGCCACCTAGAAAAGCTATTGCACATACCAACCGTGGGTGACTGTAAATTTTGTCCCCCAACTATATCCTTTCTTTCTATACAGACAAATTATTGCTATACAGACAAAGGAGTTCTGACTTACACTTAGTATCATATCAAATTTATTTTTTGGGGGTTTCGGTCACATCCGCGGTGAGAATCTGCGACCTAAGATTAGGTATTGGAGGAAGATGACAAAAAATGTCGATCGAAAATTTTTGTGTGATAAACATCATCCATTGATCTCAATGTGGCCATGTGAGTGGTTTATTTATGGAGGCCATCTTGAATTCATTTAAAATTTCAAATTCTGTAGATATCGTATTGAAAGAAATCGCAAACAATTCATTGAATCATAAAAAACATTTTCCATAGAAGTTTCAATTAGTTTCTGTTACAGGAGATTAAAATAAAAAGTTTAAAAACGACATTTTAAAACGAAAAGCTATTATTTTTTGTTATGTGTGCTATAAAATGAACGCATAGTTACTTTTGCTTTTATTGTTTACTTTTTAATTCAACTGATAAACATTGAACTGAGATTGTAGTTAGTGATTTAAAAACATTTAATTGCGAAAATAGTTATTTCCAAAAAAAACTGTACTGTATAAATAATTAGATAAATAATCTTAAATTAAACAATTTTGTAGTACCGGCTTTAGAATAGGTGAGTACTGTCAACATGTAATAACAGATCTTTTTTTCGATTGACCTCTCACTTCTAGACCCCAAGAGCCGCCTCTGGTTGTGACTAGAGGTGGGTGAGTTCTGCATTTTTCCGGAGGCATCCGAGGACTGCTTCCTTTTAAAAGAACTCGAGTTCTTGGAGTGGGTCCCGGGTCCGAGTTCTTGGGTGCGGACTGGGTACTGGGCGACTACCGGGACGCACGGGTCCGGCCAAGGACTCGGCACTCGGACTCGGATAGAACCCGCGAAAGAACTCGGACCCGTAGCAGGACAAGGACCCGCACAAGAACTCGGACCCACACGAGAACACGGAGTCAATCCCGTCACCCATCGCACCCGAGTCGCGAGTTGTGCAGTTTACATTTTGGCGAAGTTCAACGAAATCCATTCGTGTCTTGTCGTGTTCCAGCTGATTGGGCTACGGCTAATGCGAGGCCGTAACGGATGTAGTATTAGGTTCCAAGTTCCAGATGATAATTTTAGCACACGCGTAAGCAGTAATAAATCAAATGTAGTAACATAAATTTCGGTTGTCGTTGAGAATTTGTCGTTTTCATAATCTCTGTCCATCGATATAGATAAAGGTACTTGGTCGAAGCCTCTATCAAATGAAACTCAGTAAAGGCGAGATGTTTTAAAAACAAAGTCAGGAAGTAGTTAGGTACAGCATTGAACTATTAAAATTTTAACAATTAACAACATGTTTTAATATCTATTTATTCCAGTCCATTTTTATTTACTTTTACAATACATACACACTTTGTTCAATATATTATTGTAGGATTTGTGTATATTATATACTTGATTTGTATATTTTTCCTTTTGGTTTCACAAATATATACATATATATGTCTCAGGATCATTAAAAATAAACATTTGCCAGAAATTTGCCTTTCGAATGAACACTATTACGACATAGCTAAAAAATTTTAACAAAAGATAGCCATTTTAAATATACAATTATTGAATAAAATAATCTTGGTACCTAATTTATCGCTTGTCTGAATCTTCCCAATACCAGTTGACAATCAGTTCCAATTTTTAAAATCAAAGCAAATCCATATTCTAGAGTTCATTGAACCAGAGTTACGGATACGCAGACAGACACCACTGAAATTTGTATTTTTAATAACACAAAAAATAAAAATAGTGAACGATAATTAAAATAAAACTTTAAAATAAAACAATAATTTTTACTTACAGTAGGTACCTAGCGCCTACAAATATGAGGGGCTAAAATAAAAATATAAAACATCAAAGAATTGCGATAAATCATTGAGATTTTACATAAAAACCGTTAAACTAATCGGCAATATCTCAAAATGCCAACGTGTTGATTTTTAAAACAAGATCATGAAACAAAAGAAACATAAGAATTGAACATAAAAATAATAAATCAGTAAGTTTTTTTTTAAATTCTGAATCCGAAAAAAAAAATGTACAAATAGGCATAACAGTCAAAAGAATCATAAATAAACTCAAAATATCTTCGTATTGAATTTTTTAAATCAAGATAAAACATAAAAAAAAATGAACATAAAAAAATGTAATATTTTTTTTTTAAATTGCGAATTGAAAAATTAAATTATACAAATTGTTACAAACAGTTAAAAGAATCAGCAATATCGCAAAATCCCCCCGTATTATTCATAAGACATAAAAAGCATTGAAAAATAAAATCAGTAAGATTTTTTTTCATTCATTCCGAAACGGAAAATAAAATTTTACAATCAGGTATAAACCATAGAGTTATAATACAACACAGTTATAATACAGAGGTATCTTTTTGTAAAACAAGAATAACATTGAGGCATTCTCGGGTCCGGGTTCTCGGGGAGTCGTTGATTGGAGGCATTCGGGTCCGAGTCCCAGACCGAGTTCTCTGGGAGTGGTTGATTACGAAAAGGAGTGGGAGTAGGACCCGCTTCCCGCAAAGGACTCGGGCTCAAGGACTCAATCCGGCTGAACCTACACATCGCTAGTTGTGACAGCTATTGCTTTGGCATATGCGCTGCGGTGTTTTGGTGGTTTCACCTCAAATATTATACGAATATCCTATCGATCATTGTAGTGATCAGGTAGGCACTTTTACCTATCGCTGCCCTAGTTCTTGTATGTTCAATCTTTAAACCTTTTTTAACAAAACTGCATTATGAATGTGAATATGTTCATTAGCATTAGCAAAAAAATAAAAAAAATGTTTCAGTATTTTTTGATTGGCAATATCCACTCACCGAACAATGTTTTAGTTCTTATTTGTTCAATCTCCTGGATATTGAACACTCAAGCACTCGATATTATGAATATAATAATAATAATAACATGGCCTTTATATAGCGCAGTTTAGTGTCATTTCATTTATTGTCACGTATTAATTTAAAAATTGATATTTGTTCAATATCCCGTCGAGCGTTGAGGGCTTGAATGTTTACTATCCACTTTCAACCAATCAGAAGTCGGATAGACAAGCTGAGCGGCCATGTTGTTTTCTAACTGTCCCTGGATCTAGAAATTCTTCATCTAAAAATGCATTTAATTATGAATATACCTACTCTTGATTAAACCTGTGGTGTCCCAGGAAATTCCAAGCTCAATTTCCAAAGGCTCAAATTCCAAAATCAAACGTCAAGTGTCCACTTAAATTTTTTTTGTGTCGCATTATATAAGTATATGATAACAATTCTTCCAGATTTCGGTAGTTTATACAACTGTTGTTACTAATAATATTATTTTGTACAAGAAACCTGTAAATAAATAATGCTAAAAATATAATTATTCATTATGACGTAAAAATGTTGACATTTCTTACGAAGTTAATTTTCATCATTTTTCTTGGGTGAAATATTATAAAAATTACATCAAAATAATGTAAATAAAACTATCTTTCTGATGATACCTCAAATCTATTATTTCCAAAATCAATTTATATCAAAAATAATGAAAGAAGACGCTTTGACACTAAAAACGCGGCAAAAATATTTCGTTGGCATTCCACAGAAAAATTCTTTGTAAAAAATCTGAAAAGCTAGAAGTCATTCCGGTATTTGCTGCGTAAAGAACGAGAATAGCCCAAGCGATTGTGACCTTTTTCTTCATCCAAATTCCTTATACATAAGGGTCAAAATCGCACATAATTTTTTTTTTTTTAAATTCGTAGATAATGTGCCGCACTCACATATGCGGTCCCGGGATATGACGGGTTGTGAAAAATGACTTCACCGACTTCGGAATCAATTAAACTTACACTGATAGCTCAAATAGAAAGGTGTAATAATAGGTAAAGTGTTAAATGTATGGCATTTACACGCATTTTCAACAAATATTACATGAACTTTTTGAGCTTGCTAGAACCATACACTTATCTATTTATTTTAACAAAATAAAAATAAAACCTAAAACAAAAAAAATATATATCAAAAGAAAACAAAAATCCGTGAAAAAACTACCCACGAATAGAAAAAAATTTTCTACACTTAACTCTAGGGTAAAAAAAGCATATTTCAAAAAATTCTCTTATTTAATATATCAAAACCAAAATTTCCTCTCAAATCATTAGATTTGTAGGTACCAAGGTAAAAATACCTGCCAACTTATTTATTAACCGTATATTTTATGTAGAATTTTTTAAATTTAAAATGCGGACTTATTTAATTTGTCCGAAGAATCGTCACTATCTCAATAACAATTATTTTTTCAAACTTTCTTCAGGTACGTACCATAATACTTAAAGAAATGCGAATAAGCACTACGTTTTCACATTTGAAAAAGTAATCTTTACTGAACCATTAAAACGGCCACCATCTTGAACCGGAAACATAACTTAGAAACATATTTACGTACGGTCGAAATGCAAAATGGTCGAGCTAAAACAGGACTTCGCTACGCTCAGTCAATTTAGAAGCATGTAATAGAAAGCAACGTTTTCAAATTTACATTAATGATAAAATATTTGTGAGATTTATTTAGCGCCGTTTTTGTGAAAATTCATCTCAGGGGTATTTATTTAAGTCAATCTCCAGACGGTGTGTCCAATATCCAAAAAAATCATTCATTATTTTCAACCCATGTTCGATATCCATATTAAACGTCAAAATATGGCTATATTATATCATCAATTTACGAAAATTGATGTTTAAACAGTTCCTGTTATACGTATGTATAAAACGAAATGACTAAAGTAGAGAAATATTTAGAATTCACCTGTAAAATCGAAAAAAAAACCTTTTGTCAACTTTGCCAAATGATCTATTAAACATAAAAGCATTAAGGCAGCGCTATAAAAATCATTATGATAAAGGTTCAAACAAGAAACGGATAAATAAAACACATCGATTGAATAACGATCAACCACGTGACGCAGCTCGCAAATGATAGTGACAGATGCTTTCGTGATTGTGATCTATGGTTACATAACGAATATCTTATCAACATTATATCTTGAACATTCAAGGTGTTGTCATTTTTCGACGATTTCGTACCGTCCAAAAATCTTATTTCTTCTTTATTGGCAACTATCTGTATGGTATCGTAAGTATGAAAATAATGATTGTGTATATAAGTATCATGTTAAATGCTTATTAGGGAAGTTCTCTACGGCCGAAGGTTAGATAAGGACTATGGAGAAAGTGAAGTTAAAATTTTAAAGCCAAATTAATAGGTAGGTATTTCAATAATTTTTCTAAGAGAGATTTGATGGCAGAGGGGCTTCCTAGGTTTGTTCACCACCATCCGTCACTAGTATTTCGTGAAATACTGTTGAATATTATATTATTATTGGAATAAAGCTTATAACAAGTCCGTGTTAGGCGACGTGATAACTAGCTAACGGAAAATGAGCGAAAGTGTCGAGAAGAGGATGTCCCTACTCTCTACTACTTCCCACCAGAAACATAACTGGTAAGATTTCGAAAGTAAAAGTAATGATTCTAACTCATAACTTCATAAACAACAAAACGAATGAGATGAAACATTAAACATCGCGGAACTCTTTATAATACTTGGTTTTATTGTTAATTTGTTTCTACCTACATAAATATATAAAATATACATATATAGTTATTTAAGATTTTTCTTAAGGCTTAAAAAATTTATTTTTCTTTTTTACGTCTAGCATTAGTCTACCATTTATTTTGTACTTATACCCTATATGGGATGTGTGAGACTGCACTAACCTCCCCACATCCTAGAATAAAGAATTTATTTATTATTATTATTATTATCGAATGTTAGATTTAGTGTTTTCAAGTGATTCAAAAATAGTGGTTGAGAAATCTGACGAATTATTATTGCCTCTAGATAAACACCATCCACCATTAGATATTATCATAACAAATATGTCTGGAAGATCTCCAAACCTAACTACCACATCGTATAATTTCTCCAAAGCCGAATACCATAATATTAATGAGTACCTTACCTCGGTAGATTGGTCATTTTTAGACAACGAAAATAATTTAAATAATCAATCAGAACAATTTTACTCAATTTTAAATATCTCGATAGAGCGCTTTGTTCCTAGGGTCAACTTCACACCATCTAACTATCCCAAATGGTTTACGAGGGAATTAAAAAAAAACATATTAATTATAAAAAACATATCCATAGAATATATAAACATACCAGAAATCCTAATGATTACATAACTTTTACTAAATTACGTAAGCAGTGTAAAGAATTATCAATAAAATGCTATAGTGATTATGTAAGCCTAATTGAAAAAGAGGTACACCAAAATGTTAAAAAATTATGGAGTTTTTCTAAAAGTCAACAAAAAAATGATTGTGGATTTCCCAATAACATGTACTTAAAAGAAAAATGTGCCGACAGTATCGAAGGTATAGTTAATCTATTTGCTGATTCATTTAAAAGTGTTTACGACACAGATATTCGTGTCAATACGATTCCCGATATTTCAGTGGAAGAGGTATTAAATCTAAGCCAATGTTTCATCAAAAAAGAATCTATAGAAAAAGTCATAAAAGAATTAGATAGCAATAAATCTGCTGGACCGGATGGTATTCCTCCAATATTTTTCAAAACCTGTGTTAGTAGTCTGATATATCCTCTTTATAAACTCTTTAACAATTCTTTAAGTTCTGGTTCTTTTCCAGCTCAGTGGAAAAAGAGTTATTTAACCCCTATTCATAAAAAAGGAGATAAAAGCGATATATCAAACTATAGACCAATTTGTATAATGTCTGCTTTACCGAAATTTTTGAGAAATTAGTCCTAGATATCATTGTAAAACCTATCAACAACATTATTGTTCCTAACCAACATGGCTTCATCACAGGTCGCTCTACCTTAAGTAATTTAATGATTTATGAAAATTACATATCTGAATCTCTGGGTCTCAAACAACAAGTGGACAGTATATACACTGACTTTAGTAAAGCTTTTGATAAGGTTCGACATCACATACTTATTTATAAACTTCGATCGTTGGGCATCAAAGGTAAATTATTGAGTTGGATTGTTAGTTATCTTAGCCATAGGGTGCTTAGTGTTAAGATTAATTTTGTACAATCTTATATATTCGAGGCCACAAGTGGGGTTCCTCAAGGGTCCCACCTCGGCCCAATATTTTTCTTATTATTCATCAATGACATTGTTGACCAATTTAATGATCTAGAAGTTCTGCTATTTGCTGACGACTTAAAAATATATAAAAGAATACGAAATGTATCCGATTGTCAAATTTTACAGAGTAATTTAGAACAACTTCATCAATGGTGTGAACAAAATGCTTTATTTTTTAACATTCAGAAATGTCAAGTAATACGATTTTCCATAACTCGTTATAATATATTACATGAATATACATTAAATAATATTAAATTAATACCAGTATCACATATTCGTGACTTGGGTGTAATATTCGTTGAAAACTTGTCATTCATTGAACACATCAACTATATAACGAATAAGGCTTTAAAGATGCTTGGCTTCCTTTGCAGAACTTTAACCGATTTTAAGTCCATAGATTGTATGAGAACCCTCTATACTTCATTAGTCAGAAGTCAATTGGAGTATAATTCACCTATTTGGTCCCCTTTATATAAAGTTCACTCCAATAATATAGAAAGAGTTCAGCACAAATTTCTTAAGTACGTAAATTTTAAGCTCGGAATTCCTATTGATTACATTAATTATGTCAGTTTGATGAATCAATTGCATCTAATAACACTGTCTGACAGGAGAATTATTTCAGACCTGGTTGTGTTACACAGAGTCATTAACAACTTAATTGATAGTCCTGCCATCCTTGCCACTATTAAACTACATGTGCCGACTAGGAATACAAGGCAAAATATAACGTTATTCTGTAATACATACTCGACCAACTATCAGACACACTCACTGACCAATAGGATGCATGATCTGGGCAACAAGTATGGGGGTGTTATTGATTTATTTATTGACTCCATATATAGAATTAAGCATAATCTACATCAACACTTTGTTGAATCCTACAAATTAGAGTAGCTTTGGTAAATTAGTTTTAATGATTTGTTTTATATGTAATGTTGTTGTAATTTCTTTTTTACTTTATGTTATTTTTTTCCTTCTTTAAAATGGATTACATCTATTTACTGTCAATATCTCCTGTATAATACATATTCTCTTATTGTACTGCATCATGTATCACTTCTATGTAAAAGCCTTTTTAGGCGTATATATATATATATAAATAAATAAATAAATAAATTATGTAGAATCACTTCCCGAACATAGCATAGTTTTCCCCGGACACCCTTTATATATATAAAAACGCATTATCTCTGCAATGGAATGAGATATGAAGTGGAGTTAAAGTGACATAATGTAGTTTTTAACAGTAGCAATGTGGATTTCATGATTCCACATTTTACTCAGGAGATATTTTCAATTTGTATAGATATTTCAGGCGAGTAATTAATGCTTATAATAATTTGTTAACGATCTAAAAACCAAGTGTGTTTCTTTATTCTATGAGGGTAAACGTACGTAATAAAAATATGTAAGTAATCAGTTAGAACTTGCACGTCGAACAAAACGAACGAAATTTGTAATAGTTCTACGTCCAAAGCTGAACGTCTGAAGTCTCACGAAGAAGAGGAAAAATACTATGTAGAGAGAAGTTTGCAAATACAAGAAATGATGAATTGGGACAACTTACTTATTTTCGTCCACAGTACTAGCGTAAAATCCAATGATACCGTCCAAACTTCCAGAGTACTCGATGTCAATGTTATAATCTCCAGCCTTTAGTTGACTTTCAGGGGTGATAGTCAGTAGTTCGCGGTCATCATTGGACAAACTAAACTTTTCAACGACGGAGGTGCTGCCAGCCGTAGACAGTGTGATTTTCTCTATCGTCAGTCCATAGCTGTGTAAGACCAGCTCGTCCAACGCCTCGGATGCTGTAGCCGATATCTCCATGTGGCCTTGGAAGGTATTTTTCACCAGATCTGGATGAAGCCGGAGTTTGTAGTTCACGGGAATCATGCCTGTTGGAAGGCGGTAATAATCCTGAAAAAAATAATGGCCATAAATAAACATGTTCAGATTCTAATGGATTTTGGTTTAGCTGGAAAACATGTCGTGATTAAAAAAATTACACCAGTGAAAGCGACGGGTCTCTATACTCTCCATGTACCATGTGTTCAGATAGTAAAAAGTTTAGTGTTCACATCAGTTAGACTGTCCGTTGCGATGGTCTTTATCTTTTTAAAATCCCATTGGTCATACCTCCAATACAAATGAATAACTGGTCATTGACATTGACCATCAAAGATAGTCCATCAGCATATAAGCAGGTTTGCTTTCGAGGAAGTTATACATATGCCCTAGCCATGTGAGGAAAATGCTATTCAATGCAATATGTACGAACCTCACAGTAGACCTGTGGATTTGAATCTTTCCCCACTGACGCAAAATACGTCGATATCTGAAGAGATTTTGCTCATATACTCCTCCCTACCAGGAGAACCATTGGCAGTTTGTAGTCCTACAGCCTACAGCCTACAGCCCATAAGATAGAATAAGCTTTAATAACGCTGTCTTATATAGTCATCGAGAACATAGTGATCTACGTTCCAAAATAGCTAAATTATTCCCCCTACAACCTCCAGGGAGGCAGTCTAAAAAGTAGGTAGAGAGAGGCACACCCCTATTTTCTAAATTACAGGGAGTGTAATTCGATCACACCCAAAATACAGTTTGTTGGATAGTTTTAAGTTGACTAATGTTAAGTTGAATAGTTTTAATTTCAATAGTTTGTAGTTGCATTGTCTTAAGTTGGATAGTTTTAAGTTGGATAGTTTTAAGTTGGATAGTTTTAAGTTCGATAGTTTGTAGTTGTATTGTCTTAAGTTGGATAGTTTTAAGTTCGATAGTTTGTAGTTGTATTGTCTTAAGTTGGATAGTTTTAAGTTCGATAGTTTGTAGTTGCATTGTCTTAAGTTGGATAGTTTTAAGTTCGATAGTTTGTAGTTGCATTGTCTTAAGTTGGATAGTTTTTAGCTGATTATTTATCAGTGGGATTTTTTAAAGTTGAAGGTCATGGCTTCAAATCCCGACACTCGAAAGAAGATTTAGTTTGATGAATTTAAAAATATATAATATTCTTTCGGCACGTTCCAGAGAGGAAGATGCTCTCATAATATAATATCACACCATGTACACATTATTGTATACAATATACTAAATATTTACCTACCGTCGTACCGTCTAGAATACAGTGAAACACGCTCCACATTAAAATTGCCTAAACGATAAGGATTTACAAGTAAATCTAGTACAACCTTTTTAATAATTGAAATCACTTGGTGTTCGACGTTTACAGTCAGTTAGATTTGTGTAAAAAAGTGTAAAGTGAGCTGTGTAGTGATTAATAAAATAATCATAAAAACATTTCTTACATCTTAAACAGACTAAACACGCAGGCGCTAAGATCAAGTGTTGTCATTATATCGCCATTGGTCGTAAATGTCGTCATCTATCTCGCTATTGGCCGAAAGTGTCTGATTTTGGAACTGTGCCCTACGGATTGCGGCAAACAGGCGCTAGTCTGACAGGAGCAACTTATCTACTTATCAACTAAACATAAATAAATAAAAATAATAAATTTTATTATTATTCATCGTCATAAAAAAACACGCATAATGTTTAATTGTGAAGGATGCCAGCTACAAGCAAAAAATAATGATGTAATGACATGCTGTCAATGCTCGCTGAGTTATCATTTCCAATGTCTGGGAACAACGAAGGATAATTATCTGAAGCAATCGAAGAATTACAAAGCAACTTGGAAGTGCCCAGAATGTAAGGTGAAACAGCGGTCTACAGGAAGTAATGCGGAAACCCCTGTTCGCGGTAATAGTTCCACTGCACATAGTATGACCCTAAGTGATGAATCTAAATTAATGATGTCTCATATAGACCGTAAGTTAGATGAAGTTTTAAAAAATCTTAAAAACGAGCTATTTGTATACCTTAACTCACAAATAGTGGAAGAATTAGGGGACATCAAGGTCAAGTTAAGTCATTTCGATGAACTCAAAACATCCCTAGAATTCTTTTCCACGGAGTACGACAGACTGAACAAAATATGCAAAGAAAATGAAGCAGAAATTAAAAAACTTAATGCTGAGAATTTTCGTCTACAACAGAGCCAAGAGGTACTTATGAATAAATTTAATGATATCGAGCAGACGAACAGGAACTGCAATGTGGAGATCCAGATGGTTCCTGAAAAGAAGGATGAAGTTATCAAGACGTCAGTGCTAAAATTGTGTACTGCTGTCAACTACACATTAAAGGAAGATGATATTAAGTCCTGCCACCGAACACCTCATCATCCGAATGCCGTTCCAGGTTCTCGACCTAAAAATATTATTCTAGCTCTACCCAGCCCTCGTATACGCGACGAACTACTATCAGCAGTGAAAGCTTTTAATCGTAGGAATGCTGATAACAAATTGAATCGCCAACATCTTGGATTCCCGGACTCTTCCCCCATTTATGTATGCGAACATCTATCTCCACACAACAAGGATATACACGCAGCTGCTAGGCGCGCCGCCAAAGATCTTCGCTACAAGTACGTGTGGGTCAAGCATGGGCGCGTTTACTTAAGAAAAGATGACACTTCTGCTTCAGTGCTAGTAAAAAACAAGGATTCACTCCTTAAACTATCTCAGTAATCCTCCGTGTTTTAACTGATTGTATACATATGTCTTATAAAATACAAAATGGATCTGAAAATTTTCTACCAAAACGTTAGGGGAATTAAAACTAAAACAAATGACATAAAAAATGAAGTTATAATCAATAATTACGATGTAATCTGCTTCACTGAAACTTGGTTAAATTCATCAATATTCAATAATGAATTGTTTGACGAGCGTTACCTAGTTTTTCGGAGAGATCGGGAATCCACTAACTCTACATCTAGAAAAGGTGGGGGGGTATTAGCAGCAGTCAATAAAAAAATAATAACAATTCATAAATCATCTTGGGAAAGTGGTGGAGAAGATTTATGGTTAATGATAAAACCGCATGAAAATTCGAACTCATTCATCTACATGTGTGTACTATACATTCCCCCTAATCTATCTGTCGATGATTACTGTAATCGAATCAAAAATATTCAGGATATTTATTTGCAACACATTAATCCCAAATCTCAATTTATAATCATTGGTGATTTTAATCAACCTGAAATTAAATGGACACCTGACATAGCATATTATAAAAAAATACTAGCTCCATCTAATTACTCTAGTCACAAAGCTCACTGCCTTGTCAATTTGATCTCAGTGTGTAACCTTCACCAATTTAATCATTTACCTAACAAAAATTTTAATATTCTCGACCTTGTTCTATCCGATAAAACCAATATTAATATTTCAGCCACAGCTAACTTATCGAAAATCGATCACCATCATCCCTGTTTTGAAATAAATGTAAATTTAGAAAAAATGCAATACTTACAAGAAAATCACTCTCCTGTCAAACATAACTTCAAGAAAGGTAATTATGAAAGATGTTGTCATGATCTAACAAATGTAAATTGGATCTCACTTTTCAGCAACTGTCATCTCAACAATAAGGTACAGTTATTCTACAATATTCTATGGGAAATTATAGATAAACACATTCCAAAAAAAAAAACTCACATAAAAAATCACTATCCCAATTGGTTTAGCGAATCTCTAAAAATGCTCCTCAAAGAGAAAATTAAGGTTAGACTACGTGCTAAAAAACACAATAACCCAAGAGACTATGCCGAGTTTGCTACTCTTAGAAAAAGATCAAAAAAAATACTTAAAGAATGCTACACAACCTATATTAACCTAGTTGAGCAAGGGATAAAAGATAATGTAAAGACTTTCTGGGCGTATTCTAAATCATTGCGTAATACAAATTCTATTCCAAAAATAATGTATATGGATTCAATGTCTGCAAATAATGGACAGCAGATTGCCAACATGTTCTCTAATTATTTTGGATCAGTTTATACTCAGTCGAATCCCACATCAAATACTTTCGGACTAAATGCTGCTCTATTCAACCAATTTAGTCTTAGTAAACTTAATGTAAGCATGGGATCAATCAAATCCTGTTTAGAAAGAATTGATATACATAAAGGCCCAGGACCAGACAAAATACCTCCCTTGTTTGTCAGACGTTGCTCTAGCTCGTTGATTAAGCCACTTTTCATTATATTTAACGAATCATTATCTACAGGAACTTTCCCAGATTTATGGAAAAATGCACATATTGTTCCAATACATAAATCTGGTGATCAGTCTTTTGTGAAAAATTATCGACCAATCAGTGTTTTATCATGTTTTGCAAAAGTTTTCGAATCTATAATGTATAATTTCATATTCACACACTTTAAACCACAATTATCCATTAATCAACATGGATTTGTTCCCAACAGATCTATTAATTCTAATCTTCTTGACTTTTGTGATTACGTTTGCAATGCTTTTAACGAAAGAACTGAAGTAGATACCATTTACACAGATTTTAAAAAGGCATTTGATAAAGTAAACCATTCTATTCTACTACAGAAGCTTGATCGTATAGGTATCCACGGTGATCTATTAAGATGGCTTAAATCTTACTTGGAAAACAGAACACAGTTAGTACTTATAAATGGGTATGAGTCACCTCCCATAATTGTAACCTCAGGTGTACCTCAGGGGTCCAATCTAGGCCCTCTGCTTTTTTTAATCTTTATTAATGACCTTGGCCCCATGTTACGCTGCCGTTTTGTTTTATTTGCTGATGACCTCAAGATTTACCGTAAAATTTCCACTGATTCTGATCAAGTTATGCTTCAAGAAGATCTTTACACACTACATAGCTGGTGTACTCAAAATGATATGTTTCTAAATATTGATAAATGTTACATTATAACCTTCACTCGTAACAGAAGAAGAAAGAATCGTGCATATTTCATTAATAATGTTCAATTAAATGCAGTCACCACTATTAGAGATCTAGGAATCACACTTGATTCAAAATTTAAGTTTGATGTACATATCAGTGATATCACGAGTAAATCCTTGAAAATGATTGGTTTTATACATAGAATATCGAAACCATTTAAAAATACCCAATCCATTATAACCTTGTACCACTCGTTGGTCAGAAGCAAATTGGAATATGGTAGTGTTATCTGGAACCCACACTACTTGAAATATTCAAAAACTATTGAATCTGTACAAAAAAAAATTCTAAGATTGTTATCCTTTAAACTTGGACTAAGTTCCGTACTGCAGTCTTATGAGGAACGACTCCAATACTTTAACTTTACGACCCTGGATAAAAGAAGACAATTTGCTGACTTAATATGTCTACACAAAATTATTCATGACAAGCTTGAAGCAACTGATTGTGTGAGCAATATTCTTATTAAAATTCCTAATAGACGTAATCTAAGGAATCATAATATATTCCATCTAGAATTATTTAAGAACAATATTGCATACTTCAATCCATTATCTAGAATGTGTCGTCTGTACAATTCTATTGAGTGTAACAACATAGATATATATGCAAATAGTCTCACTTATTTTAAAAAGCAAATTAGCAATAGATTGTGAATGTTTGTTTGTTTTTTTTTTTATTTACTCTATTTGTTTTCTGTTTTTATTTTTGTTTCTTTTGTTTTTTGGATCATATATGAATCTGTATTTTTTGTTTTTGATATCTCTTTTTTTGCCTTTTTCACGTTTTGCTGTTTATATATTTTTTTGTTAATACATAGTGTATAATGACACTTAAACTGTGCATGATGTGAACATTTTTAAGTGGACTGTTGACATTTCCTTTTTTTGCAGCGCTTATCTAATGTTTTTTTTCTCATGTTAATAGTCTGTAAATGTTCCTCAACAATAAATAAATAAATAAATTATCATATGACATTTTCACAGTTGAAAGTATCATCTTGATTAATTTTTGGGTTACAGCGTTTCGGACAGCGTTACAATGTCCATCATCAACATCTGCACGGAGAAAAATTACCATTGCTAATTTATTAAGAATCTCTTCAAATTATTGGTAATCCGATTAAAAACGGGATTGCGGGCCTTATGAATGAATTAACATGTTTCATGATAAACGTTAAGTAAATTACTAATATATTATCATTATGATGTAGGAACACGTGTTCATGAAAATCCGAATATTTTTGTATTACAACGAAAATTCTTTGTATCTTCATGATTATATTTGCGACACTTCCACTTCCGAGTGGAAGGTACTCTGAGTATCGCCCTGGTGTAAGACCACCATTCAGGACATTGCTCTATTATGGTACTGCTCAAATTTGAACATTTGACACCTTAAAATCCACTATGCGGCCAGGCCTATACTACTCAGCCATGATATATTATCAAGGCAAATCGATAAAACATTCTTAAATGGATAATTTATTATTACTATTTTTTATGTGTATTTTTTATCTCAAGAGAGTTTGTAGAGTGTCTGTACAGTGTCAATGCAGGGGAGCTATGGTGCCACCCGGTTGGGCAGCGTTGTGGGTGCGGGCTGTACGAAGGGATTTATTTAATGTAAGTGTTCGGATTATAAGAAGGAGAAAAACAGATGCCGGTAGCCCATTCCACATAGGAGCCGTCTTACACAAAAACGAGACGAAAAAGCGGCCCGTTCTCATGAAGATTAAGTGTGAATGGGTGTTCCGCTCGTGTGAGTCGGGTTTCACGCACGTGCACCGGTGCGCCGGGGATCAATGGTGCTAGCACATGGCGTCTGTGCATCAGAGATGTCATTCAGAAGGACCGCCCTCCTTCGCAGAATCAAGTCGGTTTAACAAGTATGTTAAGTTGTGGGGCTCCAGCCCAGAGGTGGCTTCCAAATTCAATTATTCAGCGTACTTGAGATATATTAATAAGTGCCCCTGAGGTGATATCTCACAAAAGCGGCGCTATACAAATTGTTCAATAGATAAATAAATATTATATCAATAAGGCCCGTTAATTTATCGTAACAGTTAAAATCGATTTTTCTCCGTGTGCCCTGATGCTGGTCGATGGACACACACTGTAACCAGTAACGCTGGCTAAAGAATACGCAAGCAGAAACACGGCATAGTAACCCAAAAATTAATCACAAAAACATCGTTATTATTCTCTAAAAAAGTTACTTATGAACCATTCGAAAAGGTACCTGAATAACTAGCCATTAAACTAAACACAATATTTTTGAAATTTAAAACAGACACCGAGTCTTGGATCATCAGCCAAGACAGATCCAAGATCAATTTTTTTATAAAAACCCCTTTATAAGTATGTACTCCATCTAGATGCTGATTAACCTCTGTCATAAAATGCAATGAAACATTATATGTATCAAATAATATGTAAATACTAATTTATGTACCCAATATGTCTTTCTCGACATAGGTATATCCTACTGAGACAGATATCGAAAAACACCTGTAAAAAAAAAAAAAATAAATAAGCTGGAAAAAGTCATAGGATCGTTACCCGCACAATATGTATTTGTAATGGTAATTAAATTATTATCTATCGAAATGAGGCGTCTACCTACCTGCATATAATTCTTAATTATAAGGTCAATGTTATTATTCAATAATTAACTACTCGGAAAATCCCTCTAATATCAAATATTTGTTTAAAAACTTTTCGGCTTATGACTTTGTATGAGCGAGAACAGGGTTGTCCAAAACTCGGCCCACGGGCTGAATGTGGTTGAATGAACGCCACAATACAATGTAAGAAGTAGAGTTGATCATTAAGAGGAAGAGTAGTATGATAGCCTACGGCAGAAATGCTATTTAAACGATTTAAAAGCGTAAGCAAAAATATCGTATTTACCATTTGATCGTAAATAATAAAATCATGTTAAATTCGATAAGATTATGTATTTGTAAAAAGCATTAACTTTGGGGCTCGTCATAATGTACAATAAAAACACGTAAATTAAAAACAAATGTGTGTGTTTTTTATTGTACTCGGTCTTAAAATGACCGTAATTACAATTCGAATGTAATTTTACTTTAAAAAGATCGCGTATAAGAAAATCATCGCTCAAATCAAATTATTAAATTTAGGAGCAGACAGGAGCATGAACAAGAAGGAGTTTTATTAGAATATTGCTATAAAGACTAACCACTATTGTGAAAACCTGGTGTCAATATCTTCAAGACGATGAGTGAATTTTTTGCGTGGAATAGCACACAGCATTTTTTTTTAACATTCACCCCACACAAGAGGCCCTGAGGATAAAATAATTTCCCGCAGGGCCTATGTCATCTTTGGGGTTGCTGAGTGAAAGGTCTTTTTAAGGAAAGGAAGGAAAATGTTTGAGGGATGGGTAAGAATATAGGGATGTGTGTGTCCAGGAATGACTGACTTATGATCTATCACTCGCGCTGCGTTGCAAGGCAATGGGTCAAGAGAGACCGGTTGGAGAGGTCAAAGGATCCTCCCAAACCAGACTCTCCTCTCCCGATCCGGCATGCTGCCAAGCGGGTGGGCAGATGCGTACTGAACACACCTCACTCGATGAACCCGGGCACCCCCGCTGAATCACCAAACGTAGCGAACCACTTGGGGTGACCTATGGCAGAGGTGTTAGTTATCCGATAAATGGTTCCCGAGGCGGCGGTACCAAAACCCGCCTCCAAAATTGTATTGCAACTGAAGAGAAAAACTCCAATCTTCTATTTGATTGAAAAAGTGAAAAGGCTGTTTATATACTGTGTATATAAATATATAATGCGTAATATACCTAAACTTTGTAAAACCAGCATTTCACACGATAACGGTAAGTATTGAAATTTAGGTATTTTTCAGCATGCAGTGTAGGTACAGAACATTATCTCGTAAAATAAATAAATGCTTACACATAACAAATTACAGCAAATCTTTTTACTATAACATATCAGACAAGATACTATTATTTGCTTACGATCATTTGGTTATGATCATTTGATTATGATCATTGAAGAGTAAAGCTGCTGCCACACGCAAAGCTCACATCAAAAGTTAATGTACAGCGCATCATCTTTTCTACCGACACACGACGCTATCAAATATTTCTTCCTATGGTAGGAGAGGGGGTCAGTTGAATTCGAGAGCGGCCGAGGAACATAATTTCATCTGTCAAAGTGACAACTTTACTTACTGACAGCTTGAGCACGTTTTAACCTCTCCGTCGAATCAGGAAATTCGCAGTTCGCACGCCGATCGACGAAAGCGACATATAATAAATTATTGTAAAATAAGCTCACGTCGATTTCCAAAAATGTCGAAGGCAAAGGCGGCAAGGACCAACACCAGGGCAGGGAACGAGAAGAGAGCACGAGAGCTGACGAGAGCAAACCAGATTACCCAGGAAAACAATTGAAAACAATCAACAAACGAACAAACTAGAAGCTTCTCTATGTAGGTATCAGGCCGTCCAACTTTATCAAAAAACCGAATGATATTACCATATAAACATACTGAGTTAAAAATATGATTAATTTTGAAAGGGCGAAAATTTGTTTACTTCAAATTCAAATATTGATTTTTTTTTTTTTTTTTTTTTTTTTATTGTTGATACATTTTTTTTTAGAATATTTCATATTTCAATTCAGTAATGTTGGCCTCACTGGGTTGTTTACCCGTGCTGAGGCCCCCATTTTATAATTTAAGAATTTATACATTTAAAAAAAAAAAGAAAAACAACATTAAAATAAAGATAAATTTAAAATAAAAATAAAGATTAAAATTTAAAATATAATTATAACACTAAAAGAAAAATATCAAAAGAGAATGTAAATCGGCATTTATAATGATATATGTGTTTGTGCGTGTTGCGTGTTTTATATATTTTTTTGTGTTGCGTGTATATGTTTTATTCTTTTATGTTATAGAATTTTGGTAATATTGTCTTTTTGTTCTTTAATCCATTTTTTTATTTTGTGTTTGAATTTATTTTTATTTTCCTCAATTTTTGTTTCAAGTGGAAGACTGTTGAATGCTTTAATAGCGTGGTATTTATGGTGTCTTTGTCCAAAGGTAGTGTTTACCGTCGGAGTTTTTATGTTTTCTTTGTATGCTTGTCTGACCGGTCTATTAGTGATATTTTGTGTTTGTTGGGGTTTGTTTTTTTGGTCGAAAATGTAGTTTAGTAGTGTTTTAACATATAATTGGCGTATATCAAGTACGTCACAGCTTTTAAATATTTGGTCTGTGTCGGTTAGTTTATGTTTTTTGAGTATTACCTTTAATATCGTTTTCTGTGCGATTTCTATTTGAGCGATAGCTGCGTTTGTTGCTCCTCCCCAAGCAATTATTCCATATTCTATTATTGATTGGCATAGTGCATAATATATTGTTTTCAATTGTTTTATTTTATATATGTTTCTTATGTTTAGGAAAATGTGTATTGTTCTGAGGAGTCTATTTGTGATTTGTTTGATGTGATGTGCCCATCTAAGATTATGGTCAATTACGATTCCTAGATACTTTATTTGTTCTGTTTTTTCTATAGGGGGGCAATCGCAGATGTTGGTGTTTATGCATTCGTGTATTTTTATGGTGTTTGTATTGTTTTTTGGCTGTCCTGTGTTAGTTATGCTGTACGTTGTGAATTTTGTTTTCGATATGTTTAGTGTGAGTGTATTTGAGTCCAACCATTTTTTCACTTGCGTGATTCCTAGATTCGCTATGTTATAAGCCTTATTCCAATCCTTAGATTTAAATAGTAAAACTGTGTCGTCTGCGTAACTAATTATTTCTCCATCTATTGTCATGCTGCAAAGTTCATTTATGTAAATTATGAAAAGAACGGGCCCTAGTATGCTTCCTTGTGGAACTCCGTGTGTAATCGGCAGTGGTTTGCTAGTATAGTTATTAATTTTGACTTGTTGTGTTCTGTCGCTCATGTAACTTTTTAATAGTTGTAGTTCTTTGTCTTTGATACCCATATTTTCTAATTTTTTAAAAAGTGTTTTGTGGCATATTGAATCAAAAGCTTTAGCCAAATCTAAATATATCGCTATGCATTTAAACCCTTGATCTAAGTTGCTATGTATATAATCTATTGTACTTGCTAAAGCTTCTTTTGTGCTTCTTTTTTCTCTAAAACCATATTGTTTGTCCGAGATTAATTTGTTTTCTTCCAGGTATTTTATTATTTGGTTTTTTAATAGTCTTTCGAAAATCTTTGATAGAGAGTTTAACAAAGTGATTGGTCTATAGTTAGTTATTTCCATTTTATTTCCGGATTTATATATAGGGATTACCAGTCCTTTTTTAAGAGTATTAGGAAAGCAGGCATGTGTTATGCTAAGGTTGATTAGGTGTGTTATAGGTTTTAATATTTCATTTTTTATTATTTTAATGCAATCCGTTGTTATCTCATCTAATCCAGGAGCAATCTGGTTTTTTAATGTATTTATTATTTTGTTAATTTCCATTTCTGAACTTGTTTTTAATATAAATCTGTGTTGTGTTGGTTGGGTATCGATGTTTGATCTGTTTGTTTGTGTTAGTGTGTTTGTGCTGTGTTTTTTACGATTCGCTAAAACTTTCCCTATAGTTGCAAAAAAGTTATTTGCGTGGTTTGCCATCATTTCTATATTTGTTTTGGCATCTATTTTTTTCGAGTTAATATTTAGATGTTCGATAGTATTTTTTTGTTTGTATTTTTGTGTGTATGTAACTTCCTTTAATATTTTCCATATTTCCTTTGGGTAATTGTTTGCTTTTTTAAGTTTTTCTTTGTAGTACATCTCCTTAGCTACTCTAATAATTTTAGTGCATATGTTTCTATATCTTTTATAGTAATTAAGTTGTTCCATGTTATACGGTGTTTGTTTAATTTGTTTGTGAATTTTGTCTCGTTTACGAATACAGTTTAATATTCCTTGTGTTATCCATAGTTTAATTTTTTTTGCTTTGTGTGTAAGTTTTATATGTTTTATTGTAGTGTAATTATTTATTTCTTGCGTTAGCGTGTTTGTAAATGTATTCCAGGCTTCCTCGACATTATCTATTTGGTATAATGTATTCCAGTTTATATTTTGGAGTTTTTCTTTTAAGTTTGAGTAGTCAATTATTTTTTTTGTAAATATTTTATGTTGTTTCGAAGTAGTGTTTCCGGTGTCTATTGCTATCACATTCATGTAGTGATCAGTGATTGTGCTTTCAAGTACTACTGTTTTGGTTTTTAGTTTTGTCTTGATCATAATATGGTCTATGCAGCTTTTAGTGTTTTGTGTGACCCGTGTTGGGACATTTATTACTGGCTCCAGTCCGTGTTGTGCTAGTATTGCTAGGTATTCTAAGTTTTGTGGGTGTCCGTTTTGTAGAATGTTTATATTAAGATCTCCTATGATGATGATATTTTTGTATTTGTTGAGATCATTTAATGTATTGTTAAGATCAGTTAAGAAATTTGTGATGTTGTTTTTGGATGGAGATCTGTACATAGCTAGGATACATGTTTCTTTTCCATATGTAATTTGTATGCATTATATTGATTATATTTATATTTTAAATATATGTTAAGTATGTTTTCCAAATAAAGTTTTTTTTTATGTTTCTAAATTTACTAGCACACATGACGATATGAGCTAACATAATAAATAAGAAATGCATTATTAGGCTGCTTATGTCATGGCTGTCAAAGGGAACACGGAACTTAGTTGGTAGCTCCGTAATTAAAATGACCCCCTCTCCTTTTTACGGCGGAGAGGGGGACGTATAACTTTTCAAATATCGCGTCGGGAGCGGTTACGTAAAATAAATTCGGTTAGCGAAGTTCAGAACCACACATATAGCGCGTTATCTTTTTACGTGTGTCGGGTCTGTATGGGATTGTATGGCGAGCGCTATTGTGCTTTATATTATCTGTTGATGTGAGCTTTGCGTGTGGCAGCAGCTTAACGATCATTTAGTTACAAGAATTTGAGGGTTACGATCATTTGATTATGATCGTTAAAGAGTTACGATCATTTAGTTACTATAATTTGAGGGTTACGATCATTTGAGAATTACGATCATTTGATTACGATTATTTAATAACGATCGTTTAACCCATAACCATTTAATTGTAATGGTTACTGTAATCACTGCTTCTAAAATCTTCGTTAGGCATCTTATATCATGTAGTAAGTGCTATGGAAAATTGATCTAATTTACGATTTAGGTAATTATTAAGTATAGGTCGGTGGCCGAGTTGACATCGCGCTTGGGTCTCACTCGGGCGTAGTGTGTTCAATTCCTCGGCTGGCTAAGTCCTCCATCACAACACAAGCAACATTTTCAGCTTACTGTGGTGGTAGTAGGAGATTTTCAAATATTTTCAGGTTATTCGTAACCCGGGAATGTTTGTCTTTCTTTAAAAAAAAAAAAAAAAATTAACTTTACTTACAACTACAATTTTTAATACGCATTTAAAAAAACAATCATTTGATTCAACTTAATGACAATAAACAACAACTTTTTGCATTTACGATTTTGCTAAATATTGATATTTAATATAATTTACGTAAATAATAATTTAAGAGAAAATTTGCCAGAAGTTCGCGCATAATTCGCGTTTGTTTGTAGGCAGTGAAGAAAACATGAAACACATAATCGGCATAATAGACAATTATTCGGGATCGCTGGCCACACACCCAAATTTGGTCCCAAACATCATATGAACTTGGTTTCCTAATATTTAAAGAGTTACTACGATTTTTTGTTTAGGATAGGATAGGTTAGGTAAGGTTGGGTTATTATTGGTTAAGTTGGGTTAGGATAGGTTAGGTTGTCGCATTTTCACGTTCATTTTGTTGCTTCACGGCTATTGACGTATAATACATCTATGTTCACTTCTTATAATTAACCAATTCAACTCAAGTATTCTTATAAATTTTCAAATTGTAGGTACCTACTTAACACAATGTCACGTGTGCGCTAGGCCATCTAATAGTATTATTGTCCCAGCGTCTGGACGATGTAGGCCCTGTGATTGGTCAAATTCAAATTGTGTTTAAATAAGACTTTAAAGATTAAGACACGATTTCATACTGAAATAGAATCGCCACATGTAATACGATATTTCTTCCAAAAAAATCGTTTCTGCTCATACAATTTTTGGATAATATCGAAGAAAATATGTTTTAGAAAGTTCATGATCCATTGGATTAATTACATTACAGTGAAAAATATCCACAGTTACGTGATTATGTTTGACGTTTATAAAAAATCACGCCTTCCTTATTCAATATGGCCGATACGCATGGCTATGGATGGCCGACAGAGTGCACCTCTGGCGCTTTAAAAACGAACCAAATGAATGGCGCTAATATTTAAATATGCAGCTCACAATATTTGACTACTTACGAATAACAAGCATTTAATAAGATTTCTTTTGGAAGCTTATCACTTTGTAATGGCATTTTTCATTATTATTTATATTTTTTTTGCTTATTAATTATATCTGATTTTATATTGACATGTTTTCTAATTTCAAACTTATTTATTTGCGATGCTTTATAGGAGTTAGTATACATTGAAGTCAAAAATTAAATATAGATTACAATTGGAAAGAAGAAGTGGAAGGAGGGAGGAGGGGTAAGAGTGGCCGGAGTTTTATCAGAATTAGGAATTACAATATCGTTAGACGGGAAAGACCAGTTGAGTGGGAAAATATTTAAAAGAGGGTTTATAATTTTTTTTGCTTATTAATTGTATCTGATTTTATATTGACATGTTTTCTTATTTCTAAAATTTCAAAATTATTTATTAGCGATGCTTTATATCCTGAGTGAAGTATTTTAAGACCTGAATTTTTATCGAAAGTGTGATCATTATTCAAAAGATGATTTTCAAACTCAAATTCACTATTTCCATTTAGAGCCCTGCGATATTCTTTAGTTCTGACTTCAAAGTTTCTATTGGTTCTACCTTTGTAAAAGAAATTACAATCATCCCAATTGAGTTTTTAAACTCCTGATTTTTTTGTTTGAATTTTGCTATCTTTATTATTAAGAATATATTTCTTCATTGTTATTAGTGTAAAACGCCAGATGAATAGTACTAGAATTGTTTTTATATATAATTTTAGAAGTATCGTTATCCACAAACAGAATTCTACGCCATTGTTTATTTCTATCTTTAGAAAGACCGTTTGAAGAGAATATGTTTAATTTTTTTTATTTAGTATTTCAACTATCAATTTATTAGAATAACCGTTATTAAATGCTATTTGTCTTATGAATATATTGTTTTATGGATATATTCTATTTGTTTTTTTCAGGTCTTAAAATACTTCACTATAAATAATTTTGAAATTTTAGAAATGAGGAAACATGTTAATATAAAAGCAGATATAATAAACAAGAATTTTTTTATAAACTCTCTTTTAAATATTTTCCCACTTAACTGGTCTTTCCCGTCTAACGATATTGTAATTCCTAATTATTATAAACCCAGCCTACTCTTACCCCTCTCCCCTCCTTCCACTTCTTCTTTCCCAATTGCAATCTATATTTAATTTTTGACTTCGGTGTATACACAATAAAATGTAAACATTATATTTATTTATTTATTGGACAATTTGCATAGCGCCGCTTTTGTGAGATATCACCTCAGGGACGCTATATTGTAATAATCTACCTTTATATATAGATTTTTACCCTCCTGATAAAGGTGTATATATAATCTAACTTTAAACTTTATTAGATACAGTAACATTTGTAGGTAAAGAATTACCACCAGTTGGAGTAAAATTAACACCTTTTTAATTAAACCGACTGCTAATCTCATCGCACAATTACCCTCCTTTTATTCATAAACACGGGTACAATTAATCAATATGTAATAATCTATTATTTAAGTCAACTTTGTTATAACTATCTTTAATTGTGACAAACTAAACGATATTGATTAAACTTATAGACATTGACGGTTGTAACACATATTTAAGCACTTCAAGTCTCCTATGAGCTAATTATATTAGGTACGATAACAGTTAATATCAGTTGTAGACATGTAGTCAATAATAGTGTTTCATTTGAAATAATCCATCACAAATACGTAAAATTTCATTTATCCAAACAACTGTCATTCTTATTATGCGTAAATTTAGCATGTTATTATTAATTAACTCCTTCCTGTTCCGTGTTTTAACAATATATATACTTACCCTCTCTCTGTGAATGTCCTAATATCTATCTATTTAATGTAACTGTTGTTAATATCACTTAAAATGGGCGAAGCCCAACTAAGAGCCGCCCGCAGGGCCTAGCAGAAAAAACCCGCGGAGCGGGTTTTTAACTGCTAGTCGATATTACTATAGTCCATGGTCATGTAATAATATGTACAAATGTACTCTATTTTATTATTCTGGATGCGGCCCGGGGGGAAATATTTACTAATAGGTACCAAACTCGGGTTGGACGTTCCTGAGTAGGTACCAACCAAGAATAAAAAATAAAAATAATAATACTATTTATAAGTAATACAGGTAAAGTTGCATCTTTTTGTTAATTAATTGCGAAAAATAATGTATTTTCGGCTGACAATGAAGACAATATTAGCGATTCCTAAACGAAAATCTGGAACAGAAAAGATACGGTCACATCTAGGACATGTATTGTATTGCCTATTCTTTTATGATCACGATTTCAGTCGATAATTTAATTTTTTTACGCCATCTAGGAGGCATTTACTGAAAACTTTTGAGTGCTTAGTTTGCTTTGCATTGACAATTTTTAGTACTAAGTGTTACTAGTAAAACTTATGGCAAAAGAGAAAACTTTTATTACGGTATTAATTGGCTTGCGTCTTAGCTAAAAATTTCGTATTATAACCTTGTTATCACGGTAATTAGCGGAACTACAGGTAGATATAATCTTATTTGTTGTTATCATAAGCTCCTTTACGTAAAGCCATTATTTTAAGCAAGCCAAAAATCAAAAGCGATCTACAAAAGCCATAGAAAATGTTTAACAATTTAAAAATGTATTAACTAAACTTGATCATGTCGTTAGCAAAGCGGGCGATTAAAGCGAAAACTTCTTTTATGAATTTTAATGGTTTGCGCCTTGGATATTTTTCAAATTTAATTAAGCTTTATGAAATGACTTCGTCAATACATACATGCTTGTATTGTATCGGTAATTTGCGCTAAGCATTTTATTAGCAAGCCAAAAAGGAAAATAAAATGCTCTAATGTATTTACCATTGATAGAGTTTGGTTTTTGCCGTCGATGTTATATCCATTTCGTGATCCCTCCTAATGAAAATAAAAGAAAATAATCCATCATCAAGAAAAGTTGTTACAAGTCATGTACCATAATATTTTTAACAGGTTTGGTGAAAAAAGTGTGATAAAAAAAAGGTTTTGCTAGTTCCGTTATCCAGCGAGTGTGGAAGGGTTTCGGGATACCACTTGCTAAAAAATTTTTTTTCCAGAAACCAGTTGATAAATGCTTTGAATACGTTAAAAATTATTAAAGTTTTATTAGCAGCTGCAAAACTACACCTGTATAAATAATACAATCAAATGCTTTTTACAAGTTGTTGCATTCTTAAGAATGTTTTCTGGTCACAAATTCAACTCAGCGATATTATTTAAATCAGAAAACCTCTTTTAACGAACTTTTAATAGCTTAACGTTCCCTTGAGGGGGAATTTGACAATACTCCTGATAGCTTATCTATAGGATAAAGTTTTTTTCCCCAACCGCTCCCAACCGTCTGGAGCCAGTGAGACTATGGGTTGTGTCGTGTGGCAGATTTTCTGGTTTGATCACCAAACACGGCAAAAGCTATTTCAAGTAACGTTTCATAGTTTCATAGATAGTAGAAAAAATTCGTATTTTGGAATCAATTCATAAAAAAAAATTTTTCGGCGCAAACATTGCTAACGCTAATTTTATCTACTAATTTTAAAAAGGTGTACAGAAAAATCAACTTTGGTACATGTCTCTCTCATAAGGATAACCCCCATCAACGCCGGGTACACGTCAGCCAGTACCTTAGGCCGGGTTCCCACTATGCCGGACCGGCAGATCTGCCGGAAACCGGACACCGGACAAGAGTGTTCACATTACACCGGAGCCGGATAGATAATGGGAGGACATCGCTTCAGGATTCGAAAGAAAAGCCAACTTTCCTCACTGTGTTGGAGCAGTAGATGGCAAACATATTAGAATTTTGAAACCAGCCGAGAGTGGTTCTATGTTCTTTAATTACAAGGAATATTATTCTTTTGTATTAATGGAAGTTGTTGATTCAGAGTACCGTTTTATTTTTATTAGTGTGGGCTCATATGGCAAGGAATGCGATTCTACTATATTAAAGGATAGTAAATTACCGTTTAAACTAATAATAATAATAATATTTGGCTGATTTATATAGCGCCGTTTTCGTGAGAAATCACCTCAAGGGCGCTGTAGAAATATATTTCTTAAATAGTTAATACTAGAACTACTGACTTATCTCTAAGACTTATATCTATTGACTTACGACTAAGGCCTATAACTACTATATTAACGACATATATACGAGTATTTACATATTTAGCAACTTACAACTAAAATTAATATTAACAATCTAATCTTACTAACGCCAGAAGAAGAAGGAAGTTCTATTATATTAGGGTATTTTTTATTGTTAGCTGGATATATATATTAAACGAATGAAATTAATGAATAAAATCAATCGTCAATCTTAAACGCATTTAGATGATTCATCTGCCACCAATTAAACCGATTGACTTGTTATGTTCCCGCTGATATTGTCCATTATCCATTGGTAGGCAAGTCAATAGAAAAATTGAATGAACGGAATCGCTAGATAATGTAACAATTACAGTATAAAAAAAATGAAAAAAAGAAATATTTGGATAGAATGACGGATTTATGAAAATGAGAGTCTGAAGGCTTTAATCTCCTACGTCCGTATGGAGGTACACATTTGAATACTGATAAAAAGATTTAAACGAGCAGAGCGAACACGTCTACTTTCTTCAAAAAATGCGAGCCGATGACGAGAGGGGAGCCCGGAGCACGGGCGCGGCGAGCGGGGACAGCCGGATACCGGCACAAACTCGTTCACATTACTCCGGTCCGGTGGTTCTACCTGCACTTTCGCAGTGACAAAACGCTCGGTAAAAATGCCGGGCTCGGCAAAAATGCCGGACCCGGGATAATGTGAATAGCTACATATAAATTGTACAGCCACTAGCCCTTCCGGCAGTTTTACCGGCCTGGCAGATCTGCCGGTCCGGCATAGTGGGAACCAGGCCTTATAGTATTTTTAATGATTAAAATGAATAGAATAAAATTTACTTGCGACCTAACTAATAAATATTTTCAAAAGGTAGAAAACTCGGCTAACTTATACGGTATGTAGCCACTCGAGTTTCCAATGGTAAACTCGGACTTATAAATAGATTGTAACTGGAAATATACATTGTACTTTGGATAAGCTATCAACAGGAAATACCCTCTGAAAGAAAAATTGAAGGTTTTCTTATCGTTTCGCTTGAGCAAAATAGAAATAAAATAAATAAGTTTCTCAATAAAAAATATAAATGTAAACTACAAAAAAAAACATTTTTCAATATAAATGTATGAACGCGTAAAGGAAACAACTTTAAAAAATACAATATTTTAGCTAAGATTTTCTGTGACAGTTTCTTTGATTAACTTTTTTGCTTTGTTATAAAATTATTTACAAAATAAATAAAAACCAGTTTTGTGCTTGAAATCGAACGTTTCTAGACTCCGTTTGTCAAGCGATTTTAATGCCTATTACCTACAATATAAGGTATACCAAGAATATACACATGTTTGGCTTGTAGCTTCCTCTTAAGGGCCCACTATTCGAATTTCATCCAATTTCCGACATACTTTCCTTAAAATTTTGAAGTTTTTAAGCTCTTAAAAAAATATATGTTATTCTTTAAGATAGTATCTATTTGTTCCAAAAGCCGAAACGGTAATTATTTGAAATTCCCTCGATAGAAATAAATCGCAAAGTATGCTCCGAAAAATATTATTAACACGTTTATTTCTGTTATTTTACAAGTTATATGTATGAAAAAAATCACAATGCTTCTTTTAATGCTACTCAATAGACCCCATAAGTAATTTTTGCTATTTTTGAAATACGCCGTGATTTATTAAACATTTTCACAACTGTCGCTTACGCCTATTGCTTTTAAATCATATTTATTATAGCGCGCTCGCTCCGACTTGCAGATTAAACTATCTTTCTTTGAGAAGTTCATTCGCCAACTCGAGGGCTTTGGGGGCAGACGTGTCGTTCATCGTTCTATGATCTACAGACGTGCGATTACGTGCAAATATTTGAATTTATAAAGATAATTTTTACGCGTGTAAAGTTTATGAGTTAATAAATATTGTTTTTTCAAAGATGGGAAATACACGAAAGATATCCCGTATTTCAAAGAAAAAATGTTATCTCATAAAATTATATCCTATCTAATAGGTGAGAAGAAAAAAATACAATTTTTGATTTATAAGCTTATATTTATTATAAACGATAATTTACTATAAAAATTAATAATTCATATTTTTATTTATGTATTGTGTAGTAAAAAGTTATTATTTTTTTTTTCAGAATAGGTACTTTGGGAAATAAAACTAATTCCAATGCATTAGAAATTACGGGGTAAATTTTTATTAATTTAATTTTCTTGTTGTCTTGTCTCTTTTCTTGTTCCTATACGATCGTGATTTATTTGCGAATTAACTTTCTACGTACACAAATACACACGTCACTTTACATCTGCTCCTTAGAGTAATATTACTCTAAGATCTGCTCTAATGATTCACAATGCAACGATGTCCGAAATATAATATAATATGTAATAATAATATGGGCCACCTGTTTCAAATAACAATACTCGAACTTGGAATCCAGAAAAATAATGAACGGGCCAGCGAAAAAAGCTATCGAAAGTTCTGAAACTGTGGGGAATATAATTAAATAAAATAAAATACTTTTTTGTTTTAAAACCACGATATTTATTAATTTAAGAACCGACCGGTTTCGCTTTACTTAAGCATCATCAGGGTACAAATTAATACTAAACAAAAAGTACATAATGTGTGCATATATATAACAAAATATAGAGGGAGACAACATGATACAAATATAAGCAACACAAAGACGGTCATAAAATACATTAACATAAGTGCACAAGTAATGGAAAAACCGCTAGATAATTATGTAGACTAATGGGTTATACGAATAAATCGGGAGAAACAAAACATCAACTGGCAAGGTGGTAAGGAGGTAAGGAGAACTGGGAATTTTTTATGGGTTTATTGGAAACAGACTTAATATTGGACTACTTGATATGTCTAATTGATTATTAAGTATCTGACTTTTGGTTTTTACAGCTTTTTTAATTTCTAGTGCCTCTAAATTGTTTAGTCTGTTACCATGCCCGTTTTTATGTAAGATGTTAGCACCGGTTCTATGACAGAATGTATGATCTTTATCGATCAAATGATTTGCAAATTCGGAAAAACCGTTATTATTGAGGTTTTATTGATGTTTTGTTTTTCCCGATTTATTCGTATAACCCATTAGTCTACATAATTATCTAGCGGTTTTCCATTACTTGTACACTTATGTTAATGTATTTTATGACCGTCTTTGTGTTGCTTATATTTGTATCATGTTGTCTCCCTCTATAATATATTTGTATCATGTTGTCTCCCTCTATATTTTGTTATATATATGCACACATTATGTACTTCTTGTTTAGTATTAATTTGTACCCTGATGATGCTTAAGTAAAGCGAAACCGGTCGGTTCTTAAATTAATAAATATCGTGGTTTTAAAACAAAAAAGTATTTTATTTTATTAAATATGTCAAACCACAAAGTGATTGCTTTCTACAATAATATAATTTAGTTCAGTGATGTTATTTTTTATGTCGGAAGGAGGCCCTGAAGAAAATAATTTCTCTCAGAGCCTGTGTCATCTTTGAGAATGCTGTATAGAGGGTCTTTTTTGAGGAGGAGGGAGTGAACCTGTCCTGAATGTCAACTGTACAATTTCTTCCCAGAATTAACTTTATTGTACGTTTTTTGACTAACCGTACCTTGGTGTTCTATTTTCAATAAACTCTTTAATTATGTTTCAGATGTGAAATCTATACTCTGCTACAGAATGTTTTGCCCAAGTCTTGTAAAGATGCAAAGGCACGGACGTAACAATAAAATCATTTGAGCCCTTTACTGTTATTTAAAAGGTCACTTGAAGTGCAGTTATAATCAATGATTTTATTTTTTTTCTAGCTTCCACGAATAATTTGAAAAGGCATTATCTAAGGATTATACTCTTAAGGAGAATATAGAAAATGTAGAAAGGTGAAACGGATTTAAGATTTTCGATGAAATTATTGTGTTGTGAAATATTTATTTTGTTATTTATAACTTTATTTTTTTTTACAGTTTTACCGTACGCGGCCTTGTTGTAGAGTGGTATATCTAACTGTCATGGAAAGTTTTTTTCTGAGCTTTAAGAGAAAGGTTTCTTAAAGATACTGGAGTTATTCTAGGGCTATGTTAGATTTTTAACATCGATCACCGTAATGCTTGCCTTCCTGAATAAATCTAATTTTATTTAATCATTTACGGCCAAGATGTTTTTGACAATGGTGTGTTTTTATCTTTCTGTATTCCAATCATTTAGCTTGGCTTCTAGGGTTGTGCCCCAGTATTGCTTTTTGGAGACTGTAAACGGATCTCTCGGCATTTAATGAAACTGCAGCAGAACAAAGGCTGTTGCTATATTGACGTTCATGGTATGTTTTGCTCAGATTGACGATAAGGTTTCCAGATCCGCATTTCGCTCGAAGCATGTTTAGGGCAATAAGTTCATAGTTTAGGGTTCTTTCACCGTATTTATGGGAACATTTCAGAACCACCAATCTTTCATTTTGAGTGAATCTTGTGTTTGTGATTAAATTATATTTGACAATTTAAACAAATAATATTTAGAGAAGTTAAAAATAAAATTGAAAGTTCACTGAAAGCTTAAACTATTAAAAGTAGTAATTTCATAAAAATGTAAATAAATAGAGCCCCTTTCACATTTTAGAATGTAATTTTATGTTGCTTACATGTTTTATTACTCTTTATAATTATTGAATTGTTTAAATGAATAAATAAATAATTACAAAAAAGTCTTCTGATTTGTAAGTCCTCAGGAAGCACTAAGGATCTTTCTATCTATCTTTATAATATAATAAATTTGATGAGCATAAAAATGTAAACGTGTATATAATTTATATAAATGTACAAAAGTAGATATTACACTTGTATAAATATTATATTGCGCATATTATACAAGATGTCGGGGGTAAAGTGCACAAACTTCGGGAGGTGATTCTAATTGATAGTACAAGTAAAAAAGAAAAAAAAACTTTTTTTGGAATTCCAACGTTTTAAGATAGTTTTCGAGTAAAAAAGTTTAAAACCTTATTGATGTAAAAATATATTTATTGATTTTATAAAAGTTATAAATTACTTTTATAAAAGTGAGAATAGTATTTTAGTAAAGTAAAGTAATTTTTATACCTATACAAATAACTTTCGTAAATGTTTTTTGTAAAATTAAAAAAAAAAATTTAATTAAATCCGTAATAAAACCCATATTTTGAGAACCATCTTCATATCGACTTCGTTCTCATTTGGTCGGTGCATTATTACTCTAAGGTCGGTGCTAACTAAAAATGGTTCTGTTTTTCTAAAATTGCAATAGATGTCGGTAATTTAATTTCATAATCCCCAAAATTATTCCTAATACGAATTCAGACACCTCTGTCGGATTCTTTTAACACTAAATTTTGTAGGTGTTGCCCAAATCTAAATTCTTTACGCGGAAAGCGGGCCCTTAATTACTAACCTAATCATCAAAAATCCTAGCTTAAGTTTTGTGTCCGTTCTCGGATTTGATTTGAATTTAAGTGTCATGTTCAAAACTTGTACTAATTGTGCAATAAATTCAGACTGACCTTAAAGTACCTACCTTTAATGCGATATTTTTGACATAAAATAATTTGAATAGTCGTTTTGTAGAAATTATTATGTCCCGTGATTTTTAACGGGCTAGTTATTAATAATAACAAAAAATCAAAAATTTGTAACAGTAAATACTTTTTTGGAAATACGAGTTGAAAAAAGCGGTTAGGTTAGGTTTTATTTGTTTGTTTTTTATACAGAAAATAAGAAAATAATGATTTTTTTCTTCATTTCTTTCGACTTAAGAGGAAGCTACAAGCCAAAAATGAGTAAATTCTTGGTATGCCTTATATCGTCACGAATATTGGTAAAAAAGGCATTAAAATAGCTTGACAAACGGAGCCTAGAAACGCACGATTTCAAGCCCAAAAGCGGTTTTTATTTATTTTTTAAACAATTTTATAAGAAAGCAAAAAAGTTAACCGAGGGAAACTGTCACAGATATAGTCATAATATTGTATTTTTTAAGTTGTTTCGTTTGAACGCATGAACGCAAATACATTTCTATTGAAGAAATACATTTTTAGTAGTTTACATTTATGTTTTATATTGAGTAACTAAAACTTTTATTTGAATTCTACTAAAGGGAAACGATAGGAAAAGCTTCAATTTATGTAAAACATATTTTTTGGTATTCATAATGAAAAACAATGTTATAAAGATTAATCGAAAATAGTGATTTAGCATTAAGATTCGCCTTAAAATAAAATCAGTAGTTGTTGGACAGTTAGGGTCGCGGTGGGGGGGGGGGGGGTGGCCATTGACGACATGTGGAAGAATTTTTTGTTTGGTTTTAGAAAATAAAAATGATATAACTTTAGAACATAGTTCTCAATACGTTTCAAAAATTTCAGTCCATTCGGATATGTAGATCCTGAGAAAACGTCGAACCAAAGTCTGTCATTTGTGCTACATTAATATCAGGAATCACTGGTTAAAGTAAATTAAATTCACATTCTAGAAACATTAATATTAAAGTTTAAAAAAGTATTATAGTTTTTTTTAATTTAAATTTTATTACGTTTTCTGGTTCTGGTGTTTTAACAGTTGTGGTTTCGGTTGTCGCTTCAGTCGTCTTTGTTGCCTCTGCCAACCTCTGGTAGCAAACATCCAAGTCATCTTGCATGTTGTTCTTCTCCACAGCCACTGCAATAGTAGCAATCACAAACGAAAATAGCACAACACTAAGCAAGGTCAACACTTTGTGCTCCGCCAACCAACTCAAAAATCCTCGAATCATTTTGAGTCAGTATAATTATTTTAACTAAATTCACTAAAATAATCCTCTGTGAACCATACTATGAATCTAAACTATAACAGCCCGGATAAAATTTAAATATAATTAAAATCAGAGCTGATGATGTAGTGCTGGAAAGGTTGGGAGTTAGGAACATCTATCTCCCTCGAGAACACGGCTTTATACTGAACTAATTCAGGCATTTACTCGTTCGCCAATATTAATTTGTGCGTTCGTATTATTTCGTTTTAGGTAGATTGTTTTATTATAGATAATAATCAGGGTATCAATCATTATAGATAAAGCTGTTTTCACGCAGAGATAAGAGATAATGTACAGGATTATTACGAATACTAACTGGCGAAAAGATTATACAGGTTGTGGAAGGCTATCTTATCTCGGAAAGCCGGATAATTAATCATAAAAACAAGGAAAGTAGTAAAATATACTGCAGGGTCGATCAAAGTGAAGAGGCCAAGGGAAAGCAGGGTATATTCACACCATAATATAAAACATGTATGAGCGATTTCCCTCTCAGACCTGTAATAATAATCCCATTACCAGATGTTAAATCATTTTTTTCTTACATTCTTTGCTACACAGGAGGCCCTGAGGAAAATAATTTCCCTTGGGGCCTATGTCATCTTTGGGGATGCTGTGTGAAGGGACTTTTTGTGGAAACGCGTGAACCTGGGTCTAGAGAGACCCAGGAGATAAGAGGGAGGAAAAAAGAGGCCGGCAAATCGTTCCACATTCAAGCTTAGTTGAATTCAAGAACGAGTCGTAGAAACGACCCGTTCTCATGTGACAGATTTCAATTGTGTAAAAATATTGTTTCCTGGAGCATCTTCTATTGAAATATTGGTAGAAAAAGTACAGCATTCTCACCTGACGCCTGTGCTATAAAGATAGCAATCCTTTGTTAAGGTCACCAAGGGTGGCTGCCAAATGCAATTACTGCAATGGGGTCGCTTGCGATTTGTACAGGGTTTACCGTTGCGTACTATTTTTTTATTTTTTTATTTTATTTATTTTTTTTTATTAATATCAATAGCAAAATTTGTACATTATGTAGGTTTAAAGTATAATATAAGTATATTTTTTGTATTTTTTTCACAGTCCTCCTCACTAGGGTTTCCTGTTCTGAGGCGGACTGTAGTTTTTCTTAAATTTTTGTATTTAGTTTTGAATTGTCTTTACATTGTCTTCATAATGTTTGTAAGTTGATTATTACTTTGATCTCTAAGCCATGTTTTGACTTTTGTTTTAAATATACTCATTTCGTTTATTTTTTTGGTTTCATTTGTTAGAGCATTGAACAATTTTATAGCATGGAATTTATTATTTCTCTGTCCAAAGGATGTGTTCAAACTGGGAGTAATCAGGATATTTTCGCTTTTTGCCCTGGTTGTGTATTTATGTTGGGCAGTGGAGTATTCGGATATGTTGTTTATATGTTTAAAATATAACAATGGGTATTACTGCTTTTTTTACATTGTATTTGCGTGACCGACCGATATTTGTCAAATCAACCAGATTTTTGATAAAGTCCGCGATCTCCGTCTTAATACCTTACTAATACGTCCCTTACCCTGGGGGTCGGATGGTTTAAATATCTGTCAGCCACTAATACTGTGGTATTACGGCCTGTATACGCAGTACAGGCGTATATAGTATACGTATACAGTATACGCGCGTGATTATGTGTAACGTTTTCTACTAACCTGTTCTTATCCCTCCGTATTATAATAGCTGATAATAACTGATACGAAGCACGAAAGTTATTATGGAACAACCGTGTTTAGGTATTTATGTTATTTTTTTCACATTTAATTTCTTACATTGTCAGATGTTTTGATGAGTAAAAGTGTACATCAATTATATAGGAAAAATTGGTCTTTACTTTTAAAAAATTCAGATATATTTAAACTTTTGTACACTTTTAAACTAAAATAGAAAACTTGGGCTTCTTCCTAAAATGTCTTATCTAAAACGTTTATACCAAATTGGTTGTTTATAGCGTTTATACGTCTGTTCATGGTAGAAAAAAAAAACGAGTTTTATGAGAGACATGAAGTCGTGTCAGTAGGTGACAGATATAGCACAACGTGACTCAACGGCTTTGATGTTTCGTGACAAATACAGCACTAACTACGTGACCCGAGCGGTTAATTAATTAAATGCCTTTTTCAGACAAGTGCGAATACCGATACTTTATTCGTGACAAGACGACAGTTGTTGATGATAACGAAGAACTCTGGACATTAAAAAATCAGCTAAATTCACTGCAGAAGGAAATGGAATCAAGTATACTTGATTCGGCCAATATATTTTGTACCCGTGGTACGCCATGCCGCCCACACTGCATAAGTTTTGTATCAACGTGTCCAACATACTGACAGAATTTTTTAATATATATAAACAATAAACTTGTAAACAATATAAACACAATTTAATGGCACATAAATACCAAATTTTAACAAAACACTAATTGTCCAGTACCTGTGGGCAAAAATTCATAATTGTAAATATTAAATAAATAATAAAATAAGATATTAAACACAAATAAATGCAGACAAAAATAAAATATCAAAAAAATAATTAATGGAGATTAATTTCCTACACTACCAAGAGCAATAATCACTAATAAATACCTACAACAAACTGAACAAATGTTTATAAAATGAATGGTATGCAACTGAACGGGATTCAACAACAACAAGATAACTTGCAGTATGTTATTAAAAGTATTCAATGTTAGCTATGATATATTTTTCAACAACGGACAACGTTCTTAAGTTATACGAGTCTGTGCAAAGGAGAGCGATCCGTCTGATTGACAATCCGTTGTTAACAGACCGATTGCCTTCTCTGATGCATAGACGCAATGTAGGCATGCTGTGTCTGTTCTACAGGTATTTCAATGGAGCCTGCTCCAAGGAGCTAGCAGCATTGATTCCTGATGCACCGGTGCACGTGCGCGAAACTCGACGGACACGAACTGAACACCCGTTCACGGTTGACGTTGGCTTCATGAGAACGGGCCGTTTTTACGACTCGTTTTTGTGTAAGTCGGCTCGTATGTGGAACGAGCTACCGGCATCTGTTTTTCCTCCCTCCTATAATCCGAGCCTCTTCAAGGCCCGCATTAACAAATCCCTTCCTACAGCCCCTACCTTACTCCGCCTCACAACGCCGCCCAACCGGGTGGTGACACAGTTCCCCTGTCTGTGCACTGCACAGGCAGGGACACTCTTGTGAGGTGTCACATAAAAATAAAAAAAATAAAAATAAAAAAAAATACGAAAATATGTCAATATCATTAAAATTCATATTAAATATGTTACACGCACTGATTACAAAAGCTTTCTGTTAGCATGGCATTTATAAAGATGAAAAATTGATTTATCTCTATTTCTCGAGCTTTGGACTTTAAAATTAATCTCAGAAAAAAAGAGCGATCAATCAATAAAGCCATTGATAATTTTATGGAGATATATTATATCTGCGAAGTCTCTTTTAGCTTTGAATGGCTTTAGTCCATAATATTACATCGAGCTGTTTATGAAATGATTAACAATATGTGTCTTAAAATTTAATTGATGAACAAATTTCCTTTGGATTACTTCAATGCGCTTTATGTAAATATTGTATTGAGGATTTCATATGAGGGAAGCAAATTCAAGAAGACTGCGAACATACGAAAAATATAATGTTTTGTGTAATATAATAAGTGTTTGAATATTATTGAAAAAATTATTTTTTTTCAAAATTCAAAAAAACATTTATTGCACAAAAATAAAGAGTACAAAGAGTATGGCTTATAGGTTATATCCTATTTCTTCCAGCTAACCCAATTGAATTATTGAATTCTTTTCCAACACGGAACAAGAATCCTAACATTCTAAGGGATTTCTTCATAATCATATCAATATTCACCTCAAATATAAGTTTACTGTCAAGCGTACCTAGGTCACGAATTTGTGTAACCTTTTTAAGTAAATGGCTGGCTATATGGTAGTTATGGTCAAATTTCATTTTGTTTCTAGTGAAGGTAATCACATAACATTCAGAGGTGTTCATGTTGAAATGATTTGTCATTAAGTTTGTACAGATGTTCCTGTAATTTACAGCTGTCAATAATACAATAGGAAGAAATATTTTCATGTAATCGGCGAAAAGTAGAACATTTGCATTTTTAAAGTATTTTATAATGTGGTTGATGAAAATTGTAAACAGCAACGGTCCCAGATGAGATCCTTGGGGCACACCTGAAGTTATATTTATAAGCTCATAGATGAAGCCATTAACTGTTACTCCTTGAGTGCACCCATTAAGATAGGAGACTAGCCATTGATACAGATCCTCTTGAATATAGACCTAATATAAGAAATACGAGTGTTTTCGTTGAAACAAGAAGCTTGCTTCATATTTAAAGACCGCTGAAAACTATGTAACTGACTAACTTTAATTCAAACAGTTTAATTTAATTAAAACAGCCTTTCATTTAATTTTATAATTTCTAAGGTCAACAATATAACTATTCCGGAAGAGTGGATGAAAAAAAGCAAAGCTGGTATCCTTGGGCTTGGTGGATTTTTAAGATGAAACTTCAGATTGTCCGTCAGATAGCCAGAATGTAGTTCTCTCTCGAAGGCAACGAGTTTCAATACATTCAATTTTTCACTAATCTAATTCTAGAGCGTGTCCTACAAAAGTAAATATTTGTAATTAAATGTTCCAAATTTTTTTATATTACTGCACAAACTAAGCTGAAATGCGATTTTTCTTTTACAGTTGTAAATATTTTTACTATTTGAATTTGATTGTTGCTATACCTCCTGACGTGTTTGTTGTTTAGATATTTTTACAACAGTAACCGTGTAAAATATGTCCACATATTACGTTTACATACAACTATCAACCAATGTTATGCTTTTTCAATAAATAAATCATTCTACTTATCCAACAGACTACTTTTAATGAGTGTCCCTTTCAAAGTGAGGTGTTTATGAAGGGGACAGATTGAAAAAAATTCTTTCGATTGGAGGATTTACCCAACCGAGGATGGAACTCACATCGCCTGGGTGGGACCCAAGCCCGATTTCAATTCATCCAATGATCAGTTAACATTTTTTTTTTGTTAATCTAAGTTCCGCACGAGAGTCTTAACTGCTACCAATCGTTTGGAGCCAGTGAGACCATGTCATCCCCAATCGGGGTATGTTGAAAAGCTGAAGGAAGTAGGGAGGAGAAGGAGATAGGGAAGAGGAAGGTGAGGAAGTACCAGGCTATTCAGATCTCGACACCAAACACGGCCAAAGCTATTTCAATGTACAAAAATGTGTTATTTTTACTTAATTTATAATTGTGAACATTAATCAAATAATATTTAATGGCTGCCGGAATTTGAAACCGCGACTTTCTGACTCGTCCACTGAGGCCGTAAAATTAAGTGGTTAAGACCTAGATAACACAAACAGATATTTCGTAGATTAAAATGCAATATAAAGACTACATGATAATGTTATGTTTACTTTTATAATTATATTGACAATCTTACTTTAAGCGCGTTATTATCTTACTTTAATACACTTATCAAACTTCTTTGTACAGTTGTACACCATTAGATTTATCATTATATGTTTCATACCTTTTCATTTCCACCTTTTATCGCTGTGTCTATTTAGCTATATTCTGTAAAACACCCTATCAAGCATAATAAACATTTGCTAAATATAGTCATGCTTTATAACAAACTGTTTGTCTTTTATAAATATCAACAAAGTTACAACATATTGCTCTGTAACTGTTCGGGCATATAACCGATGGTTATTTTCAATAATTATTCAGTACCTTTCCGTCCTTCTAACCCTGTCACCAGGAGACGAAAGGTTCACCAGTACAGTTTCTGCACCGCCTCTGGAGCCGTGGATTTTTTTTTACGTGCTGGCCGAAAGAGGGATCATTGAGGACACTAAGATCAAGGTAGGACCACGAGGATCTATGAGGGGATTCCACCAGAATATTAAAAGTCCTGTATCACATTTGAATTTAATAAACAAACTTTTGTTTTAGGAATTTAAGCCACGATTGGACAAATATTTGGATCGCGAAATTCATTGGATCACGATGCTGTTATGAAAATAGAAAATAAAACAACAATCATTTTCACTCAACATTTATTAATTTTGAAATGTAACCATTGCCTACTACAAATAAATAAATAATATTTTCAGTCTTTCAATAAAAATTCATCAGTTTTTATTTTGATGAAACGCAGTAAATACTTAATCCTACGTATAAAGAAAAATAAATAAAATTTTATGGTACTTGCCAACTTCCGTGTCACGATTGCGCCACAATACATAAACTACCTATTAGCGTATTGGGCGGGAAGGTTATTTTATGAACAGATAATGAACATGTACTGTTAATGATAAGGTTTATTAAATTATTATTGTCACCTGTATAGTGTCATACTTGCAACATTAAGCCCCAGATTTAAAAGTCATCGTAATAAATTTAGGCTATCGTTTATCTCGTAGATAGAACGAATTACGCAGATGATATGGTTCTTCTAGCACAGTCGCTTGGCTCACATAAGGCCCCGAAGTAAGCGTTAAAAGAGGGTTTGAAAGGGAGATATGTAAATACGACGGTTAGAGGGAGCGCGCTATTATTAAAAAACGAAAATAGTTAAGCGAAAATGATGAAAATATTTAATAAAACACGACTCGTTTAAAATCTTTAGTTGCATTTAAAGATACACTGAGAAATTTTTCATGTCTATAACATATCAAATTACAGAGCAAAACAGTTGGCGAGAAACTTGTTATAAATCGGTAGAAATTTTGTATAATACGTCCAAATCAATCGTTATGGTTTTCAAAGGTATAAACGAACTCATGCAAACAGGGCCCTCACAGTGCGCTCACCCAAACGCCTTGTCATTGACAGTTATTGTAGTATGTATTGTGCTAAAACTTGCTGTATTTGTATTGTGTATATGCAAACAATAATGTAACGTAAAATGATGTATTGCTCTATAGGAACCTATAATAAACATTTGCAAGTAAACCATAGACAAAATTCGAGAAATAATTAACTAAAAATTCTGCCTCCATACAGGTTCGCCTAGTGAAGCAGGTTATGCACAACATAAAATATAGTATATTATGCCATTTCTATATAACACTCATGCATACATATTTATTTTTTCTTCTATTAGAAACTGCTCTATTATTGTAAAATTATTCTTTCAACAATGTCATTGTTACTAACTTACATATTGGTATATAACATACTAACGATATATTATATATTCTGTAATTTTTTGATGAAATAAATAAATTTAATAAAAAACACACACCCTCAGTATGGCTAGACGGACGAAAACTCGGGTTCCATTAAACATACTTTATGATGGCTTTAGAAATTTATAAACATTAAATACACACAGGTACGAAATATTTGCTTTTGCGAATAAATCACAATAAAAATGGAAGAAACGAATGCATTATGTATTATGTATTCCGTGCACATTATGTGTGGAATAAATGAGTTTTTTTGTTGACTCTGTCAGTGCAGAGCGAGACAGAGAGATAACATAGTTATAAATACGAATGCAGTAGGTGGATCGCCCTCTCATATCCCAGGAAGCTAGTTAAGACGTATCCAACTCTGCGTCTTATTGAAAGTATCTGATCAGACCACACATCGAATAAATAACCTATAACGATAATATAACAGTGGCGCAGCCGGTAACGACTCCTAGCGCATATAAAACCTGTGGTAAATCCCTGCTTCAAGCACAATAATGTCACCAATCGTATATGTATATATTTTTTGTGTCTGTATTGATGAAAGCCTTAGTTTAGTTAAATAGTATTAGTGTTTGTTGATTTCCAATTGCTGAATAAATATGATTAAATCTACTGACGACGAACTGACTTATTTTTTTTAAATAGCAGCTGAGCCATCTTCTACTTTATTTTCCACGGTTGACATTTGTCACACGAGAACGGGTCGATATTACGACAAGTTCTTGTGAAACTATGTTTATCCTATACATTATATACCCATCTTTATGACGTAGGCTCGCTCCTTCGATTTGAGGCCAAATTACTCAACCAAACTCTAAAAATCAACAGTCTGCCCCAGCATTGCATTTATTCTTATATTATGCTTATACCGCTTAAATCATGCACATACTTTGCGATAGAAATTTTTTTTTTTAAATCAACATATATTTTTTAAATCAAAAGGTAAAGCTAATAATATCTCGAACGATGTCAACTTTTTTATTTATTTATTAGTGTTTTAATTTATTAATTTATACTTATTACTTTCACAATTATTTGTGAGCAATAACAATATATATTTTTTTTTAATTTTACCTGCTGTGTTAATGTGATGAAAAAAAAAAAAAAAAAAAGTTAAAAGCATTTGATTAAATTTAAATTACTAACTACCTATATACGACAAAACACAATTTTGTCGTATATAGGTAAATTACAATTTAGACAAAACGCTTTTTTATTTTTTCTTTATATTTATTAACACAGTAGGTTGGTCAATATATTTAATGGCCGATGTTTTATAATATATATAAAACATAGGTGGCTTATGGATAGATCAGTTAAGCGACCTGTGCTTCTTTTTTCGAAATTGTAAATTGAGAGTTGGATTGTTGCGAACTTCTGAGTCTAGTCAATTTAAGAGTACCTACCCGACAACCTGGGACCTATTTCAGAGTCATCATTCACAAACAACATTATGTAGCAAAGTCGCTAATCCCTCGCCTACATAGTATAGCAAATGAATTTACCAATGATATAAACATTTTTAATTTAACTAATTCGACGTTTAAAACATACAACAATATTATTTCAGATACTTTCAGTTTATAATTTTTTTTATCGTTTTTTAAAATTAGTTGTAAACCAATATAATGTAAGAAATTGTTTTTTGCAACCATTGTTTATAATCCTTATGTAAAAAAAAATCAAAATTCCAATGTACCCAATGTAAAAACCCCATGGGCGTATAAAAAGAATAAATAAATGATTTTAAGCACACATAAATAATTCACATCTGTACTAGACATAGACATTGCTATACATTGGTATGCTATATTTTTAATATTTAGATACTAAAATGAAGTCATAAAAAGTCACTTTACACAATAACCGTAAAGATGACCTAGGGACAAACAAGATAAAAATACTGGTAGACAGGAGCGATGGCGATATGCAAGAAACAGAAATGTTTGAATAGTTGTTTACTTTCTTCGGTTGACATAAGCTCCATACTCCTCCATGCCCGCTCCATGGTACCCATAATGTCCACTTGCAATCGTCTCTTCACTCCTGCTCTTGAATGCATTACTGGATCTGAGGGCGTTGAAGGCGATGAGGGCGAGCGCCAACTTGCCCACCAGGAAGGACTTCATCAGCATCATCTTCAGCACGCTGAGGAAGACGGGGATGATGGCCGACTGGATGAGGAAGGGCAAGATGAAGAGGGGCAGTATCTTCTGCAGGAGCTTCTTGTCTTTGTGCTTGCCGCCCTTACTACCATGACCCCCACCGCCGCCACCGCGACCCAATTCTGAAAATAAAATAAAATATATCTAATTTCTCAATTACAGCAAATTCAATACATTTTTATATAGGTGCGTTTTAAGAATACCATCCACTCGAACGACTTTTGGCAAATTATGCCAAGTTTGCATAAACGTTTTGAGCGATCGCCTCCTATAATGTGACATATTTACAGCAAATAAAAATATTGGATATTTGATTTCTAGGTGGATTCATCGGCTTTAAGCCGCAGTAAGCAGTTTCATTTCTTTTTAATATTTATAGGATTGGTATAAATTTTTTAAGGCGATGCAATACGTAGTAATGCAAAATCATGCGATTTTGGTTTGAAAATTTGGTCGCCTAGAAATGTTTCAGATGCTTTAAATAAATACCGCGAGTATAATGCATCTTGGCCTTTGATATAATAGAGTATTTTTTACAAAAGTCTTTTTATAATCCCAGAAAAAAATAATGTATAAGACCTATGAAAACTGCTTTAAAGTTCTAAATCTCCTACTTACGAACCCATTTTCGGCTATGCTTTTATTGTATAATGTGGAAAATTAAGTTATTTTTAAAATGATCGGAAAAAAAATCAATATTTTTCCATGAAAATCCACAAAATAAAATAAAAGGCACTTTTTGGCAATGTTTTTTTCTTGCATAAATCAAAACAGGCGGATGGTGTTAAGCGGGAATTTAAACCTTATCGCCATCTACGTAAGGGCTGTTATTGATAGCGGCTCTATTTAAAATATTACACGACGTAGTGCATCGCCTTAAATGGCAAATGTATAAATATATGACATCAATTGCCCGAGTGGATATACAAGAAGTTGCCGTATGATTTTTCCCAGTGATGAACCATTTTAAATTATATTTGAGAGTGGTTCACAAAGTGATCATTCATTCGTTTGGCTATAAACAATAAAATCGCGCATAGATAGATACATATATTTTGTTATGAGTGTCGTGAAACTACAGCTTTCCAATATTTTTCAACAAAGTCATTATTTAAATTCAAGCACTTCATGGTGTTTCACAAATTTGCAGATTCCTTCTGCATAAGACTCGGCCAGCAGCCAACCTGTCGCAGCATTTTGAAGATCTACATCAGATTTTTAATTTTCCATTACCATTAGCTAAACAGTCAGATTAGGCATTGTTTTTTTTTAGAAACTGACATTGATATTAGAGAATTCATGAGATCCAAAAATATATTAAAAAAATACAAGGGATAAAAAATATACATTTGACCTTTAATGTCGGAAGCCAGAGGGTAAGTTAAATCTCGGACGTTTTAGGCGTTAAAACGTATTGCTAAGGAAACGTTTTATATAAGCGATTGTATTTTTTTAAAATTTACTTTATCCAACACACAAATTTGCACAGCGATTATTAGAAGGTTTTGTATTAAACAAATTGGTCATAAAAACCATAGATATGCCAATATGTAGACAGTACAATTATCATTCGGAGCCTACTTATTATACTATACCAATGAAGTTTATTCCATAGACTTTCAGAGTTTTCCATTCGTGGATATAGTTAGGAAATCATATGACGTCACAAGATTTCGTTTCAAATTTTTGATCGGAGTTATACCCCTCTGAGAATATGGTTCCTGCGAAGGCTTTCGGAACGCGCATGCGTCCCAGTGTGGCGATTAAAAAAATCTTGCTCGCGTCTAAAATTAATACTTCATACAGTTGTATCAAACACCATTTAGTTGAACTCCAGTAGGCCAGCAATTTGTTAAACCTACATAAATGTAGCGAACGCAAACCAAAGACCAATAGTTTATTATAAACATTACGTTAGCTATAATTTTCAGGCATGTATATTGATTAATGTGGGTAGAGAGATAGTTTTCCAGTCTAATGACCATACTGACAACCGACTAAAACTGACCAATATCCACGGTCAATGAAAAGTGAATTTGGGTCAATACAGTTTCAAACCACGCTTCAAGTTCAATATCTCGAAAAAAGACCGGTTGGTGGCTGAGTTGACATCGCGTTTGGGTCCCACCCAGGCGTAGTGTGTTCAATTCCTCGGCTGGCTAATTCCTCCATCACAACACAAGCAACATTTCCCGCTTACTGTGGTAGTAGTAGGAGATTTTCAAATATTGTCAAGTTATTCGTGACCCGGGAATGTTTGTGTTTCTTTAAAAAAAAAACTTAATGCTTCTTTCATTCATGAATCCAATATAACTATTCCAATATTAGAGTGGTAATTAATGAGTGTTTGGATGTCTTTGTTCCCTACAACAGCTGTAATGGTTTTCATAGGCAACATGCATCCAATTTTTACCCCATTTATGCTTATCAAAATGTTAACCTTATTTTTTTAATTTCTCAATCGATGTTAGAAACAAAACACATTAGATATTTTAGTTCATTGTTTTTTTCTAAATGGTATAAAATAAATTGCCGGTTAGGTGCTTTTGACCGGCAATCGAAAGGCTGCGGGTTCAATTCCAGTCGGTGGCGCGTATTTTTTATTGGAAGATTTTTTCAATTCATGCAGGTGCTTCAGGCAAATAATTATTTCCTAAAAATAATACGTTATCACCCACTCCGACCCGCAACGCAGTTGGTGGGCAGACGCATCCACAACCAAGACCTGGAAAAACCTAACCCCCCTGAACCCGGGCACCCCTGCTAAGTCTCCAAACGTAGCGAAACACTTGGAGTGATTTATTGCAGAAGTTTTAGTTATCCAAATTAATGATAATGTAAATGCAAATGAATTAGGATATATAATTAAATCTTTGAATAAAGATTTGATTGGGTTATTACGACGCAACCGGCAGTATGTATTATAATCAGATAAAATATTAGATATGTTTGTAACAAATTAATTCAAATATTAATCAATCTCAAACGTTAGAAACAGAACGCAATGGATACCATCACTGATAACAAATACATTCATTTTATTATTGTGCGAAAAATAAATAATCCTAAGTTTTGGGAAAAACTATTCCTCCTTGAAAAAAACAGTACCAATTCAAATGGACTAAATATTCAGCTAAGCTATTTTTTTACTTTTGCTGACCACTAAAATTATTAAAGAAGGAAACTTCTCTAGACTTAAATAATATAAAAAAAAAAACAAGTAATCAATTGTCAACACCAAAAACACTTCAAAAAATAAAAATCGAGAATTTTTTTGTGCTCTATCGAAACATATATGAATATGAAATACGCGTACTATGAATTCAAGGAAAACACCTTATACATCCCTTTGCTAATGATTTTTTTGTCAGCGGGCTTTCTGTATCGGGCTTTAAACAGTTTTTTTTAAGCATCCTTTCAATTTGTAATTGTATTTCTCATTTTCATTTCCATGCAAAAATTAACCTATAAAACAACATAAATAGTTACATACCGTCTTCACTACTTCTCGTTCTCCCTGAAACACCGAGTTTAAAATTCACAATGGCGCCCCCATCCCCACTGGCGGGAAAACTCATAAAAACTCCGTCCATTATCTCAACAGTGTCTTTGGTATTCCCGCCTAAAAACTCGATGGCACTGTCCAACGCCATTAAATCTAAATTATTTAACGCACTATTACTTTTATTGCTTTCATTGTTCGTGGAATTAATGTCTAAACACACAATAACTTGACTAAAAAGAAGTAATGAAATAATTTGGAGCAGGCCTACTGGTTTTCCCATTTTAGCGCCACTTTTCCTTCGACGGCAGAAGTTTGAAACAGTTTTGACAGATGGATTTTAGTTATGATTACGAGCACAGCACGAGATTGATTCTTGTTGGTTTTTCTTGTCGGTTGGTGGAGAGGTAGTGTTTTTACAATGGACGCGACAGCTCTGCACGGCTTGAGCTTAGAAACTGGACCAAGAAGCGGTTCTCGGGTGGTACGCGAGAATGGCAGTTTGGTGCAAGAAAGATTCGCTCCACTGAGAAATTATTCAGTGATATTGATACGATGGTGTTAATATGACTTGTATCAAGTGTTCATTTCCGTACAGCTTTTACGATATCTTGTCAGATTATGTTTCTATTGATTGAAAGAAATTGAACCCTCACTTTATCAGAAACAAAGTGTAAATTCATATTGAGAGTTGATAGGTGTATTTTTTAGATCGATTCTTATATTTACGGACCTAGTATGAATAAACAGGAATATCAAGCAACAAATTAGAAATAGTCTGGAAATGAATTTTCAGTAGTTAGAGTAGATCATATTTCCATAGATCATACCTGCCTAGTACCTACTCAAAAGCTCATTAACTAGTAGTTCGGTTAACAGTAGACCTCGCCTCCTAAAAAAATTTTTTTTTAATTTTTAATACATCAAAACCAAAATTTCATTCGCAATCGTAAGATTTGTAAGTAGATACTACCTAATTAAAAAATATTATTCTGTTTTTTAACATTTTTAGTAATTTTGAATAAAGAATTATACAATTTTTCAATTATACAATGATTTTATACTGATTTACGGAGCCTGGTCGCACTGTGATACCCAGACATATTGCAAAACGCTGGTAACACTGACGCATCGTCTATGAATTGACATTCCCAAACGTCAGACGGCTACCTAAAAGTAAACACTAATAAATTGATAATATTGAATTGAAATACTAAATTTTCTATGCATTGGCAGTCCGCGTGTAATTTTTGACACTGAAAAGGGAGTTAATTAGTTCATGAGGTCGTTAGTCATAAGAGACACCCATTCATAGCTTTAATTTTTAAGACATGTAACATTAATTATTTAAAAAATAGCTTTTATAGTTTTAATTTTGCGTTTTCATAGCGTTTATAGCTAAATAGGATAACGTCAAGGAATGGGAGTCGGCAAGAGGGGAAAAACAATTAAATTAGCAAAATCACTTGAAACATGTTTATTGTATTATTGATTGAAACTCAACATGGCACATGTTTCTACAGTAGAATGTGTCATGTTCGTTCTACGATCTGTCAATACAAGATTATAGCGACTAAAAAATCTTTTTTACTATCGCTAAAAACACCATTTATCGCTTTAACTCGCGAAAATATCGTTATCGTCATAACTAACAACTTTTGTTACCCGAAGCTGGAACCGTATCAATTGAATGAGTAGATGAATTAATTAACACTATAGTCCGTGTATTCCATTTCTTTCATTTCTAATAGTTTAGTTAGTTCACCTACAATTAATTAATAAGTCAGTTATTTTGCATAACAAACGATATTATCATCCAAAAAGTTGTGCATATTGACAACTTATCGGGCAACTAGGAGGCCGCGCTAAAAGTAGCGGCTTTGTCTGCCGACTGTCGGAATCATATTCTGACCGTGCTCGCAAATGTCGCTCACTGACCATAGATGACGAATTTTTTCAATATCGTATTGACAATGGGCTTTGGCGATAGTCCGTTCTAGACATCCGGGTAGAAGTAATTTTCAAACATTCCTATTGAAGATTACTAGCCCTCGAAAAGTTTTTAAATACTCGGAAAATTTGGTTGTTGCTAAACATGATCGATCAGAACCAAAGTAAAATTACTGTTCATCCCTTTCTCCGAGTCAGACACGATTTGCACCTCATTCAAAACCTGGCAAATCTTGGATTGCTATAAATTAACCTGCATCGTCTTTATTATTCAGTCCAACTAACCTGTTCCTAGATATTATTTCTGAATCGCTCTGGTAATTGGTTCCTTCTGTCTACAAGCAACAGGTCAACACGTTGCAGTAAGCAGCACACCGTCCCATATTTAGCGGCAGTTCTAAAACCTGTAACTACATTGCAGGGCAATGGGTTTATCGTGCCGGACATTGCTTCAGTGCATATATAGAAAGGATACAACCATCAAGAGTTATCATTAGTGCATGTATCGCCCATTTCAATATTTTAATGTCTTTACACTCCCATCTAAGGAAATTAATGGTGAAAAGATTGGACTTTCGATTTTCAGGTTAAGTGGGATAATCACTTCGTTTTTTTCTCAAAAAATGTACGCTATTTGTCCAGATTACAAGATATAAAACAAGTCAGGATTCTCCAAGAGTTTTAGCACTAATGATGTATAATTGTGAATGAAACTGCAATAGTAATAAATTACGGATAAAATAATCAGGAAATGATTTACATATTATGCATCGACATAGCATGAGTGTTCAAGTCAGAATAGGTAACTACAAGTGGCGTTTCGTATCTTTTAATTTTTTTACGGAATTTAAGAGCTCATAGCGCATGGTGGAAAAGGTTTTGTCAGTTGAAAAGTATTGCTTTTGCTTAGAATTTTAAAATGATAGACAGATGTCGAAGTTTTAAGGTTAGTTTTTTTTTCTTCTCTTATTTAAATCAAAATATAAATCTTTCACACTAAAATAGGTCTTAGGTTGTCAGTTTGGGTTTAATCGAAACATAAATAAAAAAAATTATATCAAACATGGCGTGAAGAAAAAACGTCAAATAATTCCTTTTTCCATTTTGGGACACTGAAATATTTTCTTCTCATTGTTATCTAATTGATACAGAGTGGTTTTTTCGTGTCCCCATTTGTTTGTGTAAATTTACCGATTTGAAAAATAATAATGATTTATGTTTTTTGTGAAGTTAAGCCACACGAGAGGTTAGGCGATGCACACATTCTGACATAAGTTAGAAAAATACTGTATGATTTTCTATAACACACTTTTACTTCTACATGCACAACGCATAATATCTAGATGTTTTGATCGAGAAATTGTACTAATATTACCAGATTTCTTATTTTATAACCGAAGTGGTCAGTCTTTAGAAGACAGACAATAATTTTCGTTTTGTCAGAGCTCACCGTTCGAGAGATTTTGCTGCTTCAAACCAGCAGAGTTTGCGTTTCAAGTCAATTAAACTAGTTTTTGCCTATAGAAACTTAAGTGTTTTAAAGCTAACACACAAAACCGTTTAATTTCTAAAAGTAATCTACTGCTGTAGTGCTAATTATCGGTTCCGCTGTCTTTGTTCGTGTCATCTACAAACGCTGCGGACTTGCCTGCCGTCTGGTTAACGCGACAACTTTGAATATCCAGGTTACGGACTCGATTTTCTATGTTTTAAGTAAACACCGATGTGAGAATAATGCGTTTCACATCAAGTGGTGTTTTCTTGCGTGACTAATATTCCTTGTATCTAAAAGCTCTTAGCGATATGTGCAGTCAGGCTAAGCATAACGTTGTGAACCGTAAACGTGTTATACCTACGTTTTTTTCAGTTATTTACTTTACTGTTGTCTATCAACTGAAGTGTCCAATCATTTTTCTTTAATTCAAGAAACAGTAATAAAAGTAATGACTTGTTTAGTCAATGAGAATAGGAGAAACATACTGGTACAGTTTTATATTACAATGGGTTTAGACGACTTAGGCCTGGGATTCACAGTCTGCGGAGTGTAACCGTTTTTTTTCTATCAAACAAATCATATTTATTTTTATTTATTGATCAGTTAGCTTACATAGTCGTGCATGCTAATAATTTTAGAAACATATATATAAAAATTAACATCATTTGGCAAACATAATATATCAATAAATATTTTAAATTAAAACATTAAATCATTAACAAAACATACATATTTGATGCATACTTTCTTAATTCCTTTTTAAAATGAATCAAATTTTCAATTTCAACAATTTCATTCGATTTTTTCGTAATTTTGGACGGCCTGGTACATCAGAGATTTCTGGGTTCTTGATTCCTTTCTTATGGGCTCTAATTTGTTTGCATGTCTCGTTCCGTGTCCGTGTATCTCTTAATTGTAATTTATTTTTCTTTTAATTTCCTTAAACCTCAGCCCTACATGCATAAACATAAACACATAAAACACCGTCATAAAATTTAGCTTCATTAACATATTTCTTATGCGTGTGTATATATTGCCTTTGAGTATTATTATCATCGCTTAATTTTGCATATTTACATATTTTTCATTTTCTCTTCATTATCGGTATTATCATATTCGGAATCATCAATCTTACTAATTTCGGTTATGGGTGAGGGATTGCAACTCGGATATGTTTTGGACACAAGTGTCATTTTTAAAATTGGAACTGATGTGTCAAGAATTCAAACAGGCGATAACATTAACTTACATAATATGCCGTGATTTATCACAGGTCTGATCTAGTGAATAAAATAAATAACGAAGAATGTAATACTACGCTCTTTCAAAATAATAAGTCTATGAACTGACAGTCTGAGCATCTAGCTCCAGAATTAAATTTTAAACTCTTTTTTTTCTAGTTTTGTTCATAAAATTTTCAATAATGTGGGTCACCCTGCTTTGTGCGAGGAATTAGTAACAGTTTCCCGGAGCCAGTCTGTCGTTATGCTGTTTCAACCACCATCACATGTCTAACTACCATCAGTTTTACGGACAACATTAGCAAAGATAGAATACAGAATGCTTCTCTAATCTTTTGCCGCTGACTGCTTAAGTCTTGCCAATCCGGTAAATTCAATTTCTCCGTAGAAAGCATTCACTTTATAGATTTCCACTTCGGCCAACTAATTTATTGATGAACCTGTTACTGATTTCACTTATGCCTGAGCTTCCTTGGTCAACATTATAGGTATAATCCATAGATATGATAAACAGTAGACAGGAAGATAAGGGAGAGTGGAACAAACTATGTGGCGACTTGCGGGGAAGTGACGCGAGCGTCACCGTTTTAATGATTGGTCCATAAATGAATGCGAAATTTTGAGGCAACTTACGTTCTCTCATGATCAGCTCTCTGCGCGTGATTTGTTAGCAGCAGTAATAAACGTTATTGCGAATTCCAAATCCTGCCAAAAGGTTTCGCTTATTTGTTATAGTATTTATTTAGACACTTTCACAATTAGTTATAATTTATTTACTGTAATAACAAACACGTGCAGGCTGAGTGAACGCCTATGATACGTATGTTTAAAGCTAGAAAGGTTAGAAACACGCACTCGGACCCTGCGCAGAAAAGTCTCACAATGGTTGTGCTGCAAATCGTTACCGTATTTTAGAGAAATTTTCTATGGAAGTTCTCGATGTTTTTATGTTTGCTCGCCGGCGGTCAATGTGAGAATGATGTCGTCGTTTATTCAAGATATGCTGGAACTCTGCTGGTTCCTTGTCACGTGGTTTGTACCCAGCTCGTCAAAATGAAACCAGAATTTTATGTCAGGACAAGTCTATATCTTCTGACGTCCCGGGTTACGAATAACCAGACAGTATTCTAAATCTCTTACTACGACCACAGTTAGCGGAAAATGTTCATTTTGTCGTGATGGAGAACTTAGCCAGCTGAGGAATTGAACTCACGATGGCTATGTGGGACCAGACGCGATGCCAACTCAGCCACTGACCAGAATCGTGATGATGTGATGATGAAATGATGTAGTCATAACCCTATGTTATTTACTCTTGGTAAATGGACATTTACATTGGGTGTATGAATTGGTTGCAATATTGTTTAACAATGGTTTGTAATAATCAATGATTACTTACTTATTTATATTAGAATGGCTATGTATGGTTATGTTAAGGTTATGTATCGTCGATAAAGTGTATCACTCAAATTAGCGCAGTGAGCAATCTGTTGGGTAGGAGGGAAGAAAAATTGACATAATTTTTAACCAATAATTGATTTCACATTTCCAACGCTTTATCTAAACATATTATGTTTATAATAATTAAAATAAAATAACTTTGTTTGAATACCACTTTATTGTATATATTTATAACCAACCGGTTTCAGTTCAACCCGAACCTTCATCAGGGCTAATAAAAACATATTAAATTAATTACAGAGGTGTATGGGTACTTATAGTTAAGCTGGAAGAGGGAGAGAGAACATCAACTTTGGTGGGGGTGGAAGACTTAGGTAGGAGAGAGGGGGTAAACATAGGTGCAGGGAATGGAAATATATTTAAAATGGGGCTGTTTGTTAAATCTAATTGTTTATTTAATAAATTGATTTTATTGACTTTAAGGGATTTTTTTATCTCGAGTGCTTCTAAATTGTTGAGGCGTAGACCTATCCCGTTTCTATGTAATACTTCTATACCTGAAGGCTTATCAAATGAGTGATCTTTATCTATTAAATGTGTTGCAAATTCCGAAAAACCTATGTTATTTAAGCATCTCAAGTGCTCAACTACCCGCGTTTGAACATTTCTTGCAGTTTTACCAATGTAAAATGCTTCGCAATCATTACATTTGAGTTTATAGATGCCAGAATGGCTTAAATTATTTTCTTTATCTTTTGAGTTAATTAAAAGTTTACCTAGGTTATTATTGGTATAAAAAGCGGCTTTAATTTCTGTTGGAAATTTTAAAACACATGAGGACGAGAAATTATTAATGTATAAAATTCTACGCCAACCGTGGTTTCTATTTACTGCGATGTTGGGGATACTATTATACAGGAATTTATTACAAAATAAGAGTCGTTGTTTTTTTGCAAGGATTTTATCAATTAAGGTATGGGTATATCCATTATTTATGGCGATAGATTTGATTATAGAGAGTTCAATATTAAAGTTAACTTGAGATAGCGGAATAGTGACAAGTCTGTGGACCATAGAATGGAAGGCAGAATGTTTATGGGAAATGGGATGGTTTGAAGTACTATGAATGACTGTATCGGTAAAGGTAGGTTTTCTATAAATATTAAAATTGAATTTATTATTAATAATGGAAAGGGATAGGTCTAGAAAATTTAAACTGTAATTAGTACCTATTTCTACTGTGAACTGAATATTTTTATGGAAAGAATTAAGGAGGGACAAGAAGGAATTAAGTTGACGTTCTGTACCTTTCCATATGCAAAAAATGTCATCAACATAACGTTTCCACATAAAAACATTATTTAAAAGAGGTGAGTTAGAACTAAAAATATTTTTTTCCATGTTATCCATGAAGATGTCAGCAAATAGGGGACTCGTAGGAAGACCCATGGGTAGTCCGTATTTTTGTTGGACTATAGCATCATTAAATTTAAAGTAGTTTTGGTTAAGACAGATGTTAAACATTCGGGCAAGATCGTCAGAAAGATCTTTTGGTAGGTTTGAATTTGTTAATAAATTAGACAATATAGTTCTACATTCGGGTACAGGTACATTTGGGAATAAATTTACAACATCGAAAGAAACTAATTTACAGTTATTAGGTAAAATCAAATCTTTTAAATTATTGACTAATTCGTAAGAATTCTTAATTGTATACACAGGGGAAAATACATTTGAATTATTAAATAGGTGAGTCACAAAGGAAGCTAATTTGTAATTTGGGGAATTACAGCATGATACTACAGGTCTAATGGGGCTATTAGTTTTGTGGATTTTTAAGAATCCGTATAGTCTTGGGATTTTTGGGTTTTTCGTGAGGAATTTGACATTATCATATGACAGATCTTGAAAAACTGGGGATTTACAAACTTTTAATGCGTTTTTGATGTGTTGTTGAAACTTATTAAGTAATTGTTGTTGAAACTTAATAAGTTAATTTAATTAATTTAATTAATTTTTTAATAAGTTTAATAATAAGTTTCAACAACACATCAAAAACGCATTAAAAGTTTGTAAATCCCCAGTTTTTCAAGATCTGTCATATGATAATGTCAAATTCCTCACGAAAAACCCAAAAATCCCAAGACTATACGGATTCTTAAAAATCCACAAAACTAATAGCCCCATTAGACCTGTAGTATCATGCTGTAATTCCCCAAATTACAAATTAGCTTCCTTTGTGACTCACCTATTTAATAATTCAAATGTATTTTCCCCTGTGTATACAATTAAGAATTCTTACGAATTAGTCAATAATTTAAAAGATTTGATTTTACCTAATAACTGTAAATTAGTTTCTTTCGATGTTGTAAATTTATTCCCAAATGTACCTGTACCCGAATGTAGAACTATATTGTCTAATTTATTAACAAATTCAAACCTACCAAAAGATCTTTCTGACGATCTTGCCCGAATGTTTAACATCTGTCTTAACCAAAACTACTTTAAATTTAATGATGCTATAGTCCAACAAAAATACGGACTACCCATGGGTCTTCCTACGAGTCCCCTATTTGCTGACATCTTCATGGATAACATGGAAAAAAATATTTTTAGTTCTAACTCACCTCTTTTAAATAATGTTTTTATGTGGAAACGTTATGTTGATGACATTTTTTGCATATGGAAAGGTACAGAACGTCAACTTAATTCCTTCTTGTCCCTCCTTAATTCTTTCCATAAAAATATTCAGTTCACAGTAGAAATAGGTACTAATTACAGTTTAAATTTTCTAGACCTATCCCTTTCCATTATTAATAATAAATTCAATTTTAATATTTATAGAAAACCTACCTTTACCGATACAGTCATTCATAGTACTTCAAACCATCCCATTTCCCATAAACATTCTGCCTTCCATTCTATGGTCCACAGACTTGTCACTATTCCGCTATCTCAAGTTAACTTTAATATTGAACTCTCTATAATCAAATCTATCGCCATAAATAATGGATATACCCATACCTTAATTGATAAAATCCTTGCAAAAAAACAACGACTCTTATTTTGTAATAAATTCCTGTATAATAGTATCCCCAACATCGCAGTAAATAGAAACCACGGTTGGCGTAGAATTTTATACATTAATAATTTCTCGTCCTCATGTGTTTTAAAATTTCCAACAGAAATTAAAGCCGCTTTTTATACCAATAATAACCTAGGTAAACTTTTAATTAACTCAAAAGATAAAGAAAATAATTTAAGCCATTCTGGCATCTATAAACTCAAATGTAATGATTGCGAAGCATTTTACATTGGTAAAACTGCAAGAAATGTTCAAACGCGGGTAGTTGAGCACTTGAGATGCTTAAATAACATAGGTTTTTCGGAATTTGCAACACATTTAATAGATAAAGATCACTCATTTGATAAGCCTTCAGGTATAGAAGTATTACATAGAAACGGGATAGGTCTACGCCTCAACAATTTAGAAGCACTCGAGATAAAAAAATCCCTTAAAGTCAATAAAATCAATTTATTAAATAAACAATTAGATTTAACAAACAGCCCCATTTTAAATATATTTCCATTCCCTGCACCTATGTTTACCCCCTCTCTCCTACCTAAGTCTTCCACCCCCACCAAAGTTGATGTTCTCTCTCCCTCTTCCAGCTTAACTATAAGTACCCATACACCTCTGTAATTAATTTAATATGTTTTTATTAGCCCTGATGAAGGTTCGGGTTGAACTGAAACCGGTTGGTTATAAATATATACAATAAAGTGGTATTCAAACAAAGTTATTTTATTTTAATTATTATAATTATGTATACCCACAAAGTGTTTGCTACAAGTGAAAAAAAAAATATTATGTTTAGGCTAATATGAAGATTGAACTTGAAGATAAGGATGTAAAATATTAACGACACAAAATTTGTAAATAAATAATTAAAAAACCAAATACATTAACCATTGCTTTATTTGACATAAATAAACTTCGTCATCGAATAAATAATCGTACATTATATATCGTTTAAAATGCAGTTAAGAGCAATTATTTTGACCATCAAATGCTTAAATAAAATCATCCAGAAATGTACTTGATAAGCTCTTTGATGGTGGTTTAATTTAATTACTGTCAATTGAATTTTTAACACAATGTTAATGAACGTAATTAAAACTACACTTATAATCTAAGTTCATGTGCTTTTTCAAGATACGTACACGCGTATGTACTGTTGAAAATACACAGAAATAATAAATGCTCAATCATAGTCAAGATTTCACAAAATACACATTACAGAAATGTATGGTCTGATAGCAATTTGGTACTCAATAGATCTAGAAAACAAATAAATCTTTTTTAGTTTCTTCTATACCCTTCAGTGTCCGTTATAAATGAAAACCAGTTCTACGTAACTCAATTCGGATTTTTTTTCTTTTAGTTCGTTAATGAACTCAATGCATAAATGATCACCTTTTTTATTTATTAGTATGGCACGACACCATAAAGAAGTTCACATCCGCTTGATGGATTGTTCAAATTACTTGCCATAACAAAATGCACGACCATTAGCAGCAAGCTTGTATATTTAAAGGTTTCACCATTGAACAACTATTATTGCTTAATCGGCTGTTTATTCACTAAAGAAGTGATCGAATGATGTATTTTAATTACTGGTGTTTTTAATAAAACAATATTTTGATCTTTCCCAGTAATGTCATGCTAAACTGAAAGCAAAATGGGTAGACAAAAGAGAATTTTTCCCAATCTTACACGGGTTTGGCCGTGGATAGTGATGAGTAGAAAGGTTCTTGACCAAACAGAAGAACTTTACATGTGGTATTATTGAGAATGGATGCTTGTGAAGTAAAGTAGCTTTCAAAAAACCTACTTTGCTGTCTTCAGTGCAAATCCTTAAAGTCAGAAATACCGGAAAACGCTTTCAATAAATAGAAACCAAAATTAAAATGAGGCACTTTTCACCAGGGAGGTCGTTGTCTTTCCAAAGGTTTCTGTATGAGTACAAAAAATTTATCTGATCAGTTCTTCTTCACGTATTCGGGGTCTTCTTCGGCATCTTCCCTGGCGTAGGGGCTGTACCCTGACTTGCTATGCCAGCCAGTGGCGTAAGTCTGTGCGTAGGAGGGGGCAGCATGGACCACATGGTGGGCCTTTGCCACGGGCACTACTGCGGGCCAGGGATGAGCGTATGGGGCGGGTGCCGGGTAGGCAGGGGCGGCGTACTGGATTGGGGCGGGTGCGTACTGGGGGATCAGGGGCGCTGGCACCACGCTGTAGGTCCTGGCGATGATCTAGAAGAATTGTAACAATAAGAAAAAGAGCTTTTAATCATCTTTAAAAAACAAATTTTCACTCTTGATAGCTTTGATCAATTGCATTTTGTGTTATTTTCAGTTTGATAAAAATCTCAGAGCAATCTGAGAGCAATCATATCTTGAACACTCGATAGAGTGAACTATATCGGGAAACTTCTATTCATATAACCATTTACGCATACTGAAAAAATAAGTGGTCCTAAATTGGTGCCCTGTGATCCTCTAGATTGTTAAAATTTTTGATTTCATTACATTCTTATCTATACGTGAATTAAAATGGTGGCCACTCAACTGATAAATTTCATCAATTATGATGCTCACTAAGCCCCTAATCACATATTTAAACATTATTGATTACCTGACTGATTCCGAGGACCAACAGCAGCACTCCGATGGCCAATCCCTTGGTGGACATGATGGTCAGCGTAATGAGCAGAGTGGTCATCATTCCCATCTTGTACATGAGGGGGATCACCGCGAAACTCATTCTCTTTAGGAAGTGGTGGCCGAAGGTCCTGCCCTCTGTCGATCGAAAACATAAACAAAAGTTTAAAAAATGTCATTTTAAATCACTTATTATTATTATCAGTTCTGAAAAATTTAAACCCGACAAACACGAGTTTCGGATTTCTTTTAGAATCATTTCCTCACTGACTGTTTTATTTATTAGTAGTAAAATCGATTTATCAAATGTCTAAAGCTTGCGATGGGAATTAGATTTTGATTTGAAAATAGTTGCGTCGATCTTGTGCAAATAGGCCTGAACCATAGAATAAAGAGGAAAACTATAAGTGCCTTCCATACAAATTTGAATGGAAACAAATTATCCATCTAGCCCGAGAGCACAGCGCATCGTCTTGACTCGCCTGGCATCTTAGACCTCCATTCCATTTGAATTTCATGAACACAGTTTTGAATTAGAAATTTAAGCCTCGATTAGGTAAATTTTTGGATCGTAAAACACGCCCACAAAGCCCTTCTTGTGTTATTATTTATTCTAAGGCCAGAACTGATATTTTGAGAGTTATTGCGGTTTCACAGGTTCTGGGAGTACATTTTAAATCTTTTAATTTATTTCTAGCAGACGCGTGTTACAGCGTTTTTCAACAGATATGGATTTCGATTTCAATAAATAGATAACCAAAACAATACAAAACACGAACATAACCTAGTTTATTATAATGATATTTGTCCGTGAAATTTAACAATTCTGCGTATAATGATACATTTTTAAGCCAACACGAATGATGCTTACTAACCTAGTTTTTTTTAACAATCACAGTTGTTGCTGTGGTTAAGCAATTGTCCGTTGGCGAGCCATGATATAAAATTTGAATATTTTCATCTACATAACAGTGACATGCAAATGATATTATGACGATAAATGACGAAGAATGATTGGTCTTTACGCTTAACAATGAGCTAAGCTCTGTGAATCAAACTTAAAAAATCAAATTATGTTGATGAATTAAGTCAAGTAAAACCATTCACTTTGATTCGCCATGCTAGCGAATTGATTCGTTTCAATTCATTCGACGCCCGTTGAATCAATTCATTCTTCTTTATAATAATAAAGGCAATCAAATTCGTTCGATCTCATTAATGTCAATAAAGAAATCTAGAATATTTTTTTGTGTAATTCTCAATTAAAGCACTATTTTCGAGCGTCCCAAATATTCTATTTATTTCTTACTCAGTTGTCCAAGGTAAGTCTTAAATATTGTTCAAGTTTTGCACTACGAGAAACCCGACTGAAGAACATATTTGTGATTAATGACCAAAATGATTAATTTAAGAAAAGGTAAATTTTGTCAAAAAATCTTATCGGGTTTCAAATGACCTATCAATATATATAGTTTATAAATATACTAGATGTATTTGAAATTCAGTTGGTGTGATGTTTCTGCTATAATAACCTTGTATTAAAATCATAACTACATTGTGGAGCATCCTAAATTATTTATTTAAATAGGTATGATTTTACAACTTATGTTACACCAACCTACAACTAAAACAACTTTTGGACAAAGAAATATGCAGTATTATTCTACAAAAATATTTAATGTCCTCCCTCTTGAAATAAAAAACCTTAAAAAAATAACTGACTTCAAAAGAAACATTAAGAAATGGATTATGGATAAGGGAAGGATGAATATAGATATAATTTTGCAACCCAACAAAGACTAAAGCTTGTATTATGTTTTATTTTTCTCTAAATATTGTTTTTTAATTTTCTATATAGTATTTTAACATATGTACTTATACTCTTTCAAACACACAACCATGTACAATGTGTCCTTAGAACGGGGTACCCCAGTAAGGACACATTATCTTATATAAAAAATTGTTATATAAAATAAATAAATAAAAAACTAAACGGAATAACGGTCAGCTTCAAATAAATTGTCCACAATTTTCAATGTCAGGGTTAGCTCGATAACGTGTTTTGTAGTTGAATGTTTTATGGTTGTGTAACATCGCGAATTGCCGATAGATATAATAAATTCACACTTCACCGGAATTGCAAATTTAAAATCATTGGACAAACTATCTGAATCACTCCATAACACATGCGGTTATGAATGTTTGTTTGTTTGTCCTTCTTATGGTACGTATGCATTTGCGAACCTAAACGTGAACCGAGCCATGAATTATGAGAAAGAAACAACGCAACTGCAAGCGACGTTTCGGGCCATTTGCGGTTGCTTCGTTCCTTTCCCATAAGTTGAGGTTCATTTCAGCAGTTGGGCTCGTGTATGTATACGTAGCATTACACGTCGATGTGATTTTTTGCATAGGGATGAATGGAAGACTGGGAAATGACATAGGTAACTTTTATCCCGGAAAAACATTTCGTTTCCATGTTAAAATTCTTTGCATAGTAATTTCTCCTTAATAAACTATGTCTATTTTTTACTTTCTTCTCAGATGTCGCATTGTTAAATGTTTGTCAAAACGCTTCTTGGTTTCACTAAACTAAAACTAAACTAGAACATGCCTGGTGGCTTCTAAGAATACCTGTTATAAAGTAAATCTAGTATATCCGGGTTAAGCGGGTTTGCAGTCAGGCATTTTATATCTCGATCCATTTCTTACTTACGTCTTTACCTCACCAGGGCGTCCAATATAATTAATTATAAAAAGTTGAATCTAGAATTTCTGAATGAAAGAATAGGTAATTCAAATTGAAATTTATTAAAACTGTTATTATGAATAGATATTATTAGCGTGGGAATAAGAATAAATGTTAACATTTATTCTTGAAATTACAGTAGTTAGAACAATATTAAAATAGCAGGTTATTTCTGTTACTTGTTATTCGGGTATTATTAGCGCAAGGTTTTTTCATTTCTTTTTTGCACGAGAGAAATCCAAAAACACGTTATACACATTTTTTGCAAGATAGAAATTGTTTATGGACCTCGACTGCGAAAAAACTTATTCAATATTTTTATAATTTAACAATTAGCAAGCTTATTTTTCCATAAATTCTACAAATTGTTAAACCGGGTTTATGTGTGCTGAAACAATAAACACACTCACCCACTGAGATTTGGAGACATGAAAATTTGATTCATTTTTAATAAGACTTAATTTAAAAAAAAGTTTTATGCTAGCAAAATTGTTTTCACAACACGTTATGGAGCACTTACCATCAACAGATTTTTCCTGTGTCTCATCCTCACACTTTCCCACATTTACGAACAAGATGGCTACCGTCAGTACCACGAGGAACAAAACATTAACTTTACTACACGCCATTTCTAACAAGTTTAATAATCCAAATACTTGGTAGAAATGAGTCCTGCCGACGATTAAAAGTGCACTGATCCTCCATCAAGGATTCCGTGAAATATAAAGCCTAACTGTAAAAATTCGAAAACTATTTGGTATTCACACCGCGCCTCATAGACAATGAATATTTCTTTTAATTAGTGTCATACGATTGGACACTTTGTTATTTCGTTGATCCATTTTTCAATCGGACCATTTATAATATATATTTTTGATTTGTTATGGTTCGAGTATTCAGGTCACATGGAAGATTAGTGAACACAATAACTCTTAGTTCCAATGCATTAAGTTCCATTTACTTTTACTTACCATATGTTGAATTTAATGACTTTTGCTTTCTTTAAGGCATACTATGTATAAGAGAATCAAGTAGCTACTATAATCTGAGGTTTTTTGATTGAGTGAACTAGTGATGTGCTAAATCTCTTAACAGTAACGTGAGCTTTTAGCTTTTATCTAAAGAAATCTTTACATATTTACTTTTACCAAAGCCCTCCGTGAACATAACATATTTTAAAAACATCTCCACATGGAGGACCTGAGCTTTCCCATGGAGTCTTTGTAATTTTTGATGACGCATAAAAACTCCTACCTCTTCCAAATTTTCAATTTAGCAACACCAATGACCCGACTTAAACAATGTTTAGTCAAATTGTAACAATACGAAAGTGTAACAATTAAGTAGGGAAACTTTACACTCTTTACACAGGGTAATAACCATTGTCAACAATTCAATCAGAAGTCTATAAGCATTGGTAATAAAAATAAAAGCAATTTGTCAAAAGATTTTCAATACAAGCACCTGTATAGCAGATTGTCTGTAAGTGGCTTCATCACAGTTTGATAATGCCTTCGGAATGCAAAACAGCTGTCACACATAAGGATATTTTACACCGCATAAGTTGTTAATAAATAAACCTTTTTAAATTAAATAATAATAAACCTAAAATTTAAATAGAGATCTACGAATTGAACTTGATAGAATTAAATTAATGTTGAGCGGTGGGCATTAAAAAAGTTTATTGAAATTCAATTTAAGACTGAAAAAAACTACTATATCAGTTGCAAGAGATGCATATCTTAAACATCTTTGGGTTTTCGTGTAAAGGCTTATTACTTATGAATAGGTATAATTAGAATTAAATTATGTTTCATTGAAGAAGAAGATAATACTGACAACTCTAAACGAAACATGAAACAGAACAAGACACAGAAAAAATAAAAGAACGATTTCAACAGGAAATCGAACCCTGGATCTCTGTCATACCGGGATAACATCTTTAACAACTCGACCATTGGAACTTAACTATTATACATCATTTTTATCGATCTCATATTTAAAATTCAGAATTAAAAATATAATCTTGCAACTAATTTTTCCCACGTTTTTAGCAGCTATCTTTTTTAATGATTAAAAATTTCTAAAGAATTGGTTTGTAACCTAGACAGTGTCTTAGAAAAACATATCCGATTTTTATTTAAAATTAAGTTATATTTGTATTCCTCTGTGTCTAACACTCAAAAGTTATTAATTATTCCAATAAAATTCAATTACATTTAACTACAAACAAATAAAAAACGAGTAAAAGATCCACAGAACTTTTACCATAGATAAATTTCCATATTAATGAGAACGTGACCACATGATTTCCTTGTCCTATTGTCTGAGAATATACAAATTCGAAGAAGTTACACGTCGTAATCGCACAGATATAAAAAGCAAAAAAAAAAATAAGGATGACAAACATTTTCTAAAGCTAACTTATTCAAGATGTGTGATAGATAAATAAATATTGGAAAATACTTTCGATTTGCTAATTATGTGTAAAAAAAGATGAAAATATTTACAGTTTATTTTGAACAGGTGTAATAATTTCACTTAAAATAAGTAAATAAATTATAATAAATCAGTTCCACGTAGAGAAACTACGTAAATTTTATTATTTTATAATGTTGCACGACTATGTGAAATGCCTGAACCATGTTTTTTAAGCATTGAACTTTTTTTCTATTGGCATAATAATAATACATGTGTGAGTGATTAAAATTCTTGGGTATCTCGAGTCATTTCTTATTTAGAAACAGTTTATTAGGCTTACTTATCAAATCATTTTTTTTGTTGGTCACGATACGATCTTAACCTCATTATCAAATCACGGTATTAGTTGGTTGATAGTTATCAGTTGTGCGATTACTGCGATGGGTAATAATTATCGTAGCCTCGTCAAATTTTAATAAAACCTGTGGATAACGTTTTTTTTACATTAACCCCATACAGGAGACTTCGAGGATAATAATTTTCCTATGTTATTTTTTGTGATGCTGTTGGAGGGTCTGTTTAAGGAAATGAAGGAGAGGAAAGTCTGGGAAGGAAAAGAGTATGAGGGGTGGGTAGGAATGTAGTAATTAGTGTGTCCAAGAGTGACGGACGAATGAATATATCTATCCTGCTGCGGTGAAAGGCGATGGGTCAAGAGGGACCAGTTGGAGAAGTCAAAGGGTCTCTCCAAGCCAGCTTCTCCCGATCTGCTACGCCACACAGCTGGTGGGTAGGCGCATCCTGAACCTCACGCCACTGAATTTTTGTTTTGTTGGGACTTCAAAGTTAATATTTATCTTTCAAAACCGGCAACATTCAACAAAAAGGTGGAAATTGATAGAGAATGCAATGAAATGATTCGCCACGTTTGCGATTCCATTGCTTCGCGCAGTGTTACTATAAAAAATGGTCATCAATTTGAACATTGGCGCTGACTAAAAAAAATTACACCTGTCTTCTTTAATTTGTACTATAATACATATAAATATACTGTTTTTTGGGATATCTTATGTATTACATTTGGCTATCGCATTCCACATATATAAATTAAACTACACAGTGGAATAATCACAGTTTTTTTACTACTATCCACCCTTACAATTAATAGTGGAACGCATTTTAATTTTGTGTTAAAAATATTATGTTAATCTTTACAAAATCAGTTCTCATTTTGAAGATGACACACGGAGACAATGTGTTTTACGAATGTCTTCAAATTATTGATAATCCGGTTAAAAACGGGATCGAAGGCCTTAACGAATGAATTAACAGGTTTTCTTATAAACTTTTAGTAATTGACGAATAAAAATGTGATTAAAAAGATGACGACTCTTAAATCATTATTATGATAACACCTGTTTTCGCTGACTGTTTTACCAGAGCAATGATTGACAAACATCTGTCAGAAGTCACACGGAATTCAGCATCCGTATGTAATTATTATTCTAAGCATCTGCAAGAAATATTTGTTATTGACTGATTTTTTTAATCCATCGAACGGTATATTAATACCACGGTATTGACTACCAAAACGATTGGCAGCTGTAAGTTCAGTAGATAAAGTAGGCAGTAGTTTTAGAAAAAAAAAAGAAATTAATGAAGAAAAAAGATACTAGATTACATTATGCACGACGCACGGGTATTGACTTCGCTTGAGTAATTAAGTATCAATATACTAAACACCCGCTACACTTTTAAATAACATATTATAGGAACTAAACTGGCAAAAAGTGAAACAGATGCTTACCTTGAATACGATGATATTTATACTTAAATATAATTATACTTATTAAATAAAATTAAGGTAATTCAGTGATATGACTTATGAATGTGTAATGAGATTATGCTACCAAAAAAGGACAAAGCCAATGCAGTTTACAGTTTAGAAGCAGTTTACAAACAGTTTAGTATACAAAGGAATGCAATATTATATTGCGCTGCCAGAAACCATAAAGTCTGCACTAATTGGATTGTAGGAGCCATATTAATCTAAAAAATAAAAAAATGTTATAAATAATATATTAGGCATTTGTAAAAATAACACTAATAAAAAAAATAAAAAGGTGGGACTTTACAATCATTAAATGTTTCGTTTTGTGAATTTCCTTAAGATGAAGCTACAAGCCAAAAATGTGTATATTCTTGGTATACTTTATATCGTAGGTAATACGCATTAATATCGCTTGACAAACGGAGTCTAGAAACGTTAGATTTCAAGCAAAAAACTGGTTTATATTTATTTTTTAAATAATTTTATAAGAAAGCAAAAAAGTTGATCAAGTGAAACTGTCACAGAAAATCTTAGCTATAATATTGAAAAGTTGTTTCCTTTATGGGTTCATACATTTCTATTGAAAAAATATTTTTTTTAGTAGTTTGCATTTATATTTTTTATTCAGTAATCTATTTTTTTATTTGTATTCTACTCAAGCGAAGCGATAGGAAAACCTTCAATTTATCTAAAGCGTATTTTTCGGTACTCATAATATACACCAATTCGTTATAAAGAATAATCAAAATAGTGATTTGGCATTAAGCTTCGCCTTAAGAAGTATGATAATTATCAGCAGATAATAAAGAAAACAACCTCTTTTATTGGAAATATACACGTAGTGAATGTTTCTAATCTCTTTCTAGTATTACCTGCAATATATATTTCTGGATTTTGTAAGGTTTCTGTGTTATTGTGTATTTATCCTTATTGATTGTTTTTTCGTTGTTCAATTTCTATAAAGTTTCTTTGTCGTTTATGTATCATTTGTAAATTGCAAATTTCTCTTGTCCCGAAATCAGTCTTATAACTTTTAGAAATGGCTGAACGGAGAAAAATCATTTTTAGCCCTCGCAATAAATTATCAGGCCCTATTACTAAAACATTGATTTGCCTTTAAAATATTATTTCAAGACGATACAAAGAATCTTCGCTCACTTAATTCACGCGTCCTGCAATCCCGTTTTTATCAGGAATTACTAATAATTTGAAGAGATTCCTAATATCATTGTTAATTTTAAGAGACAAGGATTTTAATGCACAGCCCCAAAGGATAACGTGTCATTATTATTACTGCGGGTTCAATTCCCGTCGGTGGCATGTATTTATTTTTCGGTAGATTAAATTTTTTTGTTGCTTCTAGCTCATTAATTATTGATTGAAAATAATAGAGCATTAATAAATTAGGAATAGCCATTTTTCTCCATGTATGTAGCAAGATATGAAATAATAAAAAAATAAATTTTTAATAACACGAAAAAATGCAAATCAATTTTGTTACAATGCTAGTATAGTAAGGGAATTAGTGCTCTGAGAAATCGAATGATGAAATTAATTTAGTGCCGGTAAAGTTTTACCCAATTTTCCCCCAACACTCATCGAAAGGTCTAATTATTTAGATGAAAAACTTTTCAAGTAGCTTCCAAATGATAAGCATTATTTCCATGGTTTCCTTTTGCTGCTTTTAGTTCAATCGTGACAGCAGAATGCTTCAGTGACACCCATAGATCAAACGCGTGTCTAATATTTGACCTAAAATTGTCCAATTATGGTTGCGGATTCTTTCAAGGGTATTCGATTATTAACTGTTATGGGTCGGTGTGCTTTTTGGGACTACGGACCATATTCATATTTGAATAGCAGGATGTCGGTGATTTTATTATTTCGTTTGTGAGAAAGTGAATGAATGATTGTTTGATTATTAAAAACTTTCTTTCATTAAGTCTTACTACTAAAATCAAATGCTTACACAGGGCAAAAATGAGTTTTGTTAATTTATTAAGAATCTCTTGAAATTATTCGTATTCCGGTTAAAAACGGGATTGCAGGCTCTTACCGAATGAATTGATAGGTTTTCTGTTAAACTATTACTAACAGAGGAATATATTATCACGTTGTCGGAACACGTGAAATAAAAATCATAATATTTTCGCATTTCGTCATTATATTTCATCAAAGCAAATGCAGGTGCATGAACACGTGTTTCGATATTTATAAGTTTTATGTGAATACCGCACAAGAGTCCCAATTGGATTCAGTGAGACTATGGACTCCCAAATAGGGGTAAGTTGTGAGGCTGGAGGAAGAGGGGAGAGGTAATCTGGTCACCAAACACAGCTAAAGTAATTTCAAGCAACTTTTAGATTCTGAATGGTGGTCCTACACCAAGGTGAAACTGAGATAATTTTCCACTGAGGAATTTACTAAAAGAAACGGCGTGCAATCCTTTTTTTAAGCGGATTACGAATAATTAGTATTAGAATAAAGAATAAAAATAAAAAACCCTTCTATATAACTGTAAAAGGAAACAAATATTCCTTTTTGCTTAATAGCCGAGGGCTCCATATTATTTACACTCGCCTGATATTGTAGATCTCCATCCCATTGGCACAGTACAACGTAAGCACAGCTTTGTATTGGAAATTTAGGTTTTTCTTGCGAACAAAATAGCAATTACCGCTATTAGCCGTCTCTAAGAAATATAACTTCTAATATGTCAGAGGCCTGAGGTGTTAAAAAAAATTAAAATTATGTAAGATTTAGAATGAATTACTTAAAAGATACCATTCGTTTTTTTATGATAATCGGTCTATTTGAATAAGGAGAATCAGCATAATTATATTATCTTTATTATAATTTTTAAAAAGAAACTGTTTTTTAATGGTTAGTAATAACTGTGAAAGCGTAATCGAAATCGAAGAATCTCTACTACATACTTTCGATCACTCGAAATTATCTAAATAAAAGTAAAAAAAATCAATACTACGAATATGCGATTTCGGCAAAAAAAGATACTTACGCATAGACAGTTTCTCGATACGAAATACTACATAAAACAATAGACTGGATTTGATGTACACAGAAAAAGTCTAACATTTAACCTACATCATAATTGATGTACATAATTAAGATATATTAGAACTGACTAATTTATTCTTATTTTTTTTATTTTGAAAACGAGATAAAAGTGAAGTAACAGTTTTCTTATAAAGTCCCCAAAAAAAAAATGTGTTTTCGAAAATATCGAGTTCTCTCATATTTTCTACGATTGGAGTAAAAAATTAAGTAAAAATGTGGTTAGCGTTTTTGATAAAATTTTATTATGTAGAAATATTAATGTTTTTTTTTACATCGGAAAGATAGTTTTATCTTCTTTCTAAAAAAGTATTCTTTTCTTCCTAAAATTAAAAATAAGATATGTACAGCGCATTTGAAATTTTACAGAAAATGGTGCAAACTGAACAAAAGTGATGAATGTACTGAAGGGTTAAAAAGACACCCTACACAGCATCCCAAAAGATGACATAGGTTCAGACCGGACATCAGAAGGCACGGGTTCAATTCCCGTTGGCGGCATTTTTTTTACTCGGGAGATATTTTCAATTTGTATTGATGTTTTAGGCGACTAATTATTGCTTATAATAATTTGTTATCCTTTATGCTATGCATAAAACATTATTAAAGAACAATAATATTTGACAAGTCAAAATATTTCACCAATAAATGAAGATATAATATGTCTCGACGCCATCTAGTGAGAAATTTAGCACCAACAAAGCCTTTCCTACAAAAATAAAGTTGGTTGTTTACAGGTGGAAAAAATATAATAAGCAGTAATTGTTGATTGAGGTACTAGTACATATTGAATCATTTGGCGGGTTGGAAATATTGCTTATAATAATTTGTGTTTTTATAGGTTATTGGATACTGTTTTTTTTTTTTTTTTTTTTTTTACAGTTATACCGCACAAGAGTCCCAACTGCTCCCGTCTGGAGCCAGTGAGACTATGGCATCCCCAATTGGGGTATGTTGTGAGGCTGAGGGTATTGGGAGGGGAGGGAGATGGGGAAGAGGAAGGTGGGGAAGTACCTGGCTATTCAGATCTGGTCACCAAACACGGCTAAAGCCATTTCAAGCAACGTTTCAATTCTGAATGGTGGTCTTGCACCAGGGCGATACTGAGAGTATCTTCCACTCTGGAACGTGCCGCAAATATACTATATATTATTTTTAATTAATTAATTGTGAAATAACACAAATTAATCAAATAAAATTTATTTGCGCACGCCGGGTTCGAACCCGCGACCTTCGGATCTGTAGTCAAAAGCGTATACCACTAGACCACGCCGGCCGTCAACCGGCCGTGTTACTGCCAAACATCGTATTTTTTTACTGTAAGATAGTTACTCTTTGGTTTCTTGAGGTTTCGTGTATTAATTTTGAATAAAGATCAATAAATTATTATCATAAAAATATTTTCTAAAAGAAACTGCATAGAAATTACTTCACGATTTGGCGAAACTAAATTCCACTGCTGTCTGCCTACGCATATCACATGGGCGGTATGTAGTGCGCTCAATGAGCCTTTGAATTAGCCGAAGAAATATCTAAAATGCATAATGCATCCATAAATCTGCAGCGCGAATGCTCTACGCATTTCAAGTAATGTAAAAAAATATACTTGTCTATTGATTGATGTGAATGTTTTGGTAGCTTATACAACATGTTTCTACTTTGGGTTGAGGCCAAAATAGATAACCAAAAATACCTTTTTTTAATCAAAAGGTACAGCAAATATCGAGTAAACATGTGAGCTTTTTCATGTATTTGTGTTTTAAATTATAAAAGAGGCTATTAAAAATACAATTAGTCATAATTTTTTAAGCAATCTGGTAATTTTTGTGAGATAGTAATAGTTCACTACTATAAATGTAAGGACCTAAAAATTATGCATTGTAAAATACCGTGTTTTGGTTTGAAATTTTTTGGATTCAAATACGAAAAATTAGTGTTCCAATTTGTGTAAATCGGTGGTTCGTAATTTTAAAAGCCCACCAAAATGTCATTTCAATCTTTTTTATTTTGTATTTCATCATATTTACATAATAAGAAAGGAAAAACTGTATTTATAAATATTTGTCATTGACATAATTATAACTAACTCTTACATAATGATCACTTACTCTTATATAATTATCACTAACTCATACATAATTATCTCTTACTCTTATATAATTATTACTAACTCTTACACAATTACCACTAACTCTTTTATAATTATCACTAACTCTTACATAATTATAACTAACTCTTACATAATTATCACTAACTCTTACATAATTATCACTAATTCTTACATAATTATCACTAACTCTTACATAATTATCATTTTGAACCCGAGCCCATCTCGTCCGTAAGTAAGCATTAAAGTGGCTGAGTTGGCATCGCGTTTGGTTCCATACAGGCTTCGTGAGTTCAGCATCTTGGCTGACTATGTTTTCAATTACGAGACAAGCAACATGTTTTGCTTAATGTGATGGTGGTAAGAGATTTTATATGTTATCAGGTTATTATATAGATAGACTATGCATCCCCAATTGCGATATATTATGAGGCTGAAGGTAGTAGGGAGAGGAAAGAAATGGGAAAGAGGAAGATGGGGAAGTACCTGCCTATTCAGATCTGGTCACCAAACACAGCCAAAGGCATTTCAAGCAACGTTTCATTTATGAATGGTGGTCCCAAACCAGGGCAATACTGAGAAAATGTTCCACTCTGGAACGTGCCACAAATATACTGTATATTATTTTAGATGAATAATTTGTGAAATAACATTAACTAATCAAATAATGTTTACTTAAATGGATTTGAACCCACGACCTTCGGCTTGCCGGTCGGAGCCTTACCCCTTGACCACGTCATATAATAACAGATTAAAATAATAAATAAATAAACTTAATGTATAAAAACTCGTATTAAGAGGATTGTTAATAGAAATAAATATGCACGTTCACTGTCTGAAGGAAATTGGTAAGGCATTGAATAATAAGATTCGCATTTCGCAAATAAAATTAGAGCATGAATAACTGAAAAACCGCATGCAAAAGATGATTTCTAAACATGCATATGAATGTACGAGATTAAAATAACAAATGATTTTCTCTTGCATTGATATCAAAATACAATAAAATTAATAGTTTCTGTGACAAGTGGACGATTTCTGCGATACAACATTAATTCAATATCTAAACACTGCATCGAATATACGCAAGAAGTCTCCATGGGAAGTGAAACTAATAATTTATCCTACAGTGATAAATGTCTCTGTACTGAATTTATCTTCAATCTCCCTGTGCATGAGGTATAATTTGCGCGGCAACGAGGAATTTATATGCACATCTAATCACACGTCTCGATCTCCGGTGCAATTATTGAACCTTCACCTCAGTGGTTTCTAGGTCAATGCATTTGACCGCTATTTATTATTAACCTTTCTTGTGTGCAAGGAAGAAAATGAATACTCATTTTCTTTTTGTTTTTAAATAATTGCAAATGGTACCACGATTGAATTTGGTAGCAACCTCTGCCCTAGAGCCCGAAAATACCTAAAAAAGAACCCTTGAAAACTCATCTATCTTAACAAATGGATTTCAGTCTTTAGAGCACAGGCTTAGGGTGGGGATGCTACCAGTATTTCAATGGGAGATGCTTCGAGGAACTAGCGTCATTGATTCATTCGGCAACGGTTCACAGTTGGGAAACACACAACAAGGGCGTACAACATTTGTACACAATCAATCGTTTCTACGACTCGTTGTTGAGTTCAACTGTTCGGTCGTGGAACGATTTGACGGCTTCTATGTTTCCTCCCTCTCAAAGACCCAGGTTCACCCCTCCTTTTTCACAAAAGACCCTCCACACAGCATCCCAAGATAAGACATATAGGCCATGAGGGAAATTATTTTCCTCGGGGCATCTGTGGAGTTAATGTAAAAAAAATGGATGTAGGTTTATCATCATATACTTTTAAACATTCATTGATCAGTTGATTTGAGTAAAACTTCCAAGGGTGGGAGAAATGAACTACCTGTCTTATGAGATCTAGTTACTGATACAGTTGTAGGTAAAGATTTGAAGCTAGAAATGAATTCCATAATATGTAATGCTTGTGAAAAAAAAAAGTTTATAAAATCAACAACTTTCCTTTGCCCTCGACTGGTTTTTAATATATAATAATCCTGCTAGATCGAAATAGATTGGCATTGAGCTGAGAAAAAAACATCGTCATTATGTTTTTCATTTCGTTTTACATAAGTTGATGTTAATGATTTGTTTTATTTATTTACTTTAACAGTTAAGTGCAGCACAATGACTTCAAGTGTCAATGAACTTGGCAATGTCAGTATTTTTTACAAACAAAAGCAAGCATGCGGTAGTTTGCAAGCTGGTTAAATAATTGTGGTATTTTGCTCCACATAAATTTACAAGTCACAACACCATTAGCTATTATTAGTATTTTTTTACATCATTTGGTAATGTGGGCCTCACTGGGTGTTTACTCGTGCTGAGACCCCAATTTTACAATTTTTAAGATGCAATATTTCATTTTGGAGGGCGGGTATGGGTAACCATTTATTGGATAACAAACACTTCTGCCATAGGTCTCCCCATGTTGTTCGCTACGTTTGGTGATTTAGCAGGGGTGGTCGGGTTCATCGGGTGAGGTGTGTTCAGGTTGCGCTTGCCGATCTGAAGATCTGGAGAGGCTAGTTGGATGAGATCCTTTGACCTATCCAACTGGTTTCTCGATCCATCGCCTTGCGCCGCAGTGGTAGGGATCATCCGTCCGTCACTCCTGGACATCCTGATCCCTAGATTCCTACCCACCCCTTATACCTTTTCCTTCCCAGAACTTCCTCTCCTTTCTTTCCTTAAAAAGATCCTCCTCACAGCATTCTCAAAGATGACATTGGCACTGAAGGAAATTATTTTCCTCAGGCCCTCCTTTGTAAAATAGTGTAAAAAAAGTAGTTTAAAAAAAATAAATGTACAAAATAAAAATAAATAAAATATACTTTATTGACTTAATTTTAATTGCAATATAAAACTTAATTTTAATTGCAATATACTACTTAATTTTAATTGCAACTGTAAAATGTAGAGCTAGGCCAATGAAAGTATTTTTGAAAGTTATTTATTAACAATTGTAATTTGCGACGTTCACACATAAATCGTATATTATTAATTAATTATTTTATTTATATATCTATTTGAATTCCACTTTTGTTTACGTGAAAGAATGAATGCGAATATTTGAAGCAAGAATTAATTTTTGTTGATGCATTAGATCATGTCATTTTAATTTTAAATATGTTTTTTTATATATAATCTTCTGCATTCGACGTTTTAGTATGAAATAATTTACATTCTGGAATAGCCGTTTTTGCAATATTTGCCGATGACTTTACACCTTATTCAGTACAAATTATTGAAGCGACCTTCTCTAATTCACATTCAACGGTATTAAAATCGCATTAATGTTACGTCAAAAACATATTTCTAAGCCGCAATTGCAATGTCAACCAAACACGCCACGGGCTAACACATTTATCAAGCCATTAATATTGTACACTAACAGTTAATATCTCCAATTAAGGAATATTTTAGAGAAGGTGTCTAACACGTTATTTAGTTTACTGGGTCAATCACTAGGATCGAAATTTTGCATGTCGGATAGTCAAATTATTGTAATATAATTTATAGTGCTTTCAGAAAATCACGCATAGACGTGTAATACGCAGGACTATGCTGAAGATTTGGTTACCGCCAATTTAGTAGTTTTGAAAATAGATTCATCGTGATGAACTGGGGTAACGCGAGAGCTGTTTATTATATCAAGAAGAGAACAATTTGATGTTTTATTTAATATTGTCATCATTATTGCAAATAAAAAAACATTATTTACCCGAATTTTGATCTTTTAAAGCAATACTGGCAGTATCTATCATTCTGGAACAGCGTAAAAATGTACTATAAAAAATTAAAATACACTTTCTTCGACCACATTAGGTGTTGACGCAACTATATGCACCCCCTTTTAACATGTGTTACGGCATTCCTCCACAAATTGCCTGTCCCTGTCTGAAAGTGTGGAGTACCTACGTTCAGTGACATTGCAACAATTTGACTATATATTACTAGTCTGTTACAAAAACCGGTACAGTGACCATGTTGCTTTAGTGCATTTAATTCGAGCCTATTACGAAATCTCGGGCAGTGATGACCAAGCAGACTCCCTCAAGTTCATAATATCTATCGAGGAAGACCAAGGGTAAGACATAATCCTTTCCAATTCTTGCTGTTGACATTATAACTGTATTGATTACAGTCAACAATAAAAATACAAACTGATTCGCGTAGAATATTGCGACTCCATTAGGTTTCGAACACTGGGTTTTTTCACTGGGTTCTGACCAATGTATCTACTACTCTACCACGGAAGACGTTATTTACATTTGACCAACATGATTTGTATCTAGATATATCAATACCAATGCTATCCACTCAACAAAACTTAAAACCTGAAGATAAAATCCAGTTCTTATACAGTCCACAATAATTTCTCTCTAGCTTCTCGCTTATATTTTAACACGTTTTACTATCAGAAGTTAAGTTACTCTCTCGGATGACGTACAACGTTAATTTCAGGCAGAAATAAACAAAAAAAAATAATGGCTTGCTCTGATCGGAGATCGAGGTCAAAGATAGTGTACTGAACAACCGTTCAGATGAAAGAGAATTGAAAATAATTACCAACGTACAATTTGAAATAAAAATCATCAGAAATCTATTTATTTTTAACACACGACGCACTTGAATCAAACTTCTTTGTTGTCTCTGACTTCAAGTAGGTCATATTTACATCTAGCTTAATAAAACTATACATTATGTTTTGAATCAAAGTAAACAAATACCAAGATTTCATCCATTTTATTTATTTCAGCCGTCGACCGGTTCAGAAAAAACTGTCCTCTTCGTGACAACAAAATGTGTATAGTAAATAGCATTACAGAAAGTTTAATATTTTTTAACAAATAAGAATAATAAGAAGTAGACTACAGAGATTCAAGGAAAACGTCATGTTTTTTTAAGAACTTTTTTTTCTATTTTTTCATTGAGTTTTAATTTTTTTTAAAATTTACATATTTATGTTTTTTATTTTTATTTTTATTTTAGTTTATTTAGGACACAGACAGTTGTACACGTTAATTTTACATTTAAGTTGAATATAAGATAAACCAGTTAACTTCCATTTACAATCTTTTTTATGTTTACAGGTTAGGAAGAAAGCAGATATTTAAATACATTGGTAAAGAATGAATCAAAAGAATAGACGAAAAAAAAAATCGTTGTGTTTGAGGTACATTGTAAGGTTAATTTGTTTTAATTTTTCTTAGGGTACAGTGGAAAATATCTTAAAGAAGCCATATTGTAAAACAAGAATAAGATATCACAAGAATTCCATTTTCATAATAATAATAAAATAAACAAAAAGCGTGCGATGTAAATTTAACGTCTTACGTATGATATGCCATAACTTATCTAGTATAAACCTTTTTACTTATTTCTATTACATTAAGGACACTTTACAATACATCTAAAACTTATTCTTTGTCGTATTTAGGCATAACCCACTAAAAACAGCAAGGCTTTTAGCTTCTTTAACATCTGTCGGTAATTCATTAAAAATCTTAAATCCGAGATTATTTTGGGTTCCCAAAAAATTTGTTTTTGGAAGTTTAAAATCTTCACAGTTTCTCGTGGGGTAGCCATGTATTGCAAAATTAAAAATAACATTGTTACATGTATTTTTTAGCTTAAATATTAATATTAGGATGTTGTAAATTATTCGCTGTCTCACAATTAACATTCCTAGTTTTTTCTGCATAATAATTATCTTAGAATACCAAATACAATTCAATACTGCTCGCACACCTCTATTTTGAATTATTTTCAATCTCTTTATCTGTGTTTGATTGCACAAGAAAAGGACACTTGAGCAGTAATTTAAATGAGGTGCTACTATACTATTATTAACCAATTTACTTGTATTGACATCTAATTTATTCCGTATTTTTCTTGTATTAAGGCTGAGAAAGTGCTTTTAATGTCATTAATAAATAAAAATTGTTTGTTGATCGTGCTGTAAATGTATTTTAGAGATTTCTTGATTTCTAATATTTCCAGTTGTTACCCTCTTTGTGGTTATTTATTTTTCTATTAATGTATATATATTTATTAAACACTTAAATTTATACAATTATAATAAATTTTATCAAACCTACTTTCACATACTTCACATTCAATGGACTCATATTTGAATATTTTAATTTAAGTGTAATTTTCAAAAGTCGTACTGATTTTTTTTTTACATTGACTATACACAGGAGGCCTCGGGGAAAATAATTTCCCTCACATCTCATGTCATCTTTGGGTATGCTGTGTGGAAGGTCGTTTTAAGGAAAGGAAGGAGAAGAAGATCTGGGAAGGAAAAAGGTATCAGGGCTGGGTAGGAATTTGAGAGCCTCTGTGTCCAAGAATAACAGACGTTTGAATTCATCCCTCCCTCTGCGGTGCAAGGCAAGATGGGTTGAGAGAGTCCAGCTAGAGAGGTAAAAAGATCTACCTCAACCAGTCTCTCCAAATCCGGCCCTCCACACATCCGCCGACAAGACCTAGACAATAGTAGACAATAATAGATAGTACTGTTATTGTGAATTAGTTATATTTTGTTAAAGAATATTATAAGAAAGACAAAAAACTACAGTTAGTAACAACAAGAATTAATGTCAATATAATTGTGTTATGTTCAATTTGATGTTATAAAGTATTGACTAAATTTTTCGCATTTTTATCAAGAAAAAAACATTATCACGGCAAGGTATAATGTACAAATATGATAATTTTTTTTTAACTATTTTCTAATTGTGGAAAAAAAAACAAGCACAATATTGTGGTTGAACAATATTATATTGAGGCGAAGCACTACCTAGTAACGCAAAATGTGGTTGAACAATTTTATATTAAGGATCAGAAATATGTAGATAAATAGATCACTTAGAAACATTTTGGATGCTTCTATTAAATGCTGCAAGTAGAACACATATTGGCCTTTAATATAACCGATCTTTTTATGATATCTTTTCATAAACCCAATAACGTATTGAGCCTTTAAAAACTGATCTAATGTTTAAAATTTCTTTCTTACGAAACCATTTTCGGTTGTGGTTTTAACGTACAATTGACAAATTATATTCTTTAGAAAATTTAAATATTTGTACCTGAACATCGCAAAATAACATAAAACACACTTTTTGGCGAGGTTTTTTTGCATAAATCAAAACAGAATGCTGGTGTTGAGCGGGAATTCAAACCATATCGCCATCTACATTAGGACTGTTATTGTTAACTGCCCGTTTCCAAATGTTAAACCACGTGGTGCGTCGCCTTAAATGATAAAAAGAACAGGATTCCCAAATAAAATAAGTATTTTCTCGATTTTTAGATCGGTCTAATAAATTCTGGATTTAGTATAGGAATCAAACCTCTGAAAGAAGTGCAATACGTTTGATAATCGTGCTGCATAAATCGTGCAACGTTTATTTGCGGTTGCATTTCCGGAATTTAATTGGCACATTGGAATATAATGGAGAATGCAATTCATTCAATATACCGCAACAAAGAGAAATGAAAAATACGTAGTCGAGTAGCCAGGGTCAGGTTCACTATAATAGACATTCATTGAATATTATTTATTTACTAGCGCACACCAGTTAAAAACCACGTGAAAGTCTAGTTTATTGACGCATCAATTCCAATTTTGAAAAAGACAATTAGAATAATTTTCTGTTAAAATATTATTGACTGGCGTTGCGAAGTCCTATTTTAACTCGACCATTTGGCATTTCAACTATGTTTTTTTTTGTTACGTTTCGGTTCCGGTTCAAGATGGTGGCCGTGTTTACTACCTTTTTATCCCGCCAGAGTTCAAGTGCACGATTATAGTTCCTACTGAAAAAAATTTAAAAAAAATTATCATAATGAAAAAATGTTACTTAAAAATGTATGGTTTACAATTAAGTGGGTAGGTACTTAAACACAAATCTAATTATTTCAGGGGAAATTTTTATTATGATTTAATAAAAAATAAGAGAAGAGCCCTCCACACAGCATCCGCAAAGATGAAAAATGCAATTATTTTCTCCAGAGCCTCCTGTGTATAATTAATGTAAAAAAAATATACCAATCACACGGAGAAAAATGAGAATTGCTGATTTATTAAAAGCCTCTTCAAATTGAGAGTAATCCGTTTAATAGGGGGACTGCAGGCCGCTTCCCGATGAAATTGAATTAAAATCATAATAATATCGGAACACGTGTTCTAGCACCTTCGTTTGTATTCATAACATATAATGACGAAATGCGAAAATGTTAGGATTTTTATGAACACATTTCCCGACATCATGACAATTCATTGATATTTTATCAAAAGTTTAGCAGGAAACCTTTCAATTCATAAGGGCCTGCAATCCCGTTATTAACCGTATAACGAATAATTTGAAGAGATTCTCAATAAATTAGCAATATTTTTTATCAGTATGTTTTCTCCGTGAAGAATCAATACGTGTTTTAATTACTACTTCATCTCCGATCATATTATTCTCAAAGAAAGAATAAACCGTTCTCGTTAAGTCTTAGAACAGTTAATTAGCGTTATATGAGATTTCTGTAATACATAATTGCACTAAGATGCACAATGTAAGCAGTGTTGTTATAATAATTGCATATTTGTTGCCAAGTTCCTTAGCATAATGATCGATGGAAGAAAGGCAGCCGGTGCGGGGAATATAGACCGCGTCGGTCAGCGGCTCGCGTGGAACATAACTTCGTGGAATTTAATATCTACTCATTATAGACATTATTCTCATACACAGACGCATCTGTACTGACAGCATGATCATGAATACGTTTTTATATACTATCGGAAATTGCGTTTTATATGTAGTTAGTAGAAGGTACCTTTTTATATGTGATTCCCAACATCTCTTCACTGAGACTATGGCATCCCTAATTGGGAAATTTCAAGAGGCTGAAGGTAGTGGAGAGGGGAAGGAGATGGGGAAGAGGAAGTGAGAGAATACCCGGCTAGTCAGATCTGGTCACCAAACACGGCTAAAGCCATTTCAAGCAACGTTTCGATTCTAAATAGTGGTCTTACACCAGGGCGATACTATGTTATATAACACAAATTCATTAAATAAAATTTATTTGCGCACTTTGGGATTTGAACCTCCAACCTTCGTATTGCTAGTCGAGAGAATGTGAACAGTGCAGACCTCAGGTCTAAAAATGTGTATTTCTAATTTTCTCATTTATTTAATAAATCAAAAACCAAAATCTACTGATTATTCCTATTTGAAAGCTCGTAGTAGAAACCACGATAATGCGAACTCTGGCGGGATAAAAATGTAGCATCCAACACGGCCACCATCTTGAATCGGAACCGGAATGTAGCAAACAAATTTACGACCAGATGAAATACCAAACGGTCGAATTAAAAAAGGACTTCACCAAATCGAAAGTCCAAATAAACACAACGATTTCACATATGAAAAAATAAGTTTTACTGAACTACTAAAACGGCAACCACCTTGAACCGGAAACAAAACATACAAACAAATTTAAGACAGACCAAATGCATACGCTCAGTCAATAGGAAAAATATGGTCAAAACATGTCGACTGGAACAGGAATGAGGAGATTATTAAAAAATCGAAAAAAGCGACACGTAGACAGATTTTTAAATTTCTTTTTTTAAATAGTTTCTGCAAAAAACAGCTCATACTTTATATAAATTATTCTTACATATTTTGTACACTTTGTATTCTATGTATTGATTTTGGAACATGTTCATTAAAAATACCTGGTGGTTTAAACAAAGTTTGCAATTATTGAAGAATATGTGTGATAGATTAAAAAATAATTAAGAAATTGGAATTTTTGTTGTTTGTTTTTGGGGTGTTAACACCCCAAAAACAAACAACAAAAATGCTTTTGGCCGTGAGAATCTAAAAACTTACCTAACCAAGAAATTGGAACCTTATGCTGGAAGATTTTCCAAGAAGAACTTCCAAGATAACATCCAAAAATTGTTTGAATGGATATATTATGTACTGAATAATTCTTGCTATAATGGCGATTATGAAGGTTGATTAATCTTACACAATTGCTCAACGGCTGTCAACTTATCAACAGAGGAACGGTAAAATAACGAGTACATATTTTAACTGTAACTTCACCTGGAATAATACTCCATAGATATTAGATGGATACCTTATTGGTTGAATTCTTTCAAAATTGCGCTCATCAAAGAAAGATAACCCACTTTTTAAACCCATCCCGATTTGTGTAGATACATATCTACTGGAATAATTGATTTTAAAATTAGTGAGCGTCGTGGTCGCCATGGAACTTTATTTCAGAGAAAACTTCTCAGCAACAAAATAAAATAATACTTACTGCTTATGCATCGATTTATCGAAAACTGCCAGAAACTGTAAACCATGGTTGATAGTGCGTATCTTCTTGAATTCCACGATCACACACTCTTATTAGAATGAATCAGCAGTTTCAATAAATTCTTGATATTCTTTTACTGTTTTCATGCTTATAAAACCACTGGCAACCTTGATAGCAGTGTGCAAATGGATAAAGGCACAGTAAATGAATTCCTAAGAGTTAATTTTAGACTCAACAACACTCGCCGACTTTCACAGAATGTTGAAAAAATAATTTTAAAGATGAAATTATACTAAACATTTCAATGTTGGAAGCAGAAGCGAGTAGTAACTGATTTAACATTCAAACCTAGAATTTAAAAAAATAACATCCACTGTACCGAACTTCTGTCCCTAATTAATTGTTATATATATTTAAGACGTACATGACAGATAGCGCTCCATACATTCAATAATATTTGTCTAAATTCTAACATAGACATTTTTTCGGATTCACTGCCCAAATTTAATAGTGGCATCATGTCAATAATATTATAATCTGTTTAATGCGCAAACACATACAGACACACTCACACGTGCACACACACCTATACACTACACACGTCTCCATACATTACCACATATGAGATATTACAAGGAAAGATATCATAGGTACCCACCTTGAAATGTTTAATATCTGTAAATTGTTTCATCACTGTAAGCGTGTACACAGTTTGTTTCTATAATATACCTTCACAGGTTTATTATCAAATAGTCGGTAAAACACGATTATGTTATGAATATGGACGTCGGAACACATGTTCATAAAAATTCTGATTTTTTCGCATTTCGTCTTTATATATATTCTGAATGGTTCCATGATAACTCAACACAGTGACAATTCAACACACCTTTAAAAAGTGATATAAAGTCATTAGAAACGAATAAAAAAAATTAAACCTAACCTAACCTAACCTACTTAACCCAGTTAATAAAGTTTTTGTTCCATCACTTTCCATGACTTTATATAACTTTTTAAAGATGTGATGAATTATCATGTTGATGATTTATCCGGTCACCATTCTGAATGTACTGATAGATTGTTAAGAAATGACGCGCCATCACGTTTTTAACAGGATTTTAATAGATCAGCCACACTCATTTTTCTCGTGTGGTTTAACTGGAAAGCTTTTTTTCTAACCGGACGCGAAGAGGTTTGTTGAAATAAATAATGAATTTGTATTACCTCTTTGACATATAAACTAGATCTAGTTCCATTCTGCACACATAGCTTCCATCTTCTGCCTTCTGGCTGATCGGACCGTATTCTCACAATGACCAATATCATATATCAATGGTTATTATACCGTTAGATGACATCTAATTTACTCAGAATCTGTCAAAGCAAGAACAATTCTTTCAGAAATAATACATAAAAAATAGATAAAAAAATTTAAAAAATATCGCAGCTATTAAATAAAAAAAAAATATTTTTATTTTACATATTAATTTAATGAATAATTTTAAATAAAGTAAATTAAAAAAATATCGTAGATATGAGCAATCGAGTAGGAACTTCTTTTGAAAATCCTTGAGGATGGTATACTTATTATCTCTGTCAGGCATCGTCTGAAAATTAAAAAAATATATCTTATTTAAAAATATAATATAAAATATTAATTTATTTTTTTTGTAGAATTGACAACTGTTAACAATTAAATTATAAGCAAATCCAAGTTCATTGAACCAGAGTTACAATCATTCACAGACAAACCCACAATCGAAATCAGTATGTTTGATGATGATATTCATAATATACGGATTAAATAATTAATTTCATTTGAATCTTAGGATGGTTAGTTTCATAGAATTTGAACGATTCATCATATTTCAACTTTAATTTTCAGGTTCTGTGAATATCTTATTCATTTTCTGTTATAATATCACTACACGGCCAGTTACTTGACAGAATTGAAATAATAACAGAACTTGAAAAGAACTTTCACAGAACTTAAAAAAATCTTTGAAATTTGTTTAAATTCTTTGCACAAACCCGTTCTTAGTGCGGGTATGTTTCACAGAATTTGAACAATTCATCAAATTTTAATGTTGATTTTCTTATTCTTTGAAGGTTCTATTCAAGTTCTGTTACTTTATCATTATTGGCCAGTTGTTTCACAAAACTGAAATATAATTCAGAGCTTGAATAGAACCTTCGGTGAACTTAATAATCAACTTTAAAATTTAATCAATTGTTCAAATTCTGTGGAACAATCCGTGCTTAGTCAAAATACTATAAATGAAGTAATGTTTTAACATCGGCTTATCGTTTTGTATAAAAATAACATAACGTTTATATAGCGCAGTTTTGTGTTATTTCACTTCAAGTGCGCTTCTTCTGTTTGGAAATGTCCATATTATGAGCATATTCTGCAATGAATTAAATTTCTAACATATCTAGGTTATACGATAATTTGCGAGCAACCAGTCCAGGATAGCAATCTATGAAGAACTAAGTAACTCGAGTATCCGGGACGGTTTATTAGACATTCATTTCTTCAGGTCATATCAAACACGTTCCTTCGCCGAAGCCACGGTTAGAATGGCGGTGAGAAAAAGCTCTCAATTTAACTTCCTTCCTACTTGAAGTGGCTATCTCCAACAAGTATAGCCTTTGCCGACAGTCAGCCGGTTGCCATCGATCTGCAGAAACTCGTAGTCTGCACCCAAAGAAGTCAGCCGGTTGCCATCGATCTGCAGAAGCTCGTAGTCGGCTCGATTTCTCGATTTCTGAAAAAAAAAATGTGTTGAAATATTTTATTTGAATAATTAAATTCAAAAACTAAATTACGACAATCTTTCTGCATTACCTATTTATGGTAGTTATTTTTATTAAATTTCATTAGTAGGCACACATTTATTCAACTAGCCCATGAATCAACTTTAGTTGCGGGCAACGATTGCGTCGCTGCATCAAAATCCATTACGGTACAAGGAGGTTCGCACACGAGGAGACGCGACGCGACTATAGGAAGGCTTTTTTGAATTTGGGTGTATTTTGAAATAGTTGCCAACCGTCAGCGAGAATATAGTTGCTCGTGTGCGCCTTGTCGCAAATTTTTTACAATTCCAACCATAAAATGAATATTATTTGTGGCTAAAGATTTGAGTCATTTTATAGAATAGGTGCTGAGGAAATGTGTCTTATCTGAGAATTAGTTTTTCTAAATCAGAAGTAGACAGTAATTTTTCTCTTATTTTGAATGTCAAGTGTGAAAAATTTCATCAAGCGCTAAAAAAAATCGTAAGGGGTGGGAAAGGGAGATGTTGAGATGGTAGATGGAAAGGGCGGTATTTTGAAAATCTTATGTAGACAGTCACCTTTGTATAAAACCAGAAGATTTAAAAGACCGGTCGGTGGCCGAGTTGACATCGCGCTTGGGTCCCACTCGAGCGTAGTGTGTTCAATTCCTCGACTGGCTTAGTCCTCCATCACAACACAAGCAACATTTTCAGCTTACTGTGGTGGTAGTAGGAGATTTTCAAATATTTTCAGGTTATTCGTAACCCGGGAATGTTTGTCTTTCCTTTAAAAAAAAAAAAAGCTATGTCGCCCGCTACAGACACTCTTCTATACAATAAATATCTAATAGTTGAAGCCCCGAGGGCTTTATGCAGAGTTTAAAATCAGATAAAGACAGTGACCTTTCTCTTGTTTTGAAGGTCAGGTGTGCAAATTTCATCAATCTCGAAATCCACGCCGCCCGCAATAATCACTCTTGTTTTTATCATAGATATAAAGATAAATAGACCGATAAATATACAAGAGATAACTAGAGTACCATAATAGATAGATAGATAAATAGGCCGATAAATGTACACGAGATAATTAGAGTACTATAATAGATAGATAAATAAATAGACCGATAAATGTACAGGAGATAATTAGATTACTATAATAGATATATAGATAAATAGGCCGATGAATGTACAGAAGATAATTAGAGTACAATAATAGATAGATAGATAAATATACCGATACATGTACAGGAGATAATTAGAGTACCATAATAGATAGATAGATAAATAGGCTGATGCATGTACAAGAGATAATTGATAGATAGATAAATAAGTACTATAATAGATAGATAGATAAATAAACCGATAAATGTGTAGGAAATAATGAGATTACTCGACTTAATGTATTAATTTTTTAGGATAATTAAATGTCAAATGTTATTTCTTATACATTCCCCTTACTTTAAAAAAGCTACATTGTATCATCCTAACTCGCTTATTTATTGCATTTACTTGAGGTTATTCTAAAGAACAATAAGATAAACATAATATCATACATTTAATCAAAACAGCTACATCGGCTGATAAAATAACACACTGTATGTAATATTTAGTTTTGATAGGTAGGTTTCTAGAAAACGTTTAACACACAAATATTTAGATTGAAGAATAGAAAATAAGCAATAATACTGCACAAATTTCTTATCTTCAAAAATAAAACTGTATTTCAAAACTAACCTAACCTAACCTGACCAAAATAATGAAAAAAAGTTACATAATCAATTTTTTTTAAATTATATTCGAAAAAGTATTTATAATTATTTTTTCTCTTGTGTGATTTATTTCAATTTATTTCAACATGTTTAAGTACAGATACCTTTGTTCGGGTAAAAAAAGTAACCACAATAGTAGATAGGACAGATGTTACCGAAATTTAGATTGAAAAAATGTTCCGTGACGTCTCCGCGAGGAAGCCACTCATAGGAAAAGTCGAATGCGCCAATTGTCAACCATTTGTTTTCTTTCTCTTACCGCAAGCACCGCTCTACCATTTCTTCTCAGCCACCAGACAACCAACCAGTATTCGACCAAGTGTTGAGCTAACTGGATCACGCTGTACCCAGCGACCTTACCAGCGGCCATTTCGCGATCTAATTCCCGAACAGAGCGACGTCTGATGGGGACGATAAAATGACGTCGAAAAACGTTGCGACGTCATCCCCGGTGATAAAAATCATCTTAGTGCTCCTTTTGTTCACACCCCTAGTAACAAGTTTAAAGTTTTCATCAAAATACAGTGAAAAATCAAAAGTTTTATTTAAATTAGACGATAAAGTAATTACAAATAAAACAAACGTTGAAGATGACAGTTTGAGGTTAGAAAACAATTTTAAAGATTTTCGGAAAGATCTCAGTGACGATTTAAACATTGAATTTAAAAACATTACAAAAAAGTTTGGAAATTTAAAAAAAGTATGGCCGTTAATAAGTGATTGTGTCGAATACAAAGGCGTTTCAGATTGCCTGAAGATATTTTTATTGAGAAGGATACAAAGCATTAAATCTGCAATGAGGGATGCTGGTAATGTGTCTATTGTTTTCGACGATCTTCCGGCAGAGATTTTGAAGAATTTTAAATGGGAGGATTATAAGACGATTCCTGATAGTGAGCTGGATAAAACCTTGCTGAAACAATTGAAAGGATTTGTGGAGAACAGAACTATCAAATTATTCATGAGGCCGGGGATCGACCTGCAGTTTACGCCGATGGCTGATGGATCCCTGAAACTGGATATTAGTAAAGGTAATTTATGAATATATTACAAAACCACCCCTAATCTCTCTGGCAAAATAAGGTCATTTACGAGCACCTTGTACTTCTTATCTTAGGTTTATTTATTTTATGCTTAAACCAACCTATAAAATAATTAAAATTGATAATAATTATTGTGTTATTTGTATTAGCTAGCTCGTTACTCTATGCTTAGGTCAGAAGCTTATATTAGAGATAGAGCTGATTGTTTTACATGGTTTATTTATTTATCTAGGATGCAATGTAACCCCTTTCACCTACCCAATTTGAATTGATTTGGTCCCGCCTGTTGCATGAGATAGAAAATTCATGGGGCGGACAAAAATTTCTTAGCCCTTTAGTTCACTGATCATATACAAACACGAGGGACATGAATGTACGTGAATGAACTGAATAACGAACAAAATGACACATCCCCCATACGCACATCCTTGCTTTATTTTGGTGGTAGATCTTATGTATAAAATTAAGTAATATAATTACTATATTTCTGAAAATTATTATTTGTGAATAAATATTTAAAAAAATATATTTATCTAAAATCACAATAATGACATTGACTTTAATTTTTCACCGCGTAGTTGTATTATAAATAGATTACACACCATTTATAACTCTTATGATAAGTTGGCTGTTTTTATTATGCCTCCATTGAGGTATATAGCTCTACTAATTAAATATTTTAGCAATATATATTTACACGAGATCACTGCATAACAGGTTTTTTTGTTTTTGTTTCTTCTACATTTCTTTCACTAACTTTGTACTAATGTATATTGTTTTGTCTTGTTTACTTATATAATCTTATATTTATCTTCTATAATGTACCATGAGTGACAATAACTATTTTGTACGTAAACGGCACTTATGCCGCTAATTCTAAATAAATGTAAATTATTTCATTATTAAATTTTCTTAGTGTTTTATTTAAAACAGTAAATTTAGTAGAGCAAAAGCAATGGAACTCGTTTGCGATCTAGAGTCTAGACTCTGGAGAGAATATCAAGCTTATTAGCAGGTTTTACGGTTTGTTATTTAGTGTAGATATAAACGAAGATCTGCCGAAACCGGTTAACATCTTCGCATTAATCAGGTGACGTGCCCAAAGTTGCAAGGTTTTTACTAATAATATCACATGGCAAAAATGTTTATTTTAAAACTAAACGTTCTATCCATTATTGTTTAGGAGACATGCGGTGATACCATAGACCATAATGAAATATCATAAGACGCCAGTGGGTGATACTTTTAGTTTTTTTCTACTAAAATCAAAATATTCAATGAATTTTTTTAAGTAATTCCGCACTAAGAACAGAACTACCCATTTCTAGACCCCCTAAGTGTTTAAATATCACTCTTATCTACGTTACATAATTTATTTATTTTTCTGAGAAATATTTTCTAAACGGTGTAAGAAAGAGAAAACACCACTCTTTATATTAAAATCTATAAGATAACCGCAAACAAATTAAAATGGACACCTCTATGAAACCAAAGGTTCCGACCACTATTTGAGAAAACAATTTGAAACTTTTTTAATAATAAGTTTTAAAGGAAACTATAAAAAATGACGTGACAATTAACGTTTATCAGAAGTATCGTTTATCAGAAATATCTTATTTATTTGGATTTTATCGAGCAGCGGAAATACAAGCAAATTTTCCGTCTTTCTAACGGCAATTTTAAGAAATATATCTTTCTATATGCCAGAGCCCTGAAAGGTTAAGCATAGTATTATGATACGCTAGTTTTTTTCTTATGCTTTTTATTTATCATTATCTATTAATTTAGTACTATACCCATCAGCTGTTAACAAAAAGTGTAAGAAATTCTAATCTAATCCAACGGTTACTACAATATAAAATGTACTAATAAAAACCTCCAATTAAAATTCACCCGATAAACTAATTTGTTTTCACTATCTTCATTTTATATCTTTGAAAACGTCAGGATAAGAAGAGAAATATGGATGACATTAATGAGACGGAATGTGATCAATCAGCTCATAGTAATCCCTTGTATTGTATTCAAACAATAACTGTTGTCTGCGGGTAAATAGCATAATAATTAAATTTATTTTATGACATTTACGTGACATTGACATGCGGAATTCGCGACACGCATTAAATATGGAACATGACTATCGATTAATTATTAGGAAGGTATTTAATTTGCAGACATAGACATAGTGATTATCTTGATCCGGATACTATTTTAAAAGTAGAGGGGGGTCAGCGATGCTAGATCTGTTATATTTAACTATAGTTTTATAGTTTTTTTTCGACAAATATTTCTCCTATGATTTTCTTTTCAATACGAAATGGTTAAAATAAGAACCGTTAGCGCCCTTTTCTGCACATGTCCTTAAATTAAGGCGTTCAAGTCGAAAAAAATGAGCGTTGCTAATTTAAAATCTCTTCAAATTATTGGTAAATCCGATTAAAAACGGGATTGAAGGACGTTTCCTGATAAACTTTTAGTAAATTCCCAACATATTGGAACCCGTGTTCTTGCATCTGCATTTACCTTGTTGACATTATATACGTAATGACAAAATGCGAGAATATAAGGATGTGAAAATGTAATCCCACATCGTGATAATTCATTCATATTTCAATACAAATTGAACGGGTAGCCATCAATTCATTCGTTAAGGGCCTACAATCCCGTTTGTAACCGGATTACGAATAAGTTTAAGATTTTCTTAATAAACGGGCAATTTTAAATTTTCTCCGTGTAAATCTACCGAAGCAGAAATGGGTTACGATAATTGGTGCAATAAATGGTTTTATTTATTTATTTTTCAAATCTTTTGAATTTTATTAAAACGACCAACAACAGTTTTCTAAATTTTTATTTTTATATTCATAATCTCGATGATTTGCGAACAACGTTCCCTTCATTAGGGATAAATGCACACTAAAGGAGTCTATAAAATTCCTTGCAATGATTGTAATTACTTTAATATATGTAGAACTATTAAAAACTTTGACATAAGAGTTAAAAAACATAAAAGAGCTCGTAACAGTAGTGATTCTGACTTTGCTGATCATTTATTAGAAAATGATCACATTTTCGAGTTAAATACGGGGCTAAGAATGTTTCACACGTTTTAAGGCATCGCAGATTAATAATATTGAAATGTTAGAAATTGGAAAAATGTTAATATCAATGCAAACATAATTAATAAGCAAAAAATAAGCTTTAAACCCTCTTTTAAATATTTCCTACTTAACCGGTCTTTCTCTTCTAATGATATTATAATTCCTAATTCATGTAAAAGTACTCCTCTCTCTCTCACCTCTTCCCCCCTTCCTCTACCAACCCCTCTCCAAAGATAATGGATATTTAATTTATAACTTCAGTGTGCATTTACTCCAGACGAAGCAAACAAATGTACATGTAAAATAAAAGTTTTCATAGTTGTCCAAGAAACGATAAAGTTTATCAGAGATCACTACCGTTATTGACTGATAACATACCATACGTTTTACGTCATGTCAATTGGCCAAGGACTTTAAATTAACTTATTACGATTTATATGACACATTAATACAATGACCAGTATGATGGATTACAGACGGAGAATTAATATCATGATGAAAAATAAGTACGCGATGATGAGAGCAAGTAATAAATACCTACATAATTGTTTGCTGATTTGTTTCCATTTTCAGTATGTTACACGTTTTGTCTATTTTGGTATAGTGGAACGTTTTATCCATTTTCAGTAGGTATAATTACAGGTTTTTTTTCATTTTCAGCATAGGTAATCTAGAGACCACGCACAATTTTTGTCTTTTTTCAGTATAGTTAAACGTATAGTTTAGTTTTTTTTATTTTCAGCATAGTTGATCTAGAGACCAAGCACACGTTTTGTAGATTTTCAGTATAATTACACGTTTTATCCATTTTCAGCATAATTACACGTTTTGTTCATTTTCATGAATTTAATTTTTTTTTATTGATAATTTAATGTTTATAAATCAAGGTTTTGTTATTTATTAAATTTTTTAATTAAAATACTAGTACATACCTTATTGAATTATTTGGCGGGTTTGGAATAAACCGACTTAGCTTAGTGGTTCAGACCACCTGATTGGCAATCAGAAGGTGCAGGTTCAATTCCCGTTGGCGGCATTTATTTTTACTGAAGATTTTTGTATTAATATTTCAGGCGAGTTAATGCTGAATTTTGTTATCCTTTGTGTCATGCATAAAAAACTTTATCTTATAAACAATTCTCGATAAAAAATAATTATATTCGACAAGTCAAAATATTTTACCAACAATGTAGAAATATATATAATATGTCTCGACGCCATCTGGTTGGAAATTTAGCACTGAGAAAGCCTTTCCTACAAAAATAAAGTTAGTTGTTTACAGGTGAAAAAATAAAGTAAGCAATAATTGTTTATTGAAATACTAGTACATATTGAATTATTTAGCGGCTTGGGAATAAGCCGACATAGTTTAGTGGTTCAGAGGACCTGACCGGCAATCAGAAGGTTCAATTCCTGTCGGCGGCATTAATTTTTACTCGGGAAATATTTTCAATTAGTATAAATATTTCAGGCGAATAATTATTGCTTATAATAATTTGACATATTTAATCTAGATACCACACACACGTTTTATCCATTTTCAGTATACATAGATACACATATTGTCAATTTTCAGTATGGTTGATTTATAGACAACGCACACGTTTTATCTGTGTTCAGTATAGTTACACGTTTTATCCATTTTCAGTATAATTACACTATTTGTCCATGTTCAGTATAGTTACACCGTTTGTCCATTTTCAGTATACTTACACGTTTTATCCATTTTCAGTATAATTACACTATTTGTCCATGTTCAGTCTAGTTACACCGTTTGTCCATTTCAGTATACTTACACGTTTTATCAATTTTTAGTATAATTACACTATTTGTCCATATTCAGTCTAGTTACACCGTTTGTCCATTTCAGTATACGTTTTATCAATTTTCAGTATAATTACACTATTTGTCCATGTTCAGTCTAGTTACACCGTTTTTCCGTTTGTCCATTTCAGTATTAGTTTTATCAATTTTCAGTATAATTACACTATTTGTCCATGTTCAGTCTAGTTACACCGTTTTTCCATTTTCAGTATACTTACACGTTTTATCCATTTTAAGTATAATTACACTATTTGTCCATGTTCAGTCTAGTTACACCGTTTGTCCATTTTCAGTATACTAACACGTTTTATCCATTTTCAGTATAATTACACTATTTGTCCATGTTCAGTCTAGTTACACGTTTTGCCAATTTTCAGTATAGTTACATATTTCTTCCATTATTGATATATGAAGTTAATCTATAGACCACTCACACGTTTTTTTTCCAATGTCAGTATAGTTAATACAGACAATTTACATATCACCATCGACACGGAATAAACACATTGATATTTTTAAAACACTATTTTGATGTAACATCACATCATGGACCTCTTACGAAGCTTTAAAATGACATAAAAGCATGTAGTAATGACCTTAAAAAAATATTGCCGCTCTATTTTGATTTAACAAGCCTTTTATGAATACGTCTCAAAAAGTAGTAAATGTGTGGGAAAAACCGTCAAAAATAGAAATAAAAAAGGTTGCAGATCCGTATTTGGACAATAAGAAAATATTATTGATTAAAAATGCTAACAGCTAGCTATGAAAATAAGGCTACGTCTATCCTCAACGTTTTATTATTGTTTTAACTATTTATTTATTTCTTATGTGAATACCGCAGCAGCCTCTAACTGCTCCCAACCGTCTAAAGCCAGTGAGAATATGGCATCCCTAATTAGGGTATATTTTTCGGAAGGAGATGTTAAAGAAAAAGGTAGAGAAGTACCTGGCTATTCAGATCTGGTCACCAAATACGGCAAAAGCCGTTTCAAGCAACGTTTCAATTCTGATGGCAGTCTTACTCCACGACGATATTCAAATTATCTTCCACTCTAGAAAGACGTAACCACATAATTACCGTTATACATTTTTAAGAGTTCATTAATTTAATTAAAGTTTTCCTAATTGTTTTCAATTTCTTTCAGATCCGGCTTTTCAACTGCCCAGAGGGATGAAAGGTTCCAAGATGTTCTACTCCATCGTCCCATTCCTTCTCATCCCTCCTCTCATCATGTCAGCGATCCTCCCATTCGTCCTCCCGGCCATGAAGATGATGGTCCTGGCATCCGGCATGATCAACCAGTTGGCGCTGGGTGGAGCCATCTTCACCCTCATGCGGAACGGAATCTTCCAAGACAAGTACGAGAAGAAGGTCGTGTATGTAAATGATGGTTATAAGAACGAACACAAACCCCCACCTATCGTACACCATGAAAATTTGATGAAACATCCGGCGTTTCATCCACATCACGAACCTCATGTTGAACACCACCAGGACTTGTATCACTCTACCTTGAATACGGGTCATCACAAAATTCCACACTTTGAACAACATGAGATACCGCATCATCAAGAGATACCTTTTCAACATAATGTACCATATCACCAAGAGATACCATTCCAGTATGAGATACCATATCATCAAGAGATACCATTTCATCATGAGACATCTAATTACCATGGGGAACCTCAAAACCATGAAAACCCACACCATCTTGAGAACCCTATACAATACCACCACGAAGTATCTCCACATCTGACACAACACCAAAACGAGTTCCAATATCATGAGGTCCCTCAACATTCAGAGCCTCAAAATAATCATCAATACCATCAAGAGACCACCAACTTTGAAACACCATATCATCAAGATGTTTCACATTTCATAAATGCACATGCCGAGACTCCAGTTTCTTCAGAAAATCAAGAAAGTCATTCCGTGGGATACAATCATTTCCATAGCTCTGAATTCAATGACGATATGATAGAAAACCGCGATCAAAAAACGCGATACAGAAAACGTAGACGTCCCAAGAACAGATCTACGAAGCGTAACGAGGAAGATGAAGAAGAGCATTTTTAAAACTGACGTTTTTATAAAAATAATTAGTTAATCTTTTGACCGGTCGGTGGCCGAGTTGACATCGCGTTTGGGCGTAGTGTGTTCAATTCCTCGGCTGGCTAAGTCCTCCATCACAACACAAGCAACATTTTCAGCTTACTGTGGTGGTAGTAGGAGATTTTCAAATATTTTCAGGTTATTCGTAACCCGGGAATGTTTGTCTTTCTTTAAAAAAAAATCTTTGAGGAAAAGGCCACGTCTTCTGAACAGTGCGCTTGAGCGGCCAAGCAAAGGTAACATGACTCCAGTCACCCTGCTGATGCTGATGATCATTTTTATTTTTGTTGTATTAACATTTACATCAGTTTTCCGTGAAGAAATATCACGCATGGTAAACGTAAGAGGCAACCCATTAAACATTGAGTTCACTTCATCGACAAAACTTCATCTTGGCAACGTAAAAATAATAAAAACTTGCTTATTAAAGCAAATCAATTTTCGAGTTAAAGTACAAATGATTCAAAAACATAATCCAAAGGTCAGCCTAAATGGGGTCTGAGAGTCTAGCACAGAGAAATCGATAACTTTACTACTAGTTTTATACTGTTTTACGGAGCGCGGTCATACTGTTCTTATCTAGACCAATATTGATATTGCAAATTGACATACGCTGGTAACACTGGCACATCCGTTTATTAATTGACATTCCTTAAGACGTTGATAATGTAACAAATTGATAATGTCGAATTGAAATACTAAACTATTAAATACATTGGCAGTTCGTTTTTGACACTAAAAAGGAAGTCAATTAGTTCATGAAGTCATAACGAACAACTTTTGTTTCTCGAAGCTGGAACGGAATAAATTGGTCGCGTCTTACATAAACTACGTTAGTCTGTGGATCGCGTATACAATTTCTTTCAGTCGTAAGAGCCTAGTTAGTTCACCCCCATTCATTAATAAGCCAGTTATTTTGCATAACAACGACATTATCCATAAAGTTGTGTATATTGACAACTCATCCGACAAGTTGGAGGCCGTGCTAAAAGTATTTTTCTACGGACTGTCGGCATCATATTCTGACTGAGCTTGCAAATATCGAAATCTCGTATGTTTGTGTCTTTTGAAAAAAGAGTTTTAACCGTCTTTCCTTATTAATGTATTTTCCATGGGGAGCTAAATCATTAATTGTGAGCTCTAATATGCAAATTTCTGACATGTTTATTGTTTGAATCTAAGCTGCTAGGAAAACTTAGGAGGTGCGGAAGAAGAGAGTTCCATGTGTACTTTCTCCCTCTTTCGCTGTCTATTTCTTGAATTGTGTGGAAGTCATCCGCAGTTTGTAAAGTTTTGTCTTCTAGATGTTCTATTTTCTGCGTTACATCGCTTAACACTTCATTGACCACAGTTGAAAATTGGCATCGGACTGCCTAGATCAGCCTGCTCTAATGGGGTCGTCTCCTACAATGAAGTTTCACATTTTTTTACAAATGTAGCATATTAATTAGAGCATGCTGAGAACAGAACATTCGAATGTATGACCTTACCAGACCCCATTGCATGCATCTTACCCAAGTTTACTTTGAAAGCTCATAAAAACGTAATTTTTGGATATGTGCGAGTATATTAACGACCTTAAAAACTACGTTTACTGTCGTTATTAACTCTTTAAATGTAATATATTTCTATTTTTAAAAGCATAGGAGACGACCTCATTGCACCTACATGAGACAGGGACTGGCCATGTACTGAAAACCTTTTATTTTCTATAACTTAAAAATACTATACGCATATAGATAACACAATCTATGCTCAGAAAATTATAAGATTATTTGATGTAATCTCTTTAATCTGGCAGACTGGCGATTGAGGCAAAATAAAACCTCATACAATGGTTTATAAATTCTGTGTAGGTATGTTTTATTAGTATTAATTCTATTTTATTATTTGTATTAACTTTTATTAATGTACTTTAGTTTTGTGCTCATCGTTTTAGTTATAATGACAGGGTGTTCAGTAGATGAACTGAAATAATGATTTTGATGATAAGGCGTCCATGGTTGAATGGTTACGATCCTTGGCTATGAATTTTTAACAGCTCAGAAATTTTTTAGATGCTTTAATTAAATACAACGAGTAGAATATATCTTGGCCTTTCAAACAGTAGTGTATTTTTTACATAAATCTTTTTATAAGCCCACAAAAAATTAAGTATCGGGGCTTATAAAAACTGATTTAATGTTCAAAATCTTCTTCTTACGAGACTCTTTTCGTATATAATTTTATTGTATAATGTGGAAAATTAAGTTATTTAGAAAAATTTAGTTATTTAGAAAATTTTATTTTATGGGTGACTTAACCATTTTAATATTTCTGCCTGAACTTCTCAAAATAAAATAAATCAAAACCGATGGCTGGTGTTAATCGAGAATTTAAACCTTATCGCTATCTACATAAGGAGTGTTATGGTTGGCGGCCCGATTCCAAATGTAAAAATAGTTGGATAATTTGTATATCTACGGCCGTTTTTTGTGAAAAACAATATGACTTACAAGCATTAAATGAGTACAACTTCTACTTTTACAGTCTTACTCATAATATGTGGGTATAAGAACGGGTTAGTAAAAAACTTTACTTATAATTACGCGTATGCGTATTGCGTATACCGGCCGTAATACGAAGGATATTAGTAGTTGGAAGATTTTTAAACCGCCCGACCCCAGGAAAAGGAACGTATTACTGTCGTATTTGGTGAACTTTGTTAACAATCTGGTTGATTTAACAAATATTTGACAAAAATGTGAAAAAAACAGTAATACCCATTTGCAGCACTATCAGAGGAATATTTTAAATAGAAATATCGATTTACCAAAGCAAATACGGAACGGATAATCGAATTTGCCGGATTTTAATGCAGTTCTAAACAGACCGGGTCAATCACATTAAAAAATGGCAAAAATAACCGTGTTTTTGAGGTTTGGAATAAAATGGTGCTAGTCTAAAAAAAATCTCGCTTGAATATCATAATGAGTAAAGATATTAACCCCAGCAGTATATGGCCCTATTCCTCGTATAGCTATACAAACGCTGCAGCGGCGTATTAATGAATCTATAAGTAAGACTGTAAATGTATTTCTCTACCTGTAGTCAGTGTTTGAATCATCGTAATCATAAAATCATAAATTATTCTTTCAGTCATAAACATAAATTTTCTAATGAACTTGTTCAACGTGGGTTTTTTGTATTAGTACCCATAAAGTATGGTACTCCTATATCATAATAAGTAAAATAAATTATGGTCCCTAGCAATTATTTAAAATTATCATTGAATTAGGCATTGTCTGACAATATTCTGCAAGACTTGCTGAGGTTATGTGACTGATTAATAGATTAGATTAGCTACCTATTTATTAATGTAATATATTAGGACATTTTGAATTTTTTTTTTTTGGGGCAATTATTTTTTTCGCATTTGAAACTCCCAATGTTAATAATTATTACGTAATTAATATTTACGAAATTTAAGGGCGTTTATACGATGATTTTTAATTTATGTAAACTATATCGGGTCCCATGTGAAAATTTTTGCTTTTTACAATCATTATTTGTGTACTAACATAGTTTAGATAGTTGCCATTAGAGAAGAAATATTTTTTTGGTACAGTACTAAATCGTAAAAAATAGCAACACTTTTAAACTTTGCATATAATCATACCACATAAAACATTTGGCATCTGCATCTGCGTTCAACAAAATCACCTCAAATACATTTATAATTCACAATACACACATATATAAGTACTCCAGTAATATATCAATTTGAGGGGTGAGTTTGGGTACCGCCGCCTCGGTAACCATTTATTGAATAATCAACACTTCTGCCATAGGTCATCCCATGTGGATCGCTACGTTTGGTGACTTAGCAGGGGTGTCTGGGTTCATCGGGTTAGGTGTGTTCAGAAGAGGCGGTCAGGAGAGGTTGGTTTGGACCTTTCCAACTGGTCTCTCTTAAGTCATTCGTACGTCACACCTGAACAAACTTATCCCTGGATTACATCCGTACAAAACTATTTATTCATATTAAGTATAAACATGACGAAATAAAAAAATCATCTCAATATTTTAAGGCGTTGCCATACGTAGTAATGCAAAATCATGTGTTTTTGGTTTGAAAATTTGGTCGCCTAGAAATGTTTCAGATGCATTAATTAAATACTGCGAGTAGAATACAACCTGACCTTTAAAATAATCGAGTATTTTTTAGATAAGTCTTTTTATAAGCCCAGAAAAAAATAATGTATAAGGCCTATGAAAACTGCTTTAAAGTTCAAAATCTCCTACTTACGAAACCATTTTCGGTTATGATTTTATTGTATAATGTGGCAAATTAAGTTATTTATAAAATTATAAAAAAAAAATTAAATATTTATGCCTGAACAACCACAAAATAAAATAAAAGGCACTTTTTGGCCATGTTTTTTTCTTGCATAAATTAAAACAGGCGGATTGTGTTAAGCGGGAATTTAAACCTTATCGCCATCTACGTAAGGGTTGTTATTGATAGCGGCTCAATTTAAAGCATAATTTGCAAAACGTGTTTTTTCGTAACATAATTAAATTAGCGCCGTTTATTAACGCTTAGATTATAACATATGCTCCGTTACTCTCAAGTCATTCTATTTGTGAAGGTATTTTAATAAAAATAAATTATCGAGTTAATTAATTATAAGAGTTAATTATTAAACTTGAACTGTGAGGATATTCCGTTAAAGAAAATCGACTGTCATCCAATAAAATATGTTTCATAATGAACAATGTTAATTTATTTATTTACAAAATGTACATATGTACTGTGTAGAATATTAAAAATAAAACATCAAACCATTCACAGACTTTCATTATAAAAAAAACGACGTTGTAACTTTCCTGGATATTTTCTTGACGAAATATAAATAAAAATTGCTGATATGAAAACTATAATCAACCTAAATTTGCTCATTTCAAGTAACATACATGGAGAAAATGTGTATTGCTAATTTATTAAAAATCTCTTCAAATTATCGGTAAAATTTATAGAAATCAACCTTTGATAGCATTTCCTGAAAATTGGCTAAAATATTAGCTAACTAATTGTATACAAATAAACTTGCATATAAATGAAATAAACTGGCATAGAAATAAAATATGTTACACGTAAGATATTTACGCACTCAGAGAAACTCTCAAAATTTTAAGAGGTTTGACGATTTATCTTATAGAATGTGTTTTATTATAACTAAATAAAAAAAATATTGCGACATCGTGGTTTTGGAAGGGCGACAGAGGGAGATGACGACTGACATTATAAAATTTCTTAGATAAACTCTGTCCAATTTTCAACACGGCAAAGCTTACGAGTAACAAACAAGTTACTAAACACACAAAATGAACAAGAGATAAACCAGTTTTTATGCGCCAAAATTGGTCCCAGTCTGTTTTGCCTCGAGTCCTGGATCAGTCGACGCCTACCTCTGCTTTCACTGCCTGAACCCGCCTAGCCACTGGAGATCCAACTCACTGTCTTTGATTTCAACCCAGCCCCCTCCACTTCTTCTGCTAACGTCACCCCGGAGCGCGGCTAGCGAGCAGCACCCCCTCCCCCGAAGCCGTCTACTGTTACCAACCGAGCCTGCGCACGGATTCAGTGCAAGAAGTTGCGCCCGCAAAAGAAAACCAACCTTCTTTATAAAGGTTTTTTTATGCAAATTCCAAATCGAATACATCGTCTTTCTCATGACGTACGGGTACATAAAACACTACAAGACTCGAAATCATGGTGGCTTAAATAATTTTGTGAAGATTCAAATGAAATACCTCTGGTGGGAAGTGCTTTATTTGAATCATTACAAAGGATAAAGGTGGATGAGTATAGGTATTTATATTTTACAGTTTTTTTCATGTGCTAGTTTTTTCCCGTATACTAATGTTTCCAGATTTGCAAATCTACAAATTCGTTTTATAGAGATACAATATTTTAATTCTAAGCAATGTGAATTTAAGTGTATGTTTTCCACCTCGCGCGACATAAATAAATCTAATGTACTAGACGAATGAGTTGGAACCAAGTGTTTTTTTTAATAATTTGGGCGCATTTCAATTAGAGCGAAGTTCGAAAATATAACCAACCTTTTTTATATATTTTATTCCCCGAATAGATAAGACTATCAGTAAATATAAGTGCTCATTGTGATCTAAGTAAAGATAAACAATAGGCTTATCATAAACATGACGTCATCAATATTCCAAAAATTTAGAAGTGTCACCATTACTCTGTTTTTATTTCTATAAATTCTTACATAGAAAATACTGCGTTATATCCGCTCTACTAACGCTAATAGTTCTCCAATCAGCAATAAAATAACGCAGTTCTAACGCATGACGGAGCCCGCATATGGATAGCAAAAAACGCATCTCCACTGAAGGTAGAACATTGTATTGCTAGGTCAAGTTCATTGTAAATGCATTATTTTGTAGGTTAGAGCAAATATTTAGAACCTTGAAAAATTAAAATAAAATTAACGGGGCATTTTTTAAGGCCGTCAAATTACCTACCAGTCAGAAACATATCAATATCACGCTACGCAAAATAATCGTGATTTTATCGAAAGCTTTTAAATCGCTACAAAATTAAAATTACATATCTTTTACCCAAACATTACTACAGTTGGTAATCTTTTGAGTAGCTGGAAATGCTTAGTAAGAATAGAGGCGCCAATGTAGCATATTATTTATTTGTTTATAAATTTTAAAAGATTACAGTTTAGGTGATTTTCTCAACTACCATACTAGGCTCAAGCCCGTATTATGGTACACGTACATGATTTATCTAAGAATAACAAAATAATATTTTGTAGAGCAAATAAAAAAACATAAGGGAAAAGGACACGTTATGGTATAACAAAAATTAAAAAAAACACATATTATTATAGAAACCTTATTAGAAATAAAAAATAAAGATTCAACTGATTGATAAAAAGATATTTCAAAGAAAATAGAAATATTAAAGGTAAGATTAAAATATATGCAAAAATATCTAAACATATTTTATATCTTACCTTGTTTCTTTAACTTGACGGTGACATTCCTTTCAATGGCGGTAAATTAATTTATTTAAATAAATTGAACAATTAAACTTGGTTTGAACCCCCATATATATAAATAAATTTATATTTTTTTTATTAATTTAATTAGTTTTCGGAATAACCGTTCCTTCCCTAGGGCAAAATATATATGTATATGTATATATTTTGGTCTGAGCATTTACACACACATATATATATAGTAGTTCAAAGTTCAAACCAAGTTAAATTATTTAATGTATTTATAATGGATAACCACAAAGTTTTAGCTACTTTCAAAAGTATGAATTTATTTAGTTCTTGATGGCGGTATTTTGCTCTTTCTAATTTGGAGTTTGATCGATATTGATTTAAAAAATCCCACAACGAGGGATATGTGTGTGCAGTTTACGAATGTAATAATAACAAACAACACAAACATACTAAATCGTTTTTCAGGATGTATCGTTTACTCCTGACGAAGCGAACATTGTTCGCGAAACGTAAATATAGGGTATAAAAAAATAAGTTATTTGTCTTCTTAATAAAACATTTAAAAAATATAATGTTGATTTTTTTAAATTATGAACTCATTTTTAAAAGACAAAGTTTTTTGTAGTGAAAAAATCTAATAAGCAATAATTGTTAAATGAAAAATACCATTACGTATTAAATAATTTGGTGGGTTTTGAATAAGCCGACGCACAGTGGGCTGAAAATCGCCTTTCATAGACATAGAGACTTGAATTTTCAAGGGTATTTTTTTTGGCTAGAAATGGATTCTGCTGATCATTACTATGCTATAAAATCTTGTATGAAGCAATTGCGTGTACAAATGAAGGAGTCGTCACTTTTTTAAGAAAAATTTGTATGGCACTGACATTAAAAATGAGGCTATCTCTGGAATCATAAGGTTGACCATTATATCCTTAGACACAGATATACTACTATTTATTTGTATTTTTTTGACATACTTTGTATTGTGGCGCAAATTGTGATTTTTTTTTTAAATCCTCAAAGTTAAAAAAAAACTTTTTTTATGTTGTTGATTCATTTTAATGCTTAAATGCTTTACATATGAGTACGTAGCGACGTAGCGACGTAGAGCCAAGGCATGTATTTATTCTCGGAAGATTTTTTAAATTTGTATAGGTGTTTCAGGCTAATATAATTTAAAATTCCTTAAAAATAATTAATAATCTTTACCTTAACTTTCTTTTACTTACCTACAGAGGCGGCGGTGTCACTATCATAGATATTGTGGGAAGGTACTTGCATTAGAATATTGCTATTGTTTGCTCATATGACACCCTACACAGATACGTGTTTTAATTTGCTCATCTGCGCAACCACATAATATAATATTTTTATCATTACACTACAACGATTACAGCATTTTTTAATTGTATATTGCTAAAACAGCGTTCTGAAACTGAAATAATGAATAATAACGATTTTTTTTTAATAATAAGAACGCAGTGTCTCAATTGCCCTCTGTGGGTGGTTTTAATCGTTATTTCAAGGTTTCGTCTTTTAAATCAAATAATGTATAGGTGCTTCATCTGAATGTAAACACTTCAAACAATATCAGTTCTATTAATAATTCACAGGTGTCGCTATAAACAATATACAAAATACAGGTGAAAATAATGTCTGTGCCAGTGTGTCAAATTGATTTCCACAGATGGCGTAGTGTGGAGACATGACTTCACTACTCAAATAAATTTGATGCTGCGCATACCTTTGCGAGTCGAAACGCGAGCCGAGCCTCAAATTATTGGAAAGCGATAATTCGAAGCTCCACTAAAATCGCAAAACGTCTACACATCTATTTAAATGTCACTTTTGTTTTTTTGAAGAAGTAATGCATTAAGCGAAATCTTTAATGTGGAAATTAATCCACTCCCCGACATCCGTTCGAGCTGAAACTCGGCAGGTAAACTCGTTGTCGATGACAGTGCGTTTTGGTTTTGCAACCATGCACACACACGCGGACATATACGCATTTTTTAAAAATTGGATTACATTACGGCAGTTAATATACGAAATAAATGTCGGTCCTACACAATTTGGATTTGACTCTGGATATTATAAGCATGGTTGACTCCAGTCCCTGGAGAGGAAGGTTTTAGATTATGTTTTAAAAGTCATCTTGGGAGTTCACAGCAGTTAAGAGCCAGTTCCTGGGGAGGAAGGTTAAATCCTCATTCACACAAAAAAAGGGTTATGATTTTTTTAAATAATAAAAATAGACGTATTATTTTGAAAAAAACTTACTTTCTAAATTTTTTTATGATTTAAATGATTTTATTTTAAATTTCAAATTGAAAAATTCCTTCACATTAATAGAATACAAGGATAACTATGGAAAGAAATTCCCTAAACGTTTGAGCAAATGATACGAATTTATGAATGTAATAAAGTGTGTTTTCACATTTTCTTTACTCGTAAAATAAAATAAACAATCATTCGTTTTAGATTGATATTTTTCAATTCAGGGACACTTATCTGACTTACTCTAACCAACCAGTTGAGTGGTTCCTGGGGTTAATATTTTTCAATTAGGTATTCAGGGACACTTATCTGACTTACTCTAACCCACCAGTTGAGTGGTTCCTGGGGTTAATATTTTTCAATTAGGTATTCAGGGACACTTATCTGACTTACTCTAACCAACCAGTTGAGTGGTTCCTGGGGTTAATATTTTCAATTAGGTATTCAGGGACACTTATCTGACTTACTCTAACCAACCAGTTGAGTGGTTCCTGGGGTTAATATTTTTCAATTAGGTATTCAGGGACACTTATCTGATTTACTCTAACCCACCAGTTGAGTGGTTCCTGGGGTTAATATTTTCAATTAGGTATTCAGGGACACTTATCTGACTTACTCTAACCCACCAGTTGAGTGGTTCCTGGGGTTAATATTTTTCAATTAGGTATTCAGGGACACTTATCTGACTTACTCTAACCCACCAGTTGAGTGGTTCCTGGGGTTAATATTTTTCAATTAGGTATTCAGGGACACTTATCTGACTTACTCTAACCAACCAGTTGAGTGGTTCCTGGGGTTAATATTTTCAATTAGGTATTCAGGGACACTTATCTGACTTACTCTAACCAACCAGTTGAGTGGTTCCTGGGGTTAATATTTTTCAATTAGGTATTCAGGGACACTTATCTGACTTACTCTAACCCACCAGTTGAGTGGTTCCTGGGGTTAATATTTTCAATTAGGTATTCAGGGACACTTATCTGACTTACTCTAACCCACCAGTTGAGTGGTTCCTGGGGTTAATATTTTTCAATTAGGTATTCAGGGACACTTATCTGACTTACTCTAACCAACCAGTTGAGTGGTTCCTGGGGTTAATATTTTTCAATTAGGTATTCAGGGACACTTATCTGACTTACTCTAACCAACCAGTTGAGTGGTTCCTGGGGTTAATATTTTTCAATTAGGTATTCAGGGACACTTATCTGACTTACTCTAACCCACCAGTTGAGTGGTTCCTGGGGTTAATATTTTTCAATTAGGTATTCAGGGACACTTATCTGACTTACTCTAACCAACCAGTTGAGTGGTTCCTGGGGTTAATATTTTCAATTAGGTATTCAGGGACACTTATCTGACTTACTCTAACCAACCAGTTGAGTGGTTCCTGGGGTTAATATTTTTCAATTAGGTATTCAGGGACACTTATCTGACTTACTCTAACCCACCAGTTGAGTGGTTCCTGGGGTTAATATTTTCAATTAGGTATTCAGGGACACTTATCTGACTTACTCTAACCCACCAGTTGAGTGGTTCCTGGGGTTGATATTTTTCAATTAGGTATTCAGGGACACTTATCTGACTTACTCTAACCCACCAGTTGAGTGGTTCCTGGGGTTAATATTTTCAATTAGGTATTCAGGGACACTTATCTGACTTACTCTAACCCACCAGTTGAGTGGTTCCTGGGGTTAATATTTTCAATTAGGTATTCAGGGACACTTATCTGACTTACTCTAACCAACCAGTTGAGTGGTTCCTGGGGTTAATATTTTTCAATTAGGTATTCAGGGACACTTATCTGACTTACTCTAACCCACCAGTTGAGTGGTTCCTGGGGTTAATATTTTCAATTAGGTATTCAGGGACACTTATCTGACTTACTCTAACCAACCAGTTGAGTGGTTCCTGGGGTTAATATTTTTCAATTAGGTATTCAGGGACACTTATCTGACTTACTCTAACCCACCAGTTGAGTGGTTCCTGGGGTTAATATTTTCAATTAGGTATTCAGGGACACTTATCTGACTTACTCTAACCAACCAGTTGAGTGGTTCCTGTCGTTAATATTTTTCAATTAGGTATTCAGGGACACTTATCTGACTTACTCTAACCAACCAGTGGAGGGGTTTCTGGGGTTAATATTTTTCAATTAGGTATTCAGGGACACTTATCTGATTTACTTTAAGCAATCAGTTGAGTGGTTCCAGGGGTTATTATTTTTTGCAGTAAGAAATGTAGATGACATTTCGGCCTCCAATACCTAAAAAGACCATAATTTAATTACAATTTTTACTCCAAATAATGACTGGAATCAGTGAAAGTAAGTCAGGTACATCTCTTAAAGCATTGTACAAGAATACTCACGGAAATTCCATCAATTGCGTAACCCTACACAAAATATGAATTAAAATCACATTACAATTTTTAGAATAAATTAATTACAGCTTGTCATTTCATTCATAACAGTAGAAGATTGTTTTACAATTTTATATAAAATTTTAAATTATCAAATTATCGAAGAAAGCAAACACTTTGTGGCTTGACATTATACAAAATGAAAACAAACACTTAGTTTTAAACCACTTTATTTTGATGTATATTTTTTTTAAATTATCAGTTGGATAGCCTTGATATATTAATGTTGATTCCAAAGATACTTTTTTTTTATTTTTTTTTTTTTATTATAAATTTTTAAAGATACAAGTTTTATGCAGTCCCACAAAGCTGTCACACATGACGGCTTGTCTGTAGGTTCTACAAATAATATATATAAACATTTTTAATTTTTAATACATGTATGACACAAAATTATACAATAAACAATATCACAAAATAATATATCTCTACTATATCTAATATCTTTGGTTGATTCACTTTAATGGTCTTACCATTAGATCTAGGTTCCCTAGTGTGTATTATTGTAATAATTATACTACGGTTTCAGGCAAAAATTCTGTTACAAATATATTTCACACCACTGTGGACTGGTATGCTATGTTAATGGATGTTTTTAATTTGCCTCTATCGAAATATAAATTTGTACTAATTAAACATTTCAGCAGTGCATATTTTAACGACAGGGTTTTTGTTTTTGATTTTTCTTTATTTCTAACTAGCTGATCTTCCCGGCGTTGCCCGAGCATTGTGCAAAGATTTTCGTAATCAGAAAGAAGTAGAAAGTAATTTTCTTTTTTTTATTTTGTTCGTGAAATATTCAAAAATCAGTGGCGTCAAAAGCAGAGGATAGGGATGGTTTTTCGAATTATCATGTAAACAGTGACCTTCCTCTTGTTTTGTAGATCAAGTGTGCATATTTTCATCAACCTCGGAATAAAAGTGTAGATTTGTATGGTGATGGGTATGGTTTTTCGAATTATCATGTAGACAGTGACCTTCCCCTTGTTTTGTAGATCAAGTGTGAATATTTTCATCAACCTCGGAATAAAAGTGTAGATTTGTATGGTGATGGGTATGGTTTTTCGAATTATCATGTAGACAGTGACCTTCCCCTTGTTTTGTAGATCAAGTGTGCATATTTTCATCAACCTCGGAATAAAAGTGTAGATTTGTATGGTGATGGGTATGTTTTTTCGAATTATCATGTAGACAGTGACCTTCCTCTTGTTTTGTAGATCAAGTGTGCATATTTTCATCAACCTCAGAATAAAAGTGTAGATTTGTATGGTGATGGGTATGGTTTTTCGAATTATCATGTAGACAGTGACCTTCCCCTTGTTTTGTAGATCAAGTGTGAATATTTTCATCAACCTCGGAATAAAAGTGTAGATTTGTATGGTGATGGGTATGGTTTTTCGAATTATCATGTAGACAGTGACCTTCCCCTTGTTTTGTAGATCAAGTGTGCATATTTTCATCAACCTCGGAATAAAAGTGTAGATTTGTATGGTGATGGGTATGGTTTTTCGAATTATCATGTAGACAGTGACCTTCCTCTTGTTTTGTAGATCAAGTGTGCATATTTTCATCAACCTCAGAATAAAAGTGTAGATTTGTATGGTGATGGGTATGGTTTTTCGAATTATCATGGAGACAGTGACCTTAATCTTGTTTTGTAGATCAAGTGTGAATATTTTCATCAACCTCGGAATAAAACTGTAGATTTATATGAGAGATGGGTATGGTTTTTCGAATTATCATGTAGACAATGACCTTAATCTTGTTTTGTAGATCAAGTGTGCATATTTTCATCAACCTCGGAATAAAACTGTAGATTTGTATGAGAGATGGCTATGGTTTTTCGAATTATCATGTAGACAATGACCTTAATCTTGTTTTGTAGATCAAGTGTGCATATTTTCATCAACCTCGGAATAAAACTGTAGATTTGTATGAGAGATGGGTATGGTTTTTCGAATTATCATGTAGACAATGACCTTAATCTTGTTTTGTAGATCAAGTGTGCATATTTTCATCAACCTCGGAATAAAACTGTAGATTTGTATGAGAGATGGGTATGGTTTTTCGAATTATCATGTAGACAATTACCTTAATCTTGTTTTGTAGATCAAGTGTGCATATTTTCATCAACCTCGGAATAAAACTGTAGATTTGTATGAGAGATGGGTATGGTTTTTCGAATTATCATGTAGACAATGACCTTAATCTTGTTTTGTAGATCAAGTGTGCATATTTTCATCAACCTCGGAATAAAACTGTAGATTTGTATGAGAGATGGGTATGGTTTTTCGAATTATCATGTAGACAATTACCTTAATCTTGTTTTGTAGATCAAGTGTGCATATTTTCATCAACCTCGGAATAAAACTGTAGATTTGTATGAGAGATGGGTATGGTTTTTCGAATTATCATGTAGACAATGACCTTAATCTTGTTTTGTAGATCAAGTGTGCATATTTTCATCAACCTCGGAATAAAACTGTAGATTTGTATGAGAGATGGGTATGGTTTTTCGAATTATCATGTAGATAATGACCTTAATCTTGTTTTGTAGATCAAGTGTGCATATTTTCATCAACCTCGGAATAAAACTGTAGATTTGTATGAGAGATGGGTATGGTTTTTCGAATTATCATGTAGACAATTACCTTAATCTTGTTTTGTAGATCAAGTGTGCATATTTTCATCAACCTCGGAATAAAACTGTAGATTTGTATGAGAGATGGGTATGGTTTTTCGAATTATCATGTAGACAATGACCTTAATCTTGTTTTGTAGATCAAGTGTGCATATTTTCATCAACCTCGGAATAAAACTGTAGATTTGTATGAGAGATGGGTATGGTTTTTCGAATTATCATGGAGACAGTGACCTTCCTCTTGTTTTGTAGATCAAGTGTGCATATTTTCATCAACCTCGGAATAAAACTGTAGATTTGTATGAGAGATGGGTATGGTTTTTCGAATTATCATGTAGACAATGACCTTAATCTTGTTTTGTAGATCAAGTGTGCATATTTTCATCAACCTCGGAATAAAACTGTAGATTTGTATACAAATCAAATTCACGCCGCCCGCTCGTCGGCCGGCCATCCGCCGACCGCCCACCCGCCACAAACAGACAATCAACCTATATATTATAGACAATACTTTGTATAATAACTTAATATAATAGACAATAACTTTGTACTAATGTGTATTCTTTTTTCTCGTTAACCCTTTCAGCCCAAGTGTTAATTCAAATTAACATGAACTTTGTGAATTTTTTTACCGTAACGGTAGCAATTTAGAAAAGCTATGTTTTTGTTTTCTTATAGCTTGTAATCTTTTCTGTGGCGTCTATTTTTTAGCTCGGTTTAAATCCTTATTCCCGCCAAAACAACGATAAATATTTTTACATCTGCTGATTGTGAGTTTCATAGAATTTCTGCCGTCATTGATTACTTAATTTAAGGTGAGATATCAATATTTTCTACTCTTAATTTAAGGTGAGATATCAATATTTTCTACTCGAATTACATAACACATTACGATGTGTTCTATAATAATAACATCAGTTCAATTCACTGTTCACACTCATTTGCCAGAATATTGTAAATGATTTTCAATGTTCATTCAAATTAACACTGGTAGTGACGGACATGTTTTCGACTAGTATGGCGAATTTTTAAAGATTTATTATCCTACATTATTTCTTCATTTCTGAACGAATTTTAGTTAAAATGTTATTTGTTTGTACCTTAGAGATTATCAGTACATTGTAAATGAGCATTTTTGCCATTAATCTGCTATTTGTATTACTTTGTGTTATGTTTATTTTACCTTACTATTTAAAAAATACCCTCTGACGTCCAATGTTAATTCAAATTAACATAGAAAAATTTATTCAATAAAATATATATTTAAATACCAAAAACTTTCAAATAATTTTCTTAGGCATTACATGTTTTATATATGTGGAAGCAATAATGAGGGTATGAAAGGGTTAACTTATACAATCATATAATTCTTACTTTCTTTCCATATTTTAATGACTAATAATGACTCAAGCGTATAAAACATAAGTATCTACGCATTTATGAAAGTAAGATCACTTTTCGACCGGTTGAGAAACTAAATTATACTTCTTGGGTGTTATCGTAAGTTAATTCTGATGCAGATAGAGATTGACAGACTTCGTGGTCAATAGGTCGGCTCTCGACAGTAAAAGTTGTTTTTAAATTTTGTAATTTTTCGAAATTTATTAATTCAAAATAATATGTTTTATATATATTATTTGCGAAACGTTCCAGAGTTGAAGATATTCCCAATATCACACTACTGAAAGACCATACGGAGAGAAATCGACTTTTGCCCTCACGATAGATTAATAAAACATTTGCCTTGATACAAAGAATTTAAGTTGTAATGTAAAAACGTTCGAATTTTCATGAACACGTGTTCCGACATCACGATAATATATTCGCAATTTACTATAAGTTTACTATAAGATTCGTATAAATTAGCAATAGTCATGTTTCTTCGTGGGTGCTTTAAATCACTTTAGTCTTATTCGGTGACCAAATTTAAATGGCTGGGTGGTTCCCAAGTGTTCTCTTCCCAATCTCCATCGTCTCTCTACTATCTTCAGCCTCCCAACACACCCTGTTCAGGGATGACTTAATCTTCCAACTTTCATCTGCATTAAAATGAAACTCATTACATAATTTTATATGTACGCATTGCACACCTAATTTTATTTTTATAAATAATATTTATTCTTACAAAATCAATATCAAACTATAAATTTAAACTAAAAATACATAATATCTTATTAATAACTTCGATATTTATCGAAATATATATATAAACTGAATAACAATGTTATGGATGCCAATATTGCTTACTTATTTCATTTAACATTTAAATATAATTTAAAAATATTTATGGAAGTAAAAAATAAATGCAATGTTTCCTTAAAACCTGCATTAAAAATTTACTAAAAAAATTGTATGTTATTTTGGTAGCAGCAAATTGGTGTTTTAAAACAGTATTTTAAACAGACATTGGGTAAATTTATAATTAATTGAGCAATAACATTTTAAAAGGACATATTATCTTCGTCTATACTTTTTAATTGTCCTTATTTTCTTGTAATCGTATTTTCTACCTTGCTTGACATAATATTTGTATCAGTACTTCATCACCAACACACAAAAAACAGTATGTTATATAATAATTATAAAACTATACTTAAATAAAGTTTGAAATACATTTCGTGAATAAACCTATTAACAATGTTACCGACAGATTGGCCGTAGTTTGCCAGGGTGGCACCCGTTTGATAATAAAAACTCACAGAAAGAGTTTTTTGTATAATCTTAGTGATTTAAAAAAAAACGTTCACACAATATTTATAATTCACCCCTTATAAAAAATATATACGAATCTCTGCTTTGCTCGTAGTTTATTAACAATCTGTTTGTTTTCTCTCTGAAAGCTCTAGCACGGTGAGCTCTGGCGTCATGTAAATTGCAATTTCATAATTTTAATACAAAGACATTCATAATTGTGTATTGGTATCTCAAAATGTCTAAATTGACTTTTTTACATCCTTATTCTTCCCCTGGATTTAATATCATATTACCATTTAAATGTCAACTAGTGGTTCGCTTATCTGGAATCCTCATGAGGTGGGGTGCTCCCTCATGTTGGAGAGGGTTCAAAAAAAGTTTCTAAGATTTCTCTACATGAGGGAGTACGGCCACTATCCATGGCTCTACCCGACGAACTTTCTTCTGGGCATGCTGGGACTTCACTCCCTGCAGCTCAGAAGGGAGGGGTATGCCGCTACCCACTTATTCAGACTGCTGCGAGGCTATATTGAGAACTCAGCCATTTTGGAGCGCGTGAGTCTCTATGTTCCAGATGACTATCTTAGACAACGTCACCATAGATTATTCTATCTTCCTGCCTGCAGAACTAACCTGCCAATGGTTCTCCCGGTAGGGAGGAGTATATTGCTCCTGAACCAAATCTCCTCCGAGATTGATATATTTGGCGTCAGTGAGGAGAGATTCAGAAGGGAAATTCTTCTGATTCTTGAAAGAGTCTCTCCACATTGACGAGATCTTTCACCGCTGCCTGAATTTTTTTTTGGAAATTCCACATTTCTTGAAATTTCTTTTTTTATGTATAAATATTTGAAAACAATCTTTTGTAAAAAAATTATATTACCTAATTTCTTATATGCATTAAACCCCAATTTGTAATTGTGTAAGAAATTAATAAATAAATATTATTATTATATTATAATTTATTGAAAAATATCTAAAGAATTTCCTTACAAAATATAACCTCATTATTTCGTGTCTGTTATTACGTATCAAGTTTGTCGTTCGTGTGTTGAAATGTCATGAAATAAATAAATAAATTTGTCTAAATTTACAAATATAAAACAGGGTTGCCACCTCGCTGTATGAGCCATTCCGGGTAAACTATTAAACTAGCTCCATGTCTATTCCGTCTTCCTATGTGAGAACTCTACGCATTTCTTATCTTCCTCAGTCATGTCGATGTCGTCCCAGCCCCAGACCGGGTTTTCCGGGTGAATGTGTTCGTGTTGGTCTTGCGTCTTTTGATCTTCCAGGCTGAAGGGGTGAGATCCATCTCCTGTCCTCTTTACTCGCTTCCTTATCATCTCTACTGATACTGTCTTCATGTCGTAAGCTAGACCTGGAAACCAAAAAAAAATTGTTATTTAAAATATTCAATCACCAATACAAAACAGATCGTTGAAGAAAAGTGAAGAAAGAGAACAAACGTACACCAAACCTAACTTAACTTAACGTGTTAATAATAGGGTTTCAGTACCGCCGCCCCGGGAACCATTTATTGGATAATCAACACCTCTGCCATAGGTCACCCCGAGTGGTTCGCTACGTTTGGTGATTTAGCAGGGGTGCCCGGGTTCATTGTGTGAGGTGTGTTCAGGATGCACCTGCCCACCAGCTGCGTAGCGTGTAGATCGGGAGAAGCTGGTTTAGGGAGACCATTTGTCCTCTTCAACTGGTCTCTCGAGTGGGAGGGATATATTCATTTGACCGTCACTCCTGGACACACAGATTTCTAGATTTCTACCCAACCCACATACCTTTTACCATCCCAGAACTTTATCTCCTTATTTTCCTAAAAAAGACACCCACACAGCATCCCAAAAGATGACATAGGCTCTGAAGGATATTATTTTCCTCGGAGCCTCTTTTGTGGAGGTGGATAGCAAAAAAAAACTGTTTTTTCCGTTTGCCCATATCATTTTTTAAAACTATGTTTTATTTGTCAAATAACCTATAATTATTTAAATAGATCCTGCTAACCACATTAAATTATGCATACCAGTAATTGGTATGCTAAACAAATTATCTAAAAACCAACGAAAACTTGCACTCCGCTGGCGTATTCATAATTTCGACAAAAATATACGATAATCTATTTTATTGAATATTAATGTTAATTCAATATTTAATAACATCATTGATGGCTATGTATTTTTAAATCTTCTCTTATTACGACGCACAATTAATTACATCGTGCATTTAAAAAAAAATGTCTTTGGTTTGTTTAATTAAAATACAACAGATTTAATAAAATGCAAAGAAACTCCCCACATTACCGACACCCGGCTACTATCGAATAAAAAAATGAAACTATTTCATAAAAAACAAAAACACAATGTGTTGGAGAAACACTGCATGCCTAGAAGTTACAGGGATAATAGAGTGATACTTTTTTTTCAAATTTACTTGCGATTTCAAGTTCATTTATATTGTTTCGTTAACACCTCACCTTATAGCTTATAAATCTAGGTGACTTTCAATTGCGGCTGAATGTAGAGTGAAGTTAACACTTATGATATCTGACGGAGGTTGGGTAAGGTTAGGTGAGGATAGGATAGGTTAGGTTAGTTTAGCTTAGGTTAGGTTTTTTTCTGAATCTTTAAGTTGTCTAAAGAAATTTGTCAAAAACAAATCACTATAATACTTTTGGCCGTGAAAATTTCAAATCATACCTGTTCCAACATCTGTTTTACAGATGGATTCAACCATGAGAAACCTTGGGTAAGGTTAGATTATATTAGGTTAGGTTAGTTTATACTAGGTTAGGTTAGATTAATTGATCCTAGGAAAAGAGGAGGCACAAAAAGAAGTTTGTAAGATGTGGGTAATCCTTACCTAATCTGGCGCAAAGATCGATAAATCCGGTGCTGACGTTCCTGCTGTAGTTGCCCAGCTCGGCCGCTTTGTAGTCCCAGGGGAACACGTGGTGGTAGTTGTGCCAACCCTCGCCGAAGGCGGCCAGCGCTACGTACACGTTGTCGGTGGCTCCGATACTCCTGCGAATAAACATAAACCATCATAAGTCCAGGGCTGGCCAAAATTATATATTTATTTATTACATACTAAAAAAAATTATTACAGAATAATGAATCTTTGACCGTCCAACTAGGATGGTTTCCCGTTTCAGAACAATCAAATGTTCTTCTTTCATTCATAATAATTATCGGTATAATGTAAAATATAAAAATACGTACTGGTTTTGTTTTGTACCTCGATAAATGTTAAGGGCTTATATTTCATCGATATCAAGGTATCGGATAATATTTTAATGAATGCATTATCGTGACCATGTAAAAATATTAAAACTATGTGCTTATTTCAGATGGCAAATAAAAAATAGTAATTTACATGCATCGAAAGACAAGTATATTTGCATCTCGTTTCAGAGTGGCAGATTCTCTATTCATTGCCTAAGTGAGAGACCATCTTTCAACGTTGGTTGCTTTAAATGACAAGATATGAATTTCCGAAAACTCCCCCGCTACTTACAGTCACAAAACACTACTAAGTCTTCGCTTTTCAGTATATTATCAACTAATCTGGGATATTTATGTGATTATTTTTTGTTTATTATGCCGTGTTGCATTTTCTATTTCTAAAGCTAATGTTTCAAATCGCGTTACAGTATCCGTGATCAGGGCAGATATGTACATTGTAGTGAAGTGTGTTTAAGTATATAGAAGTGATACCATGTTGCACGCGTTAATCCTCTTAGGGCCGGTATTTCAGTATAATAATTAGTTAAATCTATGTGGTTTTCGGCGTTTATTTTTGGTATAACCGTCATGTTAACCGGATACAAAATACCATTACGCTTGGCTTGTCCTTGATGAACACCGTAACGTTGTCTGAAACTTTGACTAAATAATGAAAAATTGCAACATGGCACGATAACCCGAAAATAAATTACTATAAGACTTTTATCCTTAAAAATCTCTAATCATATATAACCTAAACTAATAATAAATGAAACCGGGTTGCAATCGAAATATCAATTGGTTTATCAAAGGTTTATTATAAATTCGACCGTATATACCTATACTGATAAATTTGTCAATACTGTCAATTGACCAAAAGTGGGCAGTTAATTAATATAATATGATCCAGTATTTACCAGAAATGGTCTCCACTTTTAACCAGATTAACAATAATATCATCGTTTTATGTCAGCAACTTAGTCATTCTTTTAAGTCTCAGTAGAAAATGTTTTGTATAAAACGCTACTCGAATGTTAAAGATGTTTTTTTCACTCGCTCGTTCAAATAGAGGTCGAGAGATGTTGATACAAGATTCTCTTTGAAATGTTGCAGTCAATGGTTATAACTCCGCCATTACGGAAAACGATGCCAAAAACCTCGGTATTTGTGTATCGCTGACAAAACCCAAGGATTCTTGCGAAACGAATGAAATTGACAAATTTAGTAATATTCCGTAATATTTTGTAATTTTTGGGCATCGGACATATTTTTGTTGGCAGGATTAGTTGGCCTATTGTTAAGAGTATGTGTTTGACTGTGACACGGAGATGAGCTTGATAGTGTCTCATGTTTCATTGCATCATGAGTTTAGCGTCAGTCCGTTATTGAGACATCACGAATGTCATTCGTAATTTGTCAAGCTTGGCTGAAAGAGACTGCTCCGAACCCTTCATAATCGTTCATTGGAAGCCTTCAAAAGAAACACAGTTAAAAGTGTGGTAAAACTACGTATGACCGAATTACAAATTATGTGATTCGTAAACAGTGCAAAACCAATTTTAAAGGGAGGCTTAATTTTTTTTACATAAAGTACAACATAAGAGAATTGAGTAAACTCTCCTATCACATATCCCGCTGGTGGCAGATTTACAAAGTCAGGGACACCCCAGAAAGACATCGAGTTAATCAAACACTTACGTCATCCTACCAAAAATCATTTTACCAATGTTGATTCACTTTTATGTATGTATTATTGTGACAATTAAACTACGGTTTCAGTCAACAATTTTGTTATAAATAGATTACATACCATTGGAATCTCTTACGCTGTGTTAGCTGATGTTTTTAATATGATTCTATTAAAGTATAACGCTGTAGTAATGTGTATTACTTATTGAACTTGTACCGTTAATTCAAAAATAAATAAAAAAATTAAAACGTGTTATATCAAGTATTCTAAACCTATTGTAACTACTTGAAAATTCTCCATTAATCTGATAGTATTATTACGCCAGCGTCTGGACGAATGTAATAATTAACCCTTTTCTAAATTTAATACATTACATTCATCATTTATTCATTATCACTCTTACATATTATTTGTATTTAATATCAAATGTACGTGTGTATTTATGTATGTATGCATGTATGTATGCGTATGTATGTATGCAACTATGTATATGTATGTGTGTACGTATGTATTTATATGTGTATATGCATGTGTATATATATATATATATATGTATGTATGTGTTTATACGTGTATATATATATATACATTTTCTCTTATTATTTCCTTGTTTTTAACATTTCTTTGTTTTTAACCTTTCTTTGTTTTCTTTGTTTGTTATTGCTTTTTAACCTTCTTTATCTTTATTGCATGATGTGAAAATTGGTTATTGGGTTGTAACCTAATTCTTTTACTTATTTTTTCTCTCTTTCTATGCATGTTATGTTATAAACCTGTTAATGTTCCTAATAAAATAAAATAAAAAATAAAATCTAGGCCCTCTGATTGGTCGAATTAAAATTGTCTGTTTCAGAGAAATTCAGCTAACTTGAAAATTAAGACACGATTTCATACTAAAATAGGATCGCCTCATAATAATAGGAGATTTCTTCAAAAGCATCGTTTCTGTTCATATAATTTTTGGATAATATCGAAGAAAATATGTTTTAGAAAGCTCATAATCCATTGGATTAATTACATTACAATGAAAATTATCCACAGTTACGTGATTATGTTTGACGTTTATAAAAAATCACGCGTTCCTTATTCAATATGGCGGATACGCATGGCTAAGATGGCCGACAGAGCGCGCCTCTGGCGGTTTAAAAACGAACCAAATGAATGGCGCGAATATTTAAATATGCAGCTCACAATATTTGACTACTTACGATTAACAAGCATTTAATAAAAAGATTTCTTCTGGAAGCTTATCACTTTGTAATGGCATTTTTCATTATTATTTATATTTTTTTTGCTTATTAATTATATCTGATTTTATATTGACATGTTTTCTAATTTGTAAAATTTCAAAATTATTTATTTGCGATGCTTTATATCCTGAGTGAAGTATTTTAAGACCTGAATTTTTATCGAAAGTGTGATCATTATTCAAAAGATGATTTGTAAACTCAAATTCACTATTTCCATTTAGAGCCCTGCGATATTCTTTAGTTCTGACTTCAAAATTTCCATTGGTTCTACCTTTGTAAAAGAAATTACAATCATCCCAATTGAGTTTTTAAACTCCTGATTTTTTTGTTTGAATTTTGCCATCTTTATTATTAAGAATATATTTCTTCATTGTTATTAGTGTAAAACGCCAGTTGAATAGTACCAGAATTGTTTTTATATATAATTTTAGAAGTATCGTTATCCACAAGCAGAATTCTACGCCATTGTTTATTTCTATCTTTAGAAAGACCGTTTGAAGAGAATATGTTTAAATTTTTTTATTTAGTATTTCAACTATCAATTTATTAGAATAACCGTTATTAAATGCTATTTTTCTTATGAATATATTGTTTTATGGTTATATTCTATTTGTTTTTTTCAGGTCTTAAAATACTTCACTACAAATAATTTTGAAATTTTAGAAATGAGGAAACATGTTAATATAAAAGCAGATATAATTAACAAGAATTTTTTTATAAACTCTCTTTTAAATATTTTCCCACCTAACTGGTCTTTCCCGTCTAACGATATTGTAATTCCTAATTATTAAAAACCCAGCCTACTCTTACCCCTCCCCCCTCCTTCCACTTCCTCTTTCCCAATTGCAATCTATATTTAATTTTTGACTTCGGTGTATACACAATAAAATGTAAACATTATATTTATTTATTTATTGGACCATTTGCATAGCGCCGCTTTTGTGAGATATCACCTCAGGGGCGCTATATTGTAATAATCTACCTTTATATATAGATTTTTACTCTCCTGATGAAGGTGTATATATAATCTAACTTTAAACTTTATTAGATACAGTAACAGTTGTAGGTAAAGAATTACCAAATGATTACCCTCCTTTTATTCATAAACACGGGTACAATTAATCAATATGTAATAATCTAATATTTAAGTCAACTTTGTTATAACTATCTTTAATTGTGACAAACTAAACGATATTGATTAAACTTATAGATATTGACGGTTGTAACACATATTTAAGCACTGCAAGTCTCCTATGAGCTAATTATATTAGGTACGATAAAAGTTAATATCAGTTGTAGACATGTAGTCAATAATAGTGTTTCATTTGAAATAATCCATCACAAATACGTAAAATTTCATTTATTCAAACAACTGTCATTCTTATTATGCGTAAATTTAGCATGTTATTATTAATTAACTCCTTCCTGTTCCGTGTTTTAACAATATATATACTCACCCTCTCTCTGTGAATGTCCTAATATCTATCAATTAAATGTAACTGTTGTTAATATCACTTAAAATGGGCGAAGCCCAACCAAGAGCCGCCCGCAGGGACTAGCAGAAAAAAACACGCGGAGCGGGTTTTTAACTGCTAGTATTAGTAGATACTGCGTTCCAAAGATTAATAATTCTTGATATTCTGTACTTGACATCTACATATAAACTAAAAGCCTAAAACCTCCAAAAATTAATTTATTTAATTATCATACTGCAATTCCGGCCCCACGAGGATTAACGCGCACAACACGCTTCACCACAATTTAACATCTGCCCTAATGATAGACCCTGTAACGCTGTCCAAAAAGTTAGGTAAAGAAGGAGGAAGCGCAACACGACGTAATAACCCAAAAATTTGTGTTATATTACTTTTTATGTACCTATTTTATTCATAGATGACATGATGGTAACCTAACCCAATATCATCTAATCACGGTCGTCACAAATGCATTTCTTAAAAAAAATATTGTAAAAAATGACAATTTTATTTTTTGTCACCTGCATCTACAATTCGGGCTTGATGAAATGTTCAATGTCCTCGTTCCAAATCCCGGGCTACCTTTCACCTCGAATCTTTTACTTGGTGCCTTTAACGCGGAGTACAAAAGTTGGACCCTAAAAACTTCCACGTTGTTCCAAACAGCATCTGTATGTAATAACTACCTTTCTGCAATCGACAGTCGTTTGTGGTTAACTAGTTTCCACAAGAATTAAGATATTCTTGACAGTTAACAAAATGATCAATTTAATTTTAACCACGAAATTTTTATAGACGTTACGTCCTAATTTCGAATTATTGGAGAATACATGGCAGATTTAGCTCCTCTGGCGAAGACATGTAAAGTACGCATAAGGTTGTTTAAAGTAAGCTTGTAGAACGGTAGTATTTATACTTCACTCAGGAAAAAAATCCCTCAGGGCCCACATCATCTTTGTGGATGCGGGTCTTTTTGAGGAGAGGAATGAGTGGACATGGGGTTTGAAGCTTGAAGAGACCCATATTGCAGAAGAGAGGAAACACGGATGCTGGAAAATCGTTCCACAGGCGAGCTGTTGACCTTAAGAACGAGACGTAAAATCGACCGTTCTCATTTCACAAGTTTTGTGTCAACCATGTACAAACATTTACAACTCTCGACTATGCATCGGTGCCGAAAATATTAATGATGCTAATTCCTTGGAGCATCTTCCATTGAAATACTTTGAAGTAGAATAAGAACAGAATTTCAACTTGACGCCTGCGCTCTAAAGATTCCAATCCTTTTGTTAAGATATGGGAATCTACTATACGTTTCTGCACAAAGTCAAGAGTTTTGACTTTGTGCAGTTTGGGGCGCAGATTCAATTGGAGTACGTTGTGAGGCTAAAGGAGTTAGGCAGGATAAGAAGATGGGAAGAAAAATGTTGGCTTATGTTACCTGGATATTTAAATCTGCAAGCACCGTTTGATTCTTAGTGGTAGACTTTCAACGCGACGATATCAACCGCTCTAGGTAAACCCTTACTTTATACAATAATATGTAGCTTTGGTTGCCAGTGGGTACTTACTTATCATAAGGGCGGTTGCCCCAGATGTGAGCCGCGCTGTTGACCAGCCAGGTGAAGTTGAGCGAGACGGTGAAGCGCCATACGCTGGCCACGTACCAGGACACCCACGGGTTCTCACCCCACAGCCTGCACGGGATCCAAGTGGGGATCACGAAGCACAGTAGCGGCATCATCAGCAGGTAGGTCCTTAAGCGAGAGGAACATTGGTTAGATAATGATAAGGAACATTGCTTATATACGTAACGGATCATTGAACATTGCATATTTATAGCTGGGGCTTTATCAGCAAGAGGTCAGCACTCCAAAATACACATTGTGTAGTCTGCCAACGCATATACTACGAATGATTTGTCTATAAATTCTATACGGGTTGCTAGGTAATTGTAAAGGTTTCCAGTCAAAAGAGTTCCTTTAAGTTCTATATGTAATTTTAGGTATAATATTCAAAAATACCTTCGCTCGTTTTTTCAACCGCACCATTAAATGTTGGTATATATTTCATAGAATTTAAGAGTGTGAGGATCTTTATCAATTGAAACCCTAGATATTTTCCTAATTACTCTAACTACTACATTTACATTTTATTCATAGGTTAGCAGACTACAGAGGCTTATGATGTTTAGGGCATTTTTCAATGGTGAATCTTAAGCAATAAGAACATTGGTTCGTTCAAGTAACATTGCATGTGCACAGATTGTACAGTAGGTACATAATAAGCAAGAAGAGCATTGGTTCGTTCAAGTAATTGCATGTGCGCAGTCTGCACAGTACGTACATCCTTAAGCAAGAAGAACACTGGTTCGTTCAAGTAATTGCACGTGCGCAGTCTGCACTATAGGTACATCCTTAAGCAAGAAGAACACTGGTTCGTTCAAGTAATTGCATGTGCGCAGTCTGCACAGTATGTACATCCTTAAGCAAAAAGAACACTGGTTCGTTCAAGTAACATTGCATGCGCACAGTTTTCACAGTAGGTACATCCTTAATCAAGAAGAGCATTAATTAGATAATGCTGAGGAACATTGCATGTACTTTGAAATCTTCCGCTTCCTTAAGGATCTCTTAAGCATTTTTTCTTTATATCCACAATTTTTTAAATAATTTGTAATTGAATATTATCACTAAATTAATGATTTTTCCTTGTAGGAAAATCTTACTGCATTTATCGTTCGTGTATCGCGTGCACATATTTTTTAATGTATACAAATATATGTATAAATAAATGTCTCAACCGTAATGCAACTATTCTAATTCGTAACTAAGAAGTTTCGAGTCTTGACTTGAAACTGAGTTTGCAATATTGGACAAGTGTATTTTTGAAAAACAAGATAAAAACATATTTTTCTTTTAGATAAAGCGCTGTTTTAAAAACAAATAAATTGCCTTGAATGTCCCTAATCTTCTATCTTAAAAAACATATATTTGCTAATTTTCTCAATAACATTTACTTACGTATTTGAACTAACAATAGAAATATATTTTTCATTTTAGTAATTGTGCTAATTGTAGTTTGTTAATAAGGCGAAATTGTTGCCCTTTGAAAGGTAGCCTGGGCTGATAGTTTTGAGAATATATTTACCGAAAAACCTTTTGATTAGAAAGAGGTGTTAACTTTTTTGTCCACATTCAAAATAATTGTTAGCACTTATACGACGACCAATCCGCCCAAACTTGTCAAGGATATTAACATTTTTGAATAAGGTCGTAAACTTCTATGCGTTTTCTTGAATAAACTTTTATGTACTTCAAATTATCATTGAAAATTGATTTCTTGGATGTTAAATTCATAAGCTTCAAATAATATTACGCAAGAATAAACGCTATTTTTGAAAAGTTCATAATTTTATTGTTAATCGGGATTTTGACCTTTTTTACACTAACCCCACACAACAGGTCCTGAGGAAAATAATTTTCTTCCTAGCCTATGTCATATTTTGGGATGCTGTGTAGAGGGTCTTTTTTAAGGAGAGGAAGTTCTGAGAATATAAAAGGTATGACGGTTGGGTAGCATCTTCCATTGTAATATTGGTAGAGCAAGGACATCATATTTACCTGCCGCCTGTGCTCTCAAGATTGCGATCCGCTTGAGAGGAATCTATCAAACGGACCTACTCTACATTAAAAATAAGTATGTACAATATTGGCAGGTGGTCAGCATAATTATTTTTATAAATCATTTGGTCATTTCGGCACAAACGAGTATTGACAAAACCAATCAATTAAGATTGTAAAACTCATAACGAAAAAATATTTCTTACAAAATAAATTAATTGAGAGATTGCCGTCACGAGATCCAGATACGAGTACCTATATCTTTAATTTGAAAATAACATTACCTATTCAACTGTGATTATTACTATTATTATTATAATGGTCTTTCACTGACCACTTAAGCAATAAATTACGAAAATTCGTATTTGATTTGAATACAAGTGCATTGATGAAAAACAATGTTTCTTCTTTTTCAATATGTCGTATAACGACGTTATTTTTAATGTTTGAATAGCACTCATCCCAGATCCTTCAGTAAATGACCAATAAAGCCAATCATAAAAATATATCATTATTATTTAGTCAAACGGGTATTTCCATATTACAATATAAATCTTGATATAGCAGTACTTAAATGCTGCTTCAACACTCAAATTTACATATTTTTTTGTTATTTTAAAATGATTATTTAAAAAAATTAAGTTGGTGTGTTGCATAAATCAAAAAACAATAGAATCACTTACTACTTTCACAAATTATTTAAATGACAATTTCTGAATCCTTAAATGCAAGGAGCAGCCCATAGGCGATTTAAAGCTTTGCAATTTTGCCAGTATGCAACAAGAAAAGTCGAAGGCAAATAGTTTTATGAATTAATTTTCCTACATATTTTCTTGTTTTATAGTTAAATCCTTCATCAATTAAGTCATTTCTTAGTGACTGGTTACGTCTTCTAAGTTAATCGTCTAAATTTCTTCAGGTAATATATATGTGACTTACTTCTTCTGGAACATAACAATGGGGTCCTTCTCCAGATCGCTCATGTCGACTGCGGCTCCCTTGACGAAGACGTCGTTATGTTTCCTTAGCATCAGCCAGCCGATGTGAGAGAAGAAAAATCCTCTCTTGGCGTTATGGGGATCGGCGTCTGTCTCTGAAAACTTGTGGTGAACCCTGGAAAGAAAAAAGAAAACATATTTTTTGATATGTGTTTCGTCGATTACAATATTTCTTTGATGTAATATTAGTGGCCTCATTGCCCAGAACGCCAATGGAGGAAATAATTATGCACAGTTAGTTGATATATTAAATTTATCATTAATTAAATACAAAAATTATTACTGAGGCAGCTTAGTTATGTATATTTTTTAATTCGTTCCTTTCCAGTAGATTGAGGTTTAGCTCGGCAGTTCTGTTCGCGTAGCATACGTAGCATAAGGGTACCAAGAGAAAGATTAGTTCAAATTAGCTTAAATGAGTAGACTCAGGATGGGTTGTTTAAGAGAATTTCATCAAATTTCAAAGTTGATTTTCTTGTTCTGTGAAGGTTCTATTCAAGTTCTGTTATTATTTCAGTTTTGTTAAACAATTGGCCAATAATGATATAATAACAGAACTTGAATAAAACCTTCACAGAACTTGAAAATCAACTTCTAAATTTGATGAATTGTTCAAATTCTCCGAAACAACTCAACCTCAACTACGCTCATCACCATGCCGTATTTTCAAATACTAAATTGTGTAATACGTTTATTTCTTAAAATGTTTTCGATTTCAACTCAGTTATCTAGTTTTTTCCTTACTCGTGTTACTAAAGGGTTCTTCTGCAAACTTACATACTACCTATTCAAAACTTGATATTTCGACTCGTCTCCCTCTGACTTTCGTACTTTAATTTCGTACTATAAAATTCGCTGCTTCATATTCAGTTTATAAAAAATACGCCTTAAGAACAAGAATTTAATAATACTTGAACCTTGAAGACCACCAAATTAATATTTAAAAATATGCGAAACGGTTCTCATGCACCCCTTGGATTACGTGCGAATCTGGGCGAATACAATTATAAGTTCATGCTTTGGCTTTTGATTTATGTTGCAAGACTGAATAGCTGTTTTTATTATTAAACTTGTTTATTAATTTATAAAACACGATGTATCGATATTATGCATTTTAAATCTGGGAGCATATCTCCTTTCTGTTCGACTTAAATATGTCTACGTGATTTTTTACATGTTTTGGATCATCCGACGAATTTTTGATTCTATGCGATACAGCATAAAGCGGTTGGAAACCGAAATATGCAACAAGGCAAAAATGTTTTTTTCTAAATCTAAATCCTGTTTTTAGCGAAGATTTTGTCTACGTGATTTTTTAGAAATTTTGGGTCATCCACTGGGACAAATTTTAGATTTTATACAGCATAAAGCGGTTGCTAACCGAAATATACAACAAGGCAAAAATTAAATCTTTTAAAATCCCGTTTTTTGATAATAATTTACGTAAAAATGCATATTATTTTTATTAAACCAGGTGCGTTTTACAACCATGCAAAATGTCTCAACTATTAAGTGGTAAATCTGTTAGGGCTCGATTGAAAGTCATAAACGGTAAGCTTTTTCTGTCTGAAATTTCGAGGGCAACTATTTTCAGGTTGCAACGTCAATTTAAACAAATAGTTGTTTTATAATACAAACAAGAAAGGGTATTCTAATAAAAAATTATGTAATGTTCACTTAGACTTTTTTTAAGTCAATAGGTGTCCCATATTAATAAAAATAGATTATGTTTATCCGAGACACTACCTAGGTTACTTAGAACTTTTAATCATTCAAAAATATCTATAAAATTAGATGAAGATAATATTGTTAATTCTGAATTTGAAATATAAGATCAACAAAAATGACATATAATAATTATGGTTAGGAGTGAGGCAGAGTGGTTAGAGGTGTTGACCCAGTAAGACAGACATCCTGCGTTACGATTCCCAGTTGAGATTCTGTGTCTTGTTCTGTTTCAAGTTTCGCTTAGATTTATTAGTATTATATTCTTCTTCAATATGTAATACTTATTACAAGATGACAAATCGTTCAATATTTTACAAAGACATTTATTTGCTCTAGATTTAGACGACTCTTATAAAACATATTGTAAAAAAGTGTTTTCTTGAAAACATATCAATTATTCGAACAGATCTATGGATTACAAATTTAAAACAGTTATTTTGTAATTAAATTTAATTATCCTAAAATATTTAATTTTATGCAAACAACTATATAATTTCATATGAATTTAATGATTCATTTTATAAAGAGAATAACTTCAATGAGCAAATAATAATTCGTGAAAATAAGAGAATAACTTCAATGAGCAAATAAATAATTCGTGATACATTGTCGTCATTATCATTCGTGTCTTATACATTGTTAATCGTTTTTTTAATAGGTTTGTTTCTTATTAATTTCATTATTCTTTCCACTTACTAAATAACAACCTCGCATTTTGTCTTCTCCCAAATACTCGGCCACTAACATCTAATGTATGTTGCATTTAACCGACAAAAGTTACTGCATAATGTCATTTGAATTAATTAAATTAAATTTTAATCTAATTATTCACTTTCATATATGTATTGCAAATTCATCCTCATGACTGACTTTTTTGTTTATTTATTAGCCATTATAAAATTAAATACTTTAATGCAAAAAAACTGTTAAAAATAGAATAATAATAACTTATCGATCAGAATAATCGTGTTTCAATAAATAGCAGTGGTTTTAAAACCAAAAGGTCTGAAAAGATAAGCACGCCATAAGAAGTTCTGATTGTTAAAAAACATGACTTCTTCCTTTCTTCGCAGAGAAATCTCATACTGGTAGTTAGCAAACTTATCTTTCATCCCCTGCCTATGTCTATAAATATCTCCATGTTGGTTAGTTTTCCACATAACAGTTGCCCATGCAATTGACATGACGAAAAAAAACCATTGTTCCAGTTGTAAATGATATTAAGGTTGAAAGGGTAAGTTTAGTATAAATAATAAATTACCGTCATCATTATTAATCCTTTCAATTACCTGAAATCACTGTTTTCATGTAGGTACCTAATTACTTTATATTTCGCCCATGTCAGTTTTATTTACTGCTTTATTGATATACAACATCCACCAGAAACTTGGCAGACGAAATCAAGAACCGTTAGGTATAGTTTATAGTGTAGTGTAAAAATCAATAATAATTTGAAAATACGTTGATACAGGTGTCTGTAATGCCTCATTTTATCGACTCTTGGTGGTGGGAGTAAAAACGAGTCGTACACTAAAATTCCATGAATACAAATCTCTCACACTAGATAATACAAAGCACGTGCAGAAATTTTGACTTTTTAAAAGCAGTATTTAGCAAGTGATAAGTCCTTGAAGGTGGCTTTTGAACAAGGATATTGATATTTTAGTGACTTTGGACTTTGACATAAACAATGTATGACATTGTTTGTCAAGTTTTTTTCTAACATATTTAATCATTATGACAATTTTAAAGCAGTTGATCATTTGGTGACGTATCAACCTTCGTCAAATTTTAACATACTTGAGCATTACGTATTTGACCAAAAGTTAGTTGTTTGCGAAGTACAATGTAAAACCCAATAAATACTGCAAAAGTTTATAATAAAAATAATTTGGTGACTTGTGTAGGGCCGTTTTAGTGAAAAATCACCTCAAGGACGCTGTACTAACAAAAAAAGACAATCTTGACAATTAGCTTATGCATCGAATATCAAGTTTGTAATTTAATCACTTACAAAGTATATTTGTTCATCATAGCAATCTATGGGAACGAGAAATATGCGTGGTATGCATATTAATAATTCGGTCTCCACAGAACACTGTTGATTCTAGATTTCCGATGGATATATATTTGATAACGCGACAACTTCTCTCCGGCAGCATTTCTCAACGGATTACGTAAGTCACTCATCTTCAAATACTGCTCGACCAAAATCCTACATCATCTTGCATAAGCCCAGTGGAAAATGCCATGTAAGAAAGAAAAGCATTTAGGACCGAAGCACTCAAACAGTTTCGTCACATATCGATAACTCTACTTACGATGAGCTCTACATAATGGGACTGATATTGACGTCATACAAATCTATTATGTTAAATAAAAATAAAGAGATTTAAATTTACTTTGTACTAGTATGAAGACGATTTATAATTATAATAATACCAGCTTAAAATTAGGTGGACATAGCATAAAGTATTGAAAACCCCGCTTAGTGTTACGATAATTACTTAAACAGAAAAGCAGCAAAATAATTATTAATCTTTAAAAAGAATAACATCGTAAATTATTTAAGACGTAAACATTTAACAGGAAAAAAATGGTAATGACAAATTTAATTTTAAGACAAAATAACAAAAAAATTGCATATTTGATCATTTTGTTGTCGATTTGAACACATTCTTAATAATAGTACTTTAAACCCATGGAGCTAATGAACGCTTCAAACCTAGTTTTACAGTATTATTGTAAGTCACAAATGGTGGTCCAACGTTTGGTTTATATGGTTCCATGTTGCAGTCATCAGATGAAAACCAGTAATGTCATATTAACGGATTACCAGGTGAAATGGATTACTGTCATTTATAAACAGAGTTCTTTCTTTCAAATCCTGATCTTCATAATATGTGACAAAGCTTGTGGAAGCGAAATGTATTATACAATACAATTACAATTTGGGAGGTGGGTTGGGGTATCACAGCCCCGGGAAACATTCATTGGATAATCAACACCTCAAGAGGTGCGTTTGGTGACTTAGCAAGGGTGTCCGGGATCACCGGGTGAGGTTTGTTCAGAATGCGCCTGCACACCAACTGCGTGGCGTGACAGATCGGGAGATATATTTATACATCACTCCTAGATACACTGATCCCTAGATTCCCTAGATACCCACCCCTAATACCCTTTTCCTTTCCAGAACTTCCTTTCCTTAAAAAGACCCCCTATACAGCATCCTCAAAGATGACATAGACCCTGAAGGAAATTATTTTCTTCAGGCCCTCTTGTGTTGGGTTAGTGTAAAAAAATGTATTTGTAAAAATTAATATTTGCAAATAAGGAAAATCTATTTTTTATTTAATAATCATTTAAATTATTCGTTTGGATATTGAGGGTTTCACTTAGCGTGTAATTCATCAAATTTAGTAGTAATATCTTGTGTGTCAAATACCGAAAACATCATAATAACAGTAATTACAGTTGTGTATTTAAAAATGAAGATTTCGCTAATTAAATCGTTAGCATTCGCAAGTTGCACGGTTGCGGGAGAGGAGAAAGTATCGGAAAGCAAAAACATGTGAAGCAATACATAATTAGTTGCCTACAATAAACTAACGGCACTTGTTGTAGAACGAATTATACTGAGCTTAATAGACGAATTTCGAAAAAAACGAATAACCTGTTTGAATTTCGTACGCCAATTCAACGATGATGTTTTTTTGCAATGATTCTAATTTTAAATCTTGATTATATAAATAGACATCAAGAAACAGGGAAAGGCAAAAACAAAAACCAATTTCATTTAAAAATTAAAAATGTTTTTCTTTACAAAATTTCTATGTTTTAAGAATTCCCTTATTAATTTTCAGTATTTTATTTTCAAATTCAATATGTATTTTTGGATTGTTTTTAAACCTTGTTAACTAATGCATTTCACATCTGTCCTGATAATGGACACTGTAATGCAGTCCGAAACTTTGGCTAAATATGGAGAAAGCGCAACACAACGTAATAACCCAAAAATCACGATAAAGTCATTTCTTTAATAAACCTTCCGTTTCAATATATATATATATATATATATTTTAAATGTCTGTCTCTCGTATTTTACCATTGGATTCAGCAAAACGAGACAACACAAATAAACAACCTAAACGGAAAAGGAAAAAAAAATCAATTTAGCTCGCAAAATTTTTCGGTCCCTGTTAATTTTTAGACAGCTCAATAAATACTTCTAGAATTCAACGAACTCCAAATAGAAGTTTTCTCAAATATAGGTGTGGTGTTGCCGAAGTTTAAAAATATATTATGTAGGTATGTGCTAAAGCAGGTTTCGCTTCTAATGAGATGACTTTCGTTTATTTTCTCTTCGTATGTAGACGTACATATTTGTTTTCCTTCACAGAAGGCTTTGGAATTCGATTTAATATTTATTGGATGCTATGGCGTAGCATTTTGGGATGTTGTTTCAGTTTGATCACATTGTCTCGGAATCATATATGAAACAAAGGAGGGTATTAATTATGAATACACTTGTGTACTCAAATTTATATATTCAAGCTTTTATCGAACAGTGTTAGGAGTACGGCTTGTAAAAATATTGATTAATTAAAGAGGCAAGAAAAATAATGCAGTCATTCAACCTATCGACAATTATTTATGACCTCCGAGGATCTTTTCCAAAATGTAAAAGAGATTGTGAACCGTATTCAACAATTACTAAATAATGTTTCTAAGTGACATCTCGAACGCATTAATGATACACAATCAAAAATACTTAATTTAATATGTTATTTTAATTGATCTCAATAGTTGGGTACGTGACTTCACTCCGAAAGATTCTAGAAGTTGTTTTCGTCGGAAGTCAGTTCCACCTAAAACAATTTGTTGCCCAACTTTCTTCACGGTATAACATGTTCCTCGGGTTGGTCAAGTTGAATGTTAGCCATGTCGAAGGCCTTCATCGTTAAAACATTTCTCCGGCTTGGCAACTTGTATTCTTGGGTTTCAGGTTTAATGTGCGTCCGTTATGTTATGCAACAATGCGCTGCCAGCGTCGATTCATCTCTTGCTGGAGACTTGCATTGCGTAATCATTCCTGTTTACCACCTATCTACTCCCCTCAACATTTATTACCCACGTGTGGTATTATCTCTAAGAGATCATCATGGGTTCATCTCTGTATTTATTACGTACAACATTGCAGTCAATATTTTGTGTTCAATTCTCTGGACGTTTTTTTATAGTTTTATTTCAGCCTTTGTACATCCAAGTTTTTAAGGTGAATACTGCACAATATTCCCAACTGCCCCAGACGTCTCGAATTGAGAGCCTTAACTACCAAAATATCCTATCATGCATGATTACTTTTATTCTATTACTTAAGTATCCTTTTTTAATTTTTAGAATGTACAGTCCTTTCTGGTAATACTCTCTTTTATCAAGGTAATCGGGTTATAAATTATAAAAGCAAAAACACTGAGTATTTCTACTTGTGTAGTAAAATTAAGCCACGTGACTATTTTCTTTTTGTACATTTATTTAGATTACCTTACATTTTATTGCATGTAATTTACCCACCGTAAATCTTCAGTACTAGTTTTATGGCTTCATCAAAGTTAACATTAAAACCGCACGTGAGGTTAATGATACTAACTAAAAACTGCTGTGGGAGAAATTGATGTTCATTCCCCAGAGTCGATTATAGCGAAATTAAATTTAAATGTGAGAATTCGTTGGTTAAGCCTGATGGCTTGAGAAAAATCAATAAATTGCACTACATAATGCATACCTATTATGGCATAAATTATTGTTTGAAAGTTTATCAAGACTGTGGTTTTATAAGCTCTTTTAAAGAACCGTTGAGAGAATATGTCGATTATAAATACAACGTTTTTTTAATCTTTTTAAAGTTCTCTTTTGACCATTTATGGTTTATTTTTCAATAAAAATATGATAAGCCAATTCATTGCAAAAGCGATAAATAAAATTTAAAAAAATATTTTTCGTTTAGCGTAGATAAACACAACAGTTTAAGATAATAAATACTAAGTGCTTAAATTCGTTGTAGAACATGTGTAAATTATCCATATTTTCTTAACCTAGTTAGACTTAAGACTTACTAGGTTAATTAACCTAGTAAGTCTTCACAGAGGCCTCACTATAATAATTGTAAGTTAGTTCTGCACCAGGGAATAATCGAAGGCCTGAGTTGGTGGCCTCGCCAACCCTCAGAACGATTTTGTGACCTCTCCTATTGAAGGCTGGCCTTCATCAGGGCATGAATGCATCTAAATAGACAATTAGAGTGATATGTTTGGTATTTACCTGTGATCTCTGACCCACTCGTAGATGTGGTTCTGGAAGGCCATTGTCTGCAGCACGGTGAGGAAGATCCTCAGCGGCCACTTGGCCTTGTAGCACTTGTGCGCCCATAGTCTGTGTGCGCCTGCTGTTACGCCCATGGCTGAGAGGCCGGCAAATAACACGGCTGGAAAAAAAAACATTTTGAAAATGAAAAAAATTATTTATCTAATTTTTATAATTGTCGGATGATTTAAGACCTCTTTCACCTTACTTGGTTAAAATATATGCAAAATTTTAGTCACCGTGGGGATTAAATCCATTTTTCGTGTAGTGGAACACTTTAAATTATAGTATCTAATTTTGTTAAAGCAAATACCCTATAATATTAATCATACGTCCAACTCCAGTAAATTATTGGCATTTTCAACAACTCTGGCCGCTAGTGGCGCCAGAGTAGCATTTTGTCGTTGACATTACTTTAAATGGGGGCAAATTGTCTTTTTAGTACTAATCTTATTAGTAGTTTTATAATGTGTGATAAAAAATATAGAAAAACAACAAAAACACTCCAAGTCGTTTTTCAGGATGCCTCAAACGTTGACAGGTTATAGTCGGTGAAAAATAATGAGTTCGTTAAATCCTAGCGAATAAAATTTTCTTGATTACACAAAAAGCGAAATCTACAAATCAGAAATGAAAGAAAATTTCTCGTTTAATTACTTTCCTGGACCATCAAAGTTAATAGCCATTTTAATATGTATGAGCAAAAAATGCGGTAAGTAAAATAGGTTATTTTTTCATTTTCGATTTCTATAATTTAATAAAGAATACGTTTCACATAAAATCCAAATTATTAAACAAAACCAAGGCGCACATCGCATGCCGCTAGGAGGCGCTAGTGTAGCATGTTGCCATCAGAACGTATGGGAAATATCACACGTTTGAGGTATGATAAATATTATAGGGAATTTGCTTATGTAGGTTTAATCTTGATAAGTAAAGTCAGTTTTCGCGTTTTATCAAGGGTCTGCGCTTATGCCAATTTCAAGAAATCGTTATTTACTAAATCTAGATTTACTAACAAAATATCCCTGCCTAGGTCTGCGCTAGATCTTTACTGGGAAATAGAAACAGAAAACATATTTGATTTATTCTAAGAATTTATTCAAATTTACTAAAAATCATCATAACATGTTTTTGCCTGAAAAAAATGATGTGTATTTAATGTTAATTTCCTAATAATTTCTAATATGAATTTTATTAAATTATTGTTTAATATTTTAATTCAAAATGGCGGTAAAGGTGGTCTTCAACTAAGTGATTTTTTTAAAGACTCAGGATGGTGTAAACGTTTATGAGAGTAGCAATTAACACTTTTAATCAGAGTAAGGCTTTCGACTAGCAACCAGAGGTCGCGGGTTTAAACCCCGGCGAGCGCAAGAAAATTTTAAATGATTACTTTGTGTTATATCAAAATTTAGTAATTTTAAATAATACGTAGTGTCCCAGAGTGGAAGAAACATCAAGTATAGCACCGGTGTAAGACCACCATTCAGAATTGAAAGTTTATTTCAAATGGCTTTGGCTTGTTTGGTGACCAGATCTGAATAGTCAGGTACTTCTCTATCTTCCTCTTTCCCATCTCCTTCCCCTACTCACTACCTTCAGCCTCACAACATAGCCCAATTGGGGATGCCATATTCTCACTGACTTCAGACGGTTGTTGATTCTTGTACAGTATCACATTATTTTATTTATTTAAAAAAATACACTTTTACATTTAATTAACAAATAATGATGGATGAAAGATGACAATCTTTTACTTACCAAACACAACAGTGAGGAATTTCGCTTGGAAGAAGATGAGGTAAAATCCATAGAGGGTTCCTAAATGTAGATACAGAAACGCGAACACATTTCTCCAGACTATGCTCCATCTGTATTTGGGTTCTTTAGATGCGGGACTAGCGGGTGACTGGGTCTGTATGGCCGGCTTCTCCTCGGCTTTGTGGGACTTCTGGTCTTCGTGGGTGATGGTGGCCTCCGCCAGGAACATGTTCGTACTACCCAGGAGATTAGGCGCCATGTTTTACTAAATATCTGAAACAAATTAAAACAGGTTCTTTAGTATAAAATCGTAAATTCCAATAATCTCATGATTCAGAACAGTGGAAAACCATCTACAATCTGCATCCTGTCAATTAAAAGCGATGAAAAAAAGCAACCTAACCTTTTCTCCAAAAGCGAGGACTTCTGCATACAGAACGCGCCAATCAACAGAGCGACAAGTGCTTGACCATTTACATTTTTAACGTCAATTACAGACAGTTGAGCAACTATCTTTTGACGAAAGTCACAAAACAGTAAAGCTGCCCCCATTACCTTTTATGCATACATTTACCTTAAATTTGTAATCTTCTCCGTAATATATTGGTGCATAACCGTTTTATGGAGAACATGATTAAATAAATACATGTTCATTTTAGTAATTCATTCACACGCTAATCTAACACTCGCATACCATTTGATTGTCTTCTGTTGTTAGATAGAAAGCCGTGTTAAGTATTTTTTTGAATACATTTAATATTAATTTATATTTCATCGTTCTCGTAACCCAACCTTTTCAAATATAAAAAAAATCCCTGGAGACGTGCGTCATTGCCATCATCAAATTATTCCGGTCAACGATCTTTAAATCATTTTTATCCGAAGCTGATATTCTAAGGTAAAAATGGTGCCGTTAATTTAAACCGCAAAGGTACTTCAACCTTTTTTGTTTCTAACAGGTAATAGTCCGTTTGATTGCATAAAGTCTAGCCTAAAGGGCCAATATACAGTTATCCATTATACTTTTTACAATAAAACCTAACAATTAAACCGTTGAAATGCGTGAACTTAAAAAAAAAAATACGTTCTTCAAGAATTTTAATGTCTTTTGTGTAGTATTTAAAAAAATGAGTAAAATTTTAACGTCATTTAAGAGTTTTCATTTCTTTTGCGTAGCATTTTTAAATGCGTTAAATTTTAACAGTTTAGACAAAATTGATTTATCTTATAAAAATATTGGCAGTCCGGCAAAAGTCTTAACTCGTCAGAAGGTCTGAGTATTTCCGCTTTGCAATAAAATCCAAATAAATGGAATATCTATGAACGTATCTGATTGTTTTTAAATGTGATGAAATACGCTTTAATATTTTATTATTGGAAATAAATATAAAATTTTTGAAATATAATACTTTTGAATGCAAACATAAAAAGATATGCTTTTTGTAAATAAAATTAGTTATTTTACGAAAAAAACACATAATTAATTATAAAATGTATTATAAACGATACTGTCACCTCACTTTTCTGTCGTTTTATACAAAAAAAATAATTAATAAAAAAAATCACAAAATTTTTATTTTTCATATTGCGGTCGGATCCTTTGGTTTCATAGAGGTGTAAATTTTAATTATTCTGTGGTGAATATCAATATAAAGCGTGGTATTTTATCTTTCTAACACCGTTTATATCATATTTATCGCCATGCTATTAGGAAAGATAGAACAATTTCTATGAGACCATATGAACTGTTCCCAAAAGCGAACAAATTAGCCTGAGGGGTTAACTTCGCCCACTTCTTTACAAGACCTTAGATTAAGAGTAAATACTTTGAAAAACAAATTTATATTGACCTGTGGTAATAACATCATTTGAGTTACACACATATTTATTGGTGTATATTTTCGCCTTGCAAATAATGCAATTCATTATATTTATATATTGAGTGTTCAGGGATTTTTAGTTCAATTTTCTTCGTTGTGTAATCCAATCATGCAGAGAGAATCAACGTCTAATCATCCCTTTGGGTATATCAAAAGAAAAACATTATATGAGTTTGTAAACCCGACCTCAAAGAGCAGCTCACCGCTCGCTAAATTAATATATTAATAAACTAAACGATATTTTAGGATTTTTGTACAATCATCTTTGAATTTCCCGAAATTCATTCCTACGGCATCAGATATAATGATGCCAATTTAACGGTGTACACCTGCAAGTAGACGATATTGTGACGCATTAAGCGAGGCTGAATTAGAAAGACACAGGTAAATTTGATTCAAAGTTTTGATCATAATAAGCGTCACACAAAAGCTAATTCAAAGACATAAAATAAGTGTAAATAATAGATCTATTCGGGGGTTTAGGATCACATCTACAAAAACATGGTTTTGAGATAAAAGCAAATAAAGGTTGAAATCCTTATATAACCCAACTGTATTTCTTCAACGGTTGTATGTACGAGATAGAGCATCGTGTCACTAATACATACGATGATGGTATTACCGAAACCAAGCCTAACTCAAAACACCAGTTTTCTTGTAGTTAGGCCACTATGATACTAAGCCTCCGTATTGATATCGGTATTTCGTCGTCATCTTGCCAGATTTCGGGAAGATTGAAAACTGCTTGACAAGGACACTGGTAATGATTCCGACGACGGCCAGCCATATCGTCATTTCGTCACTATGCTATAAGCTACAAGTTAAGATACTCTTGAAGCGCAAATATTAGCAGTTGCCGTACCTTGACACCTTTTGCCACCGCACTATTTGTCTTGGGAAAAACCATATAATGAAACAATTCTTGGTAAGCGTTTCCTTCTCTAATGTTGACTAGTCAATAGAGATTAAAAAAATCCATAATAAATATTATTTTGCAGGTTACAAATGGAGTTAAACTATGTGTATTTGAATACGGAATATTACAGACACTTTAGCCTAGTTTAGTGTAACATTGTCATCAAATGGTAATGCAGCACCATTTTGTTTTTTTTTTGGCATTTGCAACGTTCCCGATTCTAGGTGCGTTTGAGCTTTCTATAAAATTGTAATAAGCTGACAAGCTTAACAACAAGATATGTAGTTGTTCTCTTCTGCTGATCACAATTTCTTAAAAACTGAAAGTTAGTACCGGCATTTAACGGGAATCTTTCAAATGTCAAAATAATAAAATGGCCATTTGATGATGATGATTTTGTCACGTGTGTGCAAATTGTGGTCAACGAAACAAAATTTAAAAAAAATTTATCTGTCAATATGTTAGCATAAATATTTTTAGTCATATTTAGAAATTTTCAATGAATATCAAGACATAAACTATAAATTATTCGGTAATAATAATTCGTTCGGATTCTATTTTTTTTACCAAATTATGTAAAATATTTTTAGAAATTTTTGAAATAAAAATTATGAATTGACACGATATAAATTATGCAATTCTTGAGATTAAATATTATTAATGCGGTATTATGAATGTATAAAACCGAACTTGTTCAAATTGCTTCAATCAATATTAGTATAATATTAAGCTGGAGGGTGTTTGGGAGTTATAAGTGCAATATTTACATAAACTTGTTAAAAAAGATAATTTTTTCAACCGGTTCTCTGACAAATACTTAAGAAAAATATTAAATCAAAAATGTTTATTAACATTTGATGGTAATGTGAGACATCTCAGATCATTTAATTAGAGTTGTGGTAACTTTAAATTTGAATTTTTTTAATACGTTTTATAATTTTATAGGCTGAATTAATTTATACATATTTTTAGGAAGAGAAAAACACATCACGAATAATAATAATATTAAGTGTTTTATTAAAAATTTTGTAACAAATAGATATAATCATATCCTCAGTGGGATCTCCCGTGCTGAGGAATTAATTTATATATGATTAAAATTTTGGTGTATGGATATATGGAGTCGTTAATTAGAGATATTATCATTTATTATACTAAAAAAACAATAGGACAGTTCAACCATGAATATCTCGGAGTTAAATTTTTAACTCATTACCAGAAAAAAATAGAAACATGAATGCAAATATAAACGAATTCAAAAGCCACCTTAAAAAGTATTCCGAACAGTTGAACTGAATCATATCAAATATAAACCAATATAACAACACCCCCATACACACAAGCCCTGCTTATTTATGGGGGTACATCACATACTTATATTATGTAATTAATAACTGTACTATATTCAATATTGTGTAATGTAATTCGTGTATCTTTTTATACTAATAAAAAAAAAATAAAAAAAAATAAAAAAAATTAAAAAAATTTAAAAAAATTGACATTCAAAAAGGTTGAACTTTTTATTCTGGTTTAATTATAATTTAGGATTTTGTTTTAAATAATATTGTAATAGTATCAAGCACATGGCCAGTATTAGTAATTAATTTATCGTATTATCTAACAATTGAATTTATTATTTTTTTCATGATAAACTAATGTTTTTAAGACAAGGTTTTATCAAGGCATATCACAAAGGATAATAAATTATTATAAGCAAATTATTAGTCGCCTGTCAGAAGGCGCGGGTTCATTTCCCGTCGGCGGCATTTAATTATACTCGGGAGATATTTTCAATTTGTATTGATATTACAGACGACTAATAATTGAATATATTTATGTTTTTTTATTAATTTTATCTATTAAACGGTTATGCACCAATATGTTACGGAGAATATTAAAAATTTGAGGTAAATATGAGTATAATAGGTCATGGGGGCAGTTTTACTATTTTGTGACACACGTCAAAATATAGTTGTTGAACTATCTGTAACTAACGTTAAAATGTTGATGGTTAATGCAGAATCATTAAGCAGTTGAGTAGTTCTATTAATTAGCGCGTTCTGATAGGTAGAAGTCCTCTCTTTTGATTTTTCACAAAAACGGTGCTATATAAATTATCCAATTCTTATTATTATGGGATCTCCCACATGTAAAGCCAAGCGTTTTGTGGTACCAATTATCGATTGATATTATGAAGATTCAATTAAATAAAATTAATTCATTAAAATCAATGATTTTCACATCTACTCATTCCTTCATTGATATTTTCAAGGAAAAATTTTGATCGGTAATAATTTTACATGGTAATGGAATATTATGGTAATTTTATGTTGTATTTGGTGATGTTTTTATAAATCTTCGAAGCGAACACGTAATTTTATATGATTCTACTACTTCCTACAGAAGACATTTTCCATGTTTCTTAAAACGTTTGACTTGAATGTGTTAATGTGTACACACAAAATGGTCATACTTGTAAGGTGTACACACACGTTCAGTGTTCAGGAATGACATAATACTAGGTACTGAAATTTAGTATTCAGATAGTTATTCATCTTGTAAAGCCTAGCATGAAATGCTCTTGTGTTTGCCTAGTGAGTTGAGTGAGGAAATACTCTGTGATGTGGTTTTAGGCAGAATCTTTTCATTTTCGCAACGTTGCCAAGAGTGACAATCGTAAAACTGTTCGTTTTGATGTACTCAATAGGGAGCAAGAGAAAACACTCTGACAATTTATATGAAATTTGAAAAAATAAGCTCTCAGGGCACCGAGATGAGATTTTAAGGCAATTTGAAATAACAAATTAATCATCAATCTTGTGTGAAACCACACAAGAGTCCCAACTGCTCCCAACCATCTGGAGCCAGTGAGACCATGGCATCCCCATTCGGGCTATGTTGTGAGGCTCAAGTTAGTGGAGAGGGGAAGTTAATCGGAAAGAGGAAGATGGGGGAGTATTTGGTTATTGAGATCTAGTCACCAAACACGGCTAAAGCTATTTCAAGCAACGTTTCAATTCTGAATGGCGATTTTATGCCGGGGCCACACTGACAGTATCTTAACTGTATGAATATAAGTAAATTTTGAAATAACACAAATTAATTTAATCAAATTTACGTGCATACGCCGGGAATTAAACCCGCAAACTCCGGCTTGCTAGTAGAGATCCTTACCTCTCGACCATCAAATTTACAGTAAAATATATTTTTTTTTTACATTCTTAACATTTGGGTTATAAAAAATTTAAAGGTTATAAAGATTGTGCTAGAACATCTGCACTTCTCTTTTGCCAATTAAAAATGTACAAATAAAGCTTTTTTCATGGTTGAGATAGGTAATTTAAATTTTAAAACAAAACATATTAGTGCTTAAAATTTTGTGAACGCTACTTGCTTAAATTATTTTAATCATATTACTGCATAGTATCATTTATAGTATTCAAATTATTAAAACTCGGTTTAAGGAAACTCTAAAAAAGAAAAATCATTATTTGATTCATAAATGATTATTACCTTCCAATCTGTGAGTAATATCACGAAATGAACTTTGTTCCGTCGTAAATTTCAAATTAAGTCGGTTAATATTTTTTATTGTACGTCTTACGTAAAACCATTTATCTTCACGCCCATTGGAGGGACGCATCGCTTAGGTAGGTACCTATTTATGTTTTTTTTAATTTCTCAAAATGACAACCGCCAATAAATCAACACCCCAAGGTTATCAATAAACCATAAAAATGATATCGACACGTTAAAGATTTAGCAAGACTTTAAAACGTTTAGTATTTAGGTTTATTATCCGGGTACTAAGGTCGCCATGGATGCTGGGCCTGTCCTAAAAATTACGATTTCAATGCAACCATCGTAAATTATTGCTGCAGGTCAATAAAAAATATAAATGTTTACATCCTGCTTGATCTAACAAAACCAAAATTCAAGCTACACTAGATTATAGCCTACATAATTTCAGATAAACATCTTTCACATTGAAAACGTACTGAAGTTTCAACATAAATTTGATTATGTATGTCAAGTTAAGTATTCTTATAAATCATTTTTCTTTATTAACTTTTTGTGAATATTTAGATGTAATACGCAATATTTTCATAGGTGCACGGAGAAGGGCCGGTAATCCCGCTTTTAACTGGATTACCAATAATTTGAACAGATTCTTAATAAATTATCAATACTCGTAAAACTCATCTGAAAATTTAGTCTTCGTAAAATCATCAAATTTTATATTTTTATTATTTTCATTAAATTTTGAAATTTCCATTACATCTTTTCAACTAAAAATTTACTTTACATATCTATAACCTACCACCTAAGCGTTTACTGTGTACCTCATTTTTATCTTAAGTTAGTGATAATATATGTTTTATACATATAATTTGGCATTTCAATATTGTATTACTTAAACAATGTCTCATTTTGCTTTGTTATTTACCCATTAATTTCTTAATGTCTATGTAATGGCCTCTGCTCTTTTACATGCTCGGGCTTTTTGTTATTTACGCAATTCTAATTTCATGTAATAGTATATGTCTGATACTATAAGTTATGTTATGTAAATGCTGAAAGGCGTTAATGATACTAATATAATCATTTTTATTAAATTTCACAGCGTTTACCTAATTTATAAAAGACCCATGCCATCTACGTGAAAATAACGCTTTGTTACTGCACCTCGATTCATATTAATAATAAATATCACAAAGCGAGTATTGCTGCATTGAATAACAACTATTTTATTGAATTGACAAAGCCACCTGGATTTAATACGTCTATTTATTATGATTGAGGAAATTGCTAACATATTAAAAAAGCCCGGAACTGTAGACTTAAGATTGTCTATCTGCTTGCATATCTTTATACATATTTCCGTAATATATCAAATTTGAATTAAACTACATTGTTAGTGTGTGCCCACTCTCGATTCTTGTTAAAAATATAATTTTATATCTACCAAATGTTTGATAAATCACATATAAATGAAGGAGAAAGTTGTTGCGTTAATTTTATACAGCTGCAATAATTTACCGGTCGTAAGCGTATTTTACGTTCTATTTTTTTTTGCATGAACTTGTTTATTTTGTATTACTGACCTAGAATATTTTCACTGTCAAGTCGTTGAACAATTATTTTTATTTTGCCAAGAAATTTCATACAGTAATGTTAACGAAGCTTGAAAACATGTAACTGTACCACGAAAACAGGGCCAGAAGTCAGACAAGCGTGGATCACTCCAAATGAGTTTGGTAATTATAACGTCTACGTTTTCCCAACAAAAATAGCGAACTACTTACAGAACCCTTTTATCTCAAGTAAACTTAACCTAATTATTCAAAACTTGTCGGTAAGAACTACGTTGAAATAATAAGTTTGTATGTTTTAATTTTATTCTAATTTTCTTTTGCATTAATTATTTTTATTAATGTACATCATTATGGATTTTTCTTTTGAAGAAATATGGAGGCTGATTTACTTAATCATTAGTAATTTTATAAAAACGTAACTGCCTTAAACTTTTGCTTGTGCTTTGCTGTGTTATTTACTTTATGAAAGAATAAAAAAAAAATTTCATAGATTATCCATTAGAATGAAATGCACATGGATTTTACTATAAAAATGTACAGCTTTTCGGACAAACTTACTGTGTACTTAACAATTTACAAAGATGGTTTGAAAGCTGTGGTAAAGAACATTGGATTAAAAAAAATAACAATATTGTTAGGAATCATAATTAATTTTCTTTATGATTACAACGTAATAAATTTGTGTAAACTTAATATGTAGTTTGTAATCAATTTGTGTAAACTTAATAGTTTTTAATAAATTTGTAGAAATTTTGATATTTTGTAACCAATTTGTGTAAACTTAATAGTTTGTGATCAATTTGTGTAATCTTAATAGTTTGTAATCAATTTGTGTTAACTTAATATTTTGTAATCAATTTGCGTAATCTTAATAGTTTGTAATCAATTTGTGTAAACTTAATAGTTTGTAATCAATTTGTGAAAACTTAATAGTTTGTAATCAATTTGTGTAAACTTAATAGTTTGTAATCAATTTGTGATGCCAGAGATTCTTTTGGGAGGGAAGTTTAAAACAATCATAAATTCTTATCGAAATTCAATAATTAGCATGGTAAGAATATTTACTAGATGTATTATTAAAATACAATATGAATGTATAAAATAACGACATGTTAGAGTGTTGTTTTAATAATCATTATTATTTAACGATTAATCTAAATGTCAAGAAATCAATGCAAATCTCTTAAAGTTCATTAACATACGGGGCTGGAGCATGTCTAACGTGCTCATTGGTTAAATATAATAATCATGTTAATGCATTATTAATGTGTTAAAACAATTTATACCAGTTCATCTTAAAATGATACATTTGCAAGAAAAAATTATTTGACACGCAAGGTTAAACTAACAATGTTTGTATAACCAGGAGTTTGGGGTCATAAACAGCTTTAAGCTTGTATGAATTACATGCCCCTGCATGAGCTTTAGTTATAGGTATGCCTATGGTTTTTCAATAATAAGATTTATATGCTAGAAGCGGTGCTTTTAGCACTAATCTTAGAATAAATAATATTACCCCAAAAGAGTCATCTATACAATTACAGATGACACTGCAAGAGCGTTGAGAGAGTTGGAAGTCAGTTGGAGATAAAAAAGCGTTACCCTTTTGTTTCGCTTCATGTCTCATCTAAATATAATACATCAATGCATCCATACAAAATAGAATAGAATCAGATGTTCCATTAAGCCTAACCGAGCGTCTCACTTACTCTCCTAAAATATTAGATCTCCATTCCATTTAAATTTCGAAAACACGGTTTTGCATGGAAATATAGACCTAAATTGGACAAATATTTGGCTCACAGAACAAGCCCACAAGGCACCGCTTGTGTTATTCTTTATTCTATGGCATGGATTAAAGATTTTCGAAAACCAAAGAGACCTCATAAAAGCGTGCAGGACGAAGGAGTGTCGCGAGATATATATATATATATATATATACATATGTGTAAATTAATATATATCTAAATTTACGCAGCAGGGTAGTGTGGAGGCGAACATCTTTTGACAAAAGGAAAAGGTTCCCGTGAAAGACAACAGGAGACCGGCAGGATTAAAGGCATTTCTTGGACCATATTATCTTACTTATGGTGTAATGAATAACGGTACCAACGCCTAGTTATTATGTAAAGATTCACTTGTAGCAAACTGCATCGTAATTCTAGTATTTCAATTCAGGTCGTGCGAATATCTGGTATTACCTGTTGAAACGACCCAGCTCTTACGTTCAATGTCGCAGAACTCTTGATTTCAACACTCCAATCATATTTACTGTTGCAGTACCTGTTTATATAACTATTGTGGTTTAGCCTATAGGCTAAATAATTAGCACAGAAAGATTAATTTCTTAATTTGAAGGGAAAGTATATTTAGTAGTCGCCTAGTAATCAGCACGATATTTGGCGTAACTCTGGTATTATCTTGCTGACAGTAAACTTGAATTACGCGCACGCGAACAATTTCAGCACTTTTACAACACAGCGATCTGTGCGTAAATCGAAGGCACCATAGAAGGTTCTTACTCATAGTAGTGATAGGTTCGTAATTTTATTTGATTTCATTCTGGTGACTGAAATAATAGCTGGGATATTTCTCCTTCACTAAAAAAGGCTTCTCTATCCAAGACGGTGTTTACTCAAATATTACTAAGATAATCCACTGCTAAAAGAAGGTAAATTTAAACTCTGATTCACATTAAATTTAACATTACTTTATTATTTGAATTTACTAAAAATAAGGAACGTTTTGGTCGGTTCTTCTTACATTTGGTTGATGTTCTTAATGATGAGCGTATATATTACCACCTCCGTGGGAAAGCGGTAAGCTCTCTTGCTCTGAACCCAAATTTCGGTGGTAAGTAAGCTGTCAACCTAATGAGAGATTACTGTTCGCATTCGAAACTATGTTTATAATAGCTTTGACTAGTTTTCTCTCCTTTACCAATTAAACTTCCTTCAGCCTCACAACCAGTAGTGGTTTTTTCTAGGGAACGTATGTGCGTTCAAAGGAGCGGAATCCAGACCGCACGTATGGACAGATAATTTCTTTGAAATATTCTGTCCCGTGGGTGAGAGGTGGGCACCACTCTATCTCCAGGGAAAGGGATTCGTATTTTGCCGCGGCGGGCGCGACTTCCACAATCATTTACACTGTACAAGTGATATCAGCGCATTTACGAAATTCCTCATATTTGTGTGCGCTTTTTGAATAATGTCATATATATTTATGAACGCCTCTGATGAAAAGAATTTATTATTGCAAGCACAACTATTTTATGCCTTATTGTTGTGTAACATCGTAAAATCGTTTGTTTTGTAGCGCTTTTATAACGTATATTCAAATTTATTTATTACTAGCTAACGTGCACACGGCGTTGCTCGGGGACTTGTGAATGCTATGGGGTAAAGGTTGTGAATTTTAGTGTACCCGTCAACAGGATGCATTTCAAAGATGGATTTACGTTTTTTGTACTATTATAAGCTTTTGTTTCACTTGATCGTGTCATGTCTTGAAGAAGAAGCCCGAGGAAGCTTCCTCGAATTCTTCAACCATTAATATCATGACATCCACATTTTTAATGTTAAAAAACTACATCATATCGACTATAATTCGTCTCATTTCAGAGCATAAATAAGAGTTTAAGTCAGAAATAAGTCTTTCTCGTCCCCGACTTTTTCTACCATTCATTACGCATACCACATATTTACCTTAAAAAACTACAATATATTGACTGTTATACGACTCCGTATATCATTCCAATGCAGATATAATGCGTTAATAAATTATTATAAGCAATAATTAGACGCCTGTAATATGAATACAAATTGAAATTATCTCCCGAGTAAAAATAAATGCCGCCGAAAGTACTATACTAGTACATATTGAATTACTCGGCGTGTTGAACATAAGCTCGTGGCACATCGGTCCAGAGCGTCTGACCGGACACCAGAAGGCGCGGGTTCAATTCTCGGAGATATTTTCAATTTGTATTGATATTACAGGCGACTAATTATTGCTTATAATAATTTATTATCCTTTGAGCAATGCATAAACACCTTGTCTTATTAACATTAGTTTATCATTATAAAAAATGCAGAATCGTTCGCTCTGTTAATTGGCGCGTTCTGATAGGCAGAAGTCCTCGCTTTCGGAGCATATAAGAGTGCATGGGATCTCCCTCGGGTATAATTGTTAGGGACATAAAAGTTAACCTCTTTCAACATAGGCGGATTGTGTATTGTACCAGAGATTAACTTAAAAAAGTGTTTGCCTAAAAATATTTTTCTGCGGGTTTCTAATGTATTGAAATCGAGCATTCCTGTTAAGAACAAGGATGGATACAGTAATGGATAGTATGTATATTCCCTCATATACAGGTAACGCATAAACCTTTTTTGTACTTTTCTTATTCTAAGATATGGTTTTGTTCAGAAGGGGCCCAAATAATGGAGCTGTATTCCAGGATGCTGCGGACAAGTGCTTCATATGTTCTCCGTATTGCAATTCCATTAGTAAATGATCTCGCATTACGAAGAACAAATAATACCACTGGCTTCGTTGCAGTGCGATACCCATCACAATACATAAAACAAACAAACGATAGTACCCCTTTAATAGATGCTACAGTGCATTCATTACACGTTCATTAAGTCTTTCATGAATCACATTCCATTAGAGCGTAATAATACCCACGCGAGTCATTATCTTGTACTTGTTGTACTCGAATACTTGGTGTTCGTACAAATGTATTCCCAATTAGACTCTGTGAATAACTCGAGGTGAATTAAATAGGCGTTTACCCCCTAGCCTAGTCTTCATGGCGAGAAAATAACTTTCGTTTCGCGGTCAGCGGTTGCAAATATCGTGATGCGTTTATGCACAACATTCGACTGCACTATTGGTGAAACTAATGTGATTGCAATGTGGAAGATTGCACATAAGAAAATATACAGATTGAAACAGAAACAACTTGACTGCCTTACAAAAACACTATCTACCTCACTTATTTTAGTAAATGAGTTTTGTTAATTTATTAAAAAATAATTTATTCAAATTATTGGTAATCTAGTTAAAACCGGGATTGCAGGCAATGCCGATCATTTCCAATATGTCGGAACACGTGTTCACGCACCTGCATTTGCCTTGATAATATATAATAATGAAATGCGGAAATATTAGTATTTGCATGTTCCGACATCGTGATAATACATTCGTCTCTTACTAAAATTTTATTAGAAATCCTATCAATTCATTTTTTAACTGCCTGCAATTTATTTATTTATTGTTGTTGTTATACGCCCATAGGGGCTTTTACATAGATTATAAATAAGTTTTACATAAGTTATCGAGTTTGAATTTATACTAAGAGTTATAAAAGTGAAGAATTTTTAAAAAAATATACAAGTAGTTTTTGAAGAATATGGCGTAAAGAAACATTTTAAACAACATAATATTTAACAATAACAAAGAACAAAATATAATATAAAACATTACAATAACATATCTAATCGTTAAATCTATTACAATAATTTGTATGATTCCACAAAGTGTTGGTTTAATTTGAATTTAAGATTATAAAGGGAATCATGGAATATATCTATAATACCACCAATGCAATGCCGTTTTTAACCGGATTACGAATAATTTGAAGAGATTCTTAATAAATTAGCAATATTGGATTGTGAATATGTGTACTATGAACATATATTTTTATGTAGCAGTTTTGTTCTAATCCATGTGTTAATTTAATATAATTATTTATTTATAATTAGTTTACTAAAAACCTAAATTACATTTATTATCAATATAATCTATGTATCTTTTTTTTTTATTCTTGACCGAAGTGTTAATCGAATGGGAAACGAAAAAGATAAATCGAAAGTAACAGCGCACAAAATATTTTAAGAAATACCTGTTTTCTATGAAAGTTTTTAAATTCCTCAGATGGACGATATGCGTATAAAAATGTAAGAGTGAACGACCTCAATTAACATCCAGTTCCGTTTTGATAACCGGAATTACGGAGGTGCAAACAGGTTGTTATATTTGATCAGGTCCGTTTAACGTGAGAATCGGTTAAAAAAGTGCAGAATTTGTGTTTTTTATCAATGCATAGTTTAAATACAAAACGAAATATACATGCAACATTTCCACATAATTATAGTTACGTAAAATAACGGCCGATGTCAAATAACGTCCGCCATCTTAAACTGTACGAAAGTGGGTACAAAAATAAAACACGTTCTTGTTTACATATCCATATGAAAAAAAACGCCCCATATTGAAACTGGACCAAAAAAGGTATCATTGTAAACCGCTCATTACCTAAATTTCTCAACCATCGACCATTTAACCCTAGTTAATTGACGAAATATCTTAGTAATGAATATTATTTCCGTGCAGTTAAGTACAGTGGTAAATAGGTAAATAATGAAACTACTAATTGATGGGCGTTAAATAGTACAACTAATCGTTTTTAGAAATCCTTTAAAGCTCTCACATTTGTGTCACGTGCGAATTAAGCATACGGGCATTTCATCGTCATAATGCCGTACTTTCTCTCGTCATCTGAATGCCATGTGCCGTGTACCTTCTGCTGTGTATCACGTCTCGTTGCCTGGTAAGATGAACAATCTTTAGTATAATTGTGCAGGCCAAAATACGGAGCAAGTGTATCAACCAAGCTACGGGCCGTGAAGCAAATGGCGTTCGTGAATTATTACCTTCCAAACTTTCACGTCGTGTCGGACAATTATTCTTCAATGAACTTATGGGATTACGAGTTTTGGGCATAACGTTCAATTTTGCCCATATAGGATATAGGACTAGCTTTCTCCAGAAGAATAATCCAACAATTGTTCCAAAAATCAATTTTAAAAATGTTGCTTGAAAGTTGTGAAGATTTTGTGACTTCGAACAAATAAATCTTCTATTTCTATATCAACACGTGTCATTCTCAATGCTTTAAATAAACTCTTTAAACTATTTTCTTATACCACGCTTCGACAATTCTTTTCAAGACATGTTTAGTATTGATTAATTAACAAACCTGGCGTTTTCTACAATGTTTTAAAACTACAATTAATGAAGAATGAAAGAAGATGAGCATATATGCATTGAAATGGAAATTCTTCCTATAATGAACTGCATATAATTCATGATGTTTTCAATTTCTGCTTTCAGAAACTTAAATGTTTTCGAGATGAATGTCAAGAATAATTTATCAATGTCAAGGAAATCAAGTACAAAATAAAACCCATCCGCAATCATTTCTTTGAAGTTATTTATATTGGTTCCTATTGTTGTTTCACACCACCGTTATAATTATGTATTATTGAACGGATACCTTCTGCCTGCCTTTGAGAACACCTTTTATTTGAACAGTCATCAACGTGCAGCTAAAATCATTGGTTTCTCCTCATTTAGCAAACTCATCGCCAAAGTGCACATAATTAGTTAGGTATGCTAGCTAAAAGCAAAAACTGAATATTCTTCTCTATAAAATAATAAGTGAACAAGCAATATAATCGTTTACACGCTTATTGACATATTAACTACGCAAGTGATTGCAGATGTTTTTGTGGGCATATAAGTTAATCATTATTTACGTAGGTAAATATAAACAAACGTTTTTTATGTCATATCTTTTGATAGTTAAACGGATATATCAAAAGCACTGTACCTATGAAAAAAAATTGTGTACAGAAGAGAATGTGTAAACTTCATGATATCAGAGCAAACCGAAGTTTCAACTGTATACATAATGATGTTTTGAGATCCACTATTGCATCCACAACTTCGTTTCAAAGACTCAAAAAGTAAATACATAAGTAATCGTTAATGGCTGCGTTTGTAAGAAAGAAATTACTTTTTGGATTTTAAAATATCATTTAATGGTTTGGTTTTAATACTTTTTTTCATTAATCTTGAAGTTGTGATCTAAGTAAGCTAAAAACTTATATATATATTCCAATATGCTCAAGAAGAAATCAACTTGGTTGATGCTCATACTTGCCGAGTGCCGGTGAACGATCTGTGTGCTGGCCTTGACAATGAGTCGCCATATTCACTGGCTTCAACTGATCGCTTTCTCCGCATTTTAATCTCGGTTTGTTTTTTCTTCACTGCACGCTGACACCAATACAGGCGGCTGGTTAAATCTTAAAACGAGTTCCGTTTCGTCCGAAACGTTCACGAGTATCTACGTTTTATATTTATTACAAGTGGGAGTGGAGAAATTCCGACCACCTTTCTTTTATCGTGGCGGTACTTGATGTTTTTGGCAACCAGTTACGTTTTTGGCCGGTATGATTTTACTATCAAAAACTTTCGAAATCTGTGTAAAAATATTTAATTTTTCCTCTTTGTGACATTGCCATTCAATAAAAATACAAAGCCATAAATATTAATTAGGCACGCACATTTTTTTAAAGAAAGTTTCGTTATGTGGTTCACTTACAGAGAGCTGTGAATCATTGTTCCTAACATACAGTAGACATTGAAATGTATTATTTATGACATAATAATGAACTTGTAGGTTGATAATTGCATATTGTTCCACTAGGGGAGCTATATCACATCATAAATCCAAATAAAATGGACTTATGATGTGATATAGCTCCCCTAATTGTTCAACTAGGGGAGCTATATCACATCATAAGTCCAAATAAAATGAGGGAAATCTACAAAATACCGGAAAGTTTGTTGTACAAAACAACGAGTCTGAGAAAGGATTAATTTTCATATTGCAGACATCAAATAAGAACGGGTATTCCCCTTTAGGCTAAGTTCTTGATTTGCCCAGTCACGTGTTTCAACCGGCCACCAAACTTGTTTATTTTGTTGATTCGAGGGCTTATTCTAGATGCACCATGAAATGACGAAATTTGTTCATTCTCCATGTTAATCTGTTCATTGACCTTTTAACAATTTTTACTTCCTTTCTCATCAAATTGAAGTTACGAGTTACGATGAAAGAGAACTTTATTAAATTCACACGCCTGCTTAGAGAAATATTAATTATATTCATGCGTGTTATTTGTTTTACAATTACTATAATAGTGATAAACGCTTACGTCATCGACTTACAGGTTTTTGGTTTGGCAACTGCGGTATTTTATTTTACGATCAACCAACGGAATTTTAAAATAATTAATACAACCCAAGCCTTTGGTGTTTTCAGGAATATATTGTTTATTCATGTTAGTTACATCAGTTATTTACTCACGCACTCATGTACAAACAGAAAATAAAAGACGAATTTCGGTTCAATTAAAGTGATAATAATGAAAAATGTGGAACAAATCTATAGAAACATTTATTTTTAAAATATTTTAAAGCTCCATACCTCGAGATTGGAAAATAATGTAGCTTGCCTCAAATATGTAAAATTATTTTAGAAATGTTAGATATAAAAAAACGACAGTTTTCTTTCCTCAGAAATCTAATTTTCTCATTTATAGTTACGTGAGTTTTCACGGAGTTTTCCGTGACCCTTGTCATCAGTTATGTCTCATATCCTAGTGACCAATTTTCCTATTACTTGCAAACATATTTTCAAAGTCTTCACTAATATAATAGTCAAATGCGATCACCTCTATATAATTTTGCTGCTCCAGAAACTGATCTTTGTTTTATTGAGATTTCATCTAATTAATACTTTTATCTCGAATCGCGTGGCTCTGCTTGTTCACGCTACAATCGTCGGCGACGGGTCACCTTCTTGAAACAACTACTTAACTTGAGGTCTGCGTTTTGCATAAATATTAGAATAAATTGACGGTCCGGCAAAGGCGATAATTTTTATGATTTTATTATTCCAACATTGCATACGAATTGGACATTTGGTCCAAAACTCACTCGGTACCCGAAATCAAGCAGACATTGCAAGATATTTAGCAGCACCGTATTACAACATATTATTTTAAGATAATCGAAAAGCTAAACGATACGACGCGACGTGCAAATTAATATTTCAACAGTTCGATACTTGAAGTCAAAAGAAGATATTTCATATGTTTTGATTATATCCATTTGAAATTTTGTATTCGAATTGGGCACACGACTCAAAATTTTGCATGTCACTTCAAAACTCTTTCATTATAATATTAACAATGCTCGCTATTTTTGTGAAATGGGATACCACAAGGTCGCTGTACAAAGTCACTTTATATCTTTAAATACAGATATAACTGTACTGTTAGATGTTAGCTGTCTGATTATATCGTATGATTAAATTTTAAATTTGTTTTATTTTATTCAAATGTTACATCACTTGGATAATATTTGAAATTGCGTTCAGATGCCAGACAGAAAATCGCACAAGTCAAATCTGCACAGAAAAGCATTAAGTCAATTTATGCACTTTTTTCATTGTTTTATAATGTATGCAATTCTGACGGTCTCTGTGGTCTAGGGGTAAGGCTCTCCACTAGCAATCCGGAGGGCGTGGGTTTAAATCAAGGGGTGCGCAAGAAAATTTCATTTGATTATTATTTTTTTATTTCACAATTCATTCATTTTAAATAATGCGTTTTTTTATTTAAAATAATAAATATTAATCATGTCTGTGAAAACCTAAAAAGTTAAATTTTCCATATTTATTAAAAAATGAATCGATTACCCACAATTAACTTAGGGATACATGAATGTATGTATGTATGTTAAGGACGTTTCGGCTCGAGGTTCGCGACATCCAATTTTCGGAGGATTTCGTAAGTACGCTGCGGCAAAATAAGTGCGTGAACTAATGGATTTCGCAACGAGCCCAAACAACTTGGAATTTTTGTGCGTAATCTTATTTGCACTTCATAACCGAATAGTTAACTCATTCATTTCAATATTCTTATGTAAGTAAGTAGACTTCAAGAAGTTCTAATAAATACACGAATGTGCCTAACAAACTGTTCAATTCATATTGAAGGTTAGCCTGTTGAAGTCGCTTCAGTCCCATCCATTCAAAGTCCATGAAAACAGCGGTATCTAGATATATAGTCAGGGCTATGGCATAAAAGTAGAGACAGGCTTGTTTCAAAATCGTAAAACAGATTAATTTTCAGATTTAAAAGAGTTTAAATGCAATTGAGAAGACATTGGGAAGTTTAAAACATCTGATTTTGATACTTATCATAGCAAAAGACGTAAGATGCTCGTCCAAGAGCTAAATATTCCGTAGCAAGTTAAGTGATAATGGAAATATTAGTAATTTTAATTTTATGGTAAACCTACATTACCTAATATACACTTTACTGATTATTATTGAGGAATTAGTATGATAATATTTTTAAAGCAGGTGTCTTATTAGTATTCATATCACGTACGTATCGCATTAATGATCTTTTGGAATGACGTATGAGCAGTTGACAAACAAGGTTTATGAATGACCATCTTCGGGCTGATCTTCTACAGCATCCATTACATTTAGAAAATATAATACCTTCAGTAAATTTGCTAATGTCTCATGAATTTACCTGCTCTGTTTGACTCTGTTCCTTTCATTAAATAACTTTAATGGCCACACCTATTGAATTTGCTAATTGAGTTAAGCCAGCCTCCAACACTTAAGCTTTACTTGTTACATTTTTTAAAATTGTATTTACTGTTTCATTATACATTTGTAACATATCTGTTATATTCTAATGTTTTAAACGTGCAGTTAGTGACATTCAAATGCAAACAGTTGAAGCTATCCCTAAAATATCAGTCCCTCCACGCAGTTTTCAGTCAGAATTATTGAGTAGTATAATCTAGTACATTCTCAAATAAAGTCTAAAAATAGTTCTGGTAATTAATTTGGATTAGTATTTTTAGAATTTTACCTCCATCAATTACATCATATTGGAGTAGGTTTCATTTGTTTATCCTTTCCATTACCTTACTCAACAAATGTGAATAACGAGTCGAATAGAAGTCGAGGTCAATAAAATCGTGGAGGTTGTAAAAAATTTGTGAATTCTGCGTCCGTAAAAATAAAAATAAAACAAGTATTATAAGTCGATACCTAATAATTAAATTGGTAAAAATATGTTGTGATTTCCAATACAATACTGCGGCTTTTTGCAATCTGCTCAATCTCGGGTTGACCGAGAAGTTTGCTCAATAAACAGAATGAACTTATGTGAAGTTGTATTTTTTTTTATAAAAATGTAGTTAAGTGTTTATATAAATTTTATTCAATGCCCATATCGTCAACCGAAATTTCCTAATCATTTCTGGTATACAATGGCCTTGAATTTATTCATGAAATGAAAAAAAAATTAAGCGAATCATCAATTTTTTAAAGTCATAAATATGATAACCAAACGTTAAGACACTCAAATATGTATTGTTAAAAAAAGATAGACAAAAGCAAAATTGTACCACTAGAATAATGGAATGAGGGCAAACGCTTTTTGATAATTTGGAATCAGAAATAAACAACAAAAATAAAACAATGAAAGGCACATCTGATCAATATCCATTTCAGAAAAACGAAACGATTGAATCATTAATAAATGTGGCACAAAAAGAAAAAGATTGAACTGACCAACAATCGGCCAAAATAACAGATGATAATAATAAGAGTCTCATAGTTATTGGGCACTACACTAACAATATTAAGAATTTATTAATTTACCTGTTGAAGTACATATAAGTATAACAGTATTTGGAAACACTTCATAGAGGTATGAAACCTTTCAAATTCACCATACGCTTCTAACAATATGAAAAACCACAAGTCTAAAGGATTTCTACAAGAAATTATGCGTATATAATCAACAATCCAAACGTTTAGAAACTAACAAAATGTTTAGAAACCCAAGCCCGAAACTGAAGGTTGAATTTTATGTGACATGTTGCGCAAGCGATGTTGGTCATTTCGAGTATGTTATTTCAAATGTGAAAAATTACCGGTACCTTTTTAACATTTAATACCACTGCTAAGACGGAGGTTCTGACTGATACTATCACTGGGAAATGCGATTATTACTGACAGGTACTCAACAAAACCCAAGATGGTGGCGCTTCAGACAAATTAAATCAAATTAAAGCTTATTTGGTTAAAAATCTATTGATAGAGACGTATTAATTTCCATAGCTGCTCACCATTGCAGCTATTTGCTTAGTACCTACGCAAGTACAAGACGAAAAATTATTGGTGTTATGGTCAAAGTTTTCTTTACTCTGATACCTACCTCGAGTATCTGTCAACAGCCCGCCTTGAAACAAGTACTAATTGGGTAGGTACCAGTAAGTTCACGATTTTAATATGCACACATCGTCAACGAATATTGTGTCAGTTCTTTCAAGAATGCCAATGAAATTGATATCGGCTTAAGAAAGAAATTCGGTATCAGAAAATTATTGATCAACTTCACCAGAAGTAAGGTTAAATTTAGCTTCCTTCGGGATACACGTACACGTACCGTACACGCAGACAAGATACTTAAGGCGATGCCATACGTAGTAATGCAAAATTATGTGTTTTTGGTTTGAAAATTTTGTCGCCTAGAAATGTTTCAGATGCTTTAATTAAATACTGCGAGTAAAATACATCTTGGCCTTTGAAATAATCGAGTATTTTCTTATTTTTATAAGCCCAGAAAAAAATAATGTATAAGGCCTATAAAAACTGCTTTAAAGTTCAAAATCTCCTACTTACGAACCCATTTTCGGTTATGATTTTATTGTATAATGTGGCAAATTAAGTTATTTATAAAATGATCGGAAAAAAATTAAATATTTATGCCTGAACTTCCACAAAATAAAATAAAAGGCACTTTTTGGCCATGTTTATTTCTTGCATAAATCAAAACAGGCGGATGGTGTTAAGCGGGAATTTAAACCTTATCGCCATCTACGTAAGGGTTATTATTGATTGCGGCTCAATTTAAAATATTACACGACGTAGTGCATCGGCTTAAATCGGATTATCTCTGCAGAATAATGTCTTATTTCCACAGATATGTTGTAGAAAATACATCTTTAATCGTTAGTTCCACAGTAACAACTTTCCAAGTAACTGTGCACGCAATTTTATATTAACGTCGATAAAAGATTTTAGGGCCATTAATATTACAAATTATGCAAAATAAAATATTCTACATTAGTATGAAATCTTTAAAAAATAATTAATTCCTACTTTTGTGCTAAAAACTGTCAAAATTAAACCACATTTCTTGTTTTATAAAGTGGTTCTATAAAATATATATATTTCCCCGCAAATTCTCGGTTATTATTTTAATATTTTAGAAATCATATATTTATATGATCGCTGATTTATTCATAGTAGGTACTAATATTGTGTAGATTTGGTAGGGATGAAAGAGTTGGAATTTCAAGTTAATTCGATTTGAATAGTAGGATGTGAAACGACGCGACCTGACGCTCGGACGACGAAGGTCATAAAAAGGTCCTGAATCATTTTAATAATTATAAGCTAAATGTAAATGAATAAATTTTATAACGAATAATAATATTTATTTATATTTTAAGGATTTGGTCTGGCGTATGTGGTTGAGGGGCAGGGAGGTCGCGACTTCAAATCCCAGCGAGTGCAACAAATTTTTATTTAATTAATTTGTGTTATTTCACAAATGTTTCATTTAAAATAATATATAGTATATTGACCGCACGCTCAGAGTGGAAGACACTCTCAGTATTGCCCTGGTGTAAGACAACCAATCAGAATTGAAATGGCTTTGGTGGCCAGATATGAATAGCCAAGTACTTCCCAACCATCCACTTCCCCATCTGCTTTCCTTCACCAATATCTTCAGCTTCACAACATACCCCAATTGGGGATGCCTTAGTCTCGCTGGCCCCAGACGGTTGGGAACAGATGGGAATCTTGCACGGTTTCACGTGAGTTTTATGTTTTTTTTTGTAAATATTTAGATTTGTTTTTGTGAAGAACCACCTCAAGAACGCAATGTACCACAGAACAGTTTTAAAACCAGTTGTTAAGGTCTTCAAAACCTAGCAATTTATGTAAATTTATTAGGTTTCTAAATTATTACGCTGCGAAGGAATCTAGACCACAACTCCTGGACTCAAAGTCAAATGCATAACCACTAAGCTCTGAAGATCATCCACATCAAAGACAATCTTAAATATAAACGATATTTGCTCAGTTATTTCAGACTTGAACGCTTCAATCTATTTGTAAACATTATAGCGAGCTGAAAAAGTGCTAATATCTTATTAAAATTTGCATAATGTGATGTTTCGCATCCCATATCTGCAATATCAATATTATGCATCACATACCGTGTCAGTGCAGTCACAATATGCGAAGGTTTGATGAACTTTCAGTGGAGTTAACAGAGCAGAATTTTTAACCGTTTAGAAAGAAAGTGAGTGATATGGTAATGAATCGTTAATTGAACCAATTGAAAACGAAGAAGATTTTTTTTGTTGTTAAAACATAATATGATCTTCGTGTTCTTTGCGATTTAAAAATAGAACGTTAATATTAAAGAAACAATAATAAATTACTTTTTTTTTTCAAATTTGTTAAAATTTTGTCCTGTCTAAATAATGACTCCAGTTTAGCGTTTTTTAGAATTACAGTTAATGTATGTTTGGGTATATGTTTAATCCAGGTATAAATTAACCCAGAACAGGTAGGTTAGTGTAACATTCAGAAGAAAGTGGTTAAAACTAAAATATTCATTATGTTTCTTAGTAATGAACAACGTTACGAAGAATAATTTAATTATAAAAATATTATGAGATAAATGATTACAAAAACAGTTTAAAAAAAACGGTAAGTACCTCTTTTTTAGTAAGTTACAATATTTAGTTATCTTTTAAATATATCTTAAGGAAATCTCAAGAACTTAAAGAAAATAAAATAAATAAATAATTTAACTGTATAAATTATAAAAACATTGTCTAATGCAATTTCCAGTATTTGAAAAAAATCTAATTATATTATTTAGATATTTTAAATAGCGGGTTATGTAAATAATAATGCATAAAAAAATATTTTTTTAATTAATAAATTGTTTATTAATTAAAACAAAAATGAGTTAGACTCACCTTTCACTGATTGTTCACAAAACGTCACTCAACCTATTCGGCGAACTGTCCAGCACACACTGAATTCACAAATTGTCACAGATCTACTGACTACACCACTTTGGTGCGGAAACGAACCTCCCGGACCGGAAGCTGGCGGAAGAAAGGCTTCGGGTGGAATGAGCGGAGGCTCCGCCTGCGACCACTTTTATCAACGAAGTCTTCGCTGAAAGAGGGGCGACTTGACGCAGAAGCGCTACGTGCTAGGATCGCGGTGGTTGAAAATATGTGACGTATGCACTATTATAGGTACGGGTATTTATGTTATTTATATTGTTATTATGCGAGACAAGCAGAAAAATTATTAAAACGTGTTACTTTTCCCTTCCTTGTTTTGACTATGAAATTATACCTTCGCAATTAGCAAGAAAAGAAAAGTAAGCATTAAACTTCGCAGCAATTTGCATTTATTTTTTAAATTTCATTCTAGTCAGTGGCGTAAATGACAGAAATAATGTAGATAATATCTGAATGAAAACAGCTATGTTAAATATTACTTTGATTAACTTAAGAACCTTGGTGAAAACTGTAAGACAAATACAAGATTAACCAACTGTTCAAATATTGTAGAGAAAGGTTGGTAACAGTAACGTTTTTTGTAGCTACATTTGAAGAAAACATAAATGGGAACTTTCAAAACTTCAGATCTCAATAACGGCGCCACCTATCGGGTCAAAAACTATCCTATCTTTTAAACTTGAACCAGCCATACACATTTACAAAAAATCATTAAAATCGGTTGGGTGGTTACGGAGATTAGCGTGTACGAACACAATGATAGGTGATTTATATGCATCTTAATGTATAAAAATGAATGTTTCTTTCTTTGTCCTGTAACATTTATCCCATTTTTTTGAAAATTCCAAAGTTGGTTCTTATTTTAATAATTAATGCTAAATTTTGATTTGTGTCACATTTGATGGAAGATGGAGAGATCTATGTATTTTTAAAGCAGCAAATTTAGAAAGTTATCAACGCTGCTGTTTACTAATAATACTTTTCTGGAAACTGTTAAAATATTTCAACAATTTAGTTATCTTGTATTAATTTTAAAGACTACAAGCGAAAGTACATTAGAAATCACCTTCGAACTAATTACAAAATTGATTGAGTCAGTATTATTTGTCTAATAAACTGTGTATCTTGAATAAAAATTTTAACAACTTTTCTTTGTTGAATTCCCCTGCACGTACAAAACAATTTTCGTTCTTCACTAATGATGAGTGTTCACCTCTTCAGTGCAGCCAAAGGTTTTGTTAAACGCAACTCTCGCCCAGCATCTGAGATGACGGGAAATGATTGGACCACTGATAGTCTGAGAGGTAGACAGGTAGATTCAACACAGATACGAAGGAGGACACCAAGTGGGCCTTTAGCAGGTTCCGTTACGTTTATTTAATTTTTTTATGTAGGAATTTTTTTGTGGGCGAACTCGCGTTTAATTAACTTATAACTGCGTATCTTCAACATTATTCATTCGTATGAAATATTAAGCTTATACGGATCTAAGACAGAGACTTGTAAGTCAAATCAATGACAAAAAGAATACTCATTTTCACTCAGCCGTACTCGTAAAGTTACGACAATTCTACTGAGTTTCCAGAGTTAAAAAGGTTATCTTTATTTATCAACAAATCAAAACGTTAATATTTTAACTTAATGCCTTTTAAGTTTGAAAATAAATACACCTTTTTTATTTTTATGTGAAACCGTACAAGAGGCCCAACTGCTCCCAACCGTCTGGAGAGTCACTGATACCATGGCTTCCCCAATTGGGGTATATTGTGAGGCTGAATGTAGTGAGGAGGGATGAATATTAAGGCGATAGGAAGGTGGACTGTTCTGAAGATCTGCTCACCAAACAAAGCCAAAACCGTTTCAGCAATGTTTCTATTCTAAATGGTTGTCTTATACCCTGGCAATACTGAGAATATCTTCCACTCTACCACGTATCTACAAAACTAATTATATAAATCTGTAATTTCGGTTAAAACACAAATTAATATTGGATTTGAGTAAAATTAAGGTATTTTTAATCATCTTAAGTTGAGTTATTTTTTTGTATTTTGTGTACGAATTAAGGGTTTAGTGTATCCATGAGTAGCGGAAGTATGCATCCATTCCACTGCGATGGGTAGAGAGAGTCCGGCCGGAGAGGTCAAAAGGCCTCACTCTACCAGTCGCTCTCAATTTGACCCGCAACGCAGTGGGTGGGCAGCCGCATCCCAGACCTCAACCTCACCCCCATGAATCCGGACACCCCTGCTAAGTCGCCAAACGTAGCGAACCACTTGGAGTGACCCATGGCGGAGGTTTTCATAAGTTAATTATATTTTCAACCCCAATCAAACAATCAATGAACATTATCAGGTGTCTTCTAAATATCTATGCAATATTTAAAAAATATTTTTTGTTGTATCGTAGAGTAAAAACTCAGTTGTTCGGTAGAAAACTTTGATAAAACAAAACTAATACAGGGTTTTCCAATAAGAGGTGTTATTTTTAATAGCCCGCTATTTCGGTAGATGTTACTTTTGAAGCTGTCATTTTTTAACATTTGACAAGTAGAAACTACGCCATTAATAAAAATGGAACGATACACGCTGCAACAACGTATTGAAATTATTAAAATTCACTTGAGTGAATCAAATGCAAATCATCTTGAGTGATGAGGCCCATTTCCACCTCGGTGGCTTCGTCAACAAGGAAAATTCTCGCATCTGGGTCTCGGAAAACCCAAGAATTATTGTTGAAAAGCCTCTCTATCCTCAACGTGTGACTGTTTGGTGCGGTTTATGGTCCGGCGGAGTCATTGAACTTTTTAGAAAATGAGGCTGGAGCAACAGTTACGGTGAATAAATTGCGCTATCGAGAGATGATTAATGATTTTTTATGGCTGGAATTGGATGGTATTGATCTGGACAACGTTTATTTTGAACAAGACGGCGCTACGTGCCACACAAACAACGAAACCATTGATCTTTTACGATTGAGTATCAAAATAACACCTCTTATTGGAAAACCCTGTATTATAAATTCAAAAGTGTGTTTCTTTATTTTTTGTCCTTCTTTCACGTCGGAACGGAGCGACCGATTCTCTGTACAGCAAAAATTTCTCCTTAATACCACGCGAGCGAAATCGTGGATAAAGCTGATAATATATAATGCATTGCTACGGGGAATGATAATAAAATAAAAACAAGCATTTGATCTGTTACAATGATTTATAAACAGTTTAACAAAGAAATTTAGAAATACAGAAAGTATGCTGACATGCTATACCAGACATTAAAAAATGTTACAAATATTCAGATGAGAGAGACAATAGATGTTGTATGCAGTTAGAAAAACGTCATTACTTCTCAGCGCAGCTCAGCAGAGAGATGAATCTAGTTTAATATTATTATAGTCTCATTACCAGGCTCACATAAAGTAAGACAGTCATCAACTCCAGTATTTAACTCTTAATCGTTCAAAATAACAGTAGTTGTTCTATTATCATTTTTTGGTTCGACAATACAAAAAGTTATCCATGCCATTGTTAAAATATATATATACGCCTTAGAATTTTCAAGAATCATCAACACAATCATTATGTTGATGATGCGATCATGACAAAAAGATAATTTCGATTATTTTGTTCTTAATGTATCTCATACAATGATGGTGATGACATCTGAATGCATTTGTTTTAGTTATGATGATAAACTTGAACTTTTGTGTTTATTGCGTTCGTAATGCATTCAAATATCCATTCACATAGAAATGGTATTGTCAGATGTATTACTTATTTTATGTTCGTACTATCCGACATGTACAACTTTCTAAACTATTGTATTCTCTAAACATTGTCATTTGGTGGTGAGAAATGTTGAATTATCATGAAGGTTGCCCCCAGGGCACGATTAGGTATGAGTGCCTTAACATACCGTAAAAATAACACAATTAAATGTACACGAATAATACTTTGAAAAGTTTGGTGTGTAATATTTAGCGACAAAATCAACGAGCAGAGTTGAATATACTGCCTTAAAAATTTTTACAAATAATTCATTAACACATCTCTTCAACTTCTTTTATAAAATATTATTTTTCCACAGCAGAACTGAGAGGATTATAGCAATTTTTATTTCTATTATCGTGATTATTTTTGGGTTATGATGCCATGTTACGCTTTAGTCAACGTTTCGAACAGCGTTACAGTGTCCATCATCAAGGCCGATGTGTCGATGGTGGTGAAGTGTGTGTTTATGTATATAGAAGAGATACCGCGTTACAATCGTTAATCCTCTAAAGGCAGATAGTTCCCTATAATAATTATTGAAATTAAAGCGGTTTTCGGTCATTAGTTTTGGTGTAACCTTCAAATAGCGGATACCATTAGGTCTTTCGTCCCTATTGATAGTAATGGGTTTTGTTGATTTCAATTGCCTCCGTAATTAGGCGTGCCCGATACGGGTCTTCTTAGAGTTTTTGAAACAAATCAATGAAGTAATGGCCAGTTCCAATTAAGTGCTCGGAAATTGCCGATTTGTCCAGATGGCCGAGTTTGCAAGCTCAAAAATGTTGAGATCCTTTTGGAGATGGTCCGTTCTGACCCTGTTGACAGACAGTGTAACTCTTACCGAAACGTTAGCTAAAGAAAACAAAGCGCAACACATCACAATAAACCTTAAAATAATCACGATAATCTAGCCATGAAAATCGCAAATCATATTATCTCTTTATATTGTCATTTATAAAAGAGTGGAACATTTTACAGTGGAGCTATCAGTGGTTTGCCTTTAGTTGTATTTATTTATACACATCGTGCAGCTGTGTATAAATAAAATCAGCGTGCAGCTTTGTATAAATAAATACATGCATGTATTCAATATTAATCACTTTGACGACTATCATTGCTTTCTACAAAAGAAAGGGAAAATATGTTTTATAATTTGGTGCTTACTGTAAAAGGATTAATTTACAAATTTCTTAATTTCTAAACACAAAATATTATTTGATATCTTTACAATGCTTGTCAAGTATAAAACGTATTCAAAATTGTTTGTTTGTGACCTTTAAACTCAAAGCTACTGGACAGATTTCAAAGTGTTTAGAGAGAGGTTTGAACAGTAGAAAAAGTTATGGACGCACGAAGATGACGCGCATTATCTGTGCACTGCAATAAGATACGGTGTCGAATTAAAGTCGATGTAATGTATTTTCAACAGTAACTATGTGGGTTTCACAATACCACATGAAGTGAATGGTAGAAAAAGTCGGGGACGCCCAGACAAAGACATGGCATGATGAAATGAATCAAATACTTATGTATGGTTAAATGTGGCGTAGTTCACGATGAACGAAGAAAGTGGTGTAAGGAGAATGTATAACATAGAAGAAAATGATAGAAGAAGTCAAGGACGCCCATAAACTTTTGTAATTCCTTACAATAATTGTGATGTATGGTAATAAGTTGGGTATTCAAGCGATAGATGGCACTAGTCAGAAAGCTTACTCCAGAGTCCGACAGATGTCGCTAGAGTGTAGCAATTGCCTGTGGGGTATCCTTATTAGACTTCAAGCTTCCAGAAACAGAGAATTACCAACCCTCGGGTTATGAACAGTGTAGCTAAATCCAGACTAATTTATTGTAACGTAAATACACGTAATTATTGTAAAGAACCTTTTACTTTATCAAGAGTTCCCAACACAGAAATCTTTAAATAAAGGCAGAGATACTCGTATAACAATATTTGCACCTTAAAAATTCAACCAGTTTACCGGTGCACTAGAATTCACAACTTCAAAATCTTAGTCCAAACCATCCACAAACCCGAGCAACGCCGGGTACCCGCCAGCTTGTGTTATATATTTTTTTTCACCATTTATTACAGAATTCACTGGAGAATTATTTGTTGGAATAATATAATATGAGCTAGCATAGACCCGTGAAAAACAACGGGATATTACGTGTGTATGCGTATGTTGATGTGTGTGTATATATGCATATGTGTGAACATATTTATGTATATGTATCTAATCTAATACTTATTTAGGTCTTTATTTTTTTATTTTCTACTTTCTATTTAAGTGTTCCAATTTTGGTCATGTTTATATATCTAATTCATATGTTTACACTATGACTTAATACAAAATAACTGTGTTCAATTGGTCACCATGATACAAGTAGCCGCCTAGTGTGGTTATTTAATAAATATATATTATCTGTAAATGTCTCTATCAAATATCATTTTTCGATATATTAGGAATTTACTAAAAGCTTATCAATTTGAAATCCCATTTTTAACCGGATTACCAATAATTTACGGAGATTCATAATAAATTTGCTGTAATTATTTTTCTTAGAGTATGTCAGGGATGTTGGTTTTCCATTGAATGGTTCCCGGTCTGGGGTACCCAAACCCGCCTTCCAAATCGTAAGGAATATTTCACACTATCACAGACAACCGAAATATGTTTGTGTGATTATGTTCACACTTTCGAAATTTGACTAATATTTACAATCGAACAATATTTTTTCGAATAACCTTCACAGAATGATCTTTTCCCTCATTGAAATAATAGTTTGACACGAGAAAACAATAAAACGTTGAAAGATTATAATCATTATTTATTCGTTGATTGCAGGTACGGTGTTTTTAGGCGGGTAATCAAATAGACATTTTCCTAAGAAAAACCATTATTACTACAAAAACGTTTAATACGTTAAGTTAATTAACGTTCCAATGTTATAATGAAGGTCAAAACGTGCGATACATGTCTTATTTGCAACGTGCGATATATGTGTCATAGGCAACGCGCTAACATGTGTCATATGCAGCGTGCGATACATGTGATTTATGCAACGTGTGATACATGTGTCATATGCAATGAGCGATACATGTGTATTATTTGCATCGTGCGATACTTGTGTCATATGCAACGTGCGATTGATGTGTCATATGCAACGCGCTATCAAATGTTATATACAACTTGCGATACATGTGTCGTGCAACGTGTTATATGATATGTCGAAGAATGATAGTCCTTCTAAACTCACTAGCCTCTGACATCGACATTTTCCACATGAGCATTAATAAATTTAAATCGCTAATTAGGCAATTATGATTGTTTATTTGTATAATGTATCTTTGTTATGGGAATTTTTTATTCTGTAAATATGCATTCAAAATATAAATAAATATTAATATACGTGTCATATGCAACGCGCAAACATGTGTTATATGCAACGTGCGATACATGTGTCATATTCGTTTAATTTGTGCATTCTATAATAATAATATTTGGATGAATTATATATCTGCGTTTTTGGTGCGAAATCACCTCATGGTAGATACTCTTGGCATCGTCATGGTAAAAGACCACCGTAACGAATTGAAACGTTGCTTAAAATAACTTTAGCCATGTTTGGTATCAGATCTGAATAGGTATCCCAGTAATACTTACTCATCTTCCTCTCCCTCATCTCCTCTCCCTCCTGGCCTTCGACTTAACAGCATACCAAATTATGAATACCAATGTCGCACCGGCTCAGAATAGTGCGGTATTCACGTAAAAAAACTGTAGGTAAACAACGTCTGGAGCCAGTGAGACAATAGCAGCCCAAATTGTAGCATGTTGTGAAACTGAAGGTATTGAGGAGGGGACGGTGGGGAAGAGGAAGGTAAGGGAGTACCTGGCTATTCAGGTCTGATCACCAAACACCGCCAAGGCCATTATGAGCAACGTTTCATTTCTGAATGGTGGCCTCACTAGTACGATACTGAGGGTATCTTCCTCTCCGCAACGTGCCGCATATGTACTAAATAGATTGTAAAATAACACAAATTAATCAAATAAAAGTTACTTGCATAGGATTTGAACCCGCGAAATCCAGCATGCTAGTCGAGAGCCTTACTTTTCGACCACGGAGGAGGTCAAATACAGTTTAAAAATATATTTCCAATCAAATTTAATGTAATTAATTAAAATAATAAAATAATCAGGTCTCAATACCTCAGTAGACAGATTATTGCTACGGTAAGTCAGAGGCCCTGGGTTCGAACTTAAGTTCGCGAAGTTGCGATCGTTCATTTTCATTTTCTGTTTCAAGTTTCATTTAGATTTATTAATATTGTCTTAATCTTCAATGAATAAATATCGAATTATATGTACGCATATAAGTGTAGGAATACTAGGAATCTTCCACTGTACTCCAAAATAATAATAAAAAAACATCAACAAAAACAAAATAATTTCAATACATTTAAAAAAAGCATATTAATACTATTTGGTAATTAATCTATGACACTATTTTAAATGCATTAAACGGGCATGCATTGGTTGTATTAGTAAGGGTTGATATATGGTTGCAACCTTTGGTATCGCCTTTGGTCGCAACTTGCAACCACAGAACAAATAATAAAGCTAGAAATGTGATGCACACCGTTTTTCGTAAAAAAAAAATTTCATTGTCATAAGACCATTAATAGGCCGTTTTGTTTAATTAATTTCAGCAGAAGTAAGGAAAAAAATATCTTTCTTTTGGATAGGCAGACAGCACACTACTATTTTTTTTTAAATTTAATAATATAATTATTAAGTTCTGCAAGTATTTGTTGGTTTTTGTTATTGTTACAGCTGTTTCGGCTTTCAAGGCCATTTTCAAACTGTCAAAACTGGACTTGAAAGCCGAAACAGCTTGTTACATATAAGATTTGTAACAAGGTGTGTGCAATGTGCATCACTTTACTTACATCGCATCTATGGTCTTGGTGTGTACCTACACATTGTCCTGTGCTATTGGTCAAATTGACAACCCTGGAATTTTGACTTGGAGAGTTGCAAACCTGAGGGAGCTAGAATCTGTGATTTGCATTGGAAGTAGTGGCATTTTTTGATCACCGGCCCAGAGCAGTGGGCATTCCTCTTGGGTGAGGTTCGACGAACACATACGCCAATTTTGTGAGCATCAGCTTTTGCATATGGAGCATTGACCATTGGATTGATTGAATTTGATGACATCTGCCAATATTGATTGGTTAAGAGGGACCCTTTTGGAGACAAGCAGCGCGAGGCTATTTTGCAATGTACTACAACATTATTTTTTGGACAAAATATAAACTGGGACAATTGCTGTTGAAGAACCGGAATCTACTACTTCGAATCAAGAACGAACTGGTATCACACCTTCATTTTACCTATGCAAGTCCTTTGCCAGACAGATTTAATAGTAGGATGCTAATTAATTTCTTTTTTATTATGTCTTTTTTTGTTGTAATAATAGTCTTCTTAAATATATTTTTTTAATTCCATTTAATAAACTCATCCTTATATTTATTTGTTGCCACTTAATCCCACGGTAACAAGCTGTAACAATAACAAAAACCAAAAAATTACATTATTAAATTTTATTTTAATTAAATTTAAAAAAATAATAAATGGAGTTCTACGAATCAAACACAAAAACATTGGAGGGGACCCACCCTTTCCCAACGGCTAGGGCTGTGTGAGGAAACTGATTGTTTAACCTCCTTAGCCGCACACGTCAGGACACAAGAAATTTTTTTGTAAAAAGAAGCTACATTTATTTCAAAACGATTCTAGACCCTCCAATGTCCCAGCATGCATGATTGTTAGTATGAAATGATGTATGCATACAGACATTAAATGGAACACAAAATAAGGACACACCTAAAATTAAATGGAGAGAGAAAACAATATTTACAGGTGGAAGTATGATTGAAACATAAAAATAAATAAGCCGCGTATCGTTAGTTAGTTAGTTAGTTAGTTAGTTAGTTATAATTAGTGAGCCCAAGCACCCGCGTCTCTCGAGAGTACCCTCGAAGAAATTCAAACACAAAAAAATAAAATAAAAAATACACTACTATCTGTTTATATATTCAGTGGTTGAAACAGTAATAAATCTGCAATGGGTGTAGTCGTGCGTTGGTTTGGCAAACGGGTTTTTTCAGACCCAGTTGAATAATGACGTCAAAATGAAAACTGTAGACGAACTCCAAGAGGCGCACGTGCGAAAATGAATGTATTCTCTTAAACTTATTTAATTTCGCGTTAGATATATATGCATGTTAAAAAATGCAAATGTTGGTATAATTAAATTATTGGTAGGCTATTTTATTATTCTTATACTGTCAGAATAAATATTATATTATAATAATTAAATACTTTGTTTCCATCTCTTTTTAATCAATAATAATCTATATGTTTCAAAGCCAATGGCTTCTTGCCAATGAATTTAAAAATTGATAAGTATAGACGAATAAAAATATAGGCGTTGGTTTGGCAAACGGGTTTTTTTTAGACCCAGTTGAATAATGACGTTAACATGAAAAATGTACCCGAACTCCAAGAGGCGCACGTGCGAAAATGAATGTATTATTTTAAAATTATTTAATTTCGCGTTAGATATTATTATATATACATGTTAAAAAATGCAAGAGATGTTGGTTTAATTAAATTAATCGAGGACTATTTTATTATGCTTCCTACTTTACGATCAGCGTCAGCAAATTAAATTTGAATTTTTAGTTCAAACTCGTGAAACTTCTCGTGGATTCTGTAAATCTTCAGCTGTTAAAATTAAGAGGGATGGGAACCTAGTACCTACCTATTTATATAGAGATGGTATTATGTAAATATGAATTCATCAGGCTAATTTGTTTAGTTCAGGGAAAAAGCTACTATTACCCGTGGAGTCATTTTATTCGCTTTTCGGAAAAGCTCATATGGTGTTATAGAAATCGTTTTGTCTCCCTTGGAAATATGAACTAAACGGTATACATTATTTTGATTTTTTTCCTCGTCAATGTAATATTTAATAAATGAAAAAGTAGATAATACTAATAAATCTAAATGAAGAAGTAGATAATACTAATAAATCTAAATGAAGAAGTAGATAATACTAATAAATCTAAATGAAGAAGTAGATAATACTAATAAATCTAAATGAAGAAGTAGATAATACTAATAAATCTAAATGAAGAAGTAGATAATACTAATAAATCTAAATGAAGAAGTAGATAATACTAATAAATCTAAATGAAGCATGAAAAATAATGAGTTAAAATATGAGGCCGACAAAACAGGTCAGATCGAGTGGTTAGTGGTGTTGTCCCGGTAATACTGAGATCCCATTTGCGACCGTTACCTTTTCTCTGTGTCTTGTTCTGTTTCATATTTCTGATTAGTATTACGTTATTTGCTTCTTCGCCTTTAATAAGGAAGTTGAGTCCATTTTTTTTATTTTTTTTATCAATTTTCGCATTCAAACTTAAATACGAGTATATTTTTTTTTTTTTAAGTTTGTTTTCATAGTTAAATTAATTCTCAAAGTTTGAACTTTATTAAGCCCGCCAAAACGAGCGGAATCCGAGCGGTAAGAGGCGGGGTGTGGGTGTGACGTCATTCAAACTGTAAGAACCACGTCGCTTAAGCATTTTGTATGGAAAACAAATTAATTCTTCAATAAGGAATTCCAGTAATTTTTTTACCAATGTTAACCGTCTATTAGAATTGATGTTATTAAAAAAAAAGAAAATTGATTAAGATTTCATAGTTAAATTAATATTTTAAGTTAGAATATTTGCTTTTCCCGCCCGGTACGGTATTGCGGTCGCTATTTGTTGACGTGCCCCGCGCGAATTCTGGACCACCGCGCAGAAAAGTAAAGACCAAAAGTAAAATAACGGTTTACAGCCCAGTTCACTGTGAGACTTTTCTGGGCGGCCGGCGGCCTGAAGTGTATCTATCACATGTTATGTGACATGTATAATAATAAAAACTTCTAAGTTATGCAATAAACAACATATTATTATAAAGCACTATACGAATATGTATCTTTAGAAATCCATTTCATATAATAATAACAACAAATAGTACATATATTTGACAAAACCAAATAAACGTTTGGCCTATACACCTCTCTCATCTAAACCGACCATCCCTCATGTAATAGAAAGAGATGCACCATAGGTGATCCGTTGTACGTACAAGTCACGACACATGTGACGTCAGAATTCTTTCGACCAATCGTGGAGCGTATACAGTCTATTGCTATTGAATGCTTTTTCAAGAACGTTTAACTAATTCTATGAATAATAATATAGAAATATATTTATATATTTAGAATCGATATTTTTTGATCTACATGAACATATTTTTTATAAGTCAAAATATTTTTCACTCAACTTCCTTATTGGTAGAAGCGGCCGTATGAATCTGAAAATTTCGCCATTTTCATATCAATTTTTCGAAAAGTTTCGATTCTAAATGGTAACTTCTCATCAGAGCAATACTACTGAGAAATGTACATCAATAAGAACTTTATTAGGACAGACTCCCCTATTACCCAGTACAAAACATTTTCAATGGTTATCATCGAATATATATCATGTAAAATAGCAGATTGGGATTGCACCACCCTCCCAGTCCAGCTGGTTTAAAAACTAAAATAAATATTTTAATATTTAAATAAATTAAATACTTTGTTTCAAAGCCAATGGTTTCTTCGTCAGGATAATGAAAATTAACGAATTAATAAATAGATAAGTGTTATTATATTACTATTGGCTTTGAGACATGTAGAATATTATTTATTATAAATTGGTGTGAAGGAAGTATCAGGTTAGTCATTTACATTAGCAGTATCACCAGCTCCAGCTCTCTGTAAAGATCCTGTTCGGTGTATCGGCTCGATTGAACGACGGTTCAATCTCACCCTCACTTCCTCGGCTTCTCAACAATATTTTTGTTATATTTCATCGTTACAAAAGGAATTCCAATACCGTTAGACTCCCCTTTGGTCTGATACATTATGACAATAAACTAGTAGTTCTGTAAACCTCGCGTCGAAAACATACATTTGTGATATTCTCTTATTTTATCAAAACCAATATTTCCCATCTAATACCTATCTAATTTTTTAATAAACACGACGCCACGACTGAAGTGTACACGCCTACTATGAATTCCTATATTTTCAACCCAGATCAGTAATGACCCGCGAGCCGTGAGGGCTGTTGAACATCCACACGGATCTCGGCTCACCGGGTCACTGGCTCACCGGCTCACTCATTTGCGAACTATGGACCTAAAAAGCCCTAGACAGAACATTAATGCGATTTTTTATGAATGGCATTGAAGTCAAATCTATGGTGTTGGGAAATTGCCTGGCAGCCATCTTGTAGACTACTTTTGAACTGATTTTTATGGAAATTGATATATAAATAATGAACAATTATTATTTTATTTTTGTATTGTTAATGTAGTTATATCGGCTTATGATATTTTTTAGTATTTGAACACAAAAGGAATGGGATACCTCATTAAAAAAATTAAGTAGATTTTAGCATTTACGTACATCTTCCACCTCACCTAGCGGCTTCAAATTGTTGTGAAGATCGATCTTGATCCGTATAGAGATCCGGTTCGAGCCGAGTCGTTCGCGAACGACTCACTTCTAATTTACCCAATGTATTATTACATGCACTAGTGCGCAAATATGTTGATCTACAGCTAAACTCGTACAAAAAATCTGGTGCTTTTCATAGTCTGTGACATTATAAATATATAAACAAGATGTTCCGTGAACAGTAGACCTCGCGACCAAAAATGTTTCCAATTCTCACCTATTTAATGTTCGTACGTCTAAAGGTATGAAAGGGTCATTCGTATACGAAAGTGGTAGCATGATTACGCTGGAATATAAATGGGTATGTCTGCTTTGTTATTGCGTTTTTTTTTTACCAGTAACCTTCCTTCAAGTAACTTATTTCATTTATAATACTCAAAGGTCATCCAGTAGTTATTTAAAAAAGTACCCTAAGTAAAATAAAATAAAAAAAAATAAAATAAATAAACATATATAAAATAAAACAATTGAAAACAATATATTTTGCACTCTGCCAATCAATAATAGAATATGGAATTATTGCTTGGGGAGGAGCAACAAACTCGGCTATCAATTACATAGAAACCGCACAGAAAACGATCTTAAAGGTAATACTAAAAAAACATAGACTGACCGATACAGACCAAATATTCAACAGCTGTGACGTACTAGATATACGCCAATTATACATTAAAACACTACTAAACTACATTTTTAACAAAAAAATAAATTTCAACACACACAAAATAACACTAACAGACCAGTTAGACAAGCGTACAAAGAAAACATTAAAACTCCAACAGTAAATTCAACCTTTGGACAAAGACACTACCAATACCATGCAATAAAAGCTTTCAACAGTCTAAAAATTGAAATTAAAATTGAGGAAAATAAAAATAAATTCACACACAAAATTACAAAATGGATTAAACAACAAAAAAGACAATATTACCAAAATGTCATAGCATAAAATAAAAATAAAACCTACACGTAACACACAAAACCAACATAAACACACATCACTCACAAACACACAAGATTATTTTCATTGTATTATTTTAAATGTATTATTATGTATTTTTATTTTTAATTTTAAATTTATTATTTTCTTTTCAAATTTACTATCTTAGATTTTCATATTATAAAATGAAGGCCTCAGCACGGGCAAGCCACCCAGTGAGGCCTACATTACTGGAAAACATAAATTGTAACAAAATAATGTACCAAATAAAAAATAAAAAATAAAAAAAAATAAAAATAGTAAGGTACTACATTTAATAAATCTGTAGTTATATTTCGTATTCTAAATATTAATAAATAACTACTGAATTTGGCTGAAGCGGTTTATTATAACACATAAAAAAATAAACGTAGAAAATACAACAGAATTTTTTACGAAAGGAAGGTTCGGGGATGTTCTGAAGGGCGTCACGTAGGCAAATAATTCGATCTCGATGTCAAGGTTGCTGGTTACTGTACTGTCGATTTCCTTCCCGCTGTCGCTTATATAGGTGAAAAATAAAACGTTCTCGAAGATTCCAGTTCCTACAGTAACAAATATTCCTAAAAAATTATAATATACTAAACTAAGAAAATTTCCTCTGCAATCATAAGAAATTGTAAGTAGATACCTAACTACTTTATTAAAAATCGTGTATAATTTTTAACTATTTCTTTTTTTTATTTCAAACGAGGAATTATTAAATTTTTCCATAGAAACTTCGATATTTCAGTGACAATTCTATTTTCAAACTTTCTTCGGGCAGTAGGTAGGTACCATGATATTGAAAAAAAATCGAATAATAAATACGAACATTTCACACTTGAAAAAGTAATCTGTGCTATTTAAACGAATCTGAAACTCATCATGAAACTGAAAAGGAACGCACAAACAAATTTAAAATTGAAATGTAAAACTGCCGAGTTAAAACCTGACTTCTGTTTCAGTCAATTATTATTATTAACTACTGTAAAACTGTGGTAAAAATAACATTTTTTTGTGTATTTATAAAAAAGAGGACAACTAAGCCGTGTGTACATTTTACCTTGTTAATGCAATTACGGTTACCGTTAGACACTTGCGGGCGTAACTGAAGAAAACAGGTCAATTTAATGGAAGTCAAGCTCGATTTAAGTCATAAGTTGTATTAAAATGAGTTCATTAAATTAATTCATTCAGTTTAATTGGAGTTCAACGGCAGTTTCGTAAAACAACTAACGCAGTTAATAAATGGCTTCTTTTGCATTTAAAAAACAAATTAATTTGGAACACTGTGAATTAATTACTTTGCAGTTAATGACTCTGAATTTTTGAGTGGAAAGAATAATTTTATAACTAGCTCTTAAACCTGACTTTGCACGAGATTTTAATTGAAAAATTTCGCGTCTTGTTGTTGATAGTTGAATGAATATTTCAAGGCTCGTGACGAAAAAAGATGCGTGTAACTGAAAAAAAGAAGAGTGAAAAACTATAAAAATTTCATGACGCCAGAGCTCACATTGGGAGTGATAGGGGGCAAGTTTGGAACATGGCTGGTCATATCTGGTCACCAAACAGCTATTTCAAGCAAAATTTTGACAGTAAATTGTGGTATGTTACTAGGGCGATACTAATAGTACAGAGTATCTACTATTCTGTAACTACTTTATTAGTAGTTAAGTGACGATTTAGTATCAAAAATGGCCACATCAAAAAGTCATTTTTGAGATGTTGGCGAAAACTGATATTTTTCCTATTTTCAATGGGGTTCGGTTTTATTTGGCCAATTTTGAAAGTAACGTATCGCAGATATTCAAATAAAAATAATTGCCTGTGTTGTGGGTTTTTTGGAATTGACCAATTTTTGTAATAATCGTCGAAAATGTTCGAGTTATTATTTTGTATACGTCGGTTTTACAAGTGACATTGACATGCGGCTAAATGAAAATTAGTTTTAAAATAAATTCTATAAATTATGTAATAGGATTTTTACGACATGTTGGCGAAAACGGATAATTTTCTGGCTGTTTTTATACTTTCGTTTAAATTTTTAAGCATTTTTTCTAAAGGTTTCGATTTTATTTGGCCATTTTTTGGATTTGATTAATTTCGATAATAATCGTCAGATTACATACATTTCTATTTTTTTGAAAATGTTCGAGTTATGATTTTGTATATGCCGGTTTTACATTTGCTATTGGCTTATGGCTATATGAAAATTAGTTTTAGATTCTAATTGTTGATATATGTTTCCAAGAAGCCAGTGAAAACAAAGCAGTATTATCACTTGTGCGTGACCTCCATGTGGTGTTTGTTTTCCCAATGGCCCATGATATTTTTGATATCACTTATCGCCTTTCATGCACTTCTCAGTTAGTATCAATCAATAATGCAAGCAAACGGGAAGTGAGATTTCACATAATGCTCATTGCACATGCCATCCATTACATAGTCAAATTGATCGTACAAATACATTACGTAGTAGAAATATAAAATGGTTCTTATTGTTAGCCGTAATAGCAATATAAACTTAACATAATGAGAAAAAAAATCACTTCGATAGATCGTTACACTATGCTTTTTTCGTATCGGTCCCCATACACAGAAACTACATCGGAACCAATATTAAAAATCTCTTTCATACCGCCCTTGAGGTGATTTTTCACAAAAACGGCGCTCTACAAATTATCCAATTTTTATTATTATTATTATTTGTGGGTTAGATAGAATAATATAATAAAAAGCTCATTTGCCTTTGTCGTCAAGAAATCATAAAAAACACACGTGAAATTTACAATACCGAACAGTAATGCACGGTCACAATCAGTAATAAACATATATCATACCTAGTCTTTTTATCAATATTCGGTTCAGTACAAATTTCTAAGATATCGAGCCATAATCGGCAGAACAGCGTAAGCGACAATTTGTAAATTATACAGGAGAAGGTTTTTTTTAATTAACTTTCTAAATTGATTCCAAAAAGGATTTAGGTTAATCAAGATTAATAATCTTTGGTTACTGCCTGTATGAAATGAAAATACTTTTTATTTGAATGCCTCCAGTTGTCGAGATAGTGGCGGTAACGCTGTTTTGCCTGTAACCCTAACAGATTTTTTCCTTCTGAAATGTCGCTTACGCTATTTGGAGTAGATTTAAAAAAAAAAATTATCATGCAATAGGCCATAAGTAACTACTAATTAAAAACATATATATTTTTAAAGTAATATTTTTTTAATTATCTTGCTTGTACTTTACAGGTAAAATTAAGATTAAATGTTATTTTCTAAAAACAATAAAAATAAAAATGTTATTTCCAAAACAATAAAAATAAAACAAAAATATTTTAACAAAGAATAAACATAATAGATACAACGTATATATTTTTTTAATAATAGCCCTTATATCGGCAATTTTTCAAAACTTTGTTGGTTTGAGTCCCATTTTTCAAAACTATTCACATGTCTTCCTGGTCGGATTCAGGTAAGGTATCTTCCACTGTGGATCCATGTGGCAGTTCCAAAAATTCATGCCTCATCCTCTCAGGAATAATACCTTTCTCGTAGAGACCTTTAAGATCGATCTCCGTATTTGATCTCCGTATTTTCGAATATAATACAAATTTACGCTTTCTCCATGGGGAGTGGTTTGCACCTTCTCGAGGTCAAAACTTGCGCACAAAATATCATTATCATTTTTGCTTTTAGCCTGATCATTAATGAAGATCTCTTTGCATTTTTCCTTTTCGCTGAGGTGACTTTTGTAAATATCCATTTCAGTTTGCTGAAGCTTCTCGTCACCGGACAAATTTTTCACTTTCTCACATAAAGAACACTTGTCCTTTTTAGGTAAATGAAAACCCAAGTTGAAATTAGTATTAAATATTTTTCTAAAAATATTCAGACTCACAATGTTACTATGCCCAGATTCATCTAATGAATTAACATTTTAAATGTATATTTTATACACAGTTTTCACATTACGCAAATCGGCAGGGAGATATCTTTTCGAAGATTTATTTCGACAGTAGTGAGATGGAATAGCGGGCAATTGTGTAATAAACTTTATTACCATGTCCTTTTTTTCTTGGTCCGTTTTATTGGATGGATCGTGCTTTCCTCTCATATCGGCTTTAGAAAAATTATTTTCTAAAATATTATTGCATGCATGCCTGATAGTCATTTGCCCGATGTCAAGAGTTTTCAAAATAAATTGCTGACAGACTTGAACTCTTTTCCTGTTCCAATTTATGAAATATTTATATGATGTGTTTCTTCTGCTATCATTTTTAGCCCTTTTTCTTTTGATTAGCTGTTTGTTTATACACAAAAGAAGCCAGTCCCTCTGCCGCTGGTTCCTGGCCATGCCCCAATAAAATGCATGTATGTTAAGGCGATCTTCTTCACTGAATTGAATGGCACAGTTGTTGCCACATTTTTTATTTAGACACGGATTTGGTTTAACACTTTTGTGCTGTCCAGTACATTTTTCTCCTCTCCTTCGCACTCTCTTAGGGACTAATTTTGATTTCCTTAACCCAGCGTATCCAACAGATAAATGTGGATCACTAACACTGCCAATAAGTAAGCTTTCATCGCTCATTTCTGCATCTGCATCATCTGAATCAGGCTTCCAAGACTCTTCAGATGGTTCGAAATCTAAACATAATTCAGTATCGGAGAATTGAACAATTGGACTTAAATGTGCTGTTGCTGAAGTGTTCCCATCACAAACATCTATTTTCTGATTATGGGGCTCCTCGTCAATACATAAAAGTGTTCTTAAATTATTATCGGGGGGGTTCCAGAATGTCCATCGAATCACTTTCGCTATCAGTGTAATCTACTAGACGGACAGTAGTCAAAGGTTTCGGTAATGTAGGTGACATTCTTGAATCACTATCTATCTTTGGCAGAATAATCGGTGAATCTGAAGAGGTATTGGCTATAGACTGTAATGCTATTTCTACCATCTACGCGTTCGAGTTTGTGGAGCCATCTGCACAAGAAAAGTATTTTATATTAGTTTACTTCATAACACAATGACATTTTACCCCTTAAACGCACAGTGCGTAGTAGGTAACAGTAATTATACTAATATTATATAACTAATTATGCTAATATTTAAATACGTAACGTTAAATTAAACACATTTACCGTGTAGAATTTCTGCTGACACGTTCGCACTGGTCATCCGATGGACGCTAACTGACAAAACTGGAACATTCTCTACCGTTCGGCGTAAGAACGTAACCGACCATATTGTCGCTTACGCTATCAAATGACGTCGGTTGCGCTGTTTTGCTCGCCTACAAGATTTGTAAGAAAGTAACAAATTAAATATTGGACTCATTTAGATCACTAAAACAAATTAAATGTTGAATTCATTCAGGTTAATAAACTTACATAAAGCTGTATGAACACGAGAATTGTTAAGAGATAAAAGGTATGAAATGTTAAGGGGGGACTGGTGTGTGATTTTAATAAGCCGGCGGTATATGTTCTTGAAAGATGAATGGTTTTTACAGTTAAAGAACACGTGGTCGAGGGTTTCCTCTTCCACACCGCACTGGCAGACCGGATCATCCAAAACTCTAATTCTAGCCAAGTGAGATGCAATTGAACAGTGACCAATTCTCATTCTCGAAATACATGAAATGAATCGTTTTGACAGTTTTTTACCGTGAAACCATGGCTTAGCAGGGATATGGTTTTGAATTCCAGCATAGAAAGATCCAGTTCTTATTTTGGAGACTGCCCAATTTTCTTCCCAGGCACGAGTTATGTTGGATTTAAGAATCGGGAAGACATCGGAGATAGGAATTCTAAAATTTAGTGGGATAGTTCCGGAATCTGAATCAGATTTGGCAAGAGAATCGGCCATCTCATTACCCTCGATACCCAAATGGGCAGGGACCCAGGCCAATATCGTCTCAAACCCAGATTCACTTAGAGAATTGAGAAGATTTTTTATTTTACATATAATACTGTCTTCCGGATAACATAGAATATTTGACATAATTTTAGTTAGAGCACTTAGCGAATCAGTACATAGTAAGGCTCGATGAATGTTGAGAATCTGGATTTGATTTAGCGCTTGTTCAATTGCAAAGCATTCAGCTGTAAATATGGAGACTTCTTTCGGTAATTTATAAGTGAGATTGATGTTGAATTCTGGACTATATATCGATGCTCCACATCTTTTATTTTCAAATTTGGAACCATCTGTGTAAAGGATGGAAAATCCAGGGAATTTTGAAGCCACAATGCTTTTAAAACAGTCATCCACATTTTGAAATTTATTTGGGGAAGATAAAATATTCTTCCGAAAGTCTGATGTTATTGTGTTCGGCATAAAAGTGATTGCCTTAAATGGAATATTGTATATAGGGAGATTGGGAACTTCTTGAAGATATTAGAGGGAAGATGACAGAGAATTATAGAGATGAAAACTTTTAATTAGGAGAGGAAAACATTTTTTTTCTCTCAATCTTTTGTTAGAATTCAAATTAACACTTAACCGATTAAGACTTTGTTTAATAGGATGATGTGATAACGATAAAGCCTTGAAAATATATTTATTGGCAAGGAATTGCCTTCTGAAATATAATGGAGGCTCCCCACATTCCACCTGAAGCGCATTAATTGGAGAAGACTTCATAGCTCCAATAATCATTCTGAGGGCTTTTGATTGAATTCTTTATATCTTAATCTCTACATGTTTTTCATTTGACTTTATTACAGAGCTGAGGCTTACATTAGTTTAAACCGTTAAAGAAAGTTTTACAATGCCAATGTCAGCAATTGTATGCAATAACTGTGCCGTTAATAAATGCTGATCTAATTATTTTTATATTTCCTATTGGACAGCCAAATGCGATTGTATACGTTGTTGCCAGAGTATTAATGCATTTTTAATGGATTCATAAACCTATATTAGTTTCAACGTCGTATATTCCGAAGTCTAAATAAACAGGTAAAGCAAACTATTCGTTTAAATTCAAAGTTTTTACATATTGAATTAAATACAATTCAACAGAATTTAGATCCGTAATAACTAACTAACCATCTCGCCGTTTCCCCGCAGGGGTAGGCAGAAAGGACGAACCTCCCAACAACTCGGTCTAGGCACACACTCCTTGCCTCATTCACATTCATACATCGTCTCAGACGAACTCTTCTATTATTCTGACTCTTCACATGGCACGACTTAAGTATCTGATTCACTTGATCGTGCCATGTTTTCCTCGGGCGTCCCAGACTTCTGCTACCATTCACATTTGTCAGATATATTCTGCTTACACTATTTTCTTCGTTCATTCGCTCTATATGCCCGATTCATTTAAGCGTCCCTTTCTTAATCTTACTCATTACGCTTACATCAGCCTTGCGCTCTTTGCGGATCTCCACATTCCTCACACGATCAAACATGGTTTTACCACACATACGCCTCAAGGATCCCATTTTAACAGCATTCAATCTACTTTCATCCTTTTTTGCCAGTTCCATGCCTCACTTCCATACATCCACCAGCACTCCGTTGTGGACTGCTAATTTCGCTTCTTTGGACATTTTTTTGTTAGCGCCAACTGCGTTCAGTCCTCCATTAACGGAATTACCTGCATTTACCCTTCTTTCAATATCTCTATCAGCCTTCCCATCTCTCTTAAATATATTTCCTAAATAACTCGTCCACCTTCTCCAAGTATTCATCATTCACAACTATATTGCACACTGTTTTCGTACTATCTCTTTCAAACACCATGACTTTAGACTTACTTACATTCATCGTTAACTCATTTCTCATACATACTTCGTTCATCCTAGACACGAGTGACTATAGATCTTCCATACTGTTGACAATCAGCACCGCATCATCAGCATACAACAGGCAACGTATGTTAATAATAACTTCATACGTGAGAATACATAAAAGCGCTATAATAGTATTCCTCTGATGTTTGTATGTAGAATGCAGGTACATATTATGGTTCCTTGATAACTCAACACAGTGACAATTCAACACACTTTTAAAAAGTGATATAAAGTCATTAGAAACTTTGCATAACTTTTTAAAGATTTGATGAATTATCATTGTTATTATTTATCCGGTTACCACATATTATGTATATACATAACAGGAACCTTAAATACAACTATTTGATTTTTTCTATTTTGTTTTCAATGAATGAATGCAAATCTTGGAAGCGGAAATTAAACCACTTCCCGAAATACGATCGAACTGAAACTCGGCAGATAAACTCGTTGATAACAATGCATTCTATTAAATGCGGACATATACGAATTTCTCAGAAATCGGATGACATCAAAGCAGTTAATATACGAAATAAATGTCGGTCCTGCCCGATCAGCAAAAAATTTCAATGTTTTAAAAGACATTTTAGAAGTTCACATCAGTTGAAAAGGCATTCCCAGGGGAGGAAGATTTAATCCTCAGTCAAACAAAAAATCATGATAGGTTACTAACCGGCCTACGAGATAATAAATATACCTATTATATTTAAAATACATTGTTGTTTACCAGTTGATTTTTATTAATATTATTACAGATATTTATAGTTTATTCTCTTTGTTAAAGACATGTGAACATTCTCAAAAAAAATCTAACAATAGTATGAAGAGTGGTTTCTGGGGCACAAATATTGTAACCTTCTTACTACAAATAGCACTTTAATTATTAATTCGCTGGGAAAATCTAAACATGGTTATTTATATACTTTTTTATTATGGCTACTAATATTGTACATACCAAATATGATATTAAATAAATGTATAGTAAAGATAGTAAATTTATTTCTTGGTCTTCTTCACTTTATTTTTAATCTTTTTCATTAATTTCGGAGTTTTTCTTTAATCTCTTTCAGCCAGATTTTTAATCATTCAAATTTTCTATTTGCTTTATATCATGGAGAAGGATGTTGTGAAGTTTCGTCGCAAAATAAATAAATTTTCTTTCTCCGATTGTGTTTTTATGGAATGTTTTAAATGATATTGTGATTTGACCTGGTTTGATGAACACGCGGTATTGTAGAGGATTCAGTTTTTTTAATAGTTTCAACAGAATATTTTTAGCATATATTTGTTATACATTTGGTACATGAAAAAACTTTTGAAAATTTCAATCGATGGGGTTCTTGTGTGTATTTTCAGTATGGTCTTTATGATTCATTTTTGAATTGTGTTCAGGTTATGTATATATGTACTTAGATACAGCAGATCTCCATCCTATAATTCTATATTCAATACGAGAATAACATGAGGCGTAATAAATTTTGTGTCCTTTTTATTTACCAAATTTCTTACATTTATTAGACATGCTCTATGTATTTTTTTTGAAACATGCCAATTATTCAAAGGAAAATGAGAAACCAAACACTAAACTATTGAGCTAGATAAAAGGAAAATGAGAAACCCAACACTAAACTATTGAGCTAGATAAAAGGAAAATGAGAAACCCAACACTAAACTATTGAGCTAGATAAAAGGAAAATGAGAAACCCAAAACTAAACTATTGAGCTAGATAAAAGGAAAATGAGAAACCCAACACTAAACTATTGAGCTAGATAAAAGGAAAATGAGAAACCCAACACTAAACTATTGAGCTAGATAAAAGGAAAATGAGAAACCCAACACTAAACTATTGAGCTAGATAAAAGGAAAATGAGAAACCCAACACTAAACTATTGAGCCAGATAAAAGGAAAATAAGAAACCCAAAACTAAACTATTGAGCTAGATAAAAGATGCATAGTAAACGAAAAATTATGTACCTGAAAAAAATATATAATTACAATCTAAAACATTAGTCCGCAGACTATTTATTCTTATGGTACTGACACATTACAAATAATATTTTCCACTTATTCTTATTGGTTAAGACCAAATTTGAAGGTATTTGAGATAATATTTTTTTTTTTTTCGAATTTTTTTTTTTTAATGATAAACTAATGTTTATAAGACAAGGTTTTATGCATAGCACAAAGGATAATAAATTATTATAAGCAATAAATAGACGCCTGTCATATCAATACAAAGAGCGTCTGACCGGACATCAGAAGGTGCCGTTCAATTCCCGTCGGCGGCATTTATTTTTACTCGGAAGATATTTTCAATTTGCACTGATATTACAGGCAACTACTTATTGCTTATAATTAAAAATATTATGTTTAATAATTAGGTCATAATGGTCGAGTGGATAAAGACGTTGCCCCACTTAGACAGAGATCCTGAATTCAATTACCAGTTGAGACTGTTTTTTTTTATTGTCTGTGTCTTGTTCTGTTTCATGTTTCGCTTATATTTTTTAGTATTAACTTCTTTTTTCAATGTTGACAATGACATTCATGGATATAACCTTCAAAAGCTAAAGAAAAATTATTCCAAAAAAATGAATATTCATTTAGAAAAACTCAATAAGATGTCCCATATAAATAAAAAATGGTTTTGCTTATGCGAGACACTATCTAGGTTACAAACCAATTATTTTAATCTTTGTGATCATTCTAAAAAGATCACGACATTCCGGTAGGGCAGAGATCCTGGGTGTGATTCCCAGTTGAGACTGTTTTCTTTTTTATTTTCTGTGTCTTGTTCTGTTTCATGTTTCGTTTAGATTTATTGGAATTATATTCTCCTTCAAAAATATATTATGTAAAATATTATTTCATGTTTTGTGGAATGACACAATTCATGCAGTAAATTCATGTCAACTTTCCATCCATTTCTTGATTGCCTAATTATGTGTCGAAAGTGGTTATGTAGGTATTCGAAGTTAATAAATACAACCCTGAAGGGCGACTTCGGTTCTGCGTTAGATAAGAGAGAGAGAGAGAACATATGCGAGATTCCGGTTCTGCATAAGGACAAGAGAAGGAGAGAGAAAGAGCAGAAGGGAGATTCCGGTTCTACATAATGACAAGGGAGAGAGAGAAAGAGTAAAGGGGAAATTCCGTGTCTAGGTAAAGACGAAAGAGAGAGTGAGAGCAGAAGGAAGATGTCGGTTCCACTTAAGGACAAGAGAGAGAGAGAGAGAACAGAGGGGTGATTTCTAGTTCCACCTAGGACAAGAGAGCAGAGGGGAGATTCCATTTCTACGGATGAGGAATTGTAAAGGACAATACTTTATCCTAAAGTAGAACTGGAATCTCCCCTCTAGAATCGCAGTTAACCGAAAATTCATTAATTTTAAGGATAAGAACAATTTCTCTTCCTTAAGTACAACCGGAATCGAACCTATTTACCGAACAAGTGGTTAATTTTAAGGTTTATGACAATTTCTAATCCTTCAGTAAAACCGGAATCGCCCCTCTTACGAAGCTCGGTAATAAATATAATCTCTTCGTCTTCTAAACTAAACGTTTAATAAATTGAGGAATGTTAATATGTACATCACATTTGGAGTCGATTTTGTAGTATAATTTTTTTTGATTTGAGCTTTCGTTTTCGAGTAAATCGTGTCAGAAGTTGATTTTTTTTGATCAAATTCTTATAAATTATTACTGAAGAGATTAATGATGAAGAAGAAAAGTACCCAACTAATTAAAACTATTTAAAAGTAAAACAAATAATGATGAAAAAATTTGAACCCTGAAATAGCCGAAAAATATATTTTTTTGGTTTTTTTTTTTATAAAAATGCTCAAATCAAAAAACTTTATGTTTATTTGGGTTCCCCGTGTGGTATACATTCTCCAGTTTCCGGCTTGTACTACGAGTTTCCGGACACCATGTATATATATATATATATATGAATATTTCAAAAATAATAGAATCAATGTTATTTTAATTAGTACTTTGACAGTTGAGCTAAATTTAAAAAACACGGTTGTAATATATATTATTATTATTATTAGAACTGAACGAAACAAAAATTGACTCAATAAAATTTACTTATGCAAGCCTGGATTTGAACCAGCAACCTCCGCTAGTCGAGGGCAATACCCCTCGCCCACGGAGGCCATCAAACTCGTTACATTATTATATTATTAAATTTAAATAATTTCAAAAGATATATAAGCTTATTTATATGTAAACAAAATATGTTGGAAGGCATTTCACCCAGGGATATTGTATTATTTGGAGGTTCATAAAACTGGTACAAATGAAGCAAAAAAAAAGAAAGTTCGCATCACATATTTTTCTTTCAGACAAGAATAATGTTAACGTTTTTATCTTTATTTGTGGTCTGTTGGAGTTATTCAACCTTTTCCAGACCCAAACCATTATTCATGAAAGTCGTTCGTTATCCTTGTATTTTCTCGAGTTATTATCCTTGTGCACGTCCTTGCCTTTTTTGTAAATATTTTGCGATTAAACTGTAGTCTGGTGATCGAACTTCACCTTAACAAAGAATTTAAATTAAATAAATAAATAAAAATACAAAAAAAAAACACTTTTAAAAATCAATATTTTCACAAAAAATGAAATCTTGGGGATGCGACACATTGACTCCGATAAATTAGATAAGTTTTAAGGGAATCATAAAATATTTTTTAAAACAGATGCCGAAACCAGGGATCGAACCAGGGACCTTTAGATTTTCAGTCTAACGCTCTCCCAGCTGAGCTATTTCGGTTGATGCACTACTAAACCGCAGTGTCTCATTACAAGCCGAACAATAATTATTATAGAAGCAATTACATTTTCAAACGCCAAATAATGAAAGTTATAAACATTATAAGTGGAAACGGTATTATTTTAATCAATGTGATTAAAATAATACCGTTGAAAAGAAGATATATTTGTCAGAGGTCAAAATAAATTTTAAATATTATTATCTTATTTTACTTGATCAGTCCAGAGACATGTCTTGCATGTCAAAATTGCATTACGGAAAGTTGTACAAGTAATTACGAGTATTATTAACATAAATTATTTTTCTCACAACAATGTATAGTACCTTACTACGGAAATTTTATTTTTTTATAAAATCGTATTTACGTTGGGTTTTTACATATTAAGAGATTTGAAAACTAATCTTCCATAGAAGCGTTAGCTTGTGTTTGGAAGAGGAGTGCACACTATATTATTGTAGTTATTTATAAGTAATTAATAATATGATAGGTATTACGTGTTTTAGTACATTATAGTGAGAAAGTAAAAAATAGTTAAGTCATTATGTTTGGTAGATGTAGAATGAACGGGTAAAAGCTACAACTAACTGACAGCAACATAATATTACGAGTATAATGGTCATACATATCTATAATATCATATAAATCTATCGAGCGAATCCAACATAAATTTTTACGAAACATAAATTATAGATTAGGTATTCCTATTGAAAACATTAACTACACCTCACTGTTGAGAGTCATGGGCCTTGCCACATTAAAAGAAAGAAGAATATGTTTGGATGTATTTTTTCTTTATAAAATTGTTAATAACATGTTTGACTCCCCTGAACTCCTTAGGCTGATTGACTTTCATGTACCTAGTAGAACGGTTCGTCAGAAGGTACCTTACCATTGTAACATTGCAGGTACGAAAGCAGAAATAAATTCAGTAATGAACCGAGTACACAGTGCAGGGAATAAATATAACATGAACACCAACGGTACTGAATGTCTATCAGCCTATAAAAACATTGTTATTAAATCTGTATGTCTATCTTGATAGCTTTATAATGTTTATAAATTCTCAATGTATCTAAAGATATTGAAATGTGCATCCTATAGTTTACTCAGTTAATATTTTTACACTCGGTACATATTTTAATTGTTATATCTCTTTTACTCTCTGATTAAATCAAATGTATTTTTAATTGTACCATATGTAAAAGTCCTAATTGGGCGTGTACAAACAAACAAATAAACAAACAAACAAATAAGTGTGTTAACCCTTTCAGCCCCAGTGGTAATTCAAATTAACATGAACTTTGTGATTTTTTTTACCTTAACGGTAGCAATTTAGAAAAGCCTTGTTTTTGTTTTCTTATAGCTTGTAGTCTTTTCTGTGGCGTCTATTTTTTCCGCTCGGTTGAAATCCTTATTCCCGCCACAACAACGATAAATATTTTGACATCTGCTGATTATGAGTTTCATCGAATTTCTGCCGTCATTGATTACTTAATCTTAAGTGAGATATCAATATTTTCTACTCGAATTACAAATATTTTAACGCATTAAGATGTGTTCTACAATAATAACATCAGTTCAATTCACTATTCACAGTCATTTGCCAGAATTTTGTAAGTGAATTTCAATGTTCTTTCAAATTAAAATTGGTAGTGACGGACATGTTTTCGACTAGTATGGCGAATTTTTAAAGATTTATCATCCTAGATTATTTATTTATTTCTGGATGAATTTTAGTCAAAATGTTATTAGTTTGTACCTTAGAGATTATTACTACATTGTAAATGTGCATTTTGACAAGAAACAGTTATTTGTATTACTTTTGTGTTATGTTTATTTTACCTTACTATTTAAAAAATGCCCTCTGACGTCCAATGTTCATCCAAATTAACATAGAATAATTAAAAAAAAAAAATTTAAATACCAAAAATTTTCAAATAATTTTCTGAGGTATTTTCAAGCATTACATATTTTATATTTGTGGAAACAATATTGCGGGTATGAAAGGGTTAAGAGACGTACTTTAACCAGTGATTCCTGACATTATTTAAAGAAAAATATCTAAATTTAATTTTTTTTTTATCATTATTATTATTTTATGTTTTATAAAAACATTTTTTAAAAAAATCCAAACTTTTTCACTGGTTACTCAGCCGAGTAACCGCTCAACCCCTTTAATCGACTCTAGCTATCCAATAACTACTTATTTTCTATGTTTTTTGTTGAAAAATATTTCACCTGAGACCAAACTTTTATTTGTATTTTTTTACTCCAAATTATATGAGGAATCACGGGTTAAAGAGAAAGAGTTTATCATCATTTATAAGCATTATCTCTGCACTGGAATTAAATGCGTAATCGAATTAAAGTCGATATAATGAATTTTTTAACAATAACAGTTATTTTTACTCGAAAGATATTTTTAATTTGTATTGATATTGCAGACAACTAATTATTGCTTAAAATTTTTTTTATTATTTGTGCTCTGCATAAAATACTTTGTCTTATAAATTTCAGTTTATCATTAAAAAAGAAACATTTGAAAATATTTTACCAACAAATGTAGATATAATATTTCTCGAAGCCATCTAGTGGGAAATTTAGCACTAACAAAGCCTTTCCTACAAATATAATGTTGGTTGTTTACAGGTGGTAAAAATATAATAAACAGTAATTGTTGATTGAAGTACTTGTACATATTGAATTATTTGGCGGGTTGGAAATAAGCCGACATCAGAAGGCGCGGGTTCAATTCCCGTTGGCGGCATTTATTTTTACGAATAGTAGAAAAAGTCGAGGAAGACTTAATTTAACCCTTCAGTACTTTCATCGCTTTTGTTCAGTTTGCAATGTGTAATGTGTATTTCAAATGAGCTATATACATCTTAAATTATAATTTTCCAAGTAAACAAATACTGTTTTAGAAACAAAATAAAATTATCATTCAGTGTATGCATTTAAAATAAACATTACTATTTTTAAAATATATAATTTTAATATCAAACATGAAAAATATTGTCAAAAACGCTTATCACATTTTTACTTAAATTTATACTCCAATCATAGAAAAATTGAGAGAACTCGATATTTGGAAAACACGTTCCTTATTTTGGGGAATTAGTAAGAAAACTGTTCACTCACTTTTATCTTGTTCATATAATAAAACATAAGAAATACTTTTTAAAGTTAAACCGTTTGTTACGATCACGGCTCGAAATATAAATTATTAATTTTGGCTATTTTATTATTGGATTTAATAAATATTTGAAGCAAATATTAAAAATTTGAAGCAAACTGGAAAGAATTATTATTTTTCTTTCTAATGTCAAAAAATTAAGTTTTTCCGCAAGATAGAAAAAAAGATAAAAATAGTTTTTCTAAAATATGAACGCCCGGTCATATATGACCCTCAATTGCTAGAGGGGTTGGTATGTTATAGGCATGAATAAATTCACAGTGTATCTTTGAATGCAACTAAAGTATTTGTCGAGAGATTTTTGCTCTATTTCAAAATAGTAATGTTTTATTAAAAACGCTGAATAGTTATGGTGTTTTTTTTAACATTAGCGCGCATATGAAAAGCTGAGGAGGCCGGATCCTCAGCTTTTTCATATAGAAAACGCAGTGACAATAATTTAGCCTTTTTGTTGGCGGTGTTTTCAAGTGAGCTAGTTAGTCAGGACTGGTAAGAGGTGGTAGACTGGATATGCATAAATTGAGACCTATGGAACCCGCAAACCACCAGAACGCTTTGCTGGCATGCGTGCAGGCAGCCAGCTTTTTATCTTTCTAACACTGCTTAAATCATATTTGTCACAGGATTAGAACGACTATATTATGAGTCCGTCGCAGTTCAGTACTGACTTGATCCTATTGATACAAAAAGTAAGGTTCTAGTGACGTCACAAGGTACCTTATGACGTCCGGGCGTTTTAGCGAACAATGAAAAATGAAAGCTTCTTATAATATATTTTTATTATTAAAACTAGTTATAAAAACATTAATAAATATGTTTGTTTCTTCATATGAAGCGGTTACTTTGTGATGTGACATTATAATTTAAAATTAAACAATAACTTTGTAAACATCACTTATATAAGTGATGTTTACAAAGTTATGACCATTCCTATTTTATTGTTAAAAGATCTTGAATCCATTTTATATTAATTTTTTAATATCACTTATATAAGTGATGTTTACAAAGTTATTGTTTAATTTTAAATATGTTTGTCATTAGTTAAAATTTTATTATTATTACAAAAAAATGGACCGGAGTTCCTCATGCTCATAGCAATGACCAACATCCTTATGAAATCATTATATATCATTATATTATATATTATAGCTCCATCGGTAAGAGCGATGAGAAAATTTCTGGCAATATGCGAAGCTTACGTTGATAGTCACGGGCTGATATACAATGCTAAAAAGTCATCCCTGCTGATATTTAAAGCAAATACTGGTCCCACTGTCATTCCACGCATACGTCTCGGCGGAGCCAACCTGAAAATATGCAGCGAAATCAAATATTTGGGACATGTCATCACCGATGACCTAAATGATAAAAAGGACATAGAACGTCAAAGAAGAGTACTGAGTGTGCGAGCTAACATGCTTGCCAGAAGATTCAACAAATGCAGCCCTCCGGTGAAGAAGCAACTTTTCCAAACATATTGTATGAGCTTCTACACTAGCGAGCTATGGACGACATACACACAAGGCGTCATGAACACACTCCGAGTACAGTACAACCACGCATACAGAGCCCTATTTGGCCTCCCCTGGCGATGCAGCGCCTCACAGATGTTCACCGAAGGAAGGGTGCATGGGTTCGCTGCTTTAATGCGCCACAGAATAGCCGGGACGAGTCAGCGCTACCAGAGATTGGACAACACTCTTGTCTAGGCCGTTGCCCAGTGGCAGGGAGCGCCTCTACACCAGAGATGGAGAATTTCACTCAAGCCACTATTAAGTCCTAATGTGCTCATCAATGTATTCATTTTATATTATTTTTATTTTTATTTATTTATTTATTGATTTTCTTTTTATGTATTAACTTAAATGTAAACTTTTATGGCCGGCAGACCATTGCACACACCGCTCTGTCCAGCTGAAATAAACATTATTATTATTATTTTACTATGTGAAAATGGTGGCACCTTTGTCCACACTTCGTACACGGAGAAAATGTTGTCTCTTCAAATTGTTAGTAATCCGGCTAAAAACGGGATTGCAGGCCATTTCGTTATATTTTTTTTGCCAATTCCTAATATATGGGAACACGTGTCCATGAACCTAAACTTTCCTTGATAATAGAAAATGACAAAAAGAGAGATTCTTAATAAATTAGCAATATTTAAAATTGTACCCTTATTTTGTTTCGTAACTTGTAGGTAGGTAGTAAGTATGTAGGTACTATAAGTTCCTACCAACAGGATCATCTGATATTGGTTTTCTATGCATACCTAGGATCTTCGGATTTTAATAACTTTGTTTAGCATCTTCAAGCCGTTTCAGGTGTCATGGCAATCCTGACAAAAGGTGTAAAGTGTGCAGAAGGTAGTAGTGCCAGTAAATACTAGAGTTCCAAGGATGTAGCACACAAACGGTTTCAGTTCTCAGACATTCTTAGTAAAACAAGATACACCCAATGCCTAGTTTTTTATGATTCCAAAGAATAATACATATTTGTTTTACCAACCGAATTTAAACATTATATTTTCTTTCTTCATATGAAGCGGTTACTTTGTGATGTGACATTATAATTTAAAATTAAACAATAACTTTGTAAACATCACTTATAAGTGATGTTTACAAAGTTATTGTTTAATTTTAAATTATATTTTCTTGTGAAATATCGTTTTTTGGAACACTAATAAGGACAGGTAGTTTCACAGAATTTGAACAATTCGTCAAACTTCAAAGTTGATTTTCAAGTTGGATTTTTCAATTATGTTTAATAAGGCAATTTCTTTATAATCTTTACGTGGATATTTTTTTCAGACCAAAAAAGACGCAATTAACTATAAGACAAAACTGGTTGTTTAAAAATAAATAAAAGAAAAGGGAAGTTTTGTTAATAGTCAGTGAAATATTAATAACTAGGTATCATATCAATTAACCTCCGGTTGACTACTTTTGAGAACACGGTATTGAGACTGAAAAATGGGAAAATTCAAAACGAAACGTTACCAGCTCATGCTGACCAAATACAAAATGTCACGGTGCAAATTATTTATATATACAGCTATCTCAATGCGAACCCTTCCCTTTTGAATATGAATCCCATTTGTCGTTAATTTTACAGACACACGTGGTCAAATGACACCTGGCTACATGTTTGGGATTAAAGTTCGAACATTCTCATATCGTTATAATCTAGAATTTACGAGTATTTACATTTCTCTGATGCTGTTCAGGACTAAACACTAAAGACTAAGGAGATAATTGGATGTGAACAGATCATGTTAGCTGGAATTTTGTTACCTAATTCAGTTTACGTAAGTTAGATGTGGTTTATCAATTTAAAGTTCAATAAAGTATTCTTAATATTAAATTCAATAATATTGACATATAAAGACGACTCAAAGGTCGGTTCATGACCTCCATAATTTTGTTTTATAGGCGTGACACCTTTTCTCTTGTCTTTGTGTACGAACACAAAGGACGCGTGTTTCGGCTTTCAGATTATCGGTGCTCAGTGCCTAAGTGTACGAACACAAAGGACGCGGGTTTCGGCTTTCAGATTATCGGTGCTCAGTGCCTGAGTTCGTCGGCGGCAGTTGGTGCCGAGTTGTGGACACGTAGAACGCGGGTAAATTCTGCGCCACCTGCTCGGTAGCCTGACAGCAGCTGTCAGTTTTATCAAAATGTCGAGCTTGTCAGACGATGATTTTTTACTTTTGTTGAATCATTTCTTGAAATTAAGAAATAAAACATGGGTACAGTGTGTAGAGTGTTTCTATTTCATCAAACTGGCGATTTGTTTGACACTACCTTCATGCTCAACAAAATAAGCGTCACTAACCGGCGTCACCGGCGAGTAGGAATTAAGAATTCATTCCGGTAAAGCTTATCGGCGCCGCTACGCGCGTACCCAAATCTGAACCCGCCTTCACTATATGAGATCTCACAAGTTTACATACAAACATTCTCGTCGGCGCGCCTGCGCCGGTCGGCCGCTTACGCGCCGACTAATCAGAAAACCGAAACCAGCGTCCTTTGTGTTCGTACACCAAGTTCGTCGGCAGCAGTTGGCGCCGACTTGTGGACACGTACAACGCGGGTAAAATCTGCGCCACCTGTGCGTTATCCTGATAGCAGCTGTCAGTTTTAACAAAATGTCGAGCTCGTCAGACGAAGATTTTTTTTTACTTTTGGAGAATATTTTCTTGAAATTAAGAAATAAAACTTGTGTACAGTGTGTAGAGTGTTTCTTTTATCCCAGACTGGCGATTTGTTGAAAACAGCGGCAATTAACAGGTCGCTCATGTTGACACTATCTTCTTGCTCAATAAAATAAGTGCCACTAACCGGCGTCACCGGTGAGTAGGAATTAAGAATTCATTCCGGTAAAGCTTATCGGCGCCGCCACAGGCATACACAAATCTGAACCCGCCTTCACTATGTGCGGTCTCATACGTTTTCATACAAACATTCTCGTCGGCGCTTCTGCGCAAGTCGGCCGCCTACGCGCCGACTAATCAGAAAGCAGAAACCCCCGTCCTTTGTGTCCTACACTTTTGTACGTATAGGCTTAAATTATTATTATATTAAGATGGATTGGGATAATGTGGAAAAACATCAGAAGTTTAAAAATACTTATTATTGCCTCTTTATTGTTTGGATAATTATTTTTTTTTTTGACTTTTTAACGAGGGCAAGAGAACTGATACAGTAGAAGCGATACAGTTCTCACTGGTTGTACCTACCTAGTGATTGCCCAGACAGTGGTGACTGGTTATAAATTATTAAGGTTCCCCCTCAGTGTACCTATCATCCAGCTACCCAGACAGTGGTAACCGGTTATATTATATTCCTTCCTCTCTGGCTTACCCACAGTCAGTTGGCTGACTTATATGTGGCCAGGATCCAAACAAACCTCATCCAGCGAACTTGGACACACATGCTTCAAGAACACGAAAGGTTCCAAAGTAGGTTTCAAGGGTGACCTACTACAACAGTGTCAATTAATAGTGTCCATGGTGGCAGTACCCATGCTCGCCAACCTTAAAACCTTGTTAAAAGGGGAACTGTACAACAAGTATTTTTCTCGATAAACGAAAACGGTAAAAGAGGGCGTAAACCGCAAGCATGTCCTCGGGGTTAAATCGTCGATTCTACAGACTTTCTCTAATGTTCTGCAATTTTATAGGGATCTTTCATATTTCTCTTCAGTATCCAGTTGCATGCTTTGGCCGGTCCAGAAAGCATGTCTAGATGAAATGCATGAAGAATCTATTAAGAAACAGGCAAAAGTACATTCTAGAAGTGAAGTGTCAGTCAAAGTAAAGCGACATAAGATGTGCAGTCTTTGTAGCAAGCGTGACTAAAGTGTTGTATGCTTCAAAATCTTCAAAGGTTAATTTCTGTTAGCCGTTGGATCGAACTGGGCAGTTTTTTAGGTTATTCGCACATTATATATATTTGACGATAATGTTTTTAAAAATCTTACAAGCTAAAATAAACGACTGGACTGGAAATCTCTAAATATAAAAGTTTGGCCTTTGAAATATAAAAAAATACTGCTCTGGAAAACATGATGAAATTACGTCAGCTCTGTGGCAATAACTGGGATAACTTCTTCAACTAATACAACAAAAACGTCAGATGTATAGTCAAAAACAGTTATTTAGATAATATACTTTGTAGTCTGTCATCATTTATTTATAATGCTAGTAATTTTAAACAGGAATGTATGAACAAAAAATGTTTACGTGCATTGAAATATTAATACTTAATAATAATTTCCGGCAAATATAAATATATACAACAAGACAATACGGTAGATGTTTTAAAATCGACTGAAATCATTTGTAATACTGGCACTCTACCACCTTTTGAAAATTTATGACGTACACCAAATTTTTAATTGAAATCATTTGTTATTTGATTTTATTCCACACTCATATTTTTTATTATTAAAATCATTTAGTTTGTCAGATGTTTTCATAGCAACATTACCATATTTCTCCACCAGTTACATAACCAATAATAAAAATTTACATGTCACCAAATGCGTAAACCTTAACCTAGAATAATATTTGAAGGCCTTTTAAATATGACACCAAATCATGAAATTATTAAAATATTATACCCAAACCTAAGTGAGGCAATTATTAAAATATATTTTATTGATCGGGAATTCAAATATTTGGTTTTTCTTTGAACATGACGTCTTTGAACAACTCAGTTATGTAGATTTCAGATTAATAACATGTGATATGAGACGTTGATATCAATTCAGATATTATCGATTTTACATTAAACCTAATAGTGATCAACACGTGTCAAATGGTAGAAGAATAGATTTAACCCTCGGGCCTCTAAATTTTGACCTTTATTTTTCTTGAAGATGCTTTCAGAAAGACGGAGCACTTGTGGGTATTACCACTTCTCAATAAAATTCATATTAATGGGATATTTCTGAACGTATCTGATTACTAAAAACTGTTTTTGATAGGAGATGAAATATTCTTTCAAATTGTATTATTAGAAATAAACATATAACTTTTGTAATATTTAAATTTTCAAATCAAAAATAAAATGTTTAAGAAATGGCTCACATATAAAAATAATTGATAAAATTCTCAAATTGCAGTCTGAACCTTTGGTTTAATGTTTCTGTGGTAAGCTTGTATATTTAAATATAAAGCTTGGTATTTTCCCTTTCTAGTGACGTTTTGTTCATATTTCTAACTATGACAATAAGGGAAATACAACGATTTCTATAAGACCATATGAGCTGTTCTATTATACAGGTAATAGCTGTTTGTTCCATAAACAGAACAAATTGGCCTGAGGAGTTGAGTTCATAGTTTTTATACTTACAAAACAATTTTTTTAATAATGATATTCCGTATAGACATTTAATCTATTATATGTAAACGTGTCTTCCCTTCTTGTCTTAAAAAACCTTCAGTTACACACATATACAACAATAAAAACAAAAACACTATTACCGACCCATAAATTTCATAATTTTAACTCCCTCCAAACACGACGTCTAATTTTTGATCAAATCTTATTATTTAAAATCCTAAATAATGGTCTGAACTCACCAGAACATACCAATTTAATAAATCTTTATATTTCGTCTAGATCAACCCGACAATCTGATTTATTTTATCTACCCTCGTGTAGAACAATCATTCGAAAAAATTCCCCAATTCCTCGTATATGTGCACAATATAATACAAAATTTTACAGCATTGACATTTTTGGTAATAACCTAAAGAAATATCGATATGAAATAATGCGTACGATTGATTATTAATATGAGAGTATGGAATGTATCGGGAGCATCTCCTATCCTCTTCCTATTTTCCTCTTCCTCTCCCCCCTTCCTTTAACACCAAATTAATTTTAAGATATTAAAACTTCATTTCTAATGAACTTTAACATAAGAAACTTCTGTAGCTTGACTTCAATTAACTTGTATATTTATATCTATCATTGTATATTATATAAAAGCTGTTTGTTTCTTACAAAATAAATAAACAATAATAAGTCTCTTAAGCTCCTTTTCAAAAATATTGGAATCTGTCATGAAAAAGCAAATTATTAAATTTCTGGAACAAAACAAAATATTATCACCATCCCAAGTGATGCCTAAAAAAAATTAACAAGCATGCTCATAGTATATAGGTACGCAAACAGAAAATTCATCTAATTGTTTTTAAATTTTTAAAGCATAACTTGCAAAGGTGTTTTTTTGAATAATTAAATTAGCGCCATCTATGATGGCAGAGATTATAAAATATGTTCCGTTTACCCTTTACCTGGAAACCAGACGCTCTGCATATCTTGCAATAGTTAATAACTCAATTTACTGTCCTTTCCGCTTGTAATGATATGCCTTATTCCTGTCTGAAAACTTCAGCCGTAGTCGTCGCGACGACTTGTTCAAGATACCACACGGCAGAACAGATGTTCTATCACAACATAGCATGACAAGAGGAATGGTACTTTTGAATGAAATTTCTGCAATAGTTGATATATTTAATGGCTCTCTATTAGAGTATCTTCCACTCTGGAAGGTGCCGCAAATATAATATATATTATTTTTAATTAGTAATTTGTAAAATAAAACAAAATAGTAAAATAAAATTTACTTGCGTACGCCCTGATTTAATCCCGTTATCTCCAGTTGCTAGTCGAGAGCCTTACTCCTCGACCACGGAGCCCGTCATTCTATCAACATTATTTAAGTAAGTAAGTATTTAATTACGTCAAGTCTAGTAAACATCGGGTTGATTCTGTTTATATTGATTTTAAAAGTTAATTGTGATTTATTGCTGAATAAACCGCAGAAACTTGGTATAGATGGATCACCATATGAGTGGTTAAAAAAATATTTAGTCAATAGAGTACTGGCTACAGAGTAAATTGATGGCACATCATCAGTGGCGTTCCGCAAGGAGAAAATTTAGGACCAATCTTGTTTTTATTTATTTACTTATAGAACGTCCGCAGGGCTTTTACAGTTTTAATTTTAATACCTAAGTACATAAAATAAATATCATTTGATCATTTGATACAATAAATCGATCAACTTCATTTTGCATGTCTAGAGTTAAACAATTTCAAATAATTCAGCTCTATTTGAAGATAAAAAACGTATTAAAACCAAAAATTATTCGATATTGTTGAACTAAATATATCGACAACATCGGAGTATATGTTTCCCAAATTTTGAATTCGTCTCTACACTGCGACGTTGAAAAAGAATTGCTACAATAATACGGTGGTCTTGTAATTTTAAAGTTTAAAAAATCTTCCTTTCTTCCTGTTATGTTTGTGAATATATTGTATATAATATGTACACATATACTCGTATATGTAAATGTCTATTTGACGAGAATAAACAGATAAATAAATAAAATTGTTAACTTTTTGTACTCCTTTATGCAATATCTACGATAATGGAACTACAAAGTAACGTGAAAGTATTTACTGTACTTTTATAATATATTATGTTTCTGCATTTTTGTAAAATTTTGTCTTGTAATGTCGCCGAAAATCATATTTACATGGTGTTTAGCAATCCTATGTAATATTATAACTGTATTATTAACATTATTAAAACAAAACACGCAACACCCGCTTAAGTATATTTTTATTGAAAGCTGCAAGATGTGTCATTGATGATGTATAAATTTTATAGCATATGTGGGATTACACTAACGTCCTCACATTTTGGAAATAAACATAAGCTAATTCATAATTAAAAAGCAGGTATTTCGAAGGAGATTGATTTTATGATTGTTTCGCATTCGTCTTAGGTGTCGAAATGTTATGTTGATAGGTGACTCGAGGCCACCAAATAAAACATATTACTATTTTAAGATAACACTGTAAACCAATAATATTAAAAGTTCCTTATCGTTATGCGAAATAACAAAGCAAACTAAACATAGTGAAAAATGAGAATATCCACATCGGCCGAAATAGCTCAGTTGGGAGAGCGTTAGACTGAAGATCTAAAGGTCCCTGGTTCGATCCCTGGTTTCGGCATCTATTTTTATTAAATATTTTGTATTTTTAGCTATACGTTAAACCTTCAGGCCTCTTGCATATTAACCGTTATATTTCTTGAAGGTTGAAGATAGAAAATTGTGTGTATTTCGGCTTCTCAATAAAATCTAAATAAATGGCATATTTCTGAACTTATGATGAAATAAGCTTAGACATTTTATATTTTTAATTTATATTTTTAATTTAAAATTTTGAATTCAAACTTTTAAAAATGGTTCACCTCAGGTTTTTCCTCTAAACATAAAGAAAATTAACGACATCGAAAAAAATATATTTTAAAAACAGTACTACTATCTAAAATTTTTTCTCTTCACAAAGTTTCATTATTTTATCTCAAATTGCGGTAGAAAATAATCTCCTCTCACTCAAGTCCGATAAAACTAAATTCATCCGCTTCAATGCACCTCAAACAGGACAACCAAAAGAAAAACAAAACATTATTAATTGATATTATTTTCCAGGCACTCATTTCTGCGTTTATCCACTCAAGCAAGGATAATACCTTGATTGTAAATCTGGTATCTCAAACCTAATGTTTTCTGTATATTGCTTTCGTTCATAATAATAATAATAATTGGACAATATGTATAGCGCCGCTTTTGTGAGATATCACCTCAGGGGCGCTTTACAGTAGATGCAGGTATTACAAAAAATATAAATATTACAAAAATAAATGAGTTAAGTTAAGTAAAATGAAGAACAGGAATAGGTGAGACTCTGCAGCAAGAATCCTAGGTAGAATCGTCATCCGTCCAGGCATGTGTCTGCTGCTAATAAAGCGCTGACACAATTTCCTCACATTGACACCAGACCTTGGCAGCACCGCTGTGAAGTTAGACGAAGATAGAAAATGGAGACTCTTCAGCAAGAATCCTTGGTGGTGAAGAAACTGGAACAGCTGCTGCAGCGAGAGTCTACCGCGTCCACCAACAGTGCCAGCACGAGGTTCGTCATCCGTCCAGTTATGTGTCTGCTGCTAATAAAGCGCTGACACACTATCCTCTCACAGATACCAGACCTTGGCAGCACCGCTGTGACGTTCGGCGAGTCCATCATATCTAGTCTCTATTGATAATAATAATAACACTTGGATGACCCATATAACGCCGCTCTCGAGCAAAATCACCTTATCTCTCCTAGTCTCTTATAGTCTCTTCTTATTTATTCATGCTACCTACTGCATCTTTTCAAACCTTTTAGGTTCGTCTTCTAGTCTATTCCTCTCTCTTCTAGCTGACTTCTTATTCTAGTCTATTTTGCCTCTTCCCGGCTCTAATACCTTAATAAAATAAAAATCCAACAAAAAAATTAAAAATTACAATTTATTCTATTGTGTCGTTGTCCAACGATTTCATACCTCTGTCTTAGAGAGCTATCGTATCGCAGGCTATCATAAACAAAATTCTTGAACCAAAATCAAAGTGAAGATAATGTATGTTTGTCATCTGAAACAAAAAACCCTCGGCTGGTTCATTTCCTCAGTGTAATATATGTATATTATTTTAATTATTTCAGCAGGAGAGTCCCTGAGGAAAGTAATTTCACTCAGGGCCTATCTCATTTCGGGGGATGCTGTGTGGATGATAGTTTTGAGGAGAGGAGGAAAAAACATAGAGGCCTGCAAGTCGTTCCACAGCCGAGCTGTTGATCTCAAGAACGAGTCGTAAAAATGACCGTTTGGTTGGGCGCGCGTTTGGCGTGTTTCCCAACTATGCACCGGTGCCGAATCAATGACGCTGGTTCCGCAGAGCATCTTCAGTTGAAATACAATAATAAGGACATAAACAGCATAACAAGGATATCATTCCCATCTGACGCATGTGCACTAAAGATTGCAATCGTCCGTTAATAAAGGGCAATCTGTCAAACCCGTTTCTGGACAACAGAAAGATGCAACAGGGGGTAAATCCAAATACAACAGAATTGGTAACTCCATTGTGAATAACTGCTAGTCTCACTTAATTTTTACCAGCAACTACTGATTTCAGGACGACATGATTTATTACTCCATTGTTGCTGGTCTCGCTTCATTTGTATCAGCAACTACTGCTTTCAGGACTACATGATTTATTACTCCATTGTTGCTAGTCTCGCTTCATTTGTATCAGCTACTACTGCTTTCAGGACTACATGATTTATTACTCCATTGTTGCTAGTCTCGCTTCATTTGTATCAGCAACTACTGCTTTCAGGACTACATGATTTATTACTCCATTGTTGCTAGTCTCGCTTCATTTGTATCAGCAACTACTGCTTTCAGGACTACATGATTTATTACTCCATTGTTGCTAGTCTCGCTTCATTTGTATCAGCAACTACTGCTTTCAGGACTACATGATTTATTACTCCATTGTTGCTAGTCTCGCTTCATTTGTATCAGCAACTACTGCTTTCAGGACTACATGATTTATTACTCCATTGTTGCTAGTCTCGCTTCATTTGTATCAGCAACTACTGCTTTCAGGAATACATGATTTATTACTCCATTGTTGCTAGTCTCGCTTCATTTGTATCAGCAACTACTGCTTTCAGGACTACATGATTTATTACTCCATTGTTGCTAGTCTCGCTTCATTTGTATTAGCAACTACTGCTTTCAGGACTATATGATTTATTACAACATTGATTGAAATTTCCGCAGTCACCTTTGTGTATATAATAAAAAAAAACATTTTTTTATTATATACTAGTGGACACACGAATGACCTTGGTTTATCAAAAGCGTCCCATTATTGTAGTCATTATATGGGCATTTATTTTTACGTTGCCCAAATCACATAGTTTCATCATAGACTAACCGTCAAGCAAATCAAGCTATCTACAAAGCACCACATCAAATAACCTGTTCGCATAATGAGGTAGGTACGCGTGGATATTTAAATATTTTAATTTTAATAACCGGGGCTGATAACAAGATAATTTTAATCATAAATCAGATTACATTTGAAATGATAATAAATCAAGCATTTTAATGTAAAATAAAGTTGTTTCGTGTTATGTATTCAGATTTGTGGAATAATATTTCCAATTTTTATTTCATAATTTTTACACGTCAATTAATAAGCAGATTTTAATTTAAAACATTTTTCGGTATTTTGTTGAAGATATCGTTGTGAAATGGAATAAATGATAATTAATTGAAAAAAATAAATATTTTATGGTTGGAACCTTTTAATGTTAAGACATTAAAATCTCTCGTGTCTAGGATGAACAAAGTATGTATGAAGAATGAGTTAATGATGCTTTTATGTATTCTCATGTATGAAGTTATTATTAACATACGTTAAACTGTTGTATGCTGATGATGCGGTGCTGATTGAGAGCAGTATGGAAGATCTATAGTCTCTCGTGTCTAGGATGAACAAAGTATGTATGAGGAATGAGTTAATGATGAATGTAAGTAAGTCTAAAGTCATGGTGTTTGAAAGAGAGAGTGCGAAAACAGTGTGCAATATAGTTGTGAATGAGGAATACTTGGAACAGGTGGATGAGTTTGTGTATTTAGGAAGTATGTTTACGAGAGATGGGAAGGCTGACAGAGATATTGAAAGAAGTGTTAATGCAGGTAACTCCATTAATGGAGGACTGGACGCAGAAGGCGCTAGCAAAAAAAAATTCAAAGAAGCGAAGTTAGCAGTCGTGTGAGAAATGTGGAGATGCGCAAAGAGTGCAAGGCAGATGTAAGCGTAATGAGTAAGATTAAGAAAGAGACTTAGATGGTTTGAGCATGTAGAGCAAATGAGCGAATAAAAGAGTGAAAGGAGAATATATGATACGAATGTGAATGGTAGCAGAAGTCGGGAACGCCCGAGGAAGCCATGGCGCAATCAAATGAATCAGATACTCGAGTCGAGCCATGTCAAGAGTCAGAATAATAGAAGAGTATGTGTGAGACGATGTATGAATGTGAATGACGCAAGAAGTGTGTGACAAGACCGAGTTGTTCGGTGGACCGCCTACCTCTGTCTGCCTACCCCTGCGGGAAACGGCGTGTTAGTGAGTAGTTAGTTAGTTATTACATCAATAATTCGTTGTTAAAAATACTATATTGAATTCGCCAATATTTTTTATGGGAGTGGGAGGTTAGGGAGAAGTGTAAGAGGAAGGTTGGGAAGTTGACTGTTAGTCACCAAACATGGCTAAATCCACTTCAAGGAAAAATTGGTGGTCTTTCGCCATTGCGATGCTGAGAGAATCTACAACATGGAGAAAAATTAGTATTGCTGTCTTTAAATTATTGGTAATCCGATTAAAAACGGGATTGCAGGCCGTTTCCTTATAAAATTTTAGTAATTTCCTAATATATCGGAACACGTTCTCATGCATTTGCCTTGATAATAAATAATAACGGAATGCGAAAATATTATGATTTTTGTGAACACGTGTTCCGACATCGTGATTATACTTTCGAATTTTAGTAAAAGTTTATCAGAAAACCTGTCAATTAATTCGTTAAGGGACTGCATTGCCGTTTTTAATCGGAAATACGAATAATTTGAAGACATTCATACTAAATTAGCAATACTCTTTTTTTTCCGTGCACGCTCACTAATCTTATTGGTACAAGACAATCGCATTCTCCTGGGGGTCAAGAACGGTGCAATCGATAACTCTACGATATCGGATGGATAGACGTAACTACCGATGATTTTATACCGATTTCCAGAGCACGGTCTTGATGTTGATAGACATAAATAGTTGATAACGCTATAAATCATAATTTGATTTACACTGGCAACACTGCGGTGCATCTCTCTACGATTTGACATTCTTAAACTTTAGACGGCTACGTAAAAGTTAAATATACTAACACATTGTCTACGTCGAATTTTAGTTGTAACATTAATATACATTGGCTGTGCGGGTGTAATTTTGACACTCCAAAGGGTGTTAAATAGTTCACGAGGTCATTATTCATAACTAACAACTTTGGTTTCTCGATGCTGGAACGGTATCAATTGAGTCTATGACTCGTGAATACGATATTTTCAGTTCGAAGAGCTAAGAGTTCACCACCATTCATTAATAAGCCAGTTATTTTGCATAACGAACGCATTATCCAAAAAGTTGTGCAATATTGACAGCTTATCCTTCATCTTGGAGGCCGCGCCAAACACAGCAGGATTTTGCCTACCGACCGTCGGAATCATATTCTGACCGTGTTCGCAAATATCGTTAACTGACCATAGATGACAGATCTCGTCAATATTGTAAAAAAATGTTCGACTTCCTTATTGCTGCATTATTTCATAAAATGTTCCGATGAGCACGCTAGACGCCAGTCCAAATTCGAATGATGATAGCATAAATAAACCACACATGAGAGTAGTTTATTCAAGAAAGAAATACGCCAGGTCCGCGTTGGTCCGAAATCGATTGTCACGTGGTTGTCTCTAGGCCATCGAAATTTCCGAAAATTTGGCTTCTGGGCAGGTCTATTTATTCTGACATCAGTGACTATAATGGATCTTAAGATTGACATGTTTTTTTCACATAAAAATTCAATGCAAAACAAAGTCTTTTGGTCTTTTTTTTGCTCGTCTCTCTGCTGATGCAACTTTAATACACTGTAGGTACTTATTATAAAGCTGCAAAAATTTTGTGTTTGTTTTATATTATTATTTAATTTTGGCAAGAGACGAGAAGGTGGCCGAATGCGATTAATTAATTTGAATATTCGATTGTTCACAAAACACTAAAAAATTGTTATTTTGTCCGGTGATATTTTTATCTCTGGTAGGCAATCGTATCAACCCTTCTAAGGTTTTTATGAGGGTGACAACGAACATAATAATTATTATTCATTCCAGAATGTACGAAGGGTTAGTTTAAAACATTCCATAATTCAGAGTTTAAAACAACAAAACAATTCATAATATAAAAGCAGAAAAGAAGTGAACAAATATTAATTAAAATTATTTAAATTGTCGTTTATGGCGGATATTTGATCGGCCATCAGGGAGAACTCCATCCAGACATCCATGGCAGTGATGATTGTATTCTTGGATTGGCGTAGTCTTAATCATTTGGATATACCGTGCGTTGGTTGTATAGTGCTCTGAAAGAGCGTAATCATCACTCCAAGAATATTTCAGCAGCGCTGCAATATCTCAGTAGGCGGAATAGTTAACGATGTGTATTATTATGGATGACTTTAAGCTCATGCTATTGAGATGTAGTGCAACTTACCCAGAGTTCTAGCATATACATAGATGTGCGGAATGCGTTGAATAGTATTTTTTTTTTGTTTGCTGTGAAAGTGAAAATGCTTTAACAGCATAACCTGATCTAACGGACTACGCCCATCGACCAGCCGACTCTCATCATTGTAAGATTCAGTTTCTGACATCCAGCATTAACCATACAGGTTTGTCGATTAGAAACACTTGCACTTATTGACTAAAGCTTTTATTTAGACCACCATTATTGTAATAGTATCTTGCAACTGTTACCAAATTATTGTGATAGTAATAGTAACTAGTTACTGTTGCATAAACCATTTATTTTTATTGCTATCGCGCTTAAATTGTTTTTCTTTCATATATTCAATAATTTAAATAAGTTTATTTCATATATTCAATAATTAAAATTTTTAAAAAGCAACAGTTTATTTATAAACGAGTTCTGTTGTAAAATTATTATTAGTTATTTCGCCTTCCGAGGGTATTATCAGTGGTCTAAACAAATCTTTGACATCATTAGATATTAACAGACTCGTAGGAAGGAAACCATTTTAAAATATATGTATTATAGTTTAAAAAAATCTTTGCTTTGTGGGTGGACTTTTATGGTTTAAATTACCTTTAAAACTTTCTTTTGCTTTTTTATTTATAAGCGGACCGGTTTCACCCTGCGCAATAACCACAAAACTTTAAAAAAAAATACAGTGTGTGGAAAGCCTACGCACGACGGAAGTGAAACTTTTAGTATTCTTCTCTCTCTCTTTTCATTTCATTCTCTCTTTTTTCTGTCTATTGACATATTTATAAGCAGCATGTGATAAAAAAAAATTAAAACTTATAAAAATATGGGATTCGAACCCGGGTCCTGCATAACGAGTGTCGAACGCTCTGCCTCTAGACTGCGAGGAGAGGTATCTCGCGCAAATTAAAGTAAAGGTAAATTAACAAATTTATGTAATTTTTTACTACATTATTACAAATCGTTGATAAATAAAAATAATTAATCAAAATACCGAGCGACTCTACCGGCTCGATTTGTAAGCTATATTTCGACCAAAATATCATATAGGTACCGTAAAGTAAAGTAAATGTAAATTAACAAATTTATGTAATTTTTTACTACATTATTACAAATCTTGATAAAAAAAAATTAAAAGTTATAAAAATATGGGATTCGAACCCGGGTCCTGCATAACGAGTGTCGAACGCTCTGCCTCTAGACCGCGGTTATAAGTATTCGACCAAAATATCATATAGTCAAAATATCTAAAAGTCGCAGCACGAGAGCATTTTATCACTTTTCCTCGTATTAAAAAAATCACAAAAAGAAAAAACAAATTAGTTTAAGCGGGGATCGAACCTCGGTAATTCACGACGAGAGTCGGGCGCTTTGCCTCTAGACCGCGAAGCTGAGTTTGGAGGGTGACCTAAACTAGGTATATAATATTAGCTAGGCTCCTATAGCGAAATGATCACGGTTTTTCGTGACGGTCATGAGTCGGTTTTACTCCGGTCCTCGAAATTGCATGACGCGCGTAAAGAAGTTTCACTTCAATAAATGAATGATAAAAAACAAAATGTCGCATGAATGCTTATCACTTGTAACAAACCCGACATTAACAGAAGACATTTTTGGTTTTCTTTCTCCTTTTCTCGGTTTATTAAGTGTTCTTATCGTATATTTAATTAATTATTTTTTCTAGGTTAGCTATTATTAGTCATGAAAGAAATCCTTTTCCCGTTTTTACGATATATTTTATAGTAAAATGCATTTTGAATTTGAATTTAAATCGATTAACATAATTAGTAAACACACGATATATGACTCTTAACTGTCCGTTAGCCTATAATAATGTATTAGTACCAAAACGGTAATCATTTAACAAAATTACTGATTTTAAAATTCGCATTTTTCGGCGATCATATTTTGCACAAGATTTCCTTGTATTTAAACATAAGAAAGTAATATTAAACATTCAAAATATTTCTGAACAATTCTTCAAATTTCTATGTTAATTTTCAAGTTATGTGAAAGTTCTTTTCAATTTCTGTTATTATTTCAGTTCTGTCGAGTCTGAAAATCTGAATTTTACAACTTCGTTACTTACAAAGAAACGTGTAATACATTCATTCCCCACTCTCCGTAAAATATAGTTATTTTCCGCAAATTTTCTTTGTCTAAAAGCGTGTTCTCTTTTGTTTACGGATTCCGGATGTGGATTCTTAGAAAATGTTCATTAATGAACAATGAACAGATTGAACACGGCACAACGTGTTTGAAAGGCAACTTATTATCAACAAGCCGTTTTGTATTCTGTTCAATCATAGACATCGAATTCAAACGCAAACAACATCCCAATGACAATCTTCCTTCAATAGGTAAGCGAGACACTAAAGAAATCCATAGTAATAATGTGCTGTGTGCTTACAAAAGATCGGGAAAACTTTTTGAATAAAATTGAAGGTACTGAAACAAATTCAAGTAAAACGAGTCACACGTACATACGTATGAATTACCGAATTAATCATTCATTGTAACACATAATAATTAACACTAGAACGACCGGGTACTGCTCCATATCTAAAAAGACCGCGACCGTCATAGTGACGGCTGATCACATGCGAGGGTAATTTTTGGTATAATATAAAATAAATAAAACAATAATTAATTAATTAATGAAATTGCTTACTTTATTTAATAAGGTACACATTTTGTAAAACCTATATTATTATTATCGAATACTGCGTAACACAAACGAAACGCAGATTCGACGCCTTGAAAAAGTGCGCAGAGAATGATATGCGACACCGAAAGAAAAGGACAGACAGATTAGTACTATCATTGAGGTGGAATCGGTATGTTGTAAACTTGGAGGAAAAAGGTTGTTAGATTTTAATGTCTTTAACCGTCACATTGACGGCAGAGGTCTTTATGGGTATACATCATTCTATTTAAAAAGCAAAATATCGTCACATTACATCGAGTAGCCGTCAAAATGACAGTTACGGTCTTTCTAGTGTCAACGTTGAAGTTACTGACCACAAAACATTACATGATCATTAAGTGTTTGTTAATCAAACACTTAATCAAATATTTCCATTGCTTACATAATTATTAAATGCATGGAAATCTAAAAGATGTTTCCTCATGGATAAAATGCGATTAGTCTAGCTAACTCATTCAACGCCTTAGTCGGTGCAGATGAGAAATTTCCATTGAGGTGACGCGATATTGACACGATGACCTTAGCTTTGACGCTGTTAGATTATGCGTAGAGAAATTGCTACAGAACCGGATCAAGGAAACAGGTTTTGCCAAAAATGGGTGAAAACATTGTCTTATTATTTCAACGCACCATTTTCCAGAAATAGAATTTGATTTATAGTCAAAATAAAACCAGTTGGTGTTAAGTCATTGTCATTTTTATGAGCATGGAATCATTAGTTTATAAATGACTAGCTGACGTGTACCCAGCGTTTCTGGGGAAAAAATAAATAAATTTCCTTAGGAGAAAGACATATACCACGACAGACTTTTGTGCAGGTCTATTCAAGATATACAATTCCGTAGAATATTTTTTGATGTATCTTATAAGGTTGAGACATCGTTAGCAGTGTAAGCCCCTTAAAATATTTTTTTACGACTTGATTATAAAATATCGACTTTTCTGTACTTTCTAAAAATATAATTTACATGTATTAAATATATAACCTTCCGGAAGAAATTCTCTAAAGGGTAGTAAAAACTCTATCAAAACCAAAGAAGAATTAAGCGCACAAACACACAGACAAGGATAGCGGCTTTATTTTAAACTATTTAGAGACTAGTCAAATTTTCACTTTATCATATCTTTCTGAGAGGCCCCTTTATACTTCTTCCATCCATTTGAGTGTCGCGTAAACTCCTTTCTCATCCATTCCTTTTACGTGTCCAACTCATTCATACATCTTTATCTCACTCTCATTCCGTTCGTTCACATCGGCCTATCATTCTATTTACCTGATTCTCATTTGTCATATTTTTTTTACACACTCCTTATGGATCTCATTTCTTTATCATTATTTTATCATTAAATCCAGGTGTGGTATACTTGGCAACTATTTCTGCTGTTTTTTAGCGACCACTCCATTAATGAATTATCATGAATATTCCCATTCTGTTTCTTCCCACCGTCTCTACTTATCTTCCTCGCTGGTAAAGACCAGAGCGACCAACTGTACGTCTTCCTCCAGACACAGTGTCAAACACATGGTTTATTATCATACAAATTGCGCCCGCCCGCACCAAAACCAAATTCACGTCCTCCGCCATCTTTGCTACCGCTCTCCTCTCCCGCTTTCACCACTTCGTCGGCCCAGTTGACATTCTCAAAAAAAAACAACTTCCATCCACATTTCTTAAAAACGTAACTACGTTACAATAGATTGGTTTGGCGTCCTGCTTGGTACCCTGAGCGCAACGCTAATGACTGAATATATATTTAATCAATTCGCATTCTTCCTCCAAAAGCAAATTAATCAACTTTATCCAATGGGTCACAACCACCAACTATCTTACAGCATTTTCATTTACTCTTTTTCAATTGCCATGACTTTGAACTTTCATTCATCATTCAATTATTCTGCATGCACACTTTGCTCATCCTAGATACGAAATACTGCAGATCATTTCTGTACAAATAAGCGCTGCATCATCAGCGCAAAATGTGCAACATACTTTCAGATGACTCATTTCCGCTCTTGGATCTATAACTTTCAGATTTTGCATTCAATTTTCCATATAACCACAGATTGAACAGCGACGGTCGCATTTCACAGCCTTGGTTAAATCCTTTTGGGATATAAACCACGACGTAAAATCATCGTTCATTATAATGCACGAAAACGCTTTCATTCAACAGAAACACGATTACTTATCTGTAAGTATAATATTCGTGCGCATTGCATAAACGGATAACACTTTACATAGCGTGTATGTTATATTATTTATATTCGTATGTTACATATTATTTATTACGTATGAAAGCACAGAAAAGATTCTAAACAGTTGTGGTCCGTGACTATATTAAGTTGTTAACTTCTCATAACAAAGACAGTTGATTTATAGTGTATTATTTAGGATTGTATGTTATTTATATAATATGGTATTCTTTTTATTACTGACCAATTATTTTTTGAATCCAACAATTCATGTCTATGCTGTCCATGCTATCCTGAAAGCAGTGGCGTACATTCCTCAATGACAGCCTCTGTGAATATAGTTTTACAATTCAAGTATGAATTATGTATCTTTTATACTATCTTGTTTCTTGGTCCAAAAGTCTGGCCATTCTTAACTTAGATTTCAAATTCAGAAAATTGTTCTCTCGGTACAAAATCAAAATCAAATGGAATGGTGAATACGACGTCAGGCAGAGTAAGAAAGATATAATAATAAATATATAGTCCTAGTAGGGTTGATTTTTATGTATGGTGAGATGCAATAAATAAATAGTACCCAATGTCGATTTGCTATCTCGATCTAATAGTCAAAATGTACTATGTGATTGGTGACGTTGGTTTCATTTCAAATCTACATCAAAGACACTCTTTTATTTGAAGTTGTATGTGTATCATCCATCTAGTGTAATAAATTAACGTATCTACCAGTTTCTTAGAAATAAACCTAGATAAATATGTTTTCATGATATTTATTAGTCTCCCTTCTTTCCCATAAGAAATTTCTTCATAAGGTTCATTTTTTTAAGGTATACACAGTTGTTCAGCCTTAATGGACTGCACGCCACCGACTGATAAATGTCTCGTCAGACAAATGCAATCATTACAAAATCAAGAACAGAATGTAATTATTTTAATATGACAAAAACAATCGTATGGGTTTTTTTATTCTTTAAATACTAGATTCATTATAATAACAACATTAAACCTACATCCGTCTCATTATGCCGCTAATGGCAAATGACAGTGAATAAAATTGGCAGAACGGCAACCCAATTTGTCTTAATTAGAATAAGAATCGGCTGACAGCGTAATTTTTTGATATCTTGAATGGTTTCATTGCAGACAAAGCTTTAGGATTTCTTCTCGCATTGGCGCTGTAACTCTTGGAGGGGCATGGTTATAAAGCTACTTATCCGCATTTTACCACAACCTGCCAAAAATCCGGTGTTTGACCCACATTCACTCGCCGTCTGATGGATTTTCTTCTGTTCTTCCTCTTGAAATCTTATGATGATTTTTGACATAACCCGACTCAACTATTTGCTTCGTTTGTGACTATTTTTATCAGCCGAAATAGCTCAGTTGGGAGAGCGTTAGACTGAAGATCTAAAGGTCCCTGGTTCGATCCCTGGTTTCGGCATATATTTTTTTGAATATTTTATGTTTTGTGTTTTTAGAAGACTTTGAACGTCTTGTTAAGATACTTTCGTAACTTTTAGAATATCAACCGAACAATTTAACTAACTACTCTACAACGCCATTTTCCCTATTGTCATTCAATGCACACTTTATGCCGTTAGATTGTATGAGAACGTTTTATATTTCATGAGTTAGATGTCAAGTGAAGTATAATTCAACTATTTGGTACCATTTGTGTAAGTTCACTCTAAAATTCCAATTCAACACATTAATTATGAAATAATTGCATCTAATTACGCTGTCTCACAGAATAATTATTTCACACAATTTTGTAGTAGGTAGAGTCATTAACAACTTATTAGAGCCCTGCCATCATCGCCACTAATAAATTCACTAACCAACAGGATGCACAATCTGGGCAACAAGTTTGAGGGTACTATTGACATATTTACGGACTCATTTATACGCGCAATCTATACTGGAACTTACGAGTATTCGATGTAGTTGTATTGATTTCTCTTGTATTTTTTTATTTTAGTTTCTATTTTATGTTATGTTAATATGTGTAACTAACATTGTTTCTTATTTAGTTTAACAGTTTTACATATCTTCAGTCTTTATTATCAAAACTTTTTGTATAATTTTCGATAACTCATTTTTTTTTATTAATAATTTTTCTTGTACATACATTGGTATAATTTTATAATAAATGAAACACTTTTTTTATATAAACAGTTAAAAAGTAAAGAATAAAACATTTAGCAGATTAACCAAAAAATCCCACAGGCATCGCCAGTTCGTGGGTATACTTGTGTTTATTAACAGTTAAAATTTTACTCACATTAGGTACATTTTATTTTTATAATCTATGTTTTACCCAGCTAGGCGTACCCTCTTTGCATAATTTACATTCATACATACCATTATTTTATATCCACGCCTTACAGAGACATCCTCGACTTCTTTTTTGAAACTCCTCCAATCACTCACTCTACATACTAATATCGTATGTAAATACGATCTAAGTATCACTTAGAAATATTGTTCACTACGCTTATAACGGTTTTGCATTCTCTTCCTACTTTCTCATTCGGAATTCAGTCGAACCCTGTTTTATTACGCAAGTATAATTAAACACTTAACATTATATGAGTCTTTCGAAAAAAAATTTTTTTTTAATTTTTTGGCACCTCACAAGATTGCCCAGTCTGTACAGTGCAAAAGCAGGGGAACTATGTCACCACCCGGTTGGCCAGCGTTGTGTTTGTTTTTTTCATAAATTATAAAATTATGAAAAAACAAAAATTAATCAAATAAAATTTAATCGGGATTTGAACCCGTGACCTTCGGCTTGCGATTCGAAAGCCTTACCCCTCGACCACGGAGGCCGTCGAAAGGTCGTAATTTACGATTAGGTACTTAAAAATGCATTTAAAAATTTATGAATTCAAAAACTTTCCAAAAATCTTTTATGTAATACGACTTTTCGACAACTAATTAACTCTCTTTTTTTTAAATACATGTGGGATTAAAGTCCACAGACGGAAAATTCTCAAAAACGAGACGCGTTGTACGTTTACTCTCACTAATAAATAACTCCTCATTCTGACTAAGAGCAAACTTATCATATCCATAAATTTAATAGGCACATCATCAAAATGTCTACAAATATAAACATAATTTTAAAATCACTTGCTTATTTGCTTAATCTCTTTTCATGCTATCGTTAATTTTACCAGCGGATTGATATAAATAATATTACTGTAGTACGTAAAAAATCTTTAATAGATATAGTATGTATAATATTATCTTCGGCGCAAAAAATCACGGCAATGACATTGACTTTCACCAAGTAATTTAAGATCAGACGCTGGGGAAAGTTACTCTGCCGCTCCTAGGTGAAGATTTTTTTTACGTTCAGGCCAAATTATTAGTAGATGACCAACCAAGAGGGTCTTTTTAAGAAAAGGAAGGAGAAGAAGTTCTGAGAAGGTAAAGGGTATGAGGGTTGGGTAGGAATCTAAGGATCATTATGACTGACACATGAATATATCCCTCCCACACTGTCGAGACACCAGTTGGAGCTACCAAACTGGCATCTCCCGATCTGGCACCTCACGCAGCTGGTGGGCAGGTGCATCCTGAACACACTTCACCCGATGAACCCTCCTGCTAAATCATCAGACGTATCGAACCACATGCGGTGACCTATGGCAGAGGTGTTGGTTATCCAATAAATGGTTCCCGGGACTGCGGTATCAAACCCGCCTTCCAAATTGAGTGTGTTATTTATTCCCGGGTTGTCTTTGAGAACAACATCAATCAAGGCGCGAAACTTTATATTGTTATTCAATCAAATTCAGTCCAAAAACTTAAGTGATCGTTTCATAAATAATACATAGCAGTAAACAATAATTAATTGTTGTATTACAGTATTAGATTTCTTACTTTAACATTCTTAACATTTGGGAAAACCGGTAGATACTTCATTTAATAACCCCATTCCTCTTGTTATGCTTTGCTATGCTAGATTGCCCTTTTATTTTACCTATGACAGGAAGTTGCAAATTATGTTTACTTAGTCGTAAAACTCAGTCTACAGCAATACATAATAGTTATTACTAATTCTAATTACACATATTTGAGCCTTGAACCAATTTGAAGACTTCAAGACAGGGAAAAGTAATCTTCTTAAATTATTAATACATAAAAATTTACCCTGCGCAAAACTCAAAAAATTGTGACCGATATCGCTGAAATTATCCAAGTTTGTTCTAATTAGTGCCAGGACTGTGTAGAGATTGGTTTGAATGTAATAAAAATCCGAAAACGCCCGAGGAATACTTACGAAATATCTATCTCTGCATCGAAATGAGTACCGAGTCGAATTAAAGTCGATGTAATGTAGTTTTTGCAACAGTAACAGTTTGGTATACAGAAGTGAATGGTGGAAAAGTCTGAGACGCCCGAGAAAGACACCAGCAAAACATTACGGAGTCCACTAGTTTAAGATATAACTTCAAAGTACTGTACTTTTTTCAATGTTTCTGGCTCTCACCCTTCAAGGGTGTTCCAGGCCAACATTTCAAATTATGAAGAGAGAGGGAAGACGAATGTTTATATAACCGTATGTTAAAGGCTTTATCTTACGTCCAGTCTTATTAAAACAAATAAAAGATAACGTGTTGATTGTGATTTTGGATATAATCTGTATGAAAATAATCACATTACAAGGACAATTCACATTTACATGTGTGAAATATCTAAAACAAACACTTCGCAAATAACATGTAATTTCTGCGTCCTTATTCCACAAGACCGATTGCAACATGTGTTCTGCAAGAAAGTCTCGGGACAAGCCGCCATCTTCCGTTGCTTATCGAATCGTAAATATGTATTTAGCATTTCTAACAAAGCCAACATTTCTCGTGGGCAACAATACCTAATACATGTACATGTACACACTAGGAAACCAATTCTCAACGCATCGTACACTGAATAAATCAGTTCTGTAAAGAATTGCTTGCAATAGTTAAAAGTGTTAGTAACTTCTTTGTGTTTAGCGAAACGATCATTAAGCGAATTGTTCAAAAGTCAAAGAGTCAATTCAACAATCGAGAAATAGCTATATTTTCATTTCCTTTTTAGAGTTCTCTGTTCATATGGTTTAAAGTTAGGTATATCGGGTTAAACGATGTTTTGAGGCGGGTTAAGGAAGGGTTTGTAGGGTTAGGTATTCGTAAAAATGCTTGCATGTAAATAGCGGCCTTAAATAAATGGAGGTGGAACGACGAATAACGGTAGGTTAACCTCGTGTCACGTTGTTGTACACTTTTACAAATTAAAGACTTGTAAAAAATACTCTTTCTAGTGCGATATATTTCAACTGTAAATAGGTTTTTAGCTTATATCTGCTGAGATTCTTACAGCAGTTAGTAGGCTCCATTGTAATACCTGTAAACATAAATAATATGAAGGAAAGGTAGAGAATTTCAAAAATCTCCTTACCAAATACCTGTATTGATTGTAGGTTCACAATTGTATTGAAATAAATTACATCCTGGCCTTCTTGTTCACCATTTCATTCCCTTTCCCACTCTATTCAACACAGGGATTTTTGGGATCAATTTGTTTAATCTAGTGAGTGATTTATTTTTTGATGTTATCTATTTATGTGAATACCACATAACAGTTCCAACTGTCTGGACCAGAGTCCGAAAAATCCAGTTAAAAGTTTACCCTTTTGGCTTTAAAGCTTCGTAAATCGAAGTGGAATAGTAAAATGTACACTTGGTAATTTTAAACCAACATTTTTTCCGATTCTCGAAAAATGACTCGAGCAAAATTCGCCGTGTGTATTTAGTTTCGGATATCGTGTAACGTAACAATCGGAAGACCGAGAAGCCAGTTCCGTTATTCAGATATAGTATGCAATGGTATGTGTGCCTCTCTTTTCTGTGCGCTTCTTGCAAAAAATACTCTCTTCACTGTGACCTCAAAAAGCAGAAGAATGAATAACGAATGCTTCGAGGTATTGACGGCCACTGGTCAGTTGGTCAAGTGTTTTGAAGCCCTTGTTTTATAATAAGTAGGTTGAGAGGCTTGGAAGTAATAAATAAAATTGAACTGTAAATTGATGTTTATTTTTGTTGTTATGTAGGCAATATGCAATCATAAAGAGTCCAGTACCTGCATACTGTACAGTTATTATAAATAGCACTCGTTACTAGCTGACCTCAAGTCCTTGAGGCGAAACAATGCAAATTAATTCAAAATCTTACAAATTCATGTGTATTTGGTTTGAAAATTTGATCGCTTGGAAATATTGTAGACGCTTTAATTAAATACTGCAATTAGATCTTGGTCTTAGAAATAATCAAGAATTATACCTATAAAATATACTTTGATGTTCAAAATTTCCTACTTAAGAATCTATCATCGAATGTAATTTTATTGTATAATGTGAAAAATTAAGCTCTTTGTAAAATGATTGGATTTTTTTTTTAATTTGTCTAAATTTCGTAAAATGAAATGAACCGTGCATTTTGGCGATGTTTTTTTATGAATTAACACGGCCGGCACATATTGATTTTGTAACTAAGAATTTAAACCTTATACCATCTACTGAAGGACCTTATTTAATAATTATTACTTCATTTAGTTCTGTATATAAATTTAATTTTCTACATAAATTTAATTTTCTGTATAAATTTAATTTACGATATAAATTTAATTTTCTGTATAAATTTAATTTTCTATATAAATTTAATTTTCTATACAAATTTGATTTTCTATATAAATTTCATTTCAACAACAACTTATTTAGCGTTAACCACATTCATTTAATAAAAATAATAATTGGATTTTTGTAAAGCGTCGTTTTAGTGAAAAATCACCGCAAAGGCGCTGTACAATTTATTACGAGTTTTAGGCTCTAACTAATTTAATGTACTTAGATTTTTTAAATTCCGCCGTTTGATGAAATCATTTTTAAAGTACGCATAATTAGGTATATCGAATATCTATAGAGGAGGTAGATATTAAAATATTCTTAGTAATATTATTAATTAGAAAAATTAATCGTGTGTGTTTTTAAATTTTGCCTTTTTGAGCCCGGAGTGTGTATACGTATGGGGCAATTTACATTCATGCATCATCTCATACATAATCTTCGAGCGTTTAGGGGTTTTGGACTTTCTAGCTGTGTTACTTGTAAATATGTGTTAATCTAATTATACGCACTAGGAAGAGACTTCTGTAGATGTAATGAAGGACGCTGCTGCTGAAGAGCGTGACTCAGGAAGGACGTTTAAATTGAAATGGTATTTTTTTTATATATTTAATTTAACCATAGAATCAAGCCCTATTATATCTTGTATTTTTACTTCTATTAACTTTCTATTATAGTGTATAATTACCGACCAATATAACCTAAATTCTAAAAAATTTACTAACAAAATCGCAAGGCTTTCAGCTTTTTAAAATTAGTATTGTTCAAATGATCAAATGATGATTGCTGAGTCTTTTTTACGGGTATTTCAATGGAGCCTGCTCTAGGGAACTAGTACAATTGATCACCTGAAAGATTATTAATGTATATATGAGACCCATTGATGTAGTTGTGTTTAGTCTATGATGAGACCACATTGTAATAATTTCTTCTTTTAATCATTTAATGAAGATAATTTTAATCAATTCTGGGTCCTGGTTTCGATCCCTAATTGCAATAGTTACCTTTTTTTCCATATCTTATTCTTTTCATGTATCGTTTAGGTTGATTAATATAATCTTTTTCTTCAATTTATTTATTAAATTTGTGTGAATAACTTTCTAAACATATTCCAAAAACATAAATTTATTGAAGAAGAAGATAATACTAATAAATCTAAACGAAACTTGAAACAGAACAAGACACAGAAAAATAAATAAAAGGTAACGGTCTCAACTAGTGGGACCTAATTAATTTTCGTATCGACTAGATAAATTAATAAGTAAGAGGAGATAATAAAATTTAATGTAGTGATTTATTTTAGGGGTTTTATGCCGTGTTGCGCTACCTCCTGCCTAGGCAACACGTGATTGCCACTCGTATCAGGAATACCAACAAAAAAAAATGTTATCAACAGAAACCATTCCAGCTGTCATCCCATACAACGAAAGCGAATTTTCATTTTACGTTATTAAAAATTAAAATGCTAAAATTAAAAATTTCACAATTGCAGTCAGATTCCTTTTATAGTAATTAAGGTAAATCAGAAGGTTTTATTTAAAAATATTTCGTATTATCCGTGTCCAGCGATTCCGAATAATTACCAAAGATACAAAAGCATAGGCTTAAAAATAAAAAGAGTGAAATCATGTTTTCAAAGAATTGTATTGTTATGAATCTATTGCTTTTAATTATGACATTCTGTATTTAGAGGCTCGACATGATCTTACCTTTGCTAGTTCATCTGTACTTTTATAAGCAATTTTCGATATAAATTAAACTAACCTAAGTGTTTAATTTGATCATAACCTACAAACTCATATACTGTAAGAAATTCCCTCATTTTGGAATCAAAATAAATTAACATATTTAGCTTGCCTTGCAACCGACTTCAAACCTCCAGAGACCAGGGCAAGGGACCGTCCACATTTGATTTACCAATATAAGAAGAAAATGTGCTTACGTATATAAAAATAACTGAAAAGAATAGATGTTTAGGTGCGCATCTGACTGAAGTGATTCCTGAGGTTATTTGGAGTAAAAAACGTAGATGAAATTTTGGTCTGCGGTGACTTTTTCTTGTCAACTAAAAACAGTAGGTACTAGACAGTTAGGTTCAGGGTGTGGGGTTGAGTGACGTGAAAGACATATTTGTTCGTTTTTGAAAAAAAAAACAACATAAAAAATATCACGAAAATTTCATTAACATTTTTTACTCCGAATAATGTCAGAAACCCTGGTTAAAGTTAAGTTAAATCCGTCTCATATCTCAGTACTGTTGCGGAGATATGAGAGGGTTTTAACTGACTTTAACCAGGGTTGCCAAATAATGTCAGGAACATTGGTTAAAGTCAGGAACCCTGGTTAAATTCAGTTAAAACCCTCTCACATCTCAGTACCATTGCGGTTGGAGAAACCAAACCAAATACCTCTCTAAAGGTCACAGTTAAATTAAATTACCCATTGATTTTATCACTTTTAACAAAAACTGTGGGCATGACTCAATTCAAATTAAGTTAAATATTTAATTATTAAAGACAATATTAGCAACGCTCAAACGAAAATTTGAAACGGAAAAATCAGAAAAGGATATGATAGCATCTAGGACTTGAACCCAGAACACTTAGCTTTTTTCAAATTTTCTGCTAATATTGTCTTCAATTATTAAATTTTACAATTTGAGGTTTTACTCATTAATTTATTCCAAAAATAAATCAAATTAAATAGTTAGGTATCTAATCTTTAAACAAGTGTTCTATTTGTGGTTTATCTGAAAGTATGACTGAAAAGCGTCAGACCATAGAATCATAAATAATTGACCGCGACACCAATAAAAAGTAATATTTAATTGAGGCCGTTGCGCAAACATCACGATTCTCCGAATTTATTGTCGTCAAAGGTAGCCTCCATCCCTCGTAATTGATTATTCTCTAAATAATAATATAATAATAAGACATTTCATCATTGAAGACAATATTACAGATTTTTAAACGAAAATTTGAAACAGAAATATCAGAAAAGATACGGTCGCATCTAGGACTTTAAAACTGGACCCTCGCCTTAACGGGGAGCCGCTCTACCATATATATGATAGCAAGATTCAACTCGAACTAAATGCAATCTAGACAGTGTCTTGGATAAATATATACAAAAAAAAATTATTTTACTGAGCGACATCTATTGACTTTTCTATAAGTCTAGGATGAATATTTACTTTTGGAAAAACTTAGTGAAGTAAAACCTCAAATTGTAATATTTAATTATTACAGACAGGTAGAATCACAACTTAAATTAGTATTTTAATATATACATTTTACAACAATGTGTCCTCTTATGTTGTCATCAATTTCGATTTCATCAAAGTCTCTCGAGGCTCGATTCTTATCCGCTGTTCCTTTTTGCTCGCTTTTGTTCGCTTTTTCTTTTCTTCACCTTATTTTGATATATTCATAGATGTTTCATTATAAATAATACAAGGTAATGAATAAGGTCAAGAAATTATCCCTTATGTAGTGTGATGAACATATGTCTAAAGGTATGAAAGAGACATCCGTGTATGAATGAGACAGCGTGATTATGCCGATCGTATAAAGGGGTTTGTCTGCTATTTACATTCTGGATAGTAAATTTTATCGCAGCGCGACAATAAACAGTACAAATATTCTACCAATAAGATCGTTATTATGTTCTACCCGCCAATAATTATTTACCTGATGATTAGTACTTCTACAAACGAACAATTTGTACTTATTTTTAAAGTGTTAAGAACTTATGACCAATTTTCGGTGTTTTCGCTCCGGGTTTTTTTTTATTTATTAATATTTTCTGTAAAATCTCGTCATTGTTTACGTTCAGTAAATATTGATTTTCGCACAATCTCAGTGTCAACAGCGCAGCTGAACGTATTTTCACTCAGTGGTTTCCTCAAAATCCCTCTATTTGCATGGTTTTAACATCTGCAAGCCTCGGCTGTCAAAGCGCACGTAGTTAAACGGATCTAAATCATGTAACTATATTTACGATTTTTTTTAAATAGTGAATCTTTGGCAGATGATAAAATTATTGCACTTAATTTTGCGTTCGCTCAGTTTATATCGACAAAACTGGAACTCAAAATAATATCAAATAAAGACAGCAAGGACTTTGATCTGTCTTGTCTAAGCATGCCAATGTAAACAATTTTATGCAGTCATTATTTTTGAACTTGTATAAAATTAGAGTTAAACGGATCATCTTGGATTAAAAAAAAAACGAAGAAATAATGTTTCAGCACTCTACGATAGTGATTCCCAAAGTGTGCGATATCTCAACCCTACCACAGAAGGTATTGGAGAAGCTGATGTTGGGACAACAAAGGCCAATGAAGGGCAGTAGGGTGAAGGCAACATACTTATCAAAGTTTGAACACTTCTAAATGATTTTTAAGACATTCTTGTTTATTTTTTCGCACTCATTTAAGAAAAAAAATTCTCGTAACTTAATCGTTGCGCATTCACACCCCTCAACTACTTAATACAAATATAAGTATAAATAGACTATGCAATAATTACAAAAGCGTTTTATCCAAGGTTGATATTTTCATTTGCAAACTTACCAAATACAAGAGGTCCATAAAAGAATATTTCTCTGATGGTTTGTGAATAATGTTGTCTCGATTTCCCGAATATTAATAAATAAATAATAAATAACACATAGGTACACGTACACATTCACAAACACACACATAACATTACAATTTAAATCGTATCAACTCTACCGATCCCTTGGTTATATTTAAAAAGTTAGTTTAGATGTTTGTATTGACAGACGATTGTCTTAATAGAAACATCTTTTTTAATCCTTTTTCCTTTCTTAAATAATAAGAGTTTATATAAGTCACATTTGCTAAAAACTGAATGTCACCCTAGTTGTCTTTATTATCTACTTTGTTTCTTCTTGGGAATAATGATTAATAAGTAGTTATGGTTCAAATATTGTTATAATATGCTGTCAAATTACCTATCTGGTAACTTATCTAATACATATTTTTGTTTCTTTATGAAATATTTTGTGTTTGTCTGTAGTATTACTTTATATTTGTGATTACTCTATGTTTTCTTCACTCAAGTGTAAATTGTTAATCTCGAAACAGGCTTAGCCCTAGTGAGGTTGATTTTTATGAGAAAAAATATGCTTTATGTATAGTGAGTTGCAATAAATAAATTAATTAAATTAGTAATCACTTTGGGAGGCGGTTATGTGTACCGCCGCCCGGGGAACCATTTATTGGATAACCAACACCCTTGCCATAGGCCACCCCAAGTGGTTCTCTACATTTGGTGCCCGGGATTATGGGAAGAGGTTTGTCTAGGTCTTGCGGATGCGTTTGCCTACCTCCTGCGTAGCGGATCGGATCGCGAGAGACTGATTGAGGGAGACCTTTTGATCTATCCAGCCGGGCTCTCTTTCGACGCTTCGCCTTGCACCGCAGTGGGAGGCATGGATTCATATGTCTGGCACCCCTAGTCACATTGACCCTCAGATTCTTACCCACGACTTTTACCTTTTTTCTTCCCAGAACTTTCTCTCCTGTCTTTCCCTAAAAAATATGACATAGGCCCTGAGGGAATTTTTTTTCTCAGGGCCTCCCGTGTGGGGCTACTGTAAAAAAATCAAACATACTAATTGAAGATCGAGGAAATTTCTGCAGTTTAGTTATATTTTTTTATTTATCTTTGTTAAAGGTATTGAAGGTGTTGAAGGTCTTGAAGGTGTTGAAGGTATTAAAGGTATTGAAGGTGTTGAAGGTGTTGAAGGTATTGAAGGTGTTGAAGGTCTTGAAGGTGTTGAAGGTATTAAAGGTGTTGAAGGTGTTGAAGGTGTTGAAGATATTGAAGGTGTTGAAGGTCTTGAAGGTGTTGAAGGTATTAAAGGTGTTGAAGGTGTTGAAGGTGTTGAAGGTGTTGAAGGTATTAAAGGTGTTGAAGGTGTTGAAGGTGTTGAAGGTCTTGAAGGTGTTGAAGGTCTTGAAGGTGTTGAAGGTCTTGAAGGTGTTGAAGGTATTAAAGGTGTTGAAGGTGTTGAAGGTGTTGAAGGTATTGAAGGTGTTGAAGGTCTTGAAGGTGTTGAAGGTATTAAAGGTGTTGAAGGTGTTGAAGGTATTGAAGGTGTTGAAGGTCTTGAAGGTTTTGAAGGTATTAAAGGTGTTGAAGGTGTTGAAGGTGTTGAAGGTATTGAAGGTGTTGAAGGTCTTGAAGGTGTTGAAGGTATTAAAGGTGTTGAAGGTATTAAAGGTGTTGAAGGTGTTGAAGGTGTTGAAGGTATTGAAGGTGTTGAAGGTCTTGAAGGTGTTGAAGGTATTAAAGGTGTTGAAGGTGTTGAAGGTGTTGAAGGTATTGAAGGTGTTGAAGGTCTTGAAGGTGTTGAAGTTTTAAAGGTGTTGAAGGTGTTGAAGGTATTAAAGGTGTTGAAGGTCTTGAAGGTTTTGAACGTATTAAAGGTGTTGAAGGTGTTGAAGGTCTTGAAGGTGTTGAAGGTATTAAAGGTGTTGAAGGTGTTGAAGGTTTTGAAGGTGTTGAATGTGCTGAAGATGTTGTTGAAGGTGTTGAAGGTGTTACAGGTGTCTTCGAAAGGGTAAATTCAGACTTTCAAAAAACAACATATTTACCTGCTGTACGTGTATTAGAAAATGATAAATTTTCTCAAAGTGAAACATCTTCCATAGATCTATCTAAAAGTGAAATAACCAGTTAGTTACTTTTTTTATATGCATACCGCACAAGATTCCCAACTGCTCTGGAGCCAGTGAGACTATAACATCCACAATTGGGTTGACGGTAGGTACTGTTTTTGTATCTTTGTATCTACGGTAGGTTTTGTTTATGTATCTTTAAATCAACGGTAGGTAATTTTTTAAAATATTGAATTATTTATTACATAAATTGTTTTTAGATGTAGGTAGGTACTTTCAAAGATTAAACTACAATAATAAATTGGAGTTTACTCATTAATCATAATGTCTAACAATTAACAAAGATTATTATAAAATGTTATGTAACCGCGAGTGATTATTCACTTAAAACTGTCTCACGAAAAAAAAGTTACTGTATATATTTCTCTTTGTTAAAATGCTCCTTTATATATGTTGTCTGTGGTAATGTGTGTGATGTGAAATATTCATGTGTATTCCAGCGTTAACTTATTCGTGTTCAATGAACTGTTCATGTTTAACATTGGAACTGATTGTAGAACCAAGTGGTAAAGTAGGTTACAAAATTATTTAATGTTCATAGTAGTATGTATTTATTTTATTTCAATATTTGACAGATTTTAATCTGAATCACTCATGATTTTTAAGAGGAAAATATTTTTAGTGACCTTAAACGGAAATAATCTTCCTTGTTCTACCGGTATTACAATGGAAGATGATCCGAGGAACTAGCGTCATTGATCCCTTCGACAACGGTGCATCGTTGGAAAACACGCCAAACATTTGACAATTGTCACATGAGAACGAGTCGGTTCTACGACTCGTTCGTGAGTTCAACGATTCGGCTGTGGAACGATTTGCCGGCCTCTGTGTTTTCTCCCTCCTACAACATGGGTCAGCATCCCCAAAGATGACATAGGTCCTGAGGTAAATTATTTTCTTCGGGGCAGATTGTGTGGGGTAAATTAGAAATATTGTTTTTTTTAACATTGTCAATTCATTATTTAGTTAAAAGAAGCGTGTTTCTGAAAACAAATTTAATATTTCTGAAAGGAGGGAGGTGAGTCAATAAGTTTGAGAAACTCTCCATAACATAGATTACGAAAAAATAATATTATTTAATCACTCTACGAGCAGAGCTATGTGTGTCATAACGAGACGACAGTCGCTAAGTTTGAAGGTCCTGAAGATTACGTCACTTTGACAGATGTCACCTAAGCAAAGATGTCACATGTAAAAATTGCCAGCATTTGTTTGTGAAAATTTTACTTTTTTTTTCATGGCGAGATTCTTTGAATTAAATAGTAATATTATACACTAATTAATTAAGAAAAAATATTTATTTTATATAGCATTTTTTAAAAATTCAAGTTTTTTAAGCTGCAAGAAAACGAATTCGATAACTCTATGTCAAAAATATTTGAAATCATTCACTATATTTGGTTGTATTTGTAAATATTACAGCAATGGTGAAGAATTTGTTGACCTAATAAGTTTTTCAGGTTCTTGTTTAGCAAAATAATCATTTTGACTGATAATTCATAATATTTTATCTATAGTTATTGTGAAATAATCTGAAAATATGTCAAACCAATCTTTCGACAACATCCGATCACCTGTTCTGAGAATGTGAAGGAGGTTAGGTTCTAATCAATCTCACTGCAATATAGATAAAGGAATCAAGTGATGTACAAAACTATAAATGGACATTCTTGCTTTTATGATATTTTTAATTCTTACCTTCCTTTGCCTTTCCTTATCATTATTTTTTCCCTTTCTTTCTGCATCATCTGTAACCTCTTATTCTCTTCTTTCAGTTCCTTTCCCTTTTATCCTTGTCTCTCTTTCTTTATCTCCTTTCTCTTTTTGGATTCTTTCCCCCATTTTCTTCTTTCCTATTTATTTTTTCACCCATCCTAATTTTAGATACATTGATAGTCGATAGATATCTTTTTTTTAGTTAATTCGGGGGTTATCTGTGTGATCTTTATTAATTCAAATACATACAATCTTTCTGGTTTTTTGTCCTTCAGATTAAACCATAGTTAGCTACTCATTTCGAATTCGCCAATTCTGCCCATTATGAAATAAAATTTGTATTTTTCACTGCAATCCCAAATACATAATTTTACATTATGACTAATCCAACTTGTTCCATTGTTCTAAGACTCCAAGAAATGGGACAAATGAAGAAAAATGGTAAAAGTAACATTAGAGAGTACCTGGCTAATCAGATCGGGTCACTAAACATCAGCTTTATTATAGCAATTATTTTTTTAGTAATTATGCAGTGTTGCGTTTTCCTTATTTAGCCAACGTATTGGACAGCGGTACAGTGTCCATTATAAATTCTGCACTGATGATGGAAAATGTAATGCTGCCTGAAACATTGGCTAAAAAAAACAAGCACAACATAGCATAATAACCCAAAATTAATCACGAAAAGTCTTGTACCCTTGTTTTTCAATTTCACCATTTTTCGGCTTTAGGAAAAAGGAATCATTTTAATAAATAAATTATATGTGCAATTAGAAAAACATCGATTATGTTAAACCATTCATCCCCATTATGCGAAAATATAATCAAAAATCCATCCTTTTTTTTGTAATGTCCTATTTCCAGCGAGTTTTCCGTGTTTATCTCAAGGTTTCCTCAAAATTAGTAAAATAATAGTATTGAAGACAATATTAACCACTCTCAAATGAAAAATATGAAACAGAAAAGACAGAAATAGATTTGGACGGTTGAGACTGTTGAGAGTAGTCAATATTGTCCTCAATGGTTAAATAATATTACAATTTGAGGTTTTTCTCATTAAATTATTCCACTATGGTATTGAAAATAATATTAGTTAATACCAAGACAATATCTTGTTGATGTTTGTCTTTTGGGCAAATAAACATCCTTGGAGATAATCATTGTGGACATTTCATAGTTGACCGTTATTTCACAAGCAAACATCAACTTACATGGCGTAAGATTATCCTCATATATCGGCTCATTTCACTAATGAAATATGACGGTGGACAATGGATCAATGTGATAATATATACCTAAGAGTCGTTGCTTGGTAGGTGTTAGAGAGGTTTTTTACACATTTATCTTACCAGAAAAGTAGGATCTATAATCTAACATTGCCTCTGGATTGTTTAATAACATATTAACTGCAAACAAGAGGCTTTCTTTTGAGGTCATATTTTAGGAGGTTGTGTATAGGTTAAAAAATTCTAAAAAACCATCTCTTTACAGAATGTTCTAAGCATTAGAATCAGTTATGTACAACCGTTTTATCCGGAGTGCCAATTTATCAGTTTTAACCATTTTTGCGGACAGCACAAGGGTACATACAGTTTTACATAATTAATTTTGCAGTCTATGGTGTCACCAGCATGGCCTTTTTGTGTGAATACCGTACAAACTGTCCGGAGCTTTTTTTAATATTATAAATTTTAAAATAACTATGTAAATACCTCCATAAAATATGAACTGGAAATCTGAATAATTATAAGCAATAATTAGTCGCCTGAAATATCCGTACAAATTGAAAATATCTCCACAGTAAAAAAATGCCTCACCTTAAGATGTACGGTCAGGAGCTCTGGACCACTGAGCTACGTCGCCTTATTCCCAACACGCCAAATAATTCAATATGTACTAGTACTTCAATCAAAAATTACTACTTGTTATGTTTTTTTCACCTATAAATAACCAAATTTATTTTGTAGGAAAGGCTTTGTTAGTGCTGAATTTCCCACTAGATGGCGTCGATACATATTATATCTATATTTTTTGATGTAATTTTTTGACTTGTCAAATATTATTATTTTTTTAATGATAAACTAATGTTTACAAGACAAGGTTTTTTATGCATAGCACAAAAGAATAACAAATTATTATATGCAATAATGAGTCGTCTGAAATATCCATACAAATTGAAAATATCTCCCGCATAATATAATAATTAACATAACTTTATCATTAATAAATAATACTGAACAATTGTGATTAAATAAGAAATATCAAAACTATCTTCCTTATATCAAAAAGGTGGCTCGCTGGCCGCCGGTTGTGCATCATTTAAAACATATGAACATATATACTTTCAATTTTTATTGAAATTACTTTATTATTGATAATTTTTTAAGGTTATACCGATTAATATAATTTAACATTGAAGAAGAACATAATTCTAATAAATCTAAACGAAACATGAGACATGAGACAGAACAAGACAGAGAAAAATAATAAGGGTCAACTGGGAATCTAACCCAGGATCACTGTCTTACCGTGACAACGCCTCTAACAACTCGGCCATTAGAACCTAATTATTTTACATAATTTTTGTCGATTTTATATTTGAAATTCCTGGATTAGCAATATTATCTTCAATTATTTTTTCCCATATTTTGGCTGCTATCTTTTTGAATCATTACAAAGTTCCAAAGTTTTTTTTGTTACTTAGATAGTGTCTCGGATAAACATATCCCATTTTTATTTCTATGAGACAACTTTTGGCTTATTTGAAAAGTCTAAATGAATATTCAATTTTATTGGAATACATTTTTTAACTTTTATAATACACTTATAAAACTCGTAAATCTTTCTATAAATCATTACATATTTTATACTTTTTCAAGAGCTCCTTTTATCGCGGTATCAATTTATCTGCATTCTGTAAACTGTTCATGTTAATTTTTATAATTATGTTAACAAACTTACTTTTACTACGTTATTATATTGCTATAATGCACTTATCAAACTCCATTGTACAAATTTCTTTAAATCATTGTATATTTTATACTTCTTCATGTGCACCTTTTATCGCTATATCAACTTATCTATGTTCTGTAAAACATCTAATCTGGCGTAACAAAGGTTTTCTAAATACAAGGATGCTTCAAAACAAATGTTTTTTTTTTATATATATCAACTTAGTTATTCCACATTGCTCTGTAACTACTTTCATAGGAATTTAAGTACTTATTTTGTCCTCGTGTTATAATAGATATACAATTATTGAACTCAATTATACAACATAACTCTCTATGATAACTTATATTGTACTTTCTTATATTGTTCATATTCATATTTATTGTTTATTATGTTTATATACTTTAAGGTGACCGGATAAATCGTCACAATGATAATTCATCACATCTTTAAAAAGTCATGGAAAGTTATGAAACAAAAACTTTATTAACTGGGTTAAGTAAGTTAGGTTAGGTTAAAAAAAATAATTTTCATCGTTTCTAATTGTGTGAATTGTCACTGTGTTGAGTTATCATGGAACCATACTTTACACTTATTATTGTGCTCCTGAACAACTTACCTATATCAATGTATACATGTAAAAGCCTTCAAGGATTGAATAAATAAATAAATAAATAGAATGATTAAAAAACTATAAAAATGTATTCTGCTACTCTTTTTTTAAAGAAAAACATTCCCCTTTTACGATTAACCTGAAAATATTTGAAAATTTCCTACTACCACCAGAATAAGCGGAAAATGTTGCTTGTGTTGTGATGGAGGAGCCAGCCGTGGAATTGAACACACTACGCCTGGGTGGGATTAAATACAACCAATGGGTGGGACCCAAACGCCATGTCAACTAGGCACCCGACCAATCAATATCCTTCTTTTTAAAATCTCATTCTTTCGTGTCTTCAGGCCCGGACGAGTCCCAGGGGCACTAGGCAAAAAAAAAGCTTCAACATCCCGAAATACTTTAAAAGACCCGAATCTTCAATTTGTACCATGTTGACACCTAGCCGGGGGCCCCTCCTAAGTGGTACCCTAGAAGATTGGTTAAAATATTTTTATCCAAGTTCTGCGTCCGTAATTTGTAACATTTTGGCAGCCAAGTCGGGGCCACCTCCAAGTGGGGACTTTATGATTGAAATATTTATCAGATAACAGTCCCTGGCCGGGGGGGGGGGCAGAAGTTGGGACCCTAGGTTTGGACCTCTTGGTCCTCTCGCGGAAGTCCGGCGAAACCGAACATTATTTTTAAATGTTTTTTTATACGAAAAAATAAAATAGTTAGCGTACTTCCTTAGTAATAAATCATACATTCAAGGCGGTTTTGTCTCTGTATGAAAACCACAGCATCTCCGCTTATCATATTATAATATTCTGACAAATTAAAAAAAAAATGTGTTTACATTATCTGACAATTTATTTCTGTCATAAAAAATTGAGGATATTATTAATTTATCTGTATTTTAGGCTACGTCGTGTATCGAACCCAAGGCCGCCGGCTGAGACCATAACTACTGTTACAACATCCTTATGCAACTGTAGTCGTCATGCTGCATCTTTATTTAGTTACTGGGACAGACTCGTGAAAAATCATGGGATATTATCCTGTGGGGTCCGGCGAGTTTTCCTACCCATTTTATTTGAAAAGTGGCGTAAGGCAAGGAGGAAGCATGTCTCCGGCACTGTTTAATAAAATATACTGATGAACTAATTCAAAGACTTAATAACAGTAAGATAGGTTGCCATGTTCAAGGAGTATGTGTAAACAATATTAACTACGCAGATGATATGGTTCTTCTAGCACCGTCACTTAGCGCACTGATGAAACTTGTGATGAAAGGCTTAAATCACAGTGAAAAACAGATAAACCATAGCTGCTAAAAATATACAAATTATTAATGAAAACCGTCATTCTAGCGACATCTGTTGAGGTTAAAATTGATTCAGTTTGGTTTTCAGTAGGCACCTGTAATAGTTGGAATTATGTTGAGATTCTATAGTATAAACACAGAGGTCATTAAAATCGTCTAGGAACGACTAGGAACCCCCTTTTGAGGCTTCAAAATAAACATTGAATTTTGTCAACCAATAGATCTGAACAAAGAGCTATAAAATTTTGAGTAACCAATCAGTGAACGAAGAGGCGTACATCAAATGCAGACAAAGGAATGAACTGTGGATCAGGCAATAAAAAAGATAATTAACGACATTTCGATTCTCACAGAAATTGGAGGTGAACGCACTTTAGGGTCAACATCGACTTTCAAGGTGACAAACTCCTGGGAATGTTTACAATAACTGAGACATTTATGGGGTATCGAACCGTTGAAATCGGGTGCTTGGAAGTTTTACAGGTTGTAAAGCGCACACACAAAAATGCAAGGAAAAAAATTATAAACGTGATAGTATAAAAAAAGGACGGGAAAAGCAAAGGAAAGTTACTGGCGGAATTTCAACTGTAGTGCAATTATTTATGATAGAAGGAGGGTGTCATGTTCGATAAAAATCGTACTAAAGAGAGGAGTGAGTGTTGGAAACAATGGAAATTAATCGTTATCAATTTAAGATGAAACGGACATATTGGTAAATCAATCTTGAATGAAAATCTCGCAAAAAAAAATAGACATTTTAGAAAAGTGCGGCGACCGAATGGAAGGATAATACAGAGATTTTAGCTGCTACGAAGGTCCTAGGGACGTGAAAATCGAGTATCAGAAGAAGACGGTAAAACTGAACATATAGCGATAGATTAGATTCAGGAAAAGTAGACATTTTACATACTTATTAGGTTAGATATATATTAGAGTTACCCAATATTACGGAGGGATCGAAACAAGATAAAAGGTTGGCGGTCTCATGTATATTTTGAAGGATAAACAATCGAAATCCGAACATGATTTTTATTTACGTTAAGGTAATAAACGATTAGAAAAGCGATTAACTTTAACGTTGGGCTTATGAAGTATTTAGATTAGGCAAAAGAGATTAAAACTAATGGCTCTAAAATTAAACTAAATTTACGGCCGTAGTACATAAAATCTGAGACGTAAACATATGTCCAGACGTATAATTTATGTGAAATCTTGTAAGTGAGGGATGGAGAATGGGCGGAGATTGGGTAAAACAATAAAAATGACAGATATCCCAGAGTCTAATTAGGTATATCTCCCGTAGAAGTGTGGAAAACTATATATTAATTAATAATAAATGAAGTATGAAATTTCCTGGAGACCACACACATCGGGAAAAGTGAAGAAAAGATAAAAGGAAGGGTGAAGAACGGAGATAGGAAATGATCCATGTGGAGAAAAGCGATACAATTCGAATTTATCCGTGAAATTAATAAATACGACTTGGAAAATGAGTAATTATAAGAGTTATGAGAAATGACATAAGAATCAAGAAGAAACTGTGCAGGAAAACGTCGCGAATAATATAAAATTCAAAGTAAAAGGGAAAATTCGAATCTGCAACTTAAAGAAGAGAAAGTGCGGGTGGAAATGAAAAAGCTCATATAAGTGACAATAAAATTAAGTAGATTTTAGACAAATCGAAATTCAAAAATGCATAGTAAAGATTTCGCCATGGATTTAATCATGTTTCGCATGAGATGCATAAAATTGAGATCTATATATATGTTACTTAGGACGGACCTATCGCGAATTGAGAAAAAAAAGGAACGCAAAATCATGAGATTTTAACTACATTTTGTATGAACAGAGGACAAAGGGAGCTTGGGCGATTAACGCAGACTTACCCGATTCGGACCCTATCAAGTTAGCGACGTGAGATAAAAATTAACCGCCACCCAAAGCCGGACAACAAAAGATCTTATGTAGGAACGATCGAAATTAGGGGAAGGGGTGTTCGGATTTACGAGTTGATAGGAGATAGAATTAAGCATCAAGAGAATTTCAGATACGTCTTTTGGGACCTGAGAGGGGTATAAAAGATGGAACACATCAGTCAGGAGCCAGTCGCGCCGAGGATTCGAAAAGTTGTTACGTGGCGGTACTACGTCTTTGGTAGGATTAACAGTGAAAAATCTTTAAGTGTTAAATTTTAAATAAGCCCCAGGACTTAGGAAAATTTTGTGAAAAGCACAAGTGCTAGAGTCAGTGAAATTTAATTTGGTTAAACAGTGAAAATAAATATAATTTAAACTCAGTGCTTAAAAGTGTTAAGTGAAGTGCAGAAAGTGATTACGGAATTAAGAATTTAACTAAAATTTAAAAATAATTATTTCATTCAAAGTGAAACCATTCAAATTAAATTTAAGAGTTTGTTATCGTTAAATTAAAGTGGATGTGCTCGTGAATTGATATTTAAAAATAGATTATAATTTTGTTTAAAATTATTAATAGTAAATACTTCATCTTAGGTTAAAAGAAACACAAAAACAAAAAAAAAGGATTCGATAATAATAAACGTTTAAACCTTTGTTCTAAAATTAACAGTTAGAAAAAAAATTAATTTATTAAGAGTCGAGTTTAATTAAAAGTTTGCACAATTCGGAATAAATTTTCTTATCAATTTATATAAAAAGAAATTTAGAATTAATAAATTGTTCAATTAAAATCCATCGTGCGTATAGCGACAGTGTTAAAAGTGTTTGTCGTTTTAACCGGAATTTTAATCATCAGTCTATCATTTCGAAAAGGAATTTGAAACAGCTATCATTCAAAAGCCTAAACTAGAAAAGTGTTATTAAATCAACGGGTTTTCTGAATTAGGATTTCGTTCGGAAGAAAAATTAAATATCAACTAATTTATATGATTCAAGCGAGAATAAAATATTATATAGGAATAAATAGTCGAAAAGATTTATTTTGAAATTAGTTGAAAAATACAATTAATTAGGTAGGATTTCTTCATCAAGGTTGTTGTGTACACCCGACCGGAAATACCTTGACGGGGGGTAAGTTTTCTTTTTATAAATAATTTTCAGGACCTAGGAGTGAGGAGATACAGCTGATTATGGTATATCATTTAAATTATTAAAGAACAACAAAACAAAGCATTACACATTAATATATGTATATTATGTATTTATTTATATAAAATAAAATAATATATTGTATATAAGGAATATATATATGAGTAATGTATTTATATATATATATTTTATTTATTAATCAAAACATCGGAATGGTAACGATTTAAAATACCTACTCATGGACATACCTATATTATTGAAAAAGAAAATATGTATTTATTAATATTCAAGACTATGTAGATTCATATATTTTATATTTATTTATTAATATATGTACCCTTATTTAACATATTTTGACAATCGATATATGTGTACTTATATTTATATTTATTCTTCACTTAACCTCTTAGTAAATTTGTGTTCAAAAAGTGAAATAAATAGTTTAACTTCAAAAGGAATTAAAAATATTCTAATTAATTATGCACAATAAAAGGTAACATAACTGAATTATAGGGAGAGGTAGAAATATTTCTTAAATAAACAATCTCGCATCTAGGTTAGTGTGTCAAAGAAGGTGTTTATATTATTCGATTTGTTTACAAATAGAGACGCTGAAGATCTGGGCCAACCGCATAGTTTGGAAACGACCTTGGCCGTAACTAGATAATTTATCAGGGTCATAAGGATAACCATCAGGATGTCATTGTGCAATGTGCAGCGATATGGGTCATTTACAAATACCTATCATTCACAATCTACAATTGAAAAAAAATCATGGGTTAGCAAGATTTATACGAATATTACATGAAACATTTGAGTACCATTGATTAGATAGTCATATAGATTTTATTAGTTACCTGAGCCAGCTGGAAGCTGCGTGCTCTCAAATGTCTATCAATCACAAACGACAATTGAAAAATCACGGGTTAGCCAGATTTATATCAAAATATTACATGAAACATTTGAATACCATTGATTAGATAGTCGCATAGATTTTTATTAGTTACTTGAAACAGCTGGGAGCCGCGTGTTTACAATTACCTACCATTCACAATCTACAATTGAAAATCACGGGTTAGTAAGATTTATATAGAAATATTATACGAAACATTTGAACATTATTGATGGAGTGTTCGCATAGATCCCATCAGTTGCCAGAGACAGTTGAGAGTCGTGTACCCTCTTATGTGGCAATCAATTACTTGAAACAATTGAGAAATCACGGGATAGGATGAACAAAAATTAATGTTGAACCCTGGAGGTAAAATTTAAAACAAATACAGTTCATCAAATAGGAGGCAGTGGTCGCTCCTATAACAAGACCATTATCCAAACCAAATAGAGATGACGATTCTCTTAAATAAAAACGTCAAAACCAAACAAACAAAAGCCTGGAGTTCGATAGCTCTCCAAAACAAACTATCAAATAATTTCTTATTCTACTAGTATTTATTAGTATAACCTTATTCTTACGTATATATTCGGTTACCAATCCTAGAGTTTCGCAGAACTCTTCGTGCGAGATCCGAGCTCGGAATGCGAGGTAGATAGCCTCGTATTGCGAGTTATAAACCTTTCCCAAACTGTATGTATACATATATTTATTCGTATGTACTGTTTACTGGAGAATGCGGACCTGCATACAGCTTGCATTTAGGTCGGTAGACCACTCTCGCATTCTCTTTTAAACGTGGAATGAGGATTCACGACCCGTAAGTCCACACCAACCGTGAGTATATGATTGTATATAGGACGAAACCGGTTCGCCCTAAGTAAATTGTAGTCCAAGGAGGTGTTGGAATTTGGAGGTTTCGGGACCCGAGGGAAGACTTGAAGGCAGTGCATGATGACGTGGAAGGCTTTTTGGGACGCGATAACTTAGGTATCAATCAAAGAGCCGTGTCAAAAGATTGTACGAATTTCTTGTCGACTCACGATCATCTCGTTTACTTGCTGGAGGAAGGAGCCAAATTTTTGCTAGCAAAGGGTTATTCTGAATTCGTCAAATATACAATTAACTAATAACATTACCATACTAAATCAATTTTACATGTACCTTATAGCAGCTGAGTCATGGAGGAGTGGCGCCAACCAGACACAATAATTAATCATTGCCAAATTTACTAACAATTAACCATTTGAGTTATATTTAATTATCTGTCCAAATAAACATGTATAATATCTTTTATCAGCGTTTAACTGCAACTTTGTTAGGGTGCAGGGGATCAGAATAGTTACAATAGGAAAGTTAGCTCATCCAGAGAATTCATTTAAGTCTAGGTTTGCAATGGAAAGACCAATTAAAATTGTAAAACTCAACACCTCGATCAGAACCAAGGGGGTTACCACAAAATGAAAGTAATTAAAATCCTATATCATAAATCAAAAAAATTACACAACGTTTGATGGAATTTAATTACAATATAAATACGGGTATATTTGCGTTCAAGATCGTAAATAACGTATTAATTAGTTAAGTACATATGTCTATAAAGATATATAGTACAAGAGAGCTTTAAGTAGCTTTCTGAAGTTATCAAAGAAATTAAGGGTCCAATTTTCATGGAGGCTTATGTGTTGTAGGGGAGGAATTTTCCATCCCTGCGAACACATATGCAAAGCCTTAGAAAAAAAAAGAAGCATCGATCATAGCCAAGAGAGAAGAAAATTTTATATTGTTTTAAACAAAGTAAAAGAAAATGGTGAAAAGGCGAGAACATTACAACTGCATAGCCGTGATCAGGAGGTTCAGGTTTTATAAGTCTGAGAGAAAAAAAAACAAAGTTATTGGTCAATCTATTGCAAAAACGGAGAAAATAATAATAATAAATAGGACGTTTTTAATTAAAGAATTAACAAAAAAAAAATCAGAAAAGTGCGACATTACATAAATACACAGTGAAATTTAAAAAAATAATAATAGATTAACGTAAATAAACAATAAATCCAAAAAGAGAGTGTTAACGAATAAACCTATAATACAAAAAGTGTCCGTGTAAATAAAAATGTGTTAAGTCAAATGATCATAAACTTTTGAGCTATTAAAATTCCTTTCATACGATAATGTAAACAAAAACAAAGGATATGTAGGTTAATGATGTCATTCAGTCAAAAGGAATGCGTTCTGTAAACAAAAACATTGTTTATGTTTTGGGTTCATCGAACAAATCGGAAGGTTGATATAAAGCAAGTTTAATAAACAGACAAACCCGAAAAACATCGAACTTATTGGGACAACAAAGAACATCTAAAAAATTGATAAGATAAACATCGAGATTTTAAAAGTCGGAAACATCGTTGAATAATACGTATCACTCTGAGGAACAAAAATTAAATAACAAACGTCGAGACTAAATAAATAATGACACAAAAACGAGATTGAATATAAACATTGCATTCGGATATCGTGGAGTATTAACGTAAACAATTATTGTTTATCTTATATTCGAAAATACAGACCAGCGGCGGGCCGTGGTACTTAACAAATTATTCACAAAGTCAGGAAAAGATATTATTATTTCATCGCTAGACATTCGACAGATTTATTAGAAGAATAGAAAGGTTTAGACAAATTAAATTGATTAATGTTTTACAACACCCAATGTACCTTACTAGATATCATTGGTTTTGCAAAAATAATGATTACGAAAAATATAAAATTGATTAATATCAATTGATTAACAAAAAAAAAAAATATTTTTTTTTGATTAACATTAATATCATTATAAAACAAAAGAAAAAACGATTATTTTGAGATGTTGGGGTGTAATCTATTATGATCATGTTATAACATAATAAATAGCGGAAATATTACACCCATATCATGTGATAGATAGATCTATAATAACAATAATATCAAAATAGAGAAGTGTAATTGTATTACATCATAGTTAATCATTAGGACCACGTGTTAGATTCAAATGGTCGCGCTACGTGCCGCCAATGTAGATAGTTGTTGTCAGGATCACAAATCTCGATAATCGACAGAGTCATTAATGAGGGTGAAACACTTGATGTTTTGTTTTGTGAGGTAAGATTAATCTTACATAATATAATTTACCATATAAACGGGTAAGTTGAAATAACGTAAGATTTACTCATGATAATTTTGTTGACATTCGGGTCAGGTAGTTGACTATTAAAACATATTTTAAGACACAGAGAACCCAGTCAATGGATTCGATAAGGAATTCAAGCATAGGCCAAACAAATAAACGTTGTTTTGAAAAGACAAAGTGTTAGTTGAGAATTCGACCTTCAATCTCAAAGGAAAAAAAAATACAATTCAGAGTCGGCTCGAGACTTTAATGTCGTTGACGAATGTTTATGATGGATATGTGTGTATACATGTATATATATATATATATGTGTATATAGTATATATGATATACCTATTTAAAGGAAATTCATGTTAGGCATTGCAAAAAAAAATCATAATAGATTTTGCAAATTTTGCAAATTGAATATAGATTTGAACTTAACCATAAATCAATATGGCGGAGAAAAGAAAAATCGATGACGCGAAGGTAAGCACCGAAACAGTTCCTATAGTTGATGAACTAAGAGAAATATTCAAACGATCGCGAAAAAGTTCGTTACAAGTCGAGAATTTGAAGGCACCTGAAAATATGGGTCAGTCAGAGGGGGAGGCTAGAACATATTCGGATATCAAACAAGACAAGGGTATACAAGAGAGTGATGTGAAAATCATAAACGAACTTGAAATTTTACAGGAACAGCCAGGTGACAAAACACAGGAAAAAATCTAGAAAAACAAAAAAAAAATAAGAAAAACGAGAAAATTTGAAAAAGGAAAAATATAGAATAAGAAAGGCAACATATATAAATAATTAAGGAAGTTAAAATAGGGATATTAAGGTTGTCGCTTAGTAAGAAAAAAATATAGATACATAAGTGGGTAACACTCGGAAAATCTAAGAAAATGGTGGGAAAACGTGGAATGGGGAGGCAAACAGAAGCTTTAGTGACGGCAATCGAGGAAAATGCTACAGCTGGGACGTCAACAGTGAACATCGGAGATATTACTACAATAATTCAAGCAGCTTTAGCACCGCTTGTTGATAAAATGCAGGAACTTGAGAAACAATTAGGAAGACCAACAACAGTGGCGGTGACAGGAGAGGATAGTGCGCCGAAAAACGTTCTCCAAGTAGTGGAAATGCTACCGCAGCAGGAACGACCTTCATTTTCCGGTGGAAACCAAAACCCCATAAGTTTCTTAGAAGATTTAAAAGAATACACTAGAAAAGTTAAACGTACAGATCCATTAATTGTCGTACGGGAAAATTTGAAGGGAGAAGCAAAAACGTGGGCCAAGTTATACAACAAGCGATGGGAAACAATGTTGGATTTCGAAAGAGATTTTTTAACTACCTATTGGGGAGATATAAAGAAGAATGAGGTTCGCCGTCGTCTTGCGGAAGGGGTATATGATTCCAAGAGAGATATATCCATGCTCACTCATTTCGCAAATTATTGGGATTTAGCGAAAGCATTAAAAATTACCGAGACACCGTTGAGCGTAGTTGACGAGATTATGAGACATTACCCTAAAGAAGTTCAATCGCTATGGTTTTCAGGGCAGTCAGGAGATGAAATTGTCGCTGCTGAGTTTCTTCGAAAACTAGATACAATGGTTTGCACACCGGAAGAACGGAACACAAAGAAAAGGAGTGGGGAGGAGTTCACCAAGAAGGACAAATACCGTGACCGTTACCACGCTATAAAGAAGAGAATTCACGCAATAGAGAGTGTGGAAGGAGGCGCTAGCTGCAGCAAGTGTGCCGAAACTACGACATCTTCACAGGGAGGTTCTACAATAGCTACAAGCGGCAAGGAGCTAGTCATCGCAAACAATTCGGGAAACGGCCGAGGGTTGATTCATTAGCCCTCATGAATACGACTCACACAGGGAGAGGGACGCCGGCACCAAAACACAACACTGCATTGAAGATTATGATGAAATGGGGGTGGAATCCAATGAAAGGATTGGGAAGAAATGAACAAGGGATGACTGTCCCAATAAAAGCAGAAAGGAATGTGAGAAGACGAAAGGATGGAGCGGAAGAAACGAGAACGGAAGCGGAAATAGATGTGGAAGTATGTGTCAATTCTCTACAACAAATAACGGATGAATGGAATCAATTGGAAATGAGCGAAGAGAAAACAAGAAGGGAAATTAGGGGGTTCAACAACATTTTCGAAGACAGAGATTATGAGGAAGTAGAAAAGGGTAGCACTTTACCGTTATTACCGGAAGCCAAAGCACAGATAGATAACACGGAAGTTCACTGTTTAATAGATACTGGAAGTCAAATCACGTGCGTTTCTCAAGAGTTTTATGAAAATTATTTAAATGATCAAACAATTTATCCTATTATGCCTGTAACGACTATACAGATTAAAGTAGCGATAGGACATAAAAGTCAGAGAATATCTAGGTTGGTTTTAGTACCATTGCGATTTGGAGATGTTATAATAAATACGCCGTGTTTAATAATACCGAAGTTAATTAGACCAATTATATTGGGTATCAACTGGTTAGACGAATATACAGCTGAATTTAAATGTGGAGAAAACAGAAAGTTAAAAATAAAAACAGGAAATGGGAAGAAGGAAATAGAGTTAGTAAATTCAACCGTAATTCATAGGAAACCTAAACAGGAGGTTAGAAATCAAAATTTCACAAGTGGAAAAATAATTAGTATTGAAGTAAACCCTGAAATAAATAATACGGCGTGCCTCGAGCGTAGAATAACGACCTTTGTGTCCGAATTAAATTTAGATTCAAAAGGAAAAGAAGGGTTAGAAAAGATTTTAATTAAACATAAGAATGTATTTATAGACAAACCGGGTCTAACTGCCTTGTACACTCACGAAATAAGAATGACGGACGAGACGCCTTTCGTTAAGCGATCCTACCCAGTACCTTTTGCTTACAGGGATAAGATTGATGAGAAAATTAGAGAATTGGAGTTATTAGGAATTATCAGTAGAGAGGCCACACAGTTTTCTAGCCCTCTAACATTTACCTTGAAAAAAGATGGGACAGTCAGGATACTCTTAGATGCTAGATTCTTAAACACCAGAATGCAGGCGGAAGTAGAAAAACCACCATTAACTTCAGAAATTATACAGCGTTTTCATGGTGTAAAATTCATAACCACAATAGATCTAAATTCAGCTTACTTTCAAATACCTATCAGTCCAGAAAGTCGCAAGTATACTGGATTTGTATACAATGGAAAATCTTACGTATACAAGGTATTACCGCAGGGGTTAAAAACATCAGTAGGAAGTTTTTCAAGAGGAATGGACAAAATTCTAGGACCAGGGGTGAGGGAATTCTGCGCTAATTACTTAGATGATTTAATAATATATACGTGTGGTAGTCAAGAAGATCATTTTGAACATGTAAACGCAGTGCTTGAGAGGTTAAAGGAAGCAAACATGACTTGTAAACTTGAAAAATGTCAATTTTTATTCACAGAAGTACGTATGTTAGGACATATTATAACGCCTTTGGGAGTTCAAATGGATCCGGAAAAGATTGATGCTATTAAAAATTTTCCGGTACCCAAGAAAATAAAACAAGTTAGAGCTTTTCTAGGACTTTGCAATTATTACCGTAGATTCGCAAATAAATATGGGGAAACAACACGGGTTTTGTGCGATTTACTTCAGAAAAATAGAACCTGGCGATGGGGTGACTCAGAACAGCGCGCATTCGAGAGGGTGAAAACATTATTTTTAGAGACAGTTATTTTACATCATCATGACCCAAATAGTACTTATTATTTACAGACAGATAGTTCGGGGTTCGCCATAGGAGGAGAATTATATCAGTTGGATGAGGAAGGGAATCACCACGTTATTGGATTTATTAGCAAAGCTTTAAGAGGACCGGAGTTGAAATGGACCACGTCAGAACAAGAGTTATGGGCGATAATATATGCTTTACATAAATTTGAGACATATTTAAGAGGAGTACACTTAATAATTAGGACGGATCATCAAGCATTGACATTTTTAAAGAGCTGGAAGATGTACAGTGGCCGACTAACACGGTGGATTTTATATTTAAATCAATTTAACTTCACTGTAGAGTACGTCAAAGGGAAGGAAAATATAGGGCCTGATATTTTATCTCGTTATTCTTGTGATGCAAAAAATGTACAGGAGGAGAAAAACACGTGCCCAGAGATAGCAGCTTTTGCAGTGAAAGGTAGACAACAGATTCGAAAACACTTAGAAAATATAACTGAACTACAAAAACAAGACACATTTTTGGGAGAAATTTTCGGATATTTGCGCAAGGGAAAATTTGGGCCGCCGACAAAAGATGTAAATAGGTATTTGAAAAATTACAAAAAAATAGGCAAGACTTTATATTACACAACAGGGCTAAACAAAACGGTGTTAGCAGTACCACAAGAGTTGACTGAAGAACTAATAAAAATGATACATTTAGAAATTGGACACGGAGGAGTTTTTAAAACAGGGACAGCTTTGGGAGATAGGTATTATTGGCCAGGCATGCACCGAGATATAAAACGCATAGTGAGAGGGTGTCACCTATGTCAGCTGGCGAAGCGCGAAATTCGACCAACTGTAGGGCCGAGTAAATCCATAATTACCAAAGAAGTAGGACAATTAGCTATGGCAGATTTATACGGACCTTTACCGAGAGGAATAGGAGGGGTTAAATTCATTTTCGTGATCCAAGATTCATTCAGTAGATTTGTAAAATTATATAAATTGAGGATAGCAAGTACTAAGACCGTGTTAAATTGTGTAGAGGATTTTAATAAAACAATACAAATAGATGCTTTGTTAACTGACAACGGATCTCAATTTACATCGAAGAAATGGGAAAGCAGCTTAAATAGGATGGGCATACGAATCGTACATACTTCAATACGAAATCCCGGACCGAACATAACAGAGCGCGTGAATAAAGAACTAGGTAGAATTTTCCGTATTTATTGTCACGAAAAACATACCAAGTGGGCGGCTTTCCTTAAAGAAATAGAACAAACCTACAATAATTCGATACACTGTTCAACAGGATTCTCACCTAATGAAATAGCTTTTGGGAAATCACCAACTTATAGTTTAGACAGGTATACTCAAGGCTGCGGAAAATCTACGAAAACAATAGATGAAATAAGATTAGCAGCACGGAAAAAATTAGAGAAAAGCGCTGCAAATCGACAGAAATACTATAATCTCAACAAAAGATTAATAACTTATGAGATTGGGACCCTGGTCAAGTTGAAAAAATTTACACAATCAAACCTACTCAAAAAAGAAATAAAAAAATTCAATCTGCTTTACGATGGACCTCATGTAATTGGATCAGAAGTTTATAGTAACACGTATACGCTAATTGATCCGGTAACTCGGGAAATAAAAGGAGATTATAGCGCAATTCATTTAGCGAAATATTATACATGTAATAAGGAACAAAATCCAAGTTTAGAGATAGTGGAAATCAACGAATAAAATGCGAAATTTACAAATATTTGAAACCTTAAATAAATAAACGATTGAGAAAAATTTAAAATCTGTTAGGATACGATATAATTTAAGGAGAAAGAAAATTACTAAAATATTAGACTATCAGTTTGTTTGCGAGGGGCGGGTCGTCCTTAAGTCTTTAAGGTTGAGTGAACAAATCTCTTAATAAGCGACAATCATATTCTAATTTACTAATAGAGTAAGAGAAAAATTTTTTCGATAATATTGATTTTCTAGTTTAGGAAAAAAAATTGTATGTTAGAGTGTAGGAAAATTTTGTTAGATAAGTAAGAACACAGAAGGAAAGCGTATGGGAGTTATATACCCACAAAAGGAACAAAAAAAAAATACATATATTATAAATAGGATAGGGTACGTTTTATAAAACAAGATTTTAAATTGACAATGCATAGAGTTAGATTTTTTTTTTTGAAAACTTGAAATAAGGCTATCTATAGATTTAGAGTAGACATTAGGTAAAGATAAAAAGGGAACATTAGAATTACGATATGGTTAGGTTAAATTTTCAAAAAAAAAAAAAAAAAAAAATCTAAAAGGAAACAGGAACGATGAGAAAATTGGAGTTTAGTTAAGAACATTTATGAAATTTAAAAATTAGGATGGGTAACACCTAGGCTAGAACAACTTGTTTGAATGATCTATGAAAAGACAATTAGAAATTACAAAAAAAAAAAAATTTGCTAATAAGAGAAAAAAAAAAAATGCTGGAAAAGTTTAAATGAAACATGTATACCACTGATTTTTGGATTGGGTGAGGTCGTGCAAAGATACATATTTCACAAAAATTATCATACTTACAAAACAAAAACAAAACGAAAAATTATTTGCACACCAAGAGACCATCCACTTTTCAGTTGGTCAATAGACCGCGAGATTGCAAACAATCTTTATCTGAATCATTGTAAGGGAGGTCTTAGTCCAACTAGGTTGAGGGCCACCTAAACACGCGAGTCGAGGGGCGTGTTCTAGCAAAAAAGAGAATAATTTTGAGTTTATCAAAATTAGAGGAAATTCCATAAAGTAAAATCTACGCGAAAAGAAAATAGAAAATACAATGAGATTCAGAGTCAAGGTTGTTAACAATCCAAACAAAATGGAGAAAGAGATAGGGAATAACAAAATGAGGGGGGGGAGAAAGGAAATAACAGGAAGTGATGTAGGAAAAGGAATAACAGAATGAAGAGAGAGAAAAGGAATAACAGAATGAAGAAAGAGATAGGGAATAACAGAGTGAGGGGGGGGAGAAAGGAAATAACAGGAAGTGATGTAGGAAAAGGAATAACAGAATGAAGAGAGAGAAAAGGAATAACAGAATGAAGAAAGAGATAGGGAATAACAGAATGAGGGGGGGGAGAAAGGAAATAACATGAAGTGATGTAGGAAAAGGAATAACAGAACGGGGGGGGAGGATAGCTAGACTACATTTGAACACAATTTCGATGTCTAAAGTAGTATACAACGTTAGCCACAGCAAATTGAGTTCAGAGGGGGGAACTGTGATGAAAGGCTTAAATCACAGTGAAAAACAGATAAACCATAGCTGCTAAAAATATACAAATTATTAATGAAAACCGTCATTCTAGCGACATCTGTTGAGGTTAAAATTGATTCAGTTTGGTTTTCAGTAGGCACCTGTAATAGTTGGAATTATGTTGAGATTCTATAGTATAAACACAGAGGTCATTAAAATCGTCTAGGAACGACTAGGAACCCCCTTTTGAGGCTTCAAAATAAACATTGAATTTTGTCAACCAATAGATCTGAACAAAGAGCTATAAAATTTTGAGTAACCAATCAGTGAACGAAGAGGCGTACATCAAATGCAGACAAAGGAATGAACTGTGGATCAGGCAATAAAAAAGATAATTAACGACATTTCGATTCTCACAGAAATTGGAGGTGAACGCACTTTAGGGTCAACATCGACTTTCAAGGTGACAAACTCCTGGGAATGTTTACAATAACTGAGACATTTATGGGGTATCGAACCGTTGAAATCGGGTGCTTGGAAGTTTTACAGGTTGTAAAGCGCACACACAAAAATGCAAGGAAAAAAATTATAAACGTGATAGTATAAAAAAAGGACGGGAAAAGCAAAGGAAAGTTACTGGCGGAATTTCAACTGTAGTGCAATTATTTATGATAGAAGGAGGGTGTCATGTTCGATAAAAATCGTACTAAAGAGAGGAGTGAGTGTTGGAAACAATGGAAATTAATCGTTATCAATTTAAGATGAAACGGACATATTGGTAAATCAATCTTGAATGAAAATCTCGCAAAAAAAAATAGACATTTTAGAAAAGTGCGGCGACCGAATGGAAGGATAATACAGAGATTTTAGCTGCTACGAAGGTCCTAGGGACGTGAAAATCGAGTATCAGAAGAAGACGGTAAAACTGAACATATAGCGATAGATTAGATTCAGGAAAAGTAGACATTTTACATACTTATTAGGTTAGATATATATTAGAGTTACCCAATATTACGGAGGGATCGAAACAAGATAAAAGGTTGGCGGTCTCATGTATATTTTGAAGGATAAACAATCGAAATCCGAACATGATTTTTATTTACGTTAAGGTAATAAACGATTAGAAAAGCGATTAACTTTAACGTTGGGCTTATGAAGTATTTAGATTAGGCAAAAGAGATTAAAACTAATGGCTCTAAAATTAAACTAAATTTACGGCCGTAGTACATAAAATCTGAGACGTAAACATATGTCCAGACGTATAATTTATGTGAAATCTTGTAAGTGAGGGATGGAGAATGGGCGGAGATTGGGTAAAACAATAAAAATGACAGATATCCCAGAGTCTAATTAGGTATATCTCCCGTAGAAGTGTGGAAAACTATATATTAATTAATAATAAATGAAGTATGAAATTTCCTGGAGACCACACACATCGGGAAAAGTGAAGAAAAGATAAAAGGAAGGGTGAAGAACGGAGATAGGAAATGATCCATGTGGAGAAAAGCGATACAATTCGAATTTATCCGTGAAATTAATAAATACGACTTGGAAAATGAGTAATTATAAGAGTTATGAGAAATGACATAAGAATCAAGAAGAAACTGTGCAGGAAAACGTCGCGAATAATATAAAATTCAAAGTAAAAGGGAAAATTCGAATCTGCAACTTAAAGAAGAGAAAGTGCGGGTGGAAATGAAAAAGCTCATATAAGTGACAATAAAATTAAGTAGATTTTAGACAAATCGAAATTCAAAAATGCATAGTAAAGATTTCGCCATGGATTTAATCATGTTTCGCATGAGATGCATAAAATTGAGATCTATATATATGTTACTTAGGACGGACCTATCGCGAATTGAGAAAAAAAAGGAACGCAAAATCATGAGATTTTAACTACATTTTGTATGAACAGAGGACAAAGGGAGCTTGGGCGATTAACGCAGACTTACCCGATTCGGACCCTATCAAGTTAGCGACGTGAGATAAAAATTAACCGCCACCCAAAGCCGGACAACAAAAGATCTTATGTAGGAACGATCGAAATTAGGGGAAGGGGTGTTCGGATTTACGAGTTGATAGGAGATAGAATTAAGCATCAAGAGAATTTCAGATACGTCTTTTGGGACCTGAGAGGGGTATAAAAGATGGAACACATCAGTCAGGAGCCAGTCGCGCCGAGGATTCGAAAAGTTGTTACGTGGCGGTACTACGTCTTTGGTAGGATTAACAGTGAAAAATCTTTAAGTGTTAAATTTTAAATAAGCCCCAGGACTTAGGAAAATTTTGTGAAAAGCACAAGTGCTAGAGTCAGTGAAATTTAATTTGGTTAAACAGTGAAAATAAATATAATTTAAACTCAGTGCTTAAAAGTGTTAAGTGAAGTGCAGAAAGTGATTACGGAATTAAGAATTTAACTAAAATTTAAAAATAATTATTTCATTCAAAGTGAAACCATTCAAATTAAATTTAAGAGTTTGTTATCGTTAAATTAAAGTGGATGTGCTCGTGAATTGATATTTAAAAATAGATTATAATTTTGTTTAAAATTATTAATAGTAAATGTGGTGATCTGCCGTGTCGATCACTCAGATAAGATGTAAATAATAGTCGTTTGGATACTCCATACTATTTGGTTTATTTAGTGTTATTACTAATGTACAGTATTCGAGATGTTGTTGCAAAGAGAGGACGAGTTACAACAGACACGCCTTTTTATACGTCTCGGTCATGCTGTCTCACTCAGATATGCCTGTCTCTTTCATACCGACAGACATACGTTCACCACATCCCTCCACACTTAAATCAGCAGACAGTAACACAACATGATTATCATAATAATAATTATAAAACATACATACACATATTTAATTATTATTTTACAACATTTTCTTTTTTATTTATAACCATGTTGATTCGGAGAGTTGACTGCTGCTTATTTTGATTTCTCTGTCCCTGGTCGAAGGCGCTCCTTCCAGTTCCCCGACGTTGACGCCACGGGTTCACTGGAGCTGGAAGGAAAAAGAGGGTCACCCATTAGATTGTCATCCGAAACAAAGTCGGAGACATCGTACTCATCGAACGATAGCCTCCTCGTCTCAGACTCAGGGATTAAAATACTAGGGTTCTTTTCCCATGATACACACAGTTTGGATAATTGATCAAAATGTCTTTTCCAGTACATGATTTTATCATTCAATTTAACCTCAATTAAATATAGTTTATTTCCCAAACGTTTATGTACTTTCCCTGGTACCCACTTATCATTGTTTTGGTCTCTAAAATCCCTAACCATAACTTTCTGATTAATCTTAAAATTCGTAGATACTTTGTTATTCCTTTTATAATAGAATTTCTGATTTTCCTGACATTTTGACATTTTCATTTTGGTATCTTTATCAATCACATTTTCCTTTACCTTCCCCCCTCTAGGTATAAAATTATTCAAATTTGACCTTAACCTTCTACCAAACATTACAACTGCTGGCTCTAACCCTGTTGTACAGTGTGGTGCATTCCTATAATCTATGAGAAAACATTCTAACTTCTCATTATAACCTGACTGAAATTTTTTTTCTAACAATATTTTCTTTAAAAAATTTTTACACGTTTTGACTGCATTCTCTGCCAATCCATTTGATTGAGGATGATTTATAGGTGTTGTTAAATGTTTAATGCCATTTCTCTCGCAAAACTGTTTAAAGTCTGCTGACATGAATGCAGCTCCATTATCAGAAACTAAGGTTTGTACACTACCGAAATAACTGAATAATCTCTTTAAGATTTTAATGGTATTATCTGAGTTAGGTGAATTTACTTCCACGCAATCCAACCATTTTGAGGTTGAATCTATGATTACCAAAAAATATTTATTTCCGATAGGCCCTACGTAATCTATATGAACCCTACTCCAAATTTCTTCCGTTATCGGCCATGGAGTTAACTCACTCTTGGGTTGTGATGGTTGAATTTCCGCACAAATTCCGCACTCTCTAACTAAAAATTCAATTTGACTGTCAATCCCTGGCCACCAAAAATAGCCTCTAGCTAGCCCTTTCATCTTGGCAATCCCTAGATGAGATCTATGCAATAAGCTTGATATCTTATCCCTTAAACTTATTGGAATTACTAACCTATGGTTCCAGAAAATACAATCATCAATTATTGATAAATCGTTCCTTTTTATCCAATAAATCCATTTGCAATCATCCTTATTGACTTTATTTGGCCACCCTGTTCTAAGATAATTTTTTATCTCTAATAATAATTTATCCGTATTAGATTCTGCTTTAACTTCCTCAACATCTATTGGCATCTCGCTATTATTTTTGAATAAACACAAAATTCTTGAATCAAAGTTATTATTTTCCTCAACAGGATCTCCTACAGGTACGCGAGATAAGTAATCCGAACAATTTAATGTTGATTTTACGTATTGAACTTTATAATTGAAAGATGAGAGAATTACACCATAACGTTGTAATCTATTACAAGTTAAAACAGGAATTCCTTTTTTTTCACCAAAAATTCTACATAAAGGTTCATTATCTATTTCTAGAATGAATTCCCTTCCGTAAATGTACTCGAAAAACTTCTTAAAAGCAAACACAATTGCACAAGCCTCGAGGTCTAAAATTGAATATTTCTTTTCCGCTTCTGTCAGTTTACGAGAAACAAAAGAAATAGGTCTTTGTAAATTATTTTCATACACATGTAACAATGTTGCACCCAAACCTTTCGTTGAGGCGTCCGTAACTACCTTCAAAGTAACATTTGGATCGTAATGTGCTAACACTCGATTATCACATAAAATTAATTTTATTTTATTAAAAACTTTTACGCAATCTTGATTAAAATCAAAATTCGTATTTTTTTTCAATAATTTGTGCAAAGGATCTAATAACATAGACATATTTGGCACAAAAGATCGGTAAAAATTTACCATTCCTAAAAAACTGCGTAGCTCTGATAAATCTTTTGGTTGCGCGACTTTACTAATTGCGTTCGTTTTATCTTCCATAGGTTTAATCCCTTCCTTCGAGATTTCAAACCCTAAGAAACATACCGATGAAGCGTTAAAATTGCACTTTTGAATATTTACGCACAAACCGCAATCTTTTAACCTATTAAGAACTGCATTTAAATTAGCATTATGTTCCTCTATCGTTTCTCCTGTAACCATAATATCATCCAGGAAAACCGCTGTTTTCTTCAAACCTTGTAGACATGAAGCTATAGTTCTACAAAATATTGCCGGTGCACTGTTAATCCCAAACACTAGCCTAGTGAATTTAAATAATCCTAAATGTGTAGAAATCGTAGTATATTCCATACTTTCTTCGTCTAGTTCCAACTGTAAATAAGCTTGACGTAAATCAATTTTTGAAAATATTATTCCGCCCGAAATTTGTGATAATAAAACTTCTATCTTCGGCATGGGATATTTGTCAACAATCAATTGTGGGTTCACAGTACATTTATAATCCCCGCAAATTCTAATGCTTCCATCGCTTTTAACTACGGGCACGATAGGAGATGCAAACTTGCTATAACTAATCGGAACTAAAATTCCCTCTTCCTGTAAACGGTTCAATTCCGTTTCAACTTTCGCTTTCAAAGCGAAAGGAATACTTCTCGGATTGCAGAATTTCGGTTCTGCATTTTCTTTCAATTTTAAATGAACTTTAAATTTATTGAATCTACCTAGTTTACTTGAAAATACCTCCGGATATTTACGCACTAACGTATCGACACTATTATTGTTTACGTCGTGAATATTATGCGTGAGTATTTCACTTTTCAACTGTGAAGAAACCGTCTCGAAACCCGTAAAACCAATGTTAAATTCTTTTACGAAGTCTCTACCTAGCACAGTGGTTGAACCATCCTTTACAACACAAAATTCCATTATTTTAGTAATACCATTGAAATTAATTGACAAAATTAAACATCCAAGTAACTGTAACTTACAATTATTGTAACCCTTCAGGGTTAAATTCTTCGGCTTCAATTGTACATCTTTAAAATGTTCCCAATAATCTTTATCCGATAGGATCGATATTCCTGCACCCGTGTCAAATAATCCTTTTATGATGATACCGTTATTAACTTTTAACGATAAATAAATGGGATCGGTATTTCTTGTTAACCTTGAATTTATTTCACTTGAATTCACAAACACAGATGAAACTTCCTCCCGTTTTTTTTCGCGACAATTTTTACTAAAATGTCCCTTGTTTTTGCAATTAAAACACGTCACGTTTTTTAATCTACAATTACTGGAATCATGATTATTTAAATTACAATATTTGCACTTCAACTGTTGTATACGTTCTACTGATTTCTTTCTGGGAATTGTAACATTTTTGTCTTTCGCCCGCGCCGGTGAAGTAGAATAATTCCTACCTGCACTACTATTAAAATTTTTCTTACTTCTAGAAATGAGCCCGACACTCTCGGATTTAATACACGTAATATTTTTATGAAATGAATCCATTCCCGATGCGCACTCTAATGTACTTTTTAAAGTCAGCTTCTCTGCATCTAAAAACATTTTTTCTTTAATACGACCTTCTAATAAACCAGTCACAAAAATATCTTTTAAGTTTTCTTCCAGTCTGCTTTCAAATTTGCAGAATCTTGTTAGACAACGTAACCTAGCTATATAATCATTTATAGATTCCCCAACTTTTTGTTTCGCCGCAAAAAAATTTCCACGTTCCTTAAACACATTCTTTGAAACACCAATGTGGTTTCCTAATAACAAAAATATATTTTCAACCGATAATTCTGTTATTTTTTTTGGAAAACATAAATCTATCAGTAGATTAATCGTGTCTGTGTGTAGGTGGGATATTAAAACCGCCCTCTTTTTATCCTCGGATTTAAATTTGTCATCATTGACGAGGATCAACTGCTCAAACTGTAGCACGAACGTCTCCAGCCCGTCCCTAAGGTGACAAAACCTGGGTAAACCCACTCCCTCCATTTCCACACAGATTACCAATAATCAGAAAAAACAACAACAAACAGCACTCAACTCACGAATCTGATGATTGATGCTGCCGCCGATCGCCGCCCTTCCGCGTCTGACCGTCTTCTGGCTCCGTCCGGATTCCTGGTCGTCCTTCTCGTCCGGTCACCACCGCCACGCCTTCCCGTGTCGGGTCCCCGTACAAGCTGCCTGGATCCGTTTTTCATCCGGTTTCTCGGCTGCTGATTCCTTGAGCTCAGCGCCTTGAATCTCCTCACCAGTTCCTTGCCTTGATGCTCCTTCAATGTCCGATACTGTCCGTGAAGCTGCCCCCAAATTATTTTATTTTTTTATGCGACAATAATCCCTTCCGCGGTGCTCGGTGGGATTATAACCAAACTATGGTTCTTTCAGCTGCGCCTACTGTGGTTCTTCCTCCAGGAAGAATTTAATGGCTGATCAGCTTCCTTTTTCGGCTGCTCCAACTGTAGTTCTTCCTCCAGGAAGAATTTAATAGCTGTTCAGATTCCTTTTTCGGCTGCTCCAACTGTAGTTCTTTCAGCTGCGGCTACGGTTCTTCCTCCAGGAAGAATTTTGCGGCCGTTCAGCTTCCTTTTTCGGCTGCGCCAACTGTGGTGATCTGCCGTGTCGATCACTCAGATAAGATGTAAATAATAGTCGTTTGGATACTCCATACTATTTGGTTTATTTAGTGTTATTACTAATGTACAGTATTCGAGATGTTGTTGCAAAGAGAGGACGAGTTACAACAGACACGCCTTTTTATACGTCTCGGTCATGCTGTCTCACTCAGATATGCCTGTCTCTTTCATACCGACAGACATACGTTCACCACAGTAAATACTTCATCTTAGGTTAAAAGAAACACAAAAACAAAAAAAAAGGATTCGATAATAATAAACGTTTAAACCTTTGTTCTAAAATTAACAGTTAGAAAAAAAATTAATTTATTAAGAGTCGAGTTTAATTAAAAGTTTGCACAATTCGGAATAAATTTTCTTATCAATTTATATAAAAAGAAATTTAGAATTAATAAATTGTTCAATTAAAATCCATCGTGCGTATAGCGACAGTGTTAAAAGTGTCTGTCGTTTTAACCGGAATTTTAATCATCAGTCTATCATTTCGAAAAGGAATTTGAAACAGCTATCATTCAAAAGCCTAAACTAGAAAAGTGTTATTAAATCAACGGGTTTTCTGAATTAGGATTTCGTTCGGAAGAAAAATTAAATATCAACTAATTTATATGATTCAAGCGAGAATAAAATATTATATAGGAATAAATAGTCGAAAAGATTTATTTTGAAATTAGTTGAAAAATACAATTAATTAGGTAGGATTTCTTCATCAAGGTTGTTGTGTACACCCGACCGGAAATACCTTGACGGGGGGTAAGTTTTCTTTTTATAAATAATTTTCAGGACCTAGGAGTGAGGAGATACAGCTGATTATGGTATATCATTTAAATTATTAAAGAACAACAAAACAAAGCATTACACATTAATATATGTATATTATGTATTTATTTATATAAAATAAAATAATATATTGTATATAAGGAATATATATATGAGTAATGTATTTATATATATATATATTTTATTTATTAATCAAAACATCGGAATGGTAACGATTTAAAATACCTACTCATGGACATACCTATATTATTGAAAAAGAAAATATGTATTTATTAATATTCAAGACTATGTAGATTCATATATTTTATATTTATTTATTAATATATGTACCCTTATTTAACATATTTTGACAATCGATATATGTGTACTTATATTTATATTTATTCTTCACTTAACCTCTTAGTAAATTTGTGTTCAAAAAGTGAAATAAATAGTTTAACTTCAAAAGGAATTAAAAATATTCTAATTAATTATGCACAATAAAAGGTAACATAACTGAATTATAGGGAGAGGTAGAAATATTTCTTAAATAAACAATCTCGCATCTAGGTTAGTGTGTCAAAGAAGGTGTTTATATTATTCGATTTGTTTACAAATAGAGACGCTGAAGATCTGGGCCAACCGCATAGTTTGGAAACGACCTTGGCCGTAACTAGATAATTTATCAGGGTCATAAGGATAACCATCAGGATGTCATTGTGCAATGTGCAGCGATATGGGTCATTTACAAATACCTATCATTCACAATCTACAATTGAAAAAAAATCATGGGTTAGCAAGATTTATACGAATATTACATGAAACATTTGAGTACCATTGATTAGATAGTCATATAGATTTTATTAGTTACCTGAGCCAGCTGGAAGCTGCGTGCTCTCAAATGTCTATCAATCACAAACGACAATTGAAAAATCACGGGTTAGCCAGATTTATATCAAAATATTACATGAAACATTTGAATACCATTGATTAGATAGTCGCATAGATTTTTATTAGTTACTTGAAACAGCTGGGAGCCGCGTGTTTACAATTACCTACCATTCACAATCTACAATTGAAAATCACGGGTTAGTAAGATTTATATAGAAATATTATACGAAACATTTGAACATTATTGATGGAGTGTTCGCATAGATCCCATCAGTTGCCAGAGACAGTTGAGAGTCGTGTACCCTCTTATGTGGCAATCAATTACTTGAAACAATTGAGAAATCACGGGATAGGATGAACAAAAATTAATGTTGAACGCTGGAGGTAAAATTTAAAACAAATACAGTTCATCAAATAGGAGGCAGTGGTCGCTCCTATAACAAGACCATTATCCAAACCAAATAGAGATGACGATTCTCTTAAATAAAAACGTCAAAACCAAACAAACAAAAGCCTGGAGTTCGATAGCTCTCCAAAACAAACTATCAAATAATTTCTTATTCTACTAGTATTTATTAGTATAACCTTATTCTTACGTATATATTCGGTTACCAATCCTAGAGTTTCGCAGAACTCTTCGTGCGAGATCCGAGCTCGGAATGCGAGGTAGATAGCCTCGTATTGCGAGTTATAAACCTTTCCCAAACTGTATGTATACATATATTTATTCGTATGTACTGTTTACTGGAGAATGCGGACCTGCATACAGCTTGCATTTAGGTCGGTAGACCACTCTCGCATTCTCTTTTAAACGTGGAATGAGGATTCACGACCCGTAAGTCCACACCAACCGTGAGTATATGATTGTATATAGGACGAAACCGGTTCGCCCTAAGTAAATTGTAGTCCAAGGAGGTGTTGGAATTTGGAGGTTTCGGGACCCGAGGGAAGACTTGAAGGCAGTGCATGATGACGTGGAAGGCTTTTTGGGACGCGATAACTTAGGTATCAATCAAAGAGCCGTGTCAAAAGATTGTACGAATTTCTTGTCGACTCACGATCATCTCGTTTACTTGCTGGAGGAAGGAGCCAAATTTTTGCTAGCAAAGGGTTATTCTGAATTCGTCAAATATACAATTAACTAATAACATTACCATACTAAATCAATTTTACATGTACCTTATAGCAGCTGAGTCATGGAGGAGTGGCGCCAACCAGACACAATAATTAATCATTGCCAAATTTACTAACAATTAACCATTTGAGTTATATTTAATTATCTGTCCAAATAAACATGTATAATATCTTTTATCAGCGTTTAACTGCAACTTTGTTAGGGTGCAGGGGATCAGAATAGTTACAATAGGAAAGTTAGCTCATCCAGAGAATTCATTTAAGTCTAGGTTTGCAATGGAAAGACCAATTAAAATTGTAAAACTCAACACCTCGATCAGAACCAAGGGGGTTACCACAAAATGAAAGTAATTAAAATCCTATATCATAAATCAAAAAAATTACACAACGTTTGATGGAATTTAATTACAATATAAATACGGGTATATTTGCGTTCAAGATCGTAAATAACGTATTAATTAGTTAAGTACATATGTCTATAAAGATATATAGTACAAGAGAGCTTTAAGTAGCTTTCTGAAGTTATCAAAGAAATTAAGGGTCCAATTTTCATGGAGGCTTATGTGTTGTAGGGGAGGAATTTTCCATCCCTGCGAACACATATGCAAAGCCTTAGAAAAAAAAAAGAAGCATCGATCATAGCCAAGAGAGAAGAAAATTTTATATTGTTTTAAACAAAGTAAAAGAAAATGGTGAAAAGGCGAGAACATTACAAACTACTCCAAATATGTGAAGATTTTGCAAAAAATCATAACCTTGTATATAATACGTCCAAATCAATAGTTATGGTTTTCAAATGCAAAAACGAAAACATGTTAACACCTTCAGTATGGCTAGATGGAAGGAAAATGGATTTTAGTCGTAGCGTCAAATACCTGGGAGTCCTGGGACATATTATCACAGACGACCTGAAAGACATCGAGGATATGGAAAGGCAAAGAAGAGCGATATCCGTTAGAGCAGGTATGCTGTCAAGGCGTTTTTATCTCTGTAGTACAAACGTGAAAAAGATACTTTTCAATGCATTTTGCACTTCGCTGTATACGTCAGAGCTGTGGGTGGATTACACTTCATCCCAATGGCATAAGATAAAAGTTACTTACAATAATGCATATCGCCAACTATTCTGCCTACCGAGATACTGCAGCGCCACGGAAATGTTCCTGAAGGGACGAGTACACTCTTTCAGAGCGCTTCTCCGCCATCACATGGGAAGCTTATGGCGCAGACTACGCCAATCTAGTAACAAAATCATCGCTGCCATGGTTGCCTGGATGGAGTCCCCTCTGATGGCCCTCTGGAGACGGGAGAGGTGCAAATATCCCCCATAAACGGCTGTTCACGCTCATTTTTGTGTTTATATTTTATCTTTTTTCACTTAAATTCCGCTTTTTTGTGCCTGTCGGAATCACCTATGTTATTACCAACCTTATTATTATTTTTATTACTTATTATGTATATTATTTCAAATATGGAATGTATTACATTGCACTACCCCTGCATACATTCTGGAATAAATTATTATTATTATTATTCCAATTTTGAAAAAAAAAAACAAATAAATTTTCTTTTAAAATATTATTGTAATTTCTTGGATTACGATTAATACTTAGATTCCCAATTGCAATGTAACTATAGGAGAATTGAATGATTGGTTTGATTCGTCAAAATTAGAAGATGATTTATTTACGTGAAGAACTACAAATAAGTCTTACTGGACTAACGTCCGTTCTAGTTGAGTCTCTAAGTTATTCTGTTGAAACCATGTTGAAACAGTTAAAACGCTAAGATCTGCCCCCTACGATCGGCTAGGTTCGGGTATCCAAATCGGAACCATTCGGAACCTGGCGTACACCTGCTTGCTGAACATGCATTTCCACCTTTTCTTAATTACTAAAACTATCTTTACAATATATTACCGACACTACAATTACTTAAATAGTAGACCCAGAGGGAGGTCGGATGTGATGTTATCATTCCAGCATCTTTTGTCTTTTTCTTATACATTTGCGAACCGAAGCGCGAGCCGAACCCCGCATTATGAAAAGGAACGCATCATTATAAGACGTGTGAGAAGGAAGAAGACAAACCTCGATAACGAATACGTTCGTCATCGACCTCTCTATGGGACTAATATATGATAGGTAATCACCTACTTTATTGCTTGTCTAAATTATTTTTCACACGATCAATTTCAATTTTGAAAATGTGACACTTAAACTCAAAGGAAATTTGAGCTCATTGAATGCGAATAATTTCACCCAGGAATAACGTACGTCACAGACATCCGAAATTAATATTTTTGATAATGACTAACGCAGAACCGTGAAAAACCACAAGATATTATAATTACACTTTTGAAAGCAACCGTTAAAATACCTATTTTATTATGGGAAGGCATTTTGAAAAATTGTCACATAAATTCAAAACAAATGTGTTCATTAAACCAGATTTCACATTTCACACAGGAATAACTAACGCACATTACAGACAAACCGAAATTAGTATGTTTGAATATATATTGAATGAGATATTTATCACGTCATTTTAATGTAAAGAGTAAAGAGTAGGTATAAAAAAATTAACTATATTTATTATGTGGGTACTGGTTTAATTCTATTTGTACCAAATTAATAACAGCAAACTCGGGGCAAGGTTAAAACTTAGCTTTTATTTAAAACGCTCAAAGAAGAGTTCGGCAATGAGAAGAACAACTTGATTTATGGCGCAAATTATTCACGAAAAAAACACTCGAAATGAAATACTTGTTTAAAACACGATGTATACACGAAATCACCAATCAAAGTTATCTTTTAAGCTTAATCGAAACATGATTCTCGACAAGTTGTCTTGGAAACATAAAGTACAAAATAGATAAATGCATTAAAATAGCAATTCTGTTAAGATTTGAATAGCCAGGTAACCAAAAATAAGCTAAACCTTCCACTTTCGATCTCCACCCCCCTCCGAACTTCCTTTAGGGGCGCTTTACACGATGTTTTTTTTTATACCGATCCCCATATGGAAACTATACCGATCCCCATATGGAAACTATACCGATCCCCATATGGAAACTATATCGAGACACATTGAAAAATGTTTGCTTTACACGCTCGTCATTTTCATATACTTACGATTCCATCCAGATATTTGATAGTTCAGTAGAGAAGAAATAATATTTTTTTACGGTACAATTGTCAAAAGACGACAACATGAAAATAACTATGGACCCATAGACTTTTTACAAGTATGGACCACATGAAATCATCGTCTGTAATTTGCCTATGCCGTTGCCGTCAATAATCAAAAATAGTAAAGAGTGACCAGAACGCCTATGGGTTGACAAGGTTACTACCGGGTATCAACTTAAAGAACGTAAATATCTATGAAGCCGAGCTTAAAAGTTACGGAAATTCCGTAACTGACGTATTCATGGTAGTTTATTCCAAGCTTTAGTGTTCCTAAAAGCCCGATCTCAGAACATAGTAAGACGACTGTGCTTTGATACCTTCAGCCATTTTTTCTTCTTATTCTATCGTGCAATTATGTTCGTTTCAAATAAGGTTTTCAAAATTGTTTTCTCAATCTCAAATACAAGTTAAAATAAATTGACGCTCTTATTTAATTTATTATTAATTGATAAAGATACACATATCTTTACACCCGAAGCCATTAAACTCCACCGAAAGCAGTTATTGAATAAATTAAATATTTATGCGAGAACGGAGAAAGCCGTCGGGTTGTTGACATTAAATTATAATCGAAAAAAACGTATCAGATTTAACAATAATCGAGAGTTGATAATATTAATTTGTTCTCTGAAAATATACCTAATGTAACCTAGAAATACTAAGTAATATTATTTTATTTTGAAGAAGAAGATAATACTAATAAATCTAAACGAAACATGAAACAGAACAAGACAGAGAAAAATAAAAAGATAACGGTCACAACTAGGAATCGAACCCAGGATCTCTTGACCATTCGGACCTATTTATTAAATTTCATATTCGTCGATACCCCAAGTATGCAGGGTTAAAAAAGATCTCTGTCTCTTAGGAAGGGTTTTATCATAGAATTTGAAAAATTATTCAAATTTACAAGTTGATTTTAATGTTCTGTGAAAGTTCTTTATAAGTTCTTTTATTATTTCAGTTATGTCAAGTAACTGGCCTTTGATGATATAATTATAGAACTTGAACAGAACACTCACAGAACCCGAAAATGATCGTTGAAATTTGATGAATTGTTAAAATTTTATGAAACACCCATCCTTAATATTTATACTCAGACATGGTGTCAAACAATAAAAATTACTATTGGGGCCATGATCATAAAAACTTTTTTTAAATGGCATTCTTATTTACGGCTTCTGTCCAACGCGCCTTTTTTCGTTGCCTATGTCCGGTTCCTAGATTAGTCCAAATACTCCAAATAGTAAGTAGGTAAGAACTTGCTACACATTAATGTGCGGATTTCGCCAATCTTATGCACGTAAATTAATTACCATTATTCAGTTGAAAACTGGTTCCATAAGAGTTATTCGAGGAGAATACAACCGACTTGCTTTACATTTTGTGGTATAGTTTTATTATCAAAGTACATAATTTATTTATAGTTTTTTTGTTAGACCTCAAAAGAGCGCCCGTCTGAAGACTGCAAAATCTTCAACAGTCTCTTTTCGAACTCTACCATCGCTACAATTGAAAGATGTGTTGACTATATGTTGGGCAATTAAAATTTTGGAGGCGGATTTGGGTACCGCCGCCCCGGGAACATTTTATTGGATAACCAACACCTCTGCCATATGTCACGCCAGGTGGTTAGCTACGTTTGGTGATTTAGCAGGGTTGCCCGGGTTCTTCGGCTGACGTATTCAGGATGCGCATGCCCACCACAGCTGCGCGACATGCCAGATCGGGAGAGGCTGGTTTGGACAAACCTTTTGACAAGTGGTCTCTCTTGACCCATCGCCTTGTGCTAAAAACTAGATGAATAATCACCCCATGAAACCGGGCATCCCTGCTAAGTCACCAATCGCAGATAACCACTTGAGCTGACGGTACCCGTCGTTATTCAATATTATGAGTTCTGCATTTTAGTTCAATTGGCAATAAATTGTCATGTACTGGTATTTTTACATACATAATATATATTCCTTATGAATTTCAATATAATTTCAACAATTACGTTTAATTATTTAAATGTTTAAATACCAGCATGGCATTTATTTATTTTTTTATGTCGATAATCTGCAATGCATTATAAATGATTAGATTGGTTTGTTCAAGATTTTCCATCTCTCAACACGAAGATATTTTTAAATAGAGAAAATCTTCAGCATCCTTATACCGATGGATATTAATTGATTCCTATCATTTTATCTGGGTTAAATCGCCACCATTGTTCTTGGATTGATAAACAGTCAATTAACATCGTTCATTAATTGACGATTCCGGGTTCTTATAAGATGAGAATTAAAATTAATCGTGTTGGCATTGATTAGTTATTTTTCTCGCTATTATTTTTAATTTACTGCGCAAATAAAGTGGTAGTTAGGTACTAGTTCAGCCATCTATCATAATATGTAATCACACAGTGAAGCTTGAACGTTATAGTGTTAAATACAGAATATCCACAACAGGAGATATTATGTTCAAATTATGGGAACAGTCGGAATCCATATATTATTTCCTTTATTTGTAAAAACAAAGATTCTCAAAAAGTGTTTCAATATTAGCTCCACTCTGAGATCAACGTTTTCCTGCTGATATTATAATAATATAAAATTCATGGAAAAGCATGGCTATTATTAATTATTAATTCAGTTATAATTGTAAGATTTGTGATGCGGAAAGTGTGTATAATTTTTTGCCCCATGATCATTGCCTGATCATCATAAACAAATATTGTCAATTTTCGTGATCGTGTAATTACATCTTTTGTTGACAAATAATTAAAGAGACAACCAGAATTACCTTTCGAATTTCCAGCGTAAGTACTAGGCTAGTATTATGCAGGGTGTCCGGGGGTAAAGTGAGCTCACTTCGGGAGGTGATTCTACATGATGGTAGAAGTAAAAAAGATAGATAACTTTTTTCCAAATTCCAATGTTTATTTTCACATGCAAAAACATTTTTCGAAAGAAGAATATTTATTTTTCTCTTCTGTTATTTACCTCCTCTAAGTTAGCGCACTTTACCCCCGGACACCCTGTATACTTTGAAAATCCTTATAATTTAGATTAGTTAATTTTTGATGACTAAAAGATATCTCAAACATTTATACAACACTTATTTCAAATTAAGAATTTTTAATTAGAATTAGAAGTGAATTGTTGAAGAGTTCGATGACGCCCGGGAAACATGGTACTGTAGAAAGGTTTATTGTCAGCAGAGAGGTTGGAATATAACCTCGCGATTGGCAGATCTTCCTAATCCGTAAATCGGTGTTTAGTTGTTGCTGTGGATATGTTGATTAAAACTCTTTTGATTAAGACTCATTTACTGACGATGAATTTATTGCGAGACAAGTTTTTACAGAGCTCGCGGTGTAACGACGGGGGCAGTAGTCAACATCGGGGTTAGGACGCTAGATACAGAATGAATAATGGTAATCACGCTATCCGCTACTAGCATTGATGTATTATACTAGATTAGCCCTGTCTAGTTAAATTCATTTTAAAAATGACACCACGTAGCGTACGTCACAAATATGGAGATGAACTTAACAACCCAACTCTGTTTAAACTTCTTGTACAAGCGTTCAAACTCGTAAGCGAAACCAAGGAACAGCGTTCATTTTGTTACCGATGTGTTGTTGTAATTTTAATACATCACCAAACTAACATTTTTTTGCTAAACCAGGTCTGAATCAGGTAAAGGACTAATAAATGAAACACAAAATGATTTTTATTTTCACATTTTTAGTTTTGGATTCTGTACACTACATATTGAACCAAAACGGGAAACGTACACATATTTACTATTGAGCAGAAGTTTTATGAATTTACAAAATTATTTATATAAAATAGAATATAATTATCAAAGAAAGCTTTTACTTTGAGGCTTGACACTTTAATCAAATGAAAAGTTATTTGTTTTTAACCACTTTGTTAGGTTTATAAGACGGCATTATAAAAAACTAGTCTAGGTACAAACATTAATAAGGTATAAAATATAATATTAAAATAAAGCGAGAGAAATCATATTGGACGAGGAAAGAGCTTCAGAGAGGGTGTGGTGGGGTGGGACAAGGAAGGGTGGGGATTACGTGGTAATAATATCAAATTTAGTTATGCCCATTAAATAAGCTTTTACATTGTGTTTTTTGTTGTTGTGTTTGTCTCCTTTTTTCGAATATAGGCACAACTTTACAAATCTACGGAAAAAATGATAATTGTACCTTCCTTCCAAAGGATTGAAGTCAACCGCGCCAACAACGCTAACTGCAACAATATTAACTGCTGTAATGTCGTACGATTTCCAAGAAATGCCTATTTGGTTTATTTTTGTGGTGCCATTTTTGGGAAATATATAGACGGTGCTTAATCAAAGCTAGACAATAACAACCAGTAATTAAAATAACTTTTCTCAGATTAAGCAACAATACCTAATTTGTGGGTATATTACATTCTCTCCTCCACACAGCATGCTCAAAGATTACAAAGGACCAGAAGGAAATTGCAGTCTAAATGTTTGGGATGAAAATGATTTGAGCACATATGGTTTCCTTGTGATGGTACCTACGGTCAACGTGTTACGATATCGTGATAATTAATGTATTCTAAATTTACTAAAAATTTAACAGGAAACCTGTTAATTCATTCGTTGAGGGCCTGCAGTCCCTTTTTTAAATAAATTAGAAAAACTCTGCTCCGATATCGTATTCGAAATTTACTAAAAGTTCAACCAGAAACCTGTTCATCAATTCGTTAAAGGCCTGCAATCCGTTTTTTTTAAATAAATTAGCAAATACTCTTTTTTTCCGTATTTGTAAATATACAATATGCATATAATAAATATTACAGAGTTATTTTCAAATAATTGAATCCGAAATACTTATATCCATTTCTCAATTTTTTCTCGGTTTGTGGGGAAACCTAAGCGAAAATAAGACATTTTAAGAATAATTATCGGAATGTATATAGAAAATATTTATTCCTATACCTAGCATTTTAAGCCTACATAAACGTTCCTTTTCATGTAACATATATTCCACCACCTTCATCACCTCTACAGCAATTGTTATAATTATATAAATAAATATGACAAAAACAACACATTTTTGTTATAATACAACATCGCTTGTCGCTAATAGTTGTTGCGCTGATTAAGGTAACATTCGAAAAATTGCTTAATATATAATAAAAAAGGTAAGTGTAATATATTTACTTTGTAATATATATTTTTTCAATAAAAAGAAAAATGTAATTAACATAGTACACACAAAATAAATTACTCAACGATGCGATTTTTTCATATAATTTAACACGTAAATAATTGTGGACTTAATTCAACCCTGAATTAGAGATAGGCCCAAATAAATAACCCATACTTCTAAAGTTTTTTGCGCGTATCAAGTAAAAACGCGTGATTTTAACCAACACATCAATAATTATCATGTGCCAGGCTCGTGATATGTCGTATTGTTTATATTTATTCGTTAAAAGTTTATCACACACTGCATAACGTCATGATTGTGACTAGTTTGAAAGATGACGTTAGAAAATTTACTTGTCGAAAGTGAAATTCTATCTGTTCTATCAAGCTATCTGTAAGGTACTTATATTTTTTTATTCATATAGATGATTACATTTTCTAAAATAGAGTCCGCTGTAGGTACAATCTAAAATATTTGGAACTGGGTTATTTTTATGATTGAAAAAATGAACTTGCCCAGCCATAGTTGAGAAGCAAAATAAGTAAACTCTAGACCAACAAAAGGCAAAACGCAATGCACCGTGCCCATTTCGCATTGCGACACAATGCGTGGCCCTTTTCATAAATGTGCACGTGAACCAAACCAAAATTGTGTTGGGGTTATTTTTCAATGGATATAACGTGTCTAGTCTAATGTTGGTCTATGGCTACTAGTCTAGCAGTGATATCAGTGGTATAAACTATTTCCAAATCTGTCCTTCTACTGTACGATCAAGTGAAACAAATACTTATTATAATACAATCATATTATTTCCACCTTAAAAATTCACCCAGTTGTTAGGTACATGTAGGTAGAAGTCCTCCAGCAATGCCGGGTACACGTCAGCTAGTAATTAATTAAATAATAAAGTAGATTCTTCAAATGTATCTAAAGCATTCCAAATGAAAGGCGTCCTCTTAACATACTAAAAGACGGTGCCGTTTTTTATTTATTTTTGAAGAAACGCACTTTTACTGTAACCCACTTATTTTTTATGAAACAATCTCTGCGTAAATTATTACGGTCACTAATTACGGCTGTAGTCTTATTTCGAATTCTGGGTGTTTTGAAGGTGAATGTCACGCACTAACGAGAATGATAAGTAGAATTTGATTAGAATGATATATTTTTAACTTTATTTAGAGTGAGTCACCATCGTTCGTAATCTTCAGATTGACTTTTATCTTCTGGTCGCCAAAAGAGGAAATACATGTAGGAGGTCAAGGGATAAAGTGCGCTAACTTCGCTGCGGGGGGTGGGGGTTCTTCATTAAAACCTAAAATCTACCAACGTTAGAATTTCTAAAAAACTTATTTATTTTTTTACTTCTACCATCATGTAGAATAACCTCCCGAAGCTAGTGCAACTTAAATCCGGACCCTCTGTATATATATTCCCCGAGTATATGCATAAACGGTGAGCTCTGGCATCATGAAGCCATTGGCCTATGTCATGTTTGGGGATGAAAAAAGGAGGAGAAGTTCTGGGAAGGAAAAAGGAATGAGAGGTGGGTCGGAATCTAGGGATCAATGTGTACAGGAGTGACGGACGTATGAATCTATCGGGGTGTACGGGGCTTATTCGTATAAAGAATTGAAACCATATTATTATTTAATTGACCTTAATTCTTCAGCTTATATTATTGAATACTTACAATACTGCACTATTTTCCAAATAGTTTTCGATTACAGGCAATAAAAATAATTTGTGTTTCATAATCCTGGGTAGATGAAACTTTTGCAATATCGCTATTAAAAATAAATGTTCTCAAACCTATTATATAAGGGCATCAATATTTTTTTAAACCTGTACCAGTAGGTATATATTATTTTTATTCGTTACGTATAATTTGTGAAATATCGTGAAGGTTAGATAGTCATGGAAATGCTTTTAAAATAGGTAGGTACAGGTACCTACATAACTGGTTCAAATCATTTGTAACATTAAACTACATGTTATGCTACCTATATATAGGACAAAATTTTCGCGGCGCGAGACGCCGCTTGCGGTTGCTTTGTTCCTTTTCCGTAATTAGTAGATCGGATCGCGGAAATTATGTCCTGTTTATACGCACCCTAAGGTGTCTTAAAAATATTACCCGACATAACCGACCTTAGAAGAATAAACTGACGACGAACAATATTTAAATAAGAAAAGGTGTTTTGTTTATGGACCGGTTTTTTAATAAGGGAATTATTTTACCAAAAAAAATATTTGAAGTAACATGTTCACATACTTTAAAATCGATAAATTTTGGTTTGATAGCGCATAGTTTAGCATTAATGGTGCCTAATTTGGCGTCGATAGTTTGTTTTTTTTTTTAATTTTACTAGTGGACCCCTCGCAATTCTTCGCTATTGCAAATATATTTTTCAGGCGCCTCTGACTTTTTCCACCATTCACTACTGTAAACCACAATGTTACTGTTAAAAAACTACATTACATCTATTTTAATTCGAAGTCCCCACTTCTTCCACCATTTAAACATCTCTAAACACTCCTGGCACAAATAACTACAAACTCTTAAGCGTTCAGCAAATTTTGCCACATCCACCTTACAGTCCTGACCTGGCTCCCAGTGATTATTACCTTTTTCTAAACTTCAAAAAAGAACTTCGTAGGAAAAAGTTTTCAAGTGATGAAGAAGTGAAGGATGCACTTTTTAGGGCGTATTTTTTAGACAAATCTTTTTTTTAAGGGTATACATAAGTTAATTGAAAGATACGAAAAATGTATTAGGGTAGCTGGTGAATATATTGAAAAGGAAAAATAAATTTGGATTTTTATTTCCACACCTTACCCTCCATTCATAAAAACGTTCCCTCGTATCTGTTGAATACTTTTCGAGTTTTACGAGCATAACATACGCAGGATGAATTTTTATACATTTTTAGTACAGGATTTTCCAATAAGAGGTGTTATTTTGAATAGCCCGCTATTTTGGTAGATGTTAAGTAGAAACTACGCCATTAATAAAATGGAACGATACACGCTTCAACAACGCATTGAAATTATTAAAATTCACATGAGTGAATCAAATGCAAATCATCTTGAGTGATGAGGCCCATTTCCACCTCGGTGGCTTCGTCAACAAGCAAAATTGTTGCATCTGGGGCTCGGAAAACCCAATAGTTATTGTTGAAAAGCCTCTCTATCCTCAACGTGTAACTGTTTGGTGCGGTTTATGGTCCGGCGGAGTCATTGGACCTTACTTTTTCGAAAATGAGGCTGGAGCAACAGTTACGGTGAATGGATTGCGCTATCGAAAGATGATTAATGATTTTTTATGGCCGGAATTGGATGGTATTGATCTGGACAACGTTTACTTTCAAGACGGCGCTACGTGCCACACAAGCAACGAAACCATTGATCTTTTACGATTAAATATCAAAATAACACCTCTCATTGGAAAACCCTGTATAATATGAAAAATGCATTTTATAATACAAGCCGTTGTCCTGCCACAGATCGCCTTCTTTTATGTAGGGAAGTTCAAATTTGTGATCGTATGTATTTTTGGATGAGAAAACTGAAAAAAAAATTCTTAGATCACGACAACAGCACCACCTATTGGGTCCAAAACTATCCTTTATTTCAAGCTGGAACCAACCATACACATTCACAAAATGTCATTGTTATCGGTTGGGCGGTTTAGGAGATTAGCGTGTACGAACAGTGACACGTCATTTTTTTATATTTTAAAACTAGGTACAATAACTTTATTTGTGTTTAAACATCTTGGGCATTGATAGTGCATACTTTGGCATTAATAGTTCATATTTTAGTACTGAGAGTTCATATTTTGTCATTGATAGTTCATATTTAGGCATTTCTTTGATTTACATTTTCGCTATTTTGATAATGCAGAATAAATTACGATGTCTACTGATAAATACTGCAAGGATAAAAACAAAAATAAAAACAATGAAAACTACAAGCAGTGGCGGCTCGTGACTTTTGTGTGTACTAGATTGCTATTATTACAAAAAATGGCATTTTTGATGTTGTTGTCGAATGGAAACGTCGAATTTTTTTCGAAAATCCTCATACAAATAATCGAATTTTCAAAAAAAAATTTAATTCTTTTGGGACTAAACAACAACGATGTCGAATTTTTCATACTCTATTACACTCAAAAGTCACAAGCCGCCACTGACTACTGAGTTAGTTACAGATTTTTGTAAGAATTTTGGGGACTGAGTCTCCATCTTCTATTTTCGTCGAACATCACAGCGGTGCTGCCAAGGTCGGGTATCTATGTGAGGATATTGTGTCAGCGCTTTATTAGCAGCAGACACATACCTGGACTGATGAAGAACCTCGTGCTGCCACTATTGGTGGACGCGGTGGACTCTTTCGCTGCAGCACCTGATCCAGTTTCTTCACCACCTAGAATTCTTGCTGCAGAGTCTCCATCTTCTTTCTTCGTGTCACCTGTTCCTGTACTTCATTTTACTTAACTTAGCTTCACTTTATTTTTGTAATATTTATATTTTTTGTAATACCTGCATCAACTGTAAAGCGCCCCTTAGGTGATATCTCACAAAAGCGGCGCTATACAAATTGTCCAATAAATAACAAAATTATTGGTGTCATCGGCTTGCAAAATAAACGGTTCCTTTTTTGGAGAACTAACCGCTTCATTTTAACCTCATTTCTAAAAACTCGTACTGCGACGAAACACAATGGCTATAAAACGAATATTGATCAACCTTTTAAGTCTGTGACAGACTACGCTATATTTTGGTGGCTTGGTCTATTTCAGCATATCGCTCGCCATGCATTCCCATTGGTAGTAAATGCAAGCGATATGTTGAAATAGGCTAAGCCATGATGCGTATAGCGTAATTTGTCTTTACCTAATGTAATGCCTGCATGTGTATAGGTATTATAGCATATTTAAGGATTATATTGTTTGTTAGTTATCTCTTCTTAATATTGTCACAAACTATGAATACCGTTAAAAATGCGTGGAAGATATTTAATATTTATTTATTTAGTGATAATAAATTATAAAATTATAACAATAATATTTATAATATGGCGTGACGTCAACACCACCGTATTCACGTAATAAAACGAAAATTTCGGTTTGGTGTCAAATCAAAAATGACACATTTTAAATCTTTATAGAAAATTTATTCATCAACATAAAAATAAAATAAAATTTCCATTTCTATCGTAAATTTTTTCTAGAGTAAAAAGAACGGTAAAAATACTTTTGGTCAGTGTATTGTTTTACTACATTTTTTTGGCTCAAATGCTGTTTTTGTAGTTGCTAGTTGGAAATGTTTTTGACCCTAAAATCTAGTGTTTCTAATATACGTGTTAGTTGGAAGCATAGTTTTGTAAACGTATTGACTATGACAAATATGTAAATACGGGTCATTGATTATTATTCTCTTCTTTTTAATCTTTAATATCACCTGCTTCTTGAACAGTGCTGTCTCGGAACAGAAATTGTGACGTGAGGCGGGTAACGTACATTACCTACCTACATGTACATGATGAATAAAAAAAATAAGATAATAAAAACCTGAAAAAGAAATTAAAAAATACATTTGTTATCGTATAAGAACCCCAACCTCATGGAGCCAGTGAACTATGGCAACCCTACTGTGGGTGTGTTTAATCAAATCCTCCTAGATCACAAGACCGGCACACTGAATCAAATCAGCCTCCTAACTTGTGTAGGAACCTTCAAAAAATTTATTTTATCTAGGAGGTTTTGGTTTAAAATGACCTTACAGAATGGGATATGGTTCAGAATGGGACCGTCCCGTTTTTAGGTTCCCTGTCCCGTTGACCCATCGAGAAGCGGCGGAAATGTCTCGTTTTCAGAAAGTGGGCCACTCCTGGCATCAAATTGAGAGCAAAAGATTATGTCAAATGTTAGAAGATCTTGACTTACAAAAACGAGTAGTTTTAAAGTGTGATATTTACCGACTTGAAAGAGAACTGATGTCGCCAATTAAACATAATATATGATATTATTATTAATTATATAATCCAGGCCCTATCGGATCAAGAAAGACATCCGAAATTTGTAAATATTGACTCAATTTTACTCGGAGTTAAAATTGATCTTATTTGGGGCACACACCTATCCATCTCTTCAGCTGACGGTCCCGGTGACTTTGGGAGGAAGGGGGATCCAAACCAAAGTCGCAGTCTTCACATTTCCCCGCGTATCTACAAATGACCCGTTTTAAGACCAAAAAACTTGGACACCTTAAACCTTCAGGCCTCGGAAGGACATTACTAGCCACAAACATCATATTACATTATAGCCTCTGAAGGACAGATCTGACCGTTGTGATATGTTCGTCATTGGAAACAAAAATAATTATTCTTCACAGTTTAGATCAAATATTTATCCATTATTACATGGATAAAATTGCCAAAGTGCGTGAATATAAATTAGCGGCATTTTTTCATTGAAAGTCAAAAAATTATTTATATTTTTTATTGTATAAACGGCATAAAAAGTGAAGTAACAGTCTTATTACTGAATACCTACATAAAAAGAATAGGTTTTAGAAATATCGAATTCTTTCAAAATTATGGACGTTTCGAGTGAAAATGTCCTGGTAAGTATTTTTGTTAACATTTTCGTGTTTGATATTAAAAATTTATTGTTTAAAAAGATCAATGTTTTTTTCAAATTCAAATATTTCAAAGATAATTTAATCTAGTTTTTGAAATAGTATTTCTTTTAATGACAACTTCAAAAATAAGTAATATGTAGCACATTTTAGATAACTCGGGATCATTCCAAAATTCCAAGAAAATGCACCATGTCGTTGGGACTTGCTGGTATAAATATTTAAAACTTGAAGGGTTAACCATGTTGTAAAGCCGAAGGTATTGGGGATGGAAATAACTATTTTATTTCAGGTTTGAGCGGAAAGGAAAGAGATGCGAAAGGGAACATTTGGGAGTAGGTACCTGTCTCTTTTTGGCAATATTTCAACGCAGAATTAAATAAATGTAAAATTTTTAAATGTCCAGAGAACAGTAGTCTTCAGTCAGGGAGGTAATCAATAAAGTATTGCTCTGTATGAGGTTATTGTCATTACTTTCATTGCTTTCGCCGAAGGCTAACAACTGTTAACAACAACTATTTGCTCAATGACACCACCAAAAAACCGTCTCAATGCCATACTCCAGAGCATAGAAAAACAAATTCGCTTTATATTGTCTAGGTTGGTCTACGTGCTTCGAAGCGCGCACCTATGATCTGGAAATGTTGCAAACTGTTATAATTATATACATAGGTAAAATATATCTTATCTATTGCCAAAACTGGCCAATAAATTGGGTCCAGTTCACAAATCAACTACCAATGACGTACACGCCAAAACTTAAGGCATAATTTCAAGGAATTTCGAAGAAACCCGTCCCCTTAAGATCTTTTTATAATAGCCGATATTGCTGAGTATAATACTGGATTGAGTGCTTTTTCCATGAAGGACATTACTTATCCAAGTTTTTTTTACAAAAAAATGTTCGCTTAAATCTAAAATAAAATATCTTTCGGAAATCAGAAGACAGGTCACAGGGCGTCATGTTACGGAAGGTCCGGTATTATGCGTGTTAAATAAATAAAAATACTAATTTCGGCTGTGGCTTATCTGTAACTCCGGTTCAATGAACTATAGAACTTTTGCATTGAAATTATATGTCATTCTAAAAATTGAAGTGTTTTTTTGGAGAAGTTACACCTACCTATAATATAATGATTTTAACAGAAAAAACGTTTTATTTGCCATTTTCAAAATTGGAACTGATTTGTCAAGATTTCAGACTATCCCGTAATTTTTCAAGGGGTAAAGTGCTAATTTTTGAGGTTGTGAATTCATGTGTACCATGTCTTCCTCGAGCGTCAACGATTTCTTCAACCATTCACTTCCAAGTAATACATGTTCCTCACACCTCTTTTTTCCTTAATCACGTACGCCTTAAAATAATTATTTAATTCGTGACTTTTGTACCATTCACTTCATGTATTATCATTAAATCCACAATTTTACTGTTAAAAAATTATATTCTATAGATTATAATTCGACTCCATATCTTATTCCAGTGCAGAAATAAGAGTCTCCCTCGGACGTCCTTGATTTTTTCAACCATTGACTACTGTTTACCACATTTTTATTTCAGAAAATCTACATGTTATCAAATTTAATTCGTCTCCGAATGACTTCCCGTGCAGAGAATGCGGAAAATCTTCCTGGGGCGTCCCCGACTTCACCTACAATTCAAACTATTCTCTAAACACTTTAGACACTAATAAGAACAAACTTTGAAATTTTCAGCCAAATCGGTCCAGCAGTTTTGAATCTATAGGGCATAAACAAAGAAACGTTTATTTTACATGTGGATAAAATATAGAAATAATCAACATTCCTCATCGCTCAATGAATCATCAATTCCTTCTGATAAAAGCAGATAAATTTCGGCGAGATTTGACATTTACGTAAACAATGCGGAAAATTTAGTATTAGTAAACAAATCACGTGATAGTCTAAATACATTCTTGGCAAAACAATTTCAATTTTGAAAATGACAAAAATAGTTTTCTGTTCAAAATATTATACTCGTACTATAGGTAGGTAATTCCAGTTCTTACTTATTGGTTCTAATTTTGGAAATGACATTTAAATACAAAGCCAATTTGAGATCGAATCCAGAGTTAAACAGGACGCACAGACAACCGATTTTTTTTTTCGGAAAATCGACAGTTTATATTGAATAAGTTTGTAAATGCGTTGTGTGGTGTTGTCAAAATAAAACCAATTATAGATTTCCTCCTTATGACTTTACTTCGAATAAGACAATATAATAAGAAGAAGAACAGAAAAATATCTTGAAATTACATAATGACAAAATATTGCCCGTGATTGAAAAATATTTTGATAGGTATTTTTGTGATTTGATAATTGGTAGCTATCGGAATTATTGTTCTAGATAATTGATAGCTGCCGCAACGCATTTTTCTGGATAATTGGTACCTGTCGCAATCATTGTTCTGGATAATTGATAGCTGCCGCAACACATTGTTCTGGATAATTGATAGCTGTTGCAATCATTATTCTGGATAATTTTTAGCTGCCGCAACGCATTATTATGGATAATTGTTAGCTATCGCAATCGTTGATCTGGATAATTGGTAGCTGTCGCAAAGAATTGTCCTGTATAGTTGGTAGCTGTCGCAACGCATTGTACTGGATAACTGGTAGCTGTTGGAATAATTTTTCTGGATAATTGGTAGCTGTCGCAATCATTGTTATGGATAATTGGTAGCTGTCGCAACGCATTGTTATGGATAATTGGCAGATCATAACTCTTTGTTCTGGATAATTGGTAGCTGTCGGAACGCATTGTTCTGAAAATTTTATTTTCAGAACGCCTTGTAAATAGGTTAGGTTTTACCTGTAGATTGTTGTTTTTGCCCACAAACATTAAAAGATCGAACCTTCTTTCTGTTCTTACATTCGTTCGAAATGACATTGACCATTTTCTTAACCATCATCTTCATTTTTCATTAAAAAGCTATAACATTACTGTGACTGGTTAAACTAAAATTATTCACGAGTTATTCGGGTTATATCAGACCTATCCATCTCCACTGTGGAAAATTAGTGCGTATCGCTGACCCAAATGTTACCAAATAATATTTACACATCAGTGTTAGGTCATCTGTTCCACATTAAATTAATGGTGATCACTTCACGGCCCTTGGATTTCAAGAACGTAAGTTAATAAGCAGTATAGTAAAAGGTATTTCTTACTTTTAACTGTCGGTCGACCCACAAGCCACTTAATTCGCCCACTAGTGGGTGATGTTGCCCACGTTGGAAATCACTGGAGACAATAAGGAAATCCAGTAAAAAATATTTTGGCTTAAAAAAAGCATTTATATAGATCAATAAACGTCGATTCTGGATATATCAGTTTTACGATTTAATTGTTTAATTTAATTTTTTTTCGCATTTAGTAACTAAATTATTAATATGGGAAGACCATTTAAGTTTCCTATCAAATGTTACTCCTAAAAAAATTACTTAAGAAGCGTTGGGGATTGGAGAATTTTTAAATAAAATTTGAACGGGGGGTTTTTATGGCGGTTTGAGAAGGTGACACACTGAGTCTTTTGGGTTGAAAGTTCAAGACCATTTAACGTGAGCCATGTGCAAAGGGCATTCATTCGTTAAGATATTAGACGGCGAGAGGGATGATAAGAAGAAAGCTATGTCATCTGCAAACTCAATAACTTTTACTTGTGGGGGAATAGTGACATGCATATCGTATGTATATGTATATATTATACATTAAGGGGGACAATACATCGCCTTTTGGTAAACCTTTCCAAATAGACCTACTTTGAGGAGAAATATCTGGAAGTTCCATGAAAAATTTTCTATCTAGAAATAGACTAGAACATGGGGGGAAGGTCAAGGGCTAAAAGTTTTTTTTTCAGGATTGGGGTGGAAATATTTTCAAAGGCGCCTTCTATATCTATAAAGACGGCAAGACAAACTTCCTGTTTAGAAATTGATAAATTAATATCAGTGCTAATGATGGCAAGGTTATCTTGGGTGGATTTTTTATTCCTAAATCCAAATTGAGATGAAGAGAGAAGCTGTTTACTTTCGACAAAAAATTCTAATCGATTTTTAATTAATTTTTCATAAAGTTTACTGAGGGTGGATGAAAGAGCGATTGGCCTGTAATTGGATCCAGAGTTTGGTGATTTGTTTGTTTTTAAAATAAGGATGATTATTTGAGAACTCCTGTCATCAGGCATTATGCCTGTCTGGAAGATTTTATTTAAGATGCTTAAGAAGTGGTTTAGAACATTATCATTACTATTTTTGATTATGCTGTAAGGTATTCCATCTCTGCCTGGAGATGAGTCCTTAACTGTTGATAAACATTTTTTTAGCTCAATTAAGGTGAATGGAGAGTCTAGCCAATAATTTGACATAGGAGTATTATAGATGGGCGTTATTTCATCTAAGTTAGGTACAGAAGGGGGGACAATTTTGTCCAAGAATTCATCTATCCGTTTAGAATGAGACGCTCGAGGACATGGTGAAATGAAGGAGGATCGAAATCTTCGAATCATAGACCGAACTTCCGGAACTGCAGAAGTTGTACCACCCAAATCTTTTTTTTTACCTCAATTTTGGCATTGGATTCGGCGTTTTTGTATATAAGATAGTTCTTCATAGTCATATTGTAAAGATAGGAAAAAGATTTTGCTTTCCGAATTCTTACTACTTTGGAACATTCCTCATCCCACCAGGGAGTTGGAGGGAGTTTTTTGAGAGATTCAGTTTTAGGGGGAGGATTTGATTTATTTATTGCAGTTATGAGCATTGATTTGAAGTTATTATAGTCATTTTTGATGGAAAATATATCGGTGGCGGGTAAATTTAGTAGGAACTTGTCCATATGAGAGTTAAATTCATGCCATTTGGTTTGTTTCGTTTTAATCTTTGTCGAAATATGAGACTTGTCTGATTGGAAAGAAGTTTGATAAGTAATGGTGACCGGGAAATGATCACTGGAGCAAGGATCGGGGGACACCACCCACGAGGAGAGAGAATCCAGACTAGTAGAGCATATCGAGAGATCCACTGCACTGGGGTTTGTGCTGAGGCGTGAGATCCGTCATAGTTCATCTGTTGTTACGCTGGTAAATATTTATTTTGAATTATGCATTGTCTTACTGCACTTCAATACATCACTTGCAATAGTGTTTTTGTGTGCACATTGTTCTTTAAGTTATTGCTATTATTATCCTGTTTACGACTGTACGCTTGTAATTCAATTATCACTCTATTATAAAAGCCATTTTATGGCGTTTGAATAAATAAATAAATCACATTAAAACACACCTTTTAGCTAGTACGACTGAATCTGCTGATTCTAATTCTGAAATCACAACCAGTCTACGTGAGTAATACATCTATGGTCTACAAAGTTCACAGTCATGACATTTCTTACGTAGTAATGCAGGTTTTTAAACACCGGTAAATTGTTTATCAGGTACGGTCATGGATTTATTTTTGCACTTTGGTTCAATACAATAATATTAGTGACGAGATGCTAACATTTTAACTAATGTTCTTATTGTTCTTCAATGTTGAAAGCGGGTAATCATTAGAATAAAAAAGTCTCGACACCATACAAAATACAGCGCCGTTGAAAACAAACGTAGGTTTTATGAAACTGGTGCGAGACCAGAAAAATGAAAACTTTGAAAATTATTTTAACAAGAAAAATAAAAATATTTTCTGGTATTTAAGTTTGAAGGTCATTATTGAAAAAAAGGTACTAAAGTTTCCTATTGTATCATTGTATGCCGATATCTATGTTACATAGGTAGGTATCAGAAATAATTTGCCATGCTTGGTTTCAGTCAGTTTTCACATTCCATTCTTGTTCAATTGACCCAATAATGATCCTCATCATCCCTCTACTTGACACAACTCAACTAACGCTTTAGCCTCAAACAGGTTTGCCCTCGTGACTCGAATAAGCTTTTCTAGAATATACCATGTGCTTGTTAATCTGCTGACTGTCCATGTACAGGGTTTTCCAATAAGAGGTGTTATTTTGATATTCAATCGTAAAAGATCAATGGTTTCGTTGCTTGTGTGGCACGTAGCGCCGTCTTGTTGAAAGTAAACGTTGTCCAGATCAATACCATCCAATTTCGCCCATAAAAAATCATTAATCATCTCCGCAATCCATTCACCATAACTGTTGCTCCAGCCTCATTTTCGAAAAAATAAGGTCCAATGACTCCGCCGGACAATAAACCGCACCAAACAGTGACACGTTGAGGATAGAGAGGCTTTTCAACAATAACTCTTGGGTTTTCCGAGCCCCAGATGCGACAATTTTGCTTGTTGACGAAGCCACCGAGGTGGAAATGGGCCTCATCACTCAAGATGATTTGCATTTGATTCAATAAAGTGAATTTTAAAAATTTCAATGCGTTGTTGAAGCTTGTATTGTTCCATTTTTTTCAATGGCGTAGTTTCTACTTGTCAAATGTCAAAAAATGACAGCTTCAAAAGTAACACCTACCGAAATAACGGGCTATTCAAAATAACACCTCTTATTGGAAAACCCTGTACATACCGCTTAATATTTTTTTTAATTTGTGAACATAATAACTGTAGTGCAGGGTGTAACAGCATGTACCTGAAGAATTGTAACCAGCGATTCCTGTGCATATTTATAGTAAAAAGAGTACATGTAATTTTTTCAACTAAAAACCAAAAAAAAAAGTTTTCTATCACACGTTACCATTGGTCACTCTGCTACACGCCGCGACCGATCACGTGATACGCGCTCTATCTCTTCGGTTACCATGCTGCTGGAACGAGAAGAAGAGCGTATCACGTGACCCGCTAGGCTGTACCCAACAACAGTGGTACCTACCTGCAATCAGGGCCGGCCGGCCAAATTGCCAAGGCGCTGGTAATACCTAACACCAAACTGTCCTAAGACACAGCCCTTGAGATTATTTTCTTAAAAACGGCGCTATACAAAAATACAAATCGTTCGAATATTAGGTATTGATTGCAGTGATCACCAACCTCAGCGTATACTGGTTTTTGACCAAGGGCTCCAAAATTTTACTCGCGCTAATAGTCCGAGCGATGACCGTAAAAATCCCATCCCATAGGCCACATGAACCAAATTAGTACTGGGCTTTAACCCCAAATAAGATTAGTTAAAAAAACGCATTCATCCAGAAGCGCCGTTTAGCTCCAGCCTTGCCTACAACTAGAAAAGGATGAAAGAAAATACAACAGAACTGAGGTTTAACAAGGTCATGAGGGTAGTCTTACGTAACACCGTCAGATGATAGTCGCTAAACTGTCTGTAAGTGACGTGTCTGTATTTCAGAAATACCTCAGTAATATTATTCTTTGTAGCATGTTCGTAATTCGTAATAGTAATTATCCTTTGTAATTAAGTTAAACGACATTACTATTTTTTTTTTTTTTTTTTTATAATATAATATTGATTACATTTTATGATTTTGACTGTCCAATTAGGAAGTATTCCCGTTTCAGGACAGTCAAATTTACAAGTTTCAAGTTATCCTAGACGAATACAGGATTTAAGACTAGCTAAAATATGTACCTATGTTAAAACGAAGATACATAAAAAGATACAAAAAAAAGATACACAAAAAAGATACATAAAGATACATAGAGTCCGCGATTTCAAATTACATTTTTTAGTATCATTTCGGAATCAGTCCTGCCTAGATCCAACAACCATTTCTCTTGATCTTTTTCATCGTGCTTTCGTTTTGTTTTTTTCCTCGACCAGTAGGTAGGTACTGGTAAAGGAAAATGTAAATGTGTTAAAATATCGAGGTAAAGTTGCCCGAGTGAAAAATAAATTAATAAAATATTTAATAAAGAACTGTGGAGTCAAAGGACATACCTACCTACAGTACAATTCGGAATAAATGTATTTTAGATAACAGGAAAGATGTTCACATTTCGTTGGACCTTATTTTGACTAAATCCTTTTACTTTGAATCGCGCAGTTTTTTTTTTTTTTTTTTTTTTTTATATTAACTCCACACAGGAGGCCCTTAAGAAAATAATTTTCCTCAGGGCCTATGTCATCTTTGGGGATGCTGTGTGGAGGGTCTTTTTGTGGAGAGGAAGGAGTGAACATGGGTCTTGAAGAGTCCCATGTTGTAGGAGGGAGGAAACACAGAGGCCGGCAGTTCGTTCCAAAGCCGAGCTGTTGAACTTAAGAACGAATCGTAGAAGCGACCCGTTCTCATGTGACAAATGTCAACCGTGTACAAATGTTGGGCGCGCGTTTGGCGTGTATCCCGACTACGCACCGGTGCCGAAGGGATCAATGACGCTAGTTCCTCAGAGCATCTTCCATTGTAATACCGATAGAACAAGGACAGCATACCTACTTGACGCCTGTGCTCTAAAGATTGCAGTCCGTCCGTTAAGATTGGGGAATCTATCAAACGGACCGCCCGTTTCTGCACAGTTAACGCGCACGAGTAATTTTCGACCATCTTTGGTCAATATGTGAAACTACGTAGCAAAAATGTGTGCCACAAACATTTTAGTAAAGATTCAAACCACATTTAGATGTTTTGGAATGTTTCCAAGTACGGATAACTTCTACAGGTGCCTACAGATGGCTCTACCCATTTTTATAAATTATTTAAAGGCAAGTTTTTTTTAAATCTTGTTAGTTTACAAAAAGCAAGTAAGACTTAAAAATAACCGCTCTTTCATAATATTATTAACATCACAATATATGGAGTATATCAGCTTTATTTATAAATTATTTGATAATTTTTATGTTGAATCCTTCAGGGAGACACAGCAAAAACTTCATTATTATTATTAGCATTGCGTGTTGAGGTACAATTTAGTGACTTAAATTAAATTGGTCCACTTATAATATTATAATAACTGCCTGTCTGTCATTATATTACATTTTTGTTGTAGTTAAATTCCATTATTACGTCAGTATTACGACATAACACATTACAGTCACCTTCAAACTGTCTCCAACATAGACATATGAACCTATGTCTGTGGTCTCCAACCATTTCTTACCTTATTATGTTGACATTTTAGTCTTACTGAGACTGTCATTGCCATGTGAATAGGGCCGGCCCTATGTGGGCGCTATTGGATGCCTATTGTCAATGCGCTGATAATACCTAACTTCTTTCAGTCCTAACACGTCGCCCTTGAGATTATCATCCAAATAAAATTGATTACAGTTATCACCTACCTACCTAGGTAGGCGTCTACTGGTTTTGACAAGGGGCGAAAAAAATTACTAGCGCCAGGCGCAGTTTGGCTCAGGGCCGGCCATGCATGTGAATTTCATGTTTGTTCTATATATTTCTCGAACCAACAATTCTTTCGGCTGGCGCCTAAGAATATTCACAGTCGTATTGGGAGTCAAAAGCTCCCTACCTATTATAATAATACAGGGTTTCCAATAAGAGGTGTTATTTTGATATTCAACCGTAAAAGATCAATGGTTTCGTTGCTTGTGTGGCACGTAGCGCCGTCTTGTTGAAAGTAAAAGTTGTCCAAATCAATACCATCCAATTCCGGCCATAAAAAATCATTAATCATCTCTCGATAGCGCAATCCATTCACCGTAACTGTTACTCTAGCCTCATTTTTGAAAAAGTAAGGTCCAATGACTCTGCCAGACTAAAAACCGCACCAAACAGTCGCACGTTGAGGATAGAGAGGCTTTTCAACAATAACTCTTGGGTTTTCCGAGCCCCAGATGCGACAATTTTGCTTGTTGACGAAGCCACCGAGATGGAAATGGGCCTCATCACTCAAGATGATTTGCATTTGATTCACTCAAGTGAATTTTAATAATTTCAATGCGTTGTTGAAGCGTTTATCGTTCCATTTTTAACAATGGCGTAGTTTTTACTTGTCAAATGTCAAAAAATGATAGCTTCAAAAGTAATATCTACCGAAATAGCGGGCTATTCAAAATAACACCTCTTATTGGAAAACCCTGTATATACGGACAATGATAGAGTAATGACCAAAAACGACTCGAAAAAATTAATAAATTCGTGTTCCACTAACGATAATCGGTGCTCACTGCGCTTAGACCGGATTTTATAGTCTCCTGTCGGTCGGCGAATACTAGGTCGGTAGAGCGTTGGGAGCGTTGGAGGCCACAACGTACTAATTGGAACTAAGAGTACCTATTCCATGAATCGGATGGACAAAAGTGGATCCTATTTTTTCACTCCCGCAATTCATGGATCGGCTCGCGCTATTTTTCTGATATTCATTATACATCAAACTTTAAAATAGGGTTGGCAATTTGCAATAAAAACGTCGCAATAATACTCAAGCTGTGAATGGAACAAAACGCAAGACGTTAATCCTGACTAAGCTAATGTTTGTTTTTTTCATTTCTGAAGTTTTCAAGGTAAGTACTACTTTTGAACAATACTGTATTGTGAAGGTATGCTATTATGCTAAACAGTAAAGAATAAAGTTTGCCACCAAGAGAGAATGGACTGTTTAAATTTTGTAAAGAAACTTGTTTTATACTATTTAGGGATTTGCTAACTTTAACAAATAATTCAGGGTGACTCAAAAAATATGTATACACTTCATTCCTTCTTTTTTTTCTAGGTACAACCCTATGATTTTCAGCGAGGTGGAGCACCTCACCACTATCATCGTGATGTTTGCTTATCTCCACGAAAATCGGCTAAACAGATGGATTAGGAGAAGGTGCTATCAAATGGCCCCCGCGACCTCCAGACCTCACGCTACTGTTTTTTTTGTGGTGATTTATCAAAGATAAGGTTTATGTGTCAAAACCGGCAACAGTTGATTAATTGAAGGCGGAAATTGTTATATAATGCTACTAAATTCCCAGTAAACCGATTAGTCACATTTGCGATTCCATTGCTTCCGTAGCAGCAATTTTTTAGACAAAAATGCTCATCAATTTTAACATTTCCGCAGACAAAAAAAATCTGCATAAATATTTTTTAATTGGATCTTTTAATCTGTAATACATCTATCCGGTCGGTGGCCGAGTTGACATCGCGTTTGGGTCCCACCCAGGCGTGGTGTGTTCAATTCCTCGGCTGGCTAAGTCCTCCATCACAACACAAGCAACATTTTCAGCCTACTGTGGTGGTAGTAGGAGATTTTCAAATATTGTCAGGTTATTCGTAACACGGGAATGTTTGTCTTTCTTTTTAAAAAATTATATATATTTATATATGCTGTTTTTATAATCACGCAAATTATGTATACTTTTTTGGTTACACACTGTATTTTTCAAATGCTAAATGTTGTTTTATAGAATTATTTTCGGGAGCGTATTCTCTCTTTCTAAATCTATTTCTAGCGTTAATCAAAGTGTCAGGCAGGGATCTATATTAGGGTGTGTCAATTATTTCAACTTTTGAATTCAGAAACGCCTGATGTCTCAAAAGTTGCGTCTTACAAAGAAAATGAGAACTACATTTAAAATTATTTTTTAAAAAATGGTTATTAGCTCGCTAAAATGCATTGAAAAACAGAAAAAAAAACCTAAAACATGTATTTTTAAATAATGGTAATTAATATTTTCTTCACAATAATTTAACCTTTTATCGTTTGTGTATTATTAAAAACTGCGTATAGTTGACAAAAATTAAATAAAAAATCAATTTTATTAATGCAAGTAAATCTACAAGAATACCGAAATTAACAAAAAAATGATAAAAATCCACTCAAACGTTTTCCATTGCCATTTAGTTTGCTTTAATTTTCAATTATTGGACTTATCAACGTAGTCAAAGATTATTGATTATGGGGAATATCGACTTCAACACTACGCAAAAACTTCGTAAAAAATATACAAGGGCGCAAAGGATTGTAAATCCGAATAAGTCACGACCTTTTGAAAAACCATCTACTCCTCGTCCGCTTCTTTCCAACAGTTTTTCAGATTCTGATGAGGAAGCAGCGCTAAGTGATGATCATCAATCTGCAGTGGCTCATGATACATTATCTCCTCGAAATATACAATATTCGAAGATGCAGAATCCCTTGACGAAGTTATCTCAAATTTGTGATCGATACGGCGTATCACACAGAGCAGCAGCTGCCATTGCTTCTGCGGTTTTAAAAGATGTAAATGAAGCTGGTCCATCTTTCGTTATAGATCATAGTAGATTATGAAGAACTAGAAAGCAAACTAGAGATATGTTATTAAATAGCCGTAAATTGACAAATATCGAAGGTTTATTTTTTAATGGGCGCAAGGACAAAACAATGTTTATTATCAAGAAAGGAAGAAAATTTTATCGACGATTAAAAGTTGAAAAACACATAACGCTGTGAAACGCTACGCCATCATCTGGTACTGCTAAAGACAGCGAAAATGCCATATGTTCTCTTTTGGAAGAGGAAAATCGTCAAATGGAGAAAATTGTTGCAGTTCGTTGTGACGGAACAAATACAAACACTGGCCGGAAAAATGGAATCATTTCAAGAATGGAACAGAGACATGGAAAGCCATTACAATGGCTTATCTGCCAGCTGCACGCCAATGAACTACCATTGCGACATCTGCTATCTTCATTAGATGGACCGACTAGCGGACCTGTAGCTTTCTCGGGACCAATCGGAAGAAACTTAAAAAATTGTGAAAACGTTAAAATTATTCGGTTTGTTCCCATTCAATCATCCATACCGGAAAATATAACAGAAAAATTAAGCACGGACCAAAATTATTTATATAATATGTGTCTGGCTGTGTCAAAAGGTATGATAACTGTAGATTTGGCAAGGAAACAACCAGGGAAAATGTCTCATGCCAGGTGGCTAACAACTGCAAACAGAATATTACGGCTTTATGTTGCAACGGAAAACCCAACAGAACATTTGCAGATATTGGCCACCTTTATTGTGAGAGTTTATGCTCCAACATGGTTTACCATAAAGTGCAATAGGTCTTGTATAGATGGAGCCCGTAATCTATGGAAAATGGTTAGCATTTCCAGATATCTTTCAGGAGAATTGAAAGCTATTGTCGACCCCGTGATTCAGAGGAACGCATATTTTGCACACCCGGAAAACATTATTCTATCAATGTTAACCGATGACAATAAATGTATAAGGGAGCTAGGATGTAGATGGATCATTAAATATAGGGCCCTTCAAACTTCAAGAGTGAGAGAGTTCATAATTCCAAAAAATAATTTCAACTGCAATAGCTACATAGAATTAATTGACTGGCAGGCCACAGATTTAATTCTGACAGAACCTCCACTCCAGAGCAACGTAGAAACGGACGAATTACTTAAATTGTGTGATGAAGGAAATGTAAAAAGGTTCGATTTTCCTAAATTTCCTTGCCACACACAATCAGTGGAAAGGTGTGTGAAGTTGACCACAGAGGCGTCTTCTGTTGCTGGTTACAATGCTAGAAAAGGTTATATTTACGCCAAGCAACATTCAAGAAACATAATGCCAAATTTTAATTCAAAGCAAGATTTTAAGTAATTACTGTTTTAACAATATGTTATCATTCAATTTTGAGCATCCATTATTTTTTATTCGTTGTATTTTGGTCAAAAATGTTGTTGTACGTTATTGTTTAGTATCTTGAATTTAACCATAAAAAGTGTTATTTTTCCCTTTTATATTTTTAACAAACACATCACATATGTTTAAAAAAATATTTATTTTTCGTTCTTTGTACTGCAGTTATGGAAATAAAATTAAGTGTGCTACAAAATATAAAATATGGACCCATTGTTTTATTTTTTTCCCAAATCACGAAATCAATTTTTTTTCAAAACTTCCGGCCATTTTAGCGAGCTAATAGTGAACACCAATTTCATTTATTTTTACGTTTTCGAATAGCTACAGATCATACGCAACTTTTGAGACCCCAGGCGTTTAAAAATAAGGCAATTTTTTTCTCTCTATGGAGAGCGACACACGCTAATCTATATCTCTCGAAAAGATTATGAAGAAAGCAGATAAATGTAAATAATTAGATTAATCGTATACTTCATTGCCATCATCACGATGTCGACATGAACAAAACATCCTAATAATAACTTATTAATCTGACTTCTAGGATTAGTAATCATTAGTAATGCTTATTCGCAATCTGATACACGAGTTACAACCAAAGTGACATTTGAAGGTAGTTATCCAGGACCGACCCAGAGCCAAACGGCTCCTGGCAAGGGCGCTGTGTTAGGTGTTATCAGCGCCTAGGCTAATAGGTTCCTTGGCAAGTCGGCGCCCAGAGCGGATAGTAGGTATCTTGGTTTCTGGGTCGCATCGTTCCTCGTGACTGAATTGAAATGGTTATATGAAAGACGTTGCGGTGCTCGCTAGTGCCACCGCCTTTTCACTAATAGCCCCAGCAATGTGTTGGTCTTTGAATTTTGGAGCCATTTAAATAAAGTATATTACAATTATTATTTTTTTGGTAAACTAATGTTTAATTATTTTACAAGCAATAATTATTCGCCTGAAACACTCATCCACATTGAAAAATCTCCTGATAAAAGATACATGACGCCAACGGGACTCGAACCCGTGTCCCTTCGATTTCCGGTCGACAGCTCTGACCACTGAGCTATGGCGGCTTATCTCTTATCCGCGAAATAATTCAATATATACTAGTGTTTCATTCAACAATTACTGCTTGTTACATTTTTTCACCTGAAAACAACCAACTTTATTTTATATGAGAAAGGCATTGTAAGTGCTAACTCTCTCACTAGATGGCGTCGAGACAAATTGTCTACATTATTTTTTTTCATTTTATATTTTGGAAAATAAACCTTCTGGAGTCAGAACACCTTAAACTCAGACGTAAATGAACTAGTCATAATCATGAGATATTATCTACCACGCTACGCCAATGTTAATAATATCCAAAAAATAATCCTTATTTTGAAACAAAAGCAACAAATAATTGTATTTGGCGAGTGTTCTCTGATTATTATTCAGTCAAGCTGATTTATTTTTTACAAAACACTATTATTTTTATAATGCCATGACGCGCCGTAATTTGAATAAAAATGGAGTTTCGAGTGTTCGAGTCGACGGTAGAATGGTCGACTCGAACTTCACAGTTTCTTGTAGATTCTAAATACACAATTTACTTACTTTCTGTCAATCTATAATCCAAAAACTTCTAATTTACGAGCGCATATTTATCAGGTCTTCGATCTAGAATACTTTATCATTCCCGCATTGCTTCGTCTCTTACTAATTAGGGCGAGGGATTCTGTTGTTTAGTTTTTCACCCCGCCGCACAATGCATTGTCCCTTGGACAAAAATACAAAAATCGACATTCGAATTTATGAATTTTAATTTTGCTATTGTAAAGATGATGAGTCATAACTTCCATGACAATAATCTTAATTACTTTGATGACGTCATTGGCTAGTTATGCGCCCTCAACTTAGGGATTACCGACAGCGATGCGCTAATCACATTATCAGTTGCATTTTAGCACTTGAGTAAGACGCATCGTTTATACAAAAATACCACGTTTTTATTATCAAACCATAATGGAATCTACTGGCACAGGTATGTACAATGTAATTATTTTTAAATTATTTAATTTTTTTCTTTAGTTGTTCTGTATTGTGTCTTCAAAGTTGTCACCTAAATTTCACGCCTGATTAATGCGTTACTCAACTTTGAATGCATTTAAAAAAATAACACTAAATATTACCTCGTGGTTTTTACGATTTATTAATGGTCAACTAATAAATTTTCATGTCCCAAAAAATTGGCTGCGTCTGTCCGCGACTAAGGATTTTATGATTTTTTTTTCAGACAGAGGTAATTCTATCAAAAATTTCGAACTCGCAGAAGTGTACTTCGAAAGCGAAAAATCCGATAGACAACTGGCTGTTTTTTCAGAAAATATGTTTGCTTATGAATTTTATTGACGTCGATGATGAAAATCGGGACAAGATAAGGACTTTCAGCAGTTCACGCAATCGAGAGAAATTTCGTGCACGCAATGAGACGTGGCTAAACCAACAAATACAGTTACCATTGGGTTTAAAAGGTCTACAAGATATAACCAATCAGCCTGGACCAAGTCGTACCCGCGGAAGACCCCTCAAGCCATTAGAGGAAGCTTCGCTCAAGACCAAAAAAAGGCGCGTATCGGAGCTCGTGTCTGGAAGAAAATCAGACGAGCTGCAGTTTTCTGCGGATGTGGCTAGGGGTACACAAGAAAAGGATGGGACGTCTTCACTAACTCCTCATCAAGCACTAGCCCTGTATCTCGATCTAGATCTATCAGAAAGTAAATACAAAGTGTTAAGAGCTGCAGTAAATGCTGTGCACCCAAACTGCTTTCCAAGTCTCAAAATCGACTATCTCATACCCGTAAATGCTCGAGAGAGAGCTCCAACACAGACCTGATCAGAATATTGCTTTTGACTTCTGAACCTCTCTTATCATCCAAAAGGAATATAACTACAAATAAAGGCGTGAAAATGGATGGAGAGGTTCAGAAGTATATTAAACAAGTAGACGAACCTTCCGCCACCTCCAGTCTAAACCTACATCTAGATTTAGAATTTAGTAGCGACCAAGAATCTTCGGATTCAGATTAGTTTAAGATCCCATACATGAACTTATATCACACTTACTAATAATGTAATTTTTTTTCTACTTTCTCTCTGCAATGTACTTACTACAACATAATATAATACGTGTAACTATCGTATTATTAATTACTCAATAACTACAATAATGTACTGTTCACTTCTCTGCTAACCACAAGCTAATGCTTTCTTGGAAGAGTAGTATAAAAATATTTTAACATAGAAAACCAATGTAAATCGTATTTTATATGTAATAACTTTATTTTTTTATGTAAAAAAATTATAAATAAATAAATAAAGAAATATATCAAAGTTTACAAAAACACTAATATTAATATTTATGAAATGTGTTAAATTGTGTATAAATATGTATATTTTTAATATACGCGAACTAACTATGATGCTAATGACTCAGATTTAGAAAACGGCCTTTTTTTTTTTTATTCTACGCCTAACCGGTTTTATGATTTTGTCCTCTCCCCCATACACTTCAATGCACTGTGCGGCGCTCTGACTTACAGCTGATGTGATGATGTGAAAAGAATGTCACACCTGTGATAACCGATAAAAGGTCAAGTTTTGCTCTAAAACGTTAAGTTAACTAACTTCGGAAACCTTTAACAGGTGTGACTCAAAAGACGCTTCGTAAACCGTCTGATTTGGGATTCAGTTGAGGTCATGTAGTAAACGTTCAAAGATGGTTTGACAGTGAGATATGTAAATACGAATGTTAGCAAGCACAAAACTGTTTTTTTATTTATTTTGTAAATAATTGTACAAGAAAGCAAAAAAGTTAATCAAGTGAAACTTTCACAGATCATCTCAGCTATATAAAACCGTATTTTTAAACAATTGTTTCCTTTACGAGTTAATACATATCTACTGAAAAAATATTTTTTATTGATTAATTTATTATTTTATTTGTATTCTACTCAAACGAAACGATAGGAAAACCTTCAATTTATCTAAAGCATATTTTTTGGTATTCATAATGTACACCATATTGTTGTAAAGATTAATCATAATAGTGATTTAGCATTAAGCTTCGCCTTGCGAAAATGGGGAAAATATTTAATAAAACACGACTCGTCTGAAATAGAGCAAAAATCACTCGAAAAATGCTTTAGGTGCACTTAAAGATACACTGTACATTTTTTCATATGTATAACATATTAAATAACAGAACAAAACGTGTTTTAATAATTTTCGGTGCTTACTTTGCGATTTTTTTTCTATCGAAGGAATTTCATATAATTAATGTTTCGGCATAACAAATGTATATATTATGTAGATATTATTTTCAAAAATGATGTATATTTTTTGGAACTTAAACACTTATTACAGAGTTAACGAGAAACTTGTTATAAATCGGTAAAAATTAAGTAAGCGGGGGTTTAACCTTGAAACCCTTTTTGTAAAACAAAGGGTCAAGGGAACATATTATGTTCCTTTGGGGGTATGGTACAAGTGTATCCTGTTTCGTCAGTAAACCTATAAAGGTGTTGTAAATGTTTATCACACTATTATTGAACTGCTATAAATACGTGTCATCCTTGCAAATTTATTGTAGCAAAAATAAAGACTAATTGCTAATTGCTCAGAGTTAAAATTGTGCAATTATTTAATGATCCCGTCTTACTAATTATATTCTTATTTGGTAAAGCCGGCCTTGAACCTGGTCTACTACCGTTTTAACCAAACAATTGTCATAGTAATAAGTCAAGTTTTTCACCGCGTAAGGGGTAATTGTGTTGATATAAACCATATAACGACTTCGATGTAAGATTGAACTAAAGGGGGTTTCACATTTTAATTATTTCTCATGAACCTATTACTAAATTCTCAATTGTTTCTAAAGGGATCTCTATGGGTGTAAGTTATGGATATTTAAAATTATTAAAACAGGACTTTAGAATTAAAATATTTTAAGTAAAAAGGATTTAAAATTAAAAAAAAAACGTTTTTCAACTATAAAATTAGCGTTATGCGCCAGATTTTATTTTTCTAGACGACGAATTGTTCTGGAGCACGTCGTGAGGAAGACAATGATTGCTACCGACTCAAACATTTGCTACAAAAGCAATCAAATAGTTGGATATGCAGGAGGGCGATTCTCGATCTTTTAGCCTTAAGCTAAATGATAGCATTCGTCAACGACTGCTATCGTTTGCGAAAGATAGCTGTCCGTCGCTTGTAACATCTTTTCTTAACTATTAAGCGATTCTCGTTCTTCTGATAGCCTTACAAGATCGATTTTTGAGAGACCTAGTAAAAAATCCTAAAGAAGCGTGGTTAAGAGCATCTACGATATTGTTAAGAGATTATTGAAAACACAAATTGGTGAAATATAATTAAGTGACGCAAGGTTTCTAACTAAAACTTAAAAAAACAAATACTTTGTATTATAATGCATTTTAATAACTGCTTATTTTATTTATGAATGACATAAATAAGCCATTTATCGAAGATTTACGTTTTGTGAAAAGGTACTTACCTCGCTGGATAGTAATGACTTTTTTACAGATTCACCACTTCTAAAGTGACGTTTGCTGTCAAACTAACGCTGCCGAATGGCGCTAACTGTCACCCAAGTTGATTTAAAAATGAAAGGGATTCTTATTTCGTTGTGGTTAACTTCAAAACCCACAATTTCGAGCGCCAGCCAGAAACTTATTATTATTTATGTAGAAATCCTCAATGGTATGTGTAGTTTATTGTAAATTAAATCACTTATCTGGCTTTCGACATGTTACGTACTTTACAAACATCGCAATTACCTGATTAAATTCATTTAATAGCATTATTGTGCCACAAACAAGTCACTAATCATGTTTACAGTCAATACTTACGATAATATTAAGTTTTCTCTTGTTAAAACTACGCAAATATTGCTAATTGTCAAAACGTCACAATTAAATGAAGCAAATTCTCAGCGAACCCTAGCGTTCGGCCGCCGAATGACAGGTCTAGGGGTACCCTTCGCGTAAGGCTAAAAATTTTGGCGCGCAATCGAAAATCTAAGGATTCCATCTGTCAACGAGAGAACCGGAATCGCTTCATACGAATAAACCGAGAAAAATCGTTAATTTGAATGTAAGGACGATTTTAGTGTCGTTAAGTAGAACGAGAATCGCCCTCCTGATGACTTTAACATTGTCGGAAGATCCTTACAGGCTGTAAGAGAGGTGTTTGACCTTTTGGAAACTGCAGCAAGAGAGGTGGGCTTGCAAATCAATGAGAACAAAACTAAAATCATGATGCAAACCAGAACCCCACACCGCAGAATAAAAGATAAAGTGAATTTTAAAAACTCCTATAACTTTGAAGTGGTCGAAGAGTTTGCCTACCTGGGCTCCATCATAACGCAGGACAACGAAGACCCAGTAGAAGTAAGAAAGCGCATCACAGCCGCTAACAACACTTACTTCGCGTTGCTGCCAGTGTTCAAATCCCGAAACGTCCATAGGAAAACCAAAATAACCCTGTATAAAACAATTATTAGAACGGTCTTGGCCTATGGATGTGAGGCGGGAACACTGACAGCAAAGTCTGCGGAACGGTTGGACACCTTCGAAAGAAAGGTACTTCGAAGAATCTTAGGAGCGGTGCGAGAGGGAGAGGCATGGAGAATCCGCCATAATAAGGAGCTATATGACATCTACCAAGCTCCCAGACTCTCTACTCATTTACGGCTCCAAAGACTAAGATGGGCCGGACATGTGCACCGAATGCCAAGCACACGTGTACCAAAGAAGGTTCTAACAGGACACCCGGGAGGCAAACGAAAGGCGAGCAGACCTAGGCTGAGATGGGAGGACGATGTCAGGAAAGATGCCAGAGGACTACTCCATGTTGCAGATTGGAAGACGACGGCCGAGGACAGAGGGCGGTGGAGGCTCATGTTAAAGGAGGCCAAGGCTCGAAATGGGCTGTAGCGCCATTGAAGAAGAAGAAGACGACGAATTAGTATCTTCCCCGGGGATCCCTCCAGACACATTTGAGATTTTAGTAATACGTCTATCAAAAATAATTAAAACTAAATCAAATGGAAAGATCGATTTTCTAGGCCTGTTAGTGCAAAGCTGACCGTAGGTCCGTCCATTAGGCCGGGCCGCGCGCCGAATATTGTTTTTACACAATATCATCACTTACGTCGTTAAGATTCTCACTATATTTTAGATATTTGATGGGGCAAATTCAGCCCCAGGTCTGTCCAATACAGCAGAACCGCCCCTCGCAGATTTTGTACACGACTGCTTCACTTACGTCATTAAGATTCTGGCTCTATTTTAGGGTATTGTATCGTCTTAAATTGCGCAAAAAATATAATCTTAAGGTTATCATTTTATAACATTCAGTACTCATATTTAAAGAATTTAAGGTCAGAAAATTAAATGCTCTGTTCCCATAAACTCAATTTTACAAATACGTACAATAAGAAGATGATTTAAATAAAGCGGAACCATTAAGAAACACAACAAATATCAGGCAAAAATACATGTTACTGAATCCGAAATGTAAAAAAAAACTTTGGGTCAGTTACAAATACCTAGGAACAAAATTGTTTTATATAACCAGATAATGTAAGATCCTTATTAATAACTTTAGAGAATTCAAAACACAACTAAAAATATATTTACTGGAAACTTAACGTAACTAAATAAAAAAAATATATAGGTACCTACCAATTAAAAAATATATATAGGTACCTACCAATTATAAAAATGTATATAGATACCTACCAATTAAAAAAAAAAACAAATATATTTTTTTAATATTTGACTTTACTAAGTCAACCAAATAAAAAAATATTTTTTGGAATAGCTTGGTGAGTAAAACCTCAAATTGTACTATTTAATTAGACAATATTAGCGATTCGTAAACGAAAATCTGAAACAGAAAAATATACGGTCACATCTAGGACTCGAACGACCCTTGCCTTGCCGGGGCAATTATTTTCGAGATTTCAAGATTTTCGTTTACGAATCGCTAATATTGTCTTCAATAATTATATATTAAAATTATAGGTTTTACTCACTAAGTTATTCCAAAAAATAAATATTCATCCCAGACTTGCAGAAAAGTCAATAGATGTCGCCCATTAAAATAAAAATAATATATGTTTATCTAAAGACGCTGTCTAGATTGTATTTAGTTCGGGTTGAATCTTACGATCATACATAAAGATAGTTGCCAATAAAAATGTGCGGTGAGCAAAATGAAGGCAATGTCGGTAGTTCTTATTCGAAGTATGACCGAAGGAGATAGGGTCCCATTAGTTAGTAGTGCCCCGGCAAGGCAAGGGTCCTGGGTTCGAGTCCTAGATGTGACTAGGACGTATCTTTTTCTAATTTTTCTGTTTCAGTTTTTCGTTTACGAATCGCTAATATTGTCTTCAATAATCAAATAAAAATTACTTGCGCACGCCGGGATTTGAGCCCGTGACCTCCGGATTGCTAGTCGAGAGCCTTACCCTTCGACCACGGAGGCTGTCATATATACATATATATGAATCTTATATGGTCTTCGATAAACGCGTATTTGTCTTTGTATCCTCTATCTACTCGCCACCACGTGGAAGTAGAAAAGTAGCAGTGAAACCGGTTGGTTGCATCTTGAACTATTTATTTATTGTTCTGCGTGCGCAAACTACACACGATGTTCGGATCATTAATACGAATCTCGATTCGCTTCAGAATGTGATACTAACCCACGGTCGCAATACTCCACCATGACGCAACGGAATTCAATTTTTTTTTTTTTTTTTTTTTTTTTTTTTATTAACGACAATTTTAATTACAAAGTTAAGTATATTATTCGCAGTCCTCCTCACTAGGTATTCCTGTTCCGAGGCGGACTGTAGGTTTTGGTATAGGTGTAGATCGTGATTTCCTTGTTAATTTCTACAAAAAAATTTAAAAAATTGTCTTCACATTTGTTCAGTTTATAATTTTATTGATTTCCTCATCTTCGTGTTTACTTAGCCATAATTTGATGGCGTTTTTAAATTTTTGTGTCTCCGTTGTGTTTTTGAGTTCAATTGGGAGGGCATTATATAGTTTTGTAGCATGGAAATGATGATTTTTCTGGCCAAAAGACGTATTTAATTTTGGGATGTTCAATAGTTTTGAGGATTTCTTCCTTGTAATATAGTTGTGTTGGTCAGCAAGGTACTCATATTTTTCTGTAAATTTGATTAGAGCATTTTTTGAGTATAGTTTTATTATACTGAACACTTTAAAATTTTTAAAAATGTCTTTTGATGGAGTTCTTATGGGTACTTTAAGGATCATTTTTATTATTGCTTTTTGAGTTTTAATAAGCTGCTTCATGTGGATGTTTGAGGCAGATCCCCATCCAATAATCCCATATTCTATGCGTGATTGGCAGAGAGCATAGTATACCTTATATAAATCATTTATACTTAGTATATTGCGTATATTTCTAAAGTAGTATATAAGTTTTGTGAGTTTCTTTGTAATACTATTTATGTGGGAGTCCCATCGAAGATTTTCATCAATTTCAATGCCGAGATATTTTATACTTCTAGAGTGTATTATGGTGGGGCAGTGGCATGATTGCGTTTCGTTTTTTCCTTGACAATCATGTAATTTGAGAGCATAATCCTCAGCTGGTTGTCCTCTAGCCGTTATAGAAAACGTTAAATATTTAGTTTTGTTAACATTAAGTGTGAGTGAGTTTTGCATAAGCCATTTTTGCAGAAGGGTAAGCCCGTTTTCAGCTTCTTTGTAGGTGGTTATCCAATCACTTTCATTAAATAAAATGACAGTGTCGTCGGCAAAACTAATGATTTTTCCGTTGGTGTGTAAGTTGCAGATATCATTTATATATATCAGAAATAATAAAGGTCCTAGGACACTTCCTTGCGGTACACCGTAATTGATTGGGAGAGGTTTACTTTTACACTTATCAATTTTAACACACTGTGAACGTTCTGACATGTAACTTATCAGTAGATTTAGAGTTGTGTTTGACATCCCAATTGTTTTAAGTTTCTTGAAAAGGATTTTATGGTCTATCGTGTCAAAGGCCTTTTGCAGGTCTATAAAAATTGCCAAAGATTTATTTCCCTGGTCTAAGCTTTTTGTGATCGTATTTATGATATCGTCTATGGCGTCGGCAGTACTCAAGTTTTTTCTAAAACCGTACTGAGATTTCGATATTAGGTTATTATCTTCTAGGTACATCATAAGTTGTTTTTTTAGTACTTTTTCCAATATTTTAGAAAAGGTACTGAGAAGGCTTATTGGTCGATAGTTATTGATATCATTTTTACATCCTTGTTTATAAATAGGTATAACAGTAGCTTCTTTAAGGGATGTGGGAAATACGCTTTTAGCTATAGATAGATTGATGAGGTGTGTCAGCGGGAAGGTAATTTCTTCACTGAGATGTTTTATTGCATTGGTTGAGATTACATCATCCCCTGACGACACATTTGGTTTTAGGGAAGTAATTATGTTTTTGATTTCGTCAGCGGTTATTTGTTTGAAATTAAGTTCTCTTTCCAGATTTCGAGCTTCATTTGGTTTGTCTGCATCATTTTTAACACGTAATGTAATTTGTTTGGCTAATTTTGATCCAACATTTGTAAAAAAATCATTAACATGATCAAGAATTTTGTCAGGGTTTTCGGCATATAGAGTGGGAACCTTGTTTATGTTCAGTTCATCGATTTTTGATGTATTACTGGTAGATTTAGAATTCGTGAGTTCATTTATGATTTGCCACATTTTTCTGGGATTATCGTTACATGCTTCTATTTTATTTTTATAATAGGACTCTTTTGTGGTGTTTATGATGTTTTTGCAGATGTTTCTATATCTTTTATAGTATCGTAGCTTGTGTATATCATAAGGATTTTGTTTAAGTTTTTTATGTAATTCGTCTCTTTTTCGTATGCAGTTTATAATATTCTGTGAGATCCAAGGCTTTATGTGTATATTCTTGTGTGAAATTTTCTTCGTAGTTTTTTTGGTATTACGTAATTACGACTAGGGTTGCCACAACTTAACACATTTACAAAAAGTATTCGAATTAAATACCAACAAATAAGATAGGAGTAGTAATTTATTAAATTTAAACGAAAATAATCATAGTTATATGAAAATAAAATACCTTATATATGCCACTATTTAATTTTAAAAAAATCGACACGATTTGAAACCAATGATTTCTTCGTCAGGATCAACATAATATAATGGAAATTAACAAATTTAAAATTGTACAAGGATAGACTAACTGATACATTGACATATATACACCATATACAATAAAATGACAAATATTTAAAATAATATACTTATTATAAAATAGTTAATTGTTAAACCTATAAATAAAAACATTGATGCATTCATCAAAAACAATTATACATTAAATGTAATTTTGCCCTTACTGATGAAATAATAATAGCTTAAAAAAGTACAGTGATAAATAATATTCATTGTTTATCATATAATTGTACAGCACCCTTGATGTGAATTTGCACGAAAACGGCGCTATACATTTCATCCAAATATTATTATTAATAATAAATTAAACCGCTTAGTTAACTTAGAAGTCAAGAAATCCCTTAACAGTAATTAGTACGGGAGGCCCGAGGAAGACATGGCACGACCAAGTGAGTTAGATACTAGAGTCGGGCCATGTCAAGGGTCAGAATAATAGAAGAGTATGTATGAGACGATGTATGAATGTGAATGAGGCAAGGAATGTGTGCCAAGACCGAGTTGTTTGCCGGTTCTTCCTCTCTTCCTACTCCTGAGGGGAAACGGCGTGATGCTTAGTTAGTTGGTTGCGCTGGGCGTCACGCCTTCACTCCAATTTCAGCACATATATTCACTAATAATTTTGTAATATTAAGTTGAGTATATATTTTGCCCTAAGGAATGAACGATTGTTCCGAAACCGGTCTTCGTTAATATAAAAAAATGTGGTTTTAACAAAGTAATATTGTTTCATTTAATTATAATTCCAGAGTGGAAGATAGTATGTGGTGAAAGACCACTATTCAGAATTGAAAAGTTGCTTGAAAAGGCTTTAGCCGTGTTCGGTGACCAGATCTGAATAATCAGGTACTTCCCCACCTTACTCTTCCCCACCTTACTCTTCCCCATCTCCTCCCCCTCCCCCACCACCTTGAGCCTCACAATATCCCCCAATTGGGGATGAGACAGTCTAACTGGCTCCAGATCGTTGGGAGCATTTGGCACTCCTGTGAGGTATTCATATTATGAAATAAATAATAACAAAAATCCGAAGTTCCCTTAAGTAGGATACAAAGTATACTGAAAATTATGAAAATATAAAAATGAAACACGTAGGGACTTAAATATTGTTTAATAAATAAATTATTATTAAATATTACAATAATGGGTATAACCTTCAAAAAACTTAATTGTTTTCGTTTAATTTAAATGATACGACAGTGTGAACTTACAATAATATTAATTGAAAAAGTAATAATTTATTATAATAAATATACTTTGAAAGACGGGATACTATCATACAATTAGTTAAACATTATGATTATAGACCGTAATGTTAAATGTTGACGCAGAGTGATTTTTTTAGTAAAACTTAACGCGATTTTTGAAATATTTGAGGTATGTAAGTTGGTTCTTAGTATTGACCACAGACATAGGAATTAATAGACGAGAAGATAAGGGCGAGGGGTAAAATCAACTGTTGAAGAACGAGGGGAGTAAGGCTGACTGTGATTCGTCAATAAATCAATCTGACAGTAAATAGGCATCTCGCATTATAATATCACCATTTACTTCTTAAAAGTAAAATCTGCGTTTGAATGAATAGACATTTTTACATGGGAGCGCAAATTACTCGCCACGTTATGAACTAATTGCGAAGTCCAAATTCGGCAAAGTAAGGCAGCTTCTATTTCAGAGTCGTAGTTAGTTTCAGAGTATTTAGTTAAGACACTTTTACAAATGTCTCATAATTTACTTACCCCAGTAAACAACGATGAGCACACTTGAGAATCGCTACATTGTGATGTGATAGTATTTTCTAAAACTGATCCATATAATACGGTGTGAATAAGCTTAAAATAAAGTAAAATAATGCTTACTTATGGAATGTAATACGACAATTGGGTTTATTCTCTTTTTCACATCTATTTTTACAAGTTTTCATATCAAAAGTCAACATTTTGCAGTGTTATTTCGTAAAATGAACCGATGATGCCTCGACCATAGTTCGCACAAGAATGATGACGTCACGTTTTCAAATTTCACTTGAAGCCAAATGCGAGCCCAGCCGGCTCAATGGAACCGGTATGGGGAGTGGGGATAATACGCTTTTAATCACTTAGGGCAGGTCTACTAATATTCATATGTCTATGGTATTGACGGACCTTTATTCACAATGCAATAACGCGGAAAGGGCAGCATGGATTCCAGTTATCTGCGAACTAGCGGGGATGATGTTATTTGAGTATTAAACAAAACGTAAATTTTGATTTTTTTTTTACTATGTACGCAGGTAAGAATAGGGCCCTTATCTTCCTCTCTCAAAACACAAGAGAAAAGGCGTGAATTGGCAGATCATTAACCAAATTATTTAATTAATACCATTCCTCAAAATATTAATATGGAATCATATGAACCTGCTTACTGCGGTTTAAAGCCAATTAATCCACCTAGATTGCACCATTTTTAGGGTTTATAAATTTGGCCCATTATAGAAAACGATCGCTCAAAATGTTTTTGCAAACTTGGCATTATATGAAAAAAATCGCTCTTATTCAATATAAGTCCGATGTGTATTTTTATCTACGGAAAAAAACGTTACATTGTGGTTACTTCGGACGCGTAATTTTATGACGATACTGTCTTTGACTCGCTGTCTATCTATGCAATAGTCGAGAAGATGACATTAATATTGCTAAGTACCAAGTATATTAATTACGAAATAAAAATATAACGCCCCATTTATTTTTGCACAACCCTGTTTTAGTTTATTTATATAGGAAGTGAAGGGGGTACGCAACAAGTGGATGAAGGAAGGGGATTTTTTAAATCATGGCTTCGCCAGAGCTTCACATATGATAGGATAGAGATCCACCTGGAACTTTTAACAAGTTATATTTTCCAAGTTTAAATCATTTAAACATCCGTAACGTAAGTTCGCATTTCTCGATCGCAATAAGTAAGAACCCATCAATAAAAAAGGTTGTCATTTTCTGTGCTTAGATTCCAGAACGTATATTTTGTGAACGAAGCGGCACCCATTCAATAACCTTTACATTTTCCATTCCAGTTTTGGCGTTTGAGAAGAGCGCTCGTCCTGTCTCGTGTGATCGCGTTCATTATTTTGTACTTTCTACCAAACCATAACACAAACCCTATTTACAAAGTGAATATCTGTGCTTGAAGTTACGATCTGTAATAATACGCCGTGTGTTGTGAAATATTAACCTTATATTCCTCGTGTTACATTGTATTCCTCGTGTTTTGCACCGGAAGAAGTTACAGCTATAAACCGGTTTGAGGTAAGATTCTTCTATAGAAAAATCTATCGAAATGGTCAACAATATAACAATACTGTCTAGTTTGTTTATATCGTTCACCTCTTATTTATGCCTGTTACTTTTGATATGATATTATGTTACAATGCATTAATTTCGTTTACTCTGTGGTAGCAAATCTGTTATCGAACTGATTATTTCTATATTTTATTATACCTACGACTTGAAAGTACCTAATGTAAATAACTTAATCACCTCAATGGCGCTTGATATTCGGTAATAATAATAAATATGTAGTTCCCACGATCAGATATTATTTGTTATTTGTCCATTCTGACATACCTAATTTGAGTAAAAGTTGCTGCTACATAAAAAGGTAGATGCCACGGCTGTTTTCGAAGGCCGTTATGTTGTTTGGGCGGTAAAAAACAAAACACAAGGCAAATAATAGGTCAAACATGTTTTTTCTATTGCACAAATTGTATTGTAAATTTGGGAAGGTATCTATCTACCTGAATGTTTTATTGTTGTTTTTGTTTGAGACTTAAAACGATATTTATGATGTCAAAAGCACGTGACAATGTTGTTTTTGTACAACTCGCCCATTCTAATGAAACTTTCTCCTACCATCTGGGAAACACTTCAGTTATAAAAAAGTAAATTAGGTAATATCATCACAATTTCTTGATCAAAATACCTGAATTCTTTTAAAAACATAAATACTATGCATCGTGAATGTAGAAATAAAGGTGTTTTATAGAAAATCATACAGTATTTTTCTAACTTATGTCAGAATGTGTAGGTTCCTAGCTCTTTTGTATTTACTGTGGGCGTCTCCTAACCTCCACATGTTTTAATTTCACAAAAATCTAAATCATCATTATTTTTAACATAGCCTTTAAATTACATTATCATAATGATAATATTATGTGTAATTATTATGAATAGGTTTGCTGTGGTTTACGCTAATTTTAATTACGACGATAAAGAAGCGTTTATTATAACTACTTGCTGTCAATGTTGTCACTTTGACGTTGTTAAATATTTCCAAACATTTCACCTGTTTTTAATATCGTGTGGTTTTGGGATTGCTTTGATCCATTTTCAACTATTGGGCGTGGCACTGAGATATCGATTTTATTTATTTAATTGATGATTCTGTATCCCGATTATATTGCCCCCAAACAGTAACAATCATAATGATTTTATAAATGTAATATTTTCGTTGTTTTAAGTGTCGTCGTAAAAATGACATTAAATTTAATGTTTCCTTTCACAAAGTTTATCGATATTCGTCATTGTGCCATTCTGATTAGCTACCTACCTACGCTATATTTATTTTGATTATTTCATTTTTCATTGTGACATTGTTAACAATTCACATTTGTGAAAACATTTCGTGTTTTATTTATCCTGTTTCCTGAGGTATGTGACTGACAATCTTGCCATTTCCCCCATAGGTAGGCAGAGAGGATGAAATGCCGGACAATTGTTCGCACACTCATTGCTTTGGTCACATCTCGAATCGAACTAGTTCGTATTCATACGTCGTATTCTATTATTTTATTCCGACTAATTTATTTGATTAACCTGGGACATCCCTGACTTCTTCCATTCATGTCCACGTCCTAATTTATAAAACATTTCCGCTCTACATGTCCAAACATAACAAGCGTCCCTTACAATGTTTGAACACAGATTGTTTGGACATTCGCATAACTTGAATATCAAATTTCACAATTTGATATTCAAGTTATGCGAATGTCCTAATTTAAGTTCTGTTACTATCCGAGGGACAACTAACATAACAGACTTGAATAGAACTTTCACATAACTCGAATTTTAACTTCGAAATCGTTTGAATTCTGTGCATTTTCGTTAAAAAAATGATAATTTAACGTCAGTAATTTAACTGTAATATTAAAATATATATTTTTAAATTAAACCCGAATTAAGAACCTATTTCAGGTTCTTAGTTTGATATTTTGGGTGAAATAAAAGAAAAAAGCTAACCTTAAAACTTTCACATCAATAACAATGGCCGTCAAGTGAACAATCGATTTTAATTTGAACAAATTAATTTTGATATGCGTTCTTTTCCATTTCCGGAAACAGAAATACTTACTTCTCATTATTATCTAACTGTTACAAAGTGGTTTTTTTTAGAGTGCGTTTCCCATTTTCTATATATTTACCTGAAATTTTATTGTTCAATTTATTTGATGGTTATGCACATCAATGTGTATTTAGTCATTGAAGAAGAATACAATAAATAAAATCTAAAAGAAACATGAAACAAAATGAAAATGTACCAATCGGTCGCAACTGGGATTGAATCTAGGCCCTCTATCTTACCGTGACTGCACTTTGGGAATTAATTGAATGCAATATTTGCAATTCTTAAATTGATATTCGAGATCGATAAAAATAAAATGCATTTTTTTAAATTTAATACCATTTAGTACCAGGGTACCTCACGGATCCGTTTTGAGTCCACTTCTGAAAAAAATCGGATCTCCATTGCTTAGTGGTTAGAGTGCTTTCCAGGTAAGATGGAGGTCCTGGGTTCGATCCCCAGTTGAGACGGTTACCTTTTTTAATTTATGTGCTTTGTTCTGTTTCGTTTATATTTCATTAATATTTTGTTCTTTTTGAGTGATTAGATTTTTTCCTTGTCGCTTCTGTCAAAACCACCTCAACCCAGGAAAGGACAATCGACAATGAATCGATGCAATACAAGTTACTTTATACTAACGTTGTCTCCGAGACGTTTCCTTGTCACTTACGTCAGGCCAGTAGACGATGATGCGCTTCAATCTGCGAGCCCAAATTGCCAATTAGTGTCGTTACACCGTACTGTAGAATGCTAACAGCCGAACTAATTACCTGAGGCGCATAATACTGCTATTTTTAATTTTTTTAATGTGTCAAAAGTCCAAAACGTGTAGTTGTGTTTCTTATCTGGGTGTACAAGTTCTTGAGGAACACCCATAGATTAAATAATAACAATAACAGTTAGTTAATTAATTCTCACCTTCCTTCCTGATGCAAGGTGAAGTGTTATTTAATTGTTCCTCGTGATATGAGTCAAGTCGTTACAGATTGTACTGTAGGCCGTTCATTGCGTTGTCGAATATGAATTATAATCTAATTACAATCTAATTACAATCACTTATTGTAATTACCTACTCTAATTATATCACTAGCTGTACATTAATTCTTTATTTGATAACAGTGTCTTCTTGCTCACAACAGTCACACAGCTGGGCTTAAAACATATTATCGTACGACCTTACGTCCAACATTTGAATTTGAGGGCTACCTCTAGTCTGGGGCCCCAAAATACTTGATAAACCCTCTTCTGGTTGACAGTACGTTGTTATATACATTACGTAATGTAGGTATGCTGAGTCTATTCCACAGGTATTTCAATGAAGCATGTTCGAAGGAGCTAGCTGCATTGATCCCCTGTGCACCGGTGCACGTGCGCGAAACTCGACGGACACGAGCGGAACACCCGTTCACACATATTTTGACATAGGAAAGTCCGCTTTTTTTTTACTTGGCTCCTTTTAGCTTTGAGTCACTGATTTATAATCTATTCGTAATCACTAGTAATCAGTAATCATTAAATATGCCGATTATATCATCAGTGTACATCTATAATAACAATAGCTGATAGAGAAGTCTACTGGTTTAAAGAAAAAAACTGTTTTTGATAGGAAAAGAGATAACGCATAAACTGTTCTGGGACATTGATCTTTGCAATGTCATAATTGGTTGGATGAATTCATGTTTGCATTTTTATTTTTTTACGTGATAATACGCACGAATTTCAATAGCACAGAGTCAGTGGGATTATAGCAATCCTAAATTGTCGAATATTGTAATACGAATGCAATTTTTTTTTTTCATTTAAAAATTATGGAGGAAATGCTGTATTAGTCTGGAATGAAGTGTAAGGCCCAGTTTTATTCGCCGAATTTCAAATGTAACATTGTCATCGATATGCCATTCGATTTTTATACCGATTTGTGACTTGCAATCCATATCCGTCTTCATTTGAAAGATTGCAAATGATGAACGTTGTCTGAACGTGTAGGCACGGGAATCTGTTCTAGTATTAGTGTCAATGTAATTGGCACGCTTCATGTGTAGGTTTGGAAAGGGGCGGACACTTTAACGTAAGCGAAGGCGTGCAATAGTATTGGTTAACAAAATCGACGACATACGGTTCCATAGTAAAAATACTTGACAGCATCTCCTTGTATTATATCTTTGGTAGTCCTATGTATAGAAAGTTGCCCCACCGTACAGTCAACCATTCTAGAGTATGGAGCGTAGAATATAGCATCGTCGTAGGTATGCCGTATTGGTTTAGTATGGTTTAGTTCGTTGCACGTGATGCTGACCGCAGATGGCCATGCGATTTCTTTCTTCTTGAACGTGGGGCTTGATTGCTGTACACAATCCAGTTACCTCACCGCTTAATATCACGTCACCTACAGACACTACAGTGGGCTTTATAAACAACACAACCACAAACCAATGAAGAAAACACCTCAAATAATATTAACTTTACAAAATTCCCCGTTTTGTTCGCTCAATGACTGCTGCTGACGCGCTGACAGTAAATTGAGATGGCATATTTTCAATTGATGCTGGTTGACTGGCTGTCTTTTGGATTGCCTAAATGACAAATGATGGATTGAAATAAGTCACCCAGAATACTGCTAACGCAGCCACGAAACTGTATATTTTCAATTGATGCTGGTTGACTGGCTGTCTTTTGGATTGCCTAAATGACAAATGATGGATTGAAATAAGTCACCCAGAATACTGCTAACGCAGCCACGAAACTGTATATTTTCAATTGATGCTGGTTGACTGGCTGTCTTTTGGATTGCCTAAATGACAAATGATGGATTGAAATAAGTCACCCAGAATACTGCTAACGCAGCCACGAAACTGTATATTTTCAATTGATGCTGGTTGACTGGCTGTCTTTTGGATTGCCTAAATGACAAATGATGGATTGAAATAAGTCACCCAGAATACTGCTAACGCAGCCACGAAACTGTATATTTTCAATTGATGCTGGTTGACTGGCTGTCTTTTGGATTGCCTAAATGACAAATGATGGATTGAAATAAGTCACCCAGAATACTGCTAACGCAGCCACGAAACTGTATATTTTCAATTGATGCTGGTTGACTGGCTGTCTTTTGGATTGCCTAAATGACAAATGATGGATTGAAATAAGTCACCCAGAATACTGCTAACGCAGGCACGAAACTGTATATTTTTCAGAACGACAAACATTCTCGTATGACGAATAACCTGACAATCTCCTACTACCATCAAGTGGAGGAGTTAGTCAGATTAGGAATTGACCTCACGACGCCTGGGCGGGAACCACACGCTATGCCAACTATGTAACATGATTTTTGGGGTGTTGTGCCACATCTTCCTTCTTTAGACAACCTGTTATCTTTGTGTTAGAAACGTAATGCACAAACCGATGGATAAAGTATGTTAATGTAACAGATCATTATTTACACGGGTTATTGTTGGTAAAAAGGAGGGCGCATGGATGCATTTGGATCCATTTGATATTATTTAACCCTTCAGGCCTCTGGCACATTGACCGTTATATTCTTTGAAGATGCTGTCAGAAAGTAATAAACAGAATTTGTGTGTATTTCCACTTCTCAATTAAATCTAAATAAGTGGAATATTTCTTAACGTTTTCGAAAGTAAAAATTGTTTTTGAAAGGTCATGAAATATGCTTTCAAATTTTACTATCATCTTTTATATATATATAAATAAAAATGTAAGGATGGGTAGTTCCATAGAATTTGAACAATTCATCAAATTTCAACGTTAATTTGCGCGTTCTGTGAATGTCCTATTCAAGTTCGGTTATTATATATCATTGTAGGCCGGTTACTTAACAGAACTGAAATAATAACAGAACTTGAAAATAAACTTTTAAATTTCAAGAATTGTTCAATTTCTCGGAAACAACAATGTTCTTTGTTCAAAACCTTGAATCTCCGAAAGTTCTTCACCGATTGCTTTGAAATTTTGACATAACATTGCATTCGAATACGCTTATTGTATATTATATAGATGTCACCTGTGACAGTTGGACGTAATAGCAACACGTGCTATTGTTTCTCTATATGCACAGACAGGCAGAGCCTCAGTAATATGTGGCGGGGTACAGCTAGTTAGAAATAAAAGTATAATTTGTGAAATAATAATATTTTAGAATATAACAACAAAATTAAAAAAAAAAAACAGTTTGTCTTCTAAACTAAACACTCAACTAAAACTAGTAATAACGAAAAAAGATGCATTTTAATTAGACAAATAAATTATAAATAAAACGTGGCAGTGATATTTATAACATATTTGTCTAGTCTAGTCTCGTTTTTTTTTTACGTTTCATATAAAAAAAATCACAATATCATTAATTTTTCTGAAATTTCGGTCGGTACCTTTGGTTTCATAGAGGTGCATATTTTAATTATTTTGTGGTTAAATTCTAGATTTGAATATAAAGCGTGGTGTTTTCTCTTTGTAACACCATTTAGATCATATTTCTATCCATGACATTAATGGAGACAACGATTTCTATGAGATCATATGAGCTATTTCAAAAAGCGAAGAAATTGTAAAACCCAACAAATTAGCCGGACGAGTTTATATTATGGTCTGCCGTTTTATACCTATACTTCGTTTGAGGGCTTACATTTAGCTACTAGCAATGTGTGTGGTGTTCAGCCAACGGCGAATCAGTCTGTAGGATGTTACAGTTCATGAATCATTTTATATTCCGGTTTTGCTTTTACATAATATTTCTCAGTGTATTTTATTACCATCTTCACTGTTCGCCGCACACTAACAATCAAATTTATAATTAATAATATAAGGCGAGTCTCCTGCTACAAAATGTTTGAAAATATTATGAAAACATTAAACATTGGGGCGTGGCCTTACACACATGCTTTCCTACACCGATGGAAAACAAAAACATTTGTGTTAGCGTAAACAAATGTGTATGGCCACGCCCCAATGTTATTGCGCAGGAGACCGGGCTTAATGATCTCACCGAAACGCAGATATTTGAATGTTTTGCATTAGTTTCATTAATGATATGAATGCGTCTCAGAAAGGTTTACTTACTTGCTTATTATTTAATTTCTACCAATTTCATAAACTTCATTAATTTCATTACGTTACTTTTTTTATGCGTAGACATTAAATGATTTGACCGCAGGGATAATAATAATAATATTTGGCTGATTTGTAAAGCGCCGTTTTGTGAAAAATCACCTCAAGGGCGCTGTACAAATAAACATATATTATAATTGTCTTATAACTAAGATTTATAATTATAAGTAGTGACATAAATCTAAGACTTATATCTAGTGATTTATGATTAAGATTTATATCTGCTGGCTTCAAACTAGTGACGTACGATGACATACATATTTACAACTGTGGCTCAAAGTAATAGACTTACAATTAGCATAATTACATAAGCGTAATGTAATTTTTTTTATTATGAACAAAAATTCAAAGCGGGAACAAAACTACCCCCACCACTTCCCAACGGCATTTAAAGATACATATTCAGGGTGGCCACAGACCTGGAAAACCGGGAAAACCGGGAATTATCAGGGAATTTTACCGAACCGGGAATTATCAGGGAAATGTCAGGGAATTTCAAAATATTCTTAAAATATCAGGGAATTCCAAAAATAAAACGAAATTCGTTATTTACGATTTGTGAAGTCCCCAAGTTGCGTTTTATTACTTTTACTTGCGGCGTGTGCAACAAAAGATATGCCGACAAAGACAAACTAGATAAGTAGGTATTTTTTTATTATTATTTTCGTAAATAGCCCTTGCAACACAATCATGTCGTAAACCAACCGCCTTGGTTTTTCCCCTATACTATGTAGGTGCGAAATCTGTAAAGAAAAAGCTAGCAAAGTTACAACAAAGTGTCAAAAGGGTCGGACACCCAGTACGGTCGTAATAAAATTTAAAGATCATCATTATCAACATTTTTACAAAGTGTCAATACAGTAGAACCTCGTTAATTCGAAATCCACGGGACATCAAAAATCAAATTTCGAATTAACAAATTCCCACGTAATTCAAATTTTTATGAAAAAAAAAAAAAAAAAAAAAACGCCGAAAATCGATTTTCTCGGCCGCCTTTTCAAATCCGGGTGGTATTTTAGTTGTAAATTCGTATTAATACCAATTATTTCTTTATTTTCGCGGCCGATTACCGTAGCGGTGGGCCCTTTAAATTCAAATATTCGCAATAAATTCGTAAAAATGCTATATATTTACGCGTAAATCGAGATTCCGCTGCCGATTTCGGTCGCGGCCTACCGTTTAAATTGAGATATTCGTAAGAATACGATATATTTCCGCGTAAATCGAGATTTCGCGGTAATTTTCCGTCGCCGCCGGCCCTTTATTTCAAATATCTGAATTTAAATTCGTAAAAATACGATATATTTCCGCGTTAAACGAGAATTCGCGACCGTATTCCGTCGCGGCCGGCTCTTTAAATGCAGATATTCGAAATAAATTCGCAAAAATACGATATATTTCCGTCTAAATCGAGAATGCGCGGCCGATTTTCGTCGAATACGATATATTTCCGTGTAAATCGAGAATGCGCGGCCGATTTCCGTCGCGGCCGACCCTTTAAATTAAGATATTTGATGTAAATTCGTAAAAATATGAAATATTTCCGCGTAAATCGAATTTTATCGGCAGTTTTTCGTCGCGGTCGGCCTTTTAAGTTCAGATATTTGAAGTAAACTCGTAAAAATATGTCATATTTCGGTTAAGTTACGAATCGAAATTTTTCGGCCGATTTCCGTCGCGCCGTATTTTTTAACTCGGATATTCGAAGTAAAGTTAGTAAAAATACGATACATTTCCGCGTAAATTGAAATTTCGCGTCCGATTTCCGTCGCGGCGGGCCCTTTAAAATTCAGATATTCGAAATAAATTCGTAAAAATACGATATATTTACGTGTAAATCGAGATTTCGCGGCCGATTTCCGTCGCAGCGGGCCATTTAAATTCAAATATTCGAAATAAATTCGTAAATATACGATACATTTACGCGTAAATCGAAATTTCGCGGCCGATCCTTTAAATACAGATATTTGGTGTAAACTCGCAAAACTACGACATATATCCGCGTAAAACGTATTTTCTCGGCCCTTCAAACTCGGATATTCGAAATAAATTTGAAAAAATACAACATTCCAGTGTAAATCGATTCAGATTTACAAAATAATAATACTAATTAGGACGATGAACCACGTAAAAATACATTTTTCGGCGTTTTACCGCCACGGCTGACTTTTAGATTCAGATTTACGAAATATCATGATTTATTTTCGCAAAAATCAAATTTTTTCGAATTTCACGAACAAATTTTCGTGTGCGGACAAAAATAAATTACGAATTAACGAATTTCGAATTAAAAATTTTTTTGCAATTTTTGTATGAAAAAATTTTTCTGTGGAAATTTTTTTGGCGAAATTTTCGAATTACGCGTTTTTTCGAACTATCGGGGTTCTACTGTACTTACTTTTGTTTATTTGTCTATTTTTGTCTGGTCTTTTCATCATCATCATCACTTTTGGCTCTACAACCCCTGGTGGGTCTTGGCCTCCTCAAGAGTCTTCCTCCACTCATCTCGGTCCCGCGCCAGCTCTCTCCAGTTTCGAAGCTCCAAGCTGGTCTTTTCATTTGTACACAAATTGTCTTCAGGCGAAATATCATAAATTTGTAATAAGTGTATTTTGTTTTGAATAGATCATTGTGGTGCAAGGAAATAATAAATGCTTTAGATGACGGAATTCCCTTTATTTATGTATCTGTTCTAATTTTCTGGCGTAGATGAAAATCGTGTTTCAAAAATAAAATTTTGAACGATATGTCCTTATACCAAATAAAACATATCAGGGAAAAATATAGAAACTGCCCTGGAAAACCTGGAATTATCAGGGAATTTTGAAATCCGTTTTTTGTGGCCACCCTGATATTGTTTACTTCGGTGACCGGATTACTCATCAAAATGACAATTCAACACACCTATAAAAAGTGCTATAAAGTAATGAAAAGTTATGAAACAAAAACTTGGTTAAATAGGTTACATAATATGTAACTATAAAAAGAGCTATAAAGTTATGAAAAGTGATACAAAAACATCACTTTTCATAACTTTATAGCCCTTTTTATAGGTGTGTTGAATTGTCATTTTGATGAGTTATCATGGAACCGATGCTATATCCTTATTCATTTATCATCTCATAAATACGTACTTGATTTTCTATTTTTTTTTATCATTTGATCTCCTTGATGGTTCCGTGCTTTCTTGAACGTTTACAACAACTTCTTCACCACATATTTTCATAGTATTGTGGCCATTCACTCTACAGTCGTGTCGAACAACTGAAGACGTTCCTAAATTGACATTTTATGTTTAAATCATGCGAGTGTTATGCTACGTATACATACGCGAGCCGAACTGTCAAGCTGAACCTCAACTTATGGGAAAGGAACGAAGCAACCGCAAATGTCGCGATACGCCGCTTGAAGTTGCTTCGTGCCTTTCCTGTAATTCGAGGTTCGTCTCGCGATTCGGTTCGCAAATATATGTACGTACCATTAGGTTGACGTTATTGTAGGCAGACAATCTTGTGAGGTAAATATCTCTCTATATTAGTATATAATATAAAGAAGAGTGTCTGTGACGGCCTTGTTATGTTTGTATACATATCTATAGTTTTATTCTAAGATTGATGAAATTTTGCACACTTGACTCAAAACGGAAGGAAGGCGAGATTCTATATGAGATTTCGAAAAACCATCCTCTTTTCCCACCCCTTAAGCAGAATTTCGCACATTATTACTGTCTGCAACGCAACAGGTAACGCCCGGAACTTTAGCTAGTTAAATATATAAGTTTTTTGGAAAAACTTTATTGAGTAAAACCTCAAATTGTAATATTTAATTATTGAAGACAATATTAGCGATTTCTAAACTAAAATCTGAAACAGAAAAATCAGATAAGAATACGGTCACATCTAGGACTCGAACCCAGGACCCTTGCCTTGCCGGGGAACCGCTCTACACTTGCTCACAGCGGTGCCCCGGCAAGGCAAGGATCCTGGGTTGGAGTCCTAGATGTGACCGTATCCTTTTCTGATTTTTCTGTTTCAGATTTTCTTTTAGAAATCGCTAATATTGTCTTCAATAATTAAATATATAAGTATTATGTTTGTTACATATATTGCCAAGTGAATTTGCTGCTATTTTCTGCCTTTGAATGTCCCCGTGTAAGAACTGCTCAGTTCACACTAATAGATGACTATCGCTAAGCTAGCATTCCTTCAATATTCTGTTTGTTTTCGTTGTTTACTCAGTTTGTACAACTGTGATGTTGACACACTTCTAAACGTGCGGCCTTTCATTTCAACGGGTTTCTTCCAGAATAATAATAATGTATCGAATGAACTCGACACATTGGCGAGTCATTAAATTCAAACATATTCACCCCAAGTTACTAGACAGCCCATGGAGACTTGATCCAATTTCAGAATATGTATTGAATGAGTTTCTTCCAAGTTAATAACTACGAAGGCTGGTCGTTAAATTCAATCCAGGTTTTAATTGATTCCAGATACACCCTGGAGACACTTGAGCAGAATTAAGGGATTAGCTGCAATACACAATAAATTGGTCAATGCATTATGTAGAGCAGAGTTTATACCAGAGTGGTAGACACGTAAGCATGCAGATCAGAGTATGCACCAGAGTGGTAGACACTTAAGCATATAGAGCAGAGTATGTACCAGAGTGGTAGACGCCTATTCATGTAGTGTTCTACCATAGTGGTAGACACTACTATCACAACCCTTGTTAAAGATACCATTCGGAATATAATCGTTGCTTGAATATCTCCTTCTCCTGCTCGATTCCTTCATCATCGCAACATAACTGAAATATGGGATACCATACTCCCACTGACGCTATTGCTATAATAACTATTCGTCCTCAGAGACCTGATCTTTGCTCTTGGCCGAATAGTTAATAAAATTAGATCTTTATAAAAGACAAAACCTAGTGGTTAGTATTTACGATTTATCTAATATTGGTCAATATCCAGACATATACCGAATAGTGTAAAAAATCCGGCCAATACCCTTTGCATAAAGAGTAGACTTTAAAAGTTTTAGTTTAGTTTCCAGGTGAATCGGATAATCTTATATTACTGTATCGGCTTTGAGAATGATATATTTGTTATTGCAGCTGCACATTGAGAAGACAAACAAACCATCCGTTATGCAGCACTAGGCATTTAGTTTGTACTCAGTGGAAGCAGCAAAGCGATAAAATACAATTTCAAGGCTTTGCTTCCGTAACGGTTATATTTACGTCAATTATTGTCATCATCTCCACACTTCAAACAATGTGAATGAAGTCACGGTGACGTAATTATTACGAAGACCAAATAATTGGGGGTTGCGGTCAATGGGATGCTGCGTAGTGGTCGTAATTTATTTTTGTTTTTATGTGAATATCTCACAAGAGTCCCAACTACTGCCTACCGTCTGTACCGAGGGTATCTTCCACTATGTAACATGCCTTAAATGTACGTTTTATTATTTCCTTGAGAAAATAATCAATTTCGTTGCCGTACGCCTAGGAGTCCAAATAACTTATGTAAATTAACAATATAGGTTTTCCATTAAAATGAGGGGAGTTCTCTCTTCTAGATTCAGCTACCTAAAAGTATCGCGCTTGTCTCGCTGAACTTCGTATGGCAGCGCCAACCTACTACCTACTAGGTGAATGCAGCCACTACACAATCAATCATAACCCAAGGAACACATGCGCGATACGAGAGTAAAGAGTGTATCCCTGGAGCTCGCCACCGCTAGGGAAGTCTTGGGAAGTACCCGATTGTTTGAAACTATTGGGTAGATGCACGTTATGCAATATTATACCATGTTATAATTCTTGAAATTGCAATTAAAAATGTTTGTGATATAAAATTGAATGTTTCAGTTAAATATCTAGTGTTCCATCTTAGCCTAAATAGCAGTTAACTTGAAAAGCGGGTTATTTCACAGAATTTGAACATTTCATCAATTTTCAAAGTTAAAATTCAAAATCTGTGAAAGTTCTACCCATTATCTATTTTTGGATCACCATGGGTCGGTTGTTTCAAGTACCTAGATAATAATAGAACCTAAATAGGACTTTTCACAGAACTTGATTTTTACCTTTGATATTTGATAAAGCCTTTATCCTCAAAAAAACTTGAGATAACGTTTTCCTAATAATAAAGGCTTGCCCTATTTCCATGTGAGTGTTTGTGTATTTTTATTCATAAAAATATATAATAGTCACACTCTATCACCTCGAAAGCCTACTCAAAGTAACACAAAATAATGTATTGCGTAGTAAAGTACAGGAAGTAGAAAAACTTGCTTGAAAGGGCCGAGATCAATAAGTAATACATTAGTGTACAATAAAATATTGTTACTATTTTCATTGTCGAAAAATTGATTTATGTATTTGAAATAAGCAATATCGTTTGTTCAAGGAAGAGGGCATCGTCTCTCCTCTCCATTCCCCTTTGGTTCCCTGAAGGCCCGAGGGCACAGGGCCTTCGAGGTGATCCCTACGAGGGCATAGGGCCTCATCTCTCCTCTCCATTTTCCTTTGGTTCCCTGAAGGCCCTGCAAGGGAAAAGTTCACGGAGGTAGTCTCAACTGTCCTGTCCATTCCTACTTGGTTCCCCGAAGGCCCTATGAGGGAAGAGATAGTTTTCAAATAGTCTAATTTTCATCCCACGAGTATCTAGGGAAATAGAAGGTCCTTTCCAGCAGCCCCCAACGAAAGCAAGCAGCCGTGTACAAAAATATCCGACGCGCGACGCCCTGTCAAATATCTAAAATAAAGCAGGAATCTTAACGATATAAGCGATGAAGTCGTGTAAAAACAATATTCAGCGCGCGGCCCGGCGTAATGGATGAACCTACGGTCGACTTTGCCCTAGCAGGCATAGAAAATTGATCTTTCCGTGTGGTTTATTTGAATTATTTTTGATGAACGTATTACTAAACTCTCAAATGTTTCTAGAAGGATCCCTCAGCAAGTTACTAATTCATCGTCTAGAAAAGTAAAATCTGGTGCTTACCGCCAATATCATAGTTTAAAAACGTTTTAGAAAATTAAAAAACCGTGTTTCTTAAAATATTTTAATGGTAAATATAAATAACTTACATCCGTAGGAACCCCTTTACAAAGATTTGATATATTAGTAATACGTTCATCAGAAATAATTGAAATGTGAGCGTCGAGCAAATCCCCGTTTTTGCAGTCTTATATTGCCTTAACCCAAACCTTAGAGACTCGCCTATTAATTTGGCGGATAAAATTCATTTAAGTGAGTTTTACTTGCATAGAAATGTTATTGAAATTCAAATATGTATTTATTTGTTTATTGCACTTAAATATAAGTAGGGTTTTTACATACTTTTTACCACACCTGTTTCACCAGGGATATCCTGTGTCGAGACAGGTTTGTTACTTTACAAATATTTTATTTTAACAATAAGTTTAATATTTGATGATAACCGTAATAAGAGGACAAGAGAACTTCTTATATTGAGTTTTGCATGTAGAGAATTTAAAAATAAATGAAAAGGGTTTTTCCACCTGATGTCTTCGTTATTAGTTAAAACCATAGACTAATTCGACATCAATGGTTAAAACGGTTGAAGAATACATAAAAAGTCAATTTTTAACAAATTGTCACTTCGTGAGATTTACCTTTGAACCGAAGATACGTTTTATTACATACTATTAGTATGATAATGATAGCAACGCCCCTCATTAAATCTTCGTTCGCTTTGCCTATGATGTAGGTATTATTATACATAATCTTGCCCGTCTGCGCTCTAATTGATCTATAAATATCTATCAGACCCGCCTGGTTTCACGTAAAAGTGATCATGCCGTACATGAATGAGAAAAGCATTAATTTAACCAAGCCCATCATCCCACGGGTCGGTAAGCAATTGACATAAACTGTTGTAAGACCCTGCGCAGGAAGGTTTCATACTGAACTGCGCTGCAGACCGTTGCCTTACTTTGTCACGCCGAAATCAACTCACTTTCTAACTGTTCATCCATTCCAAGTCTTGTGTGATCATCACAAGAGTTCTGAATGAGAATTCTGCCATAGCCTGTGGTACTATGGTCTATTGCCCTTTTGGAAGTTGTAGGAAGTGGAGAATGGGAATCGCTCCGTAAGCAATTATTTTGATTCTGAATAATTGTCTATCACCAGGACAATACTGTGAATATCCTTTACTCTGGAGCGTGGTGCATTATTTCTTCTAAATTCTATCACCCCTCCATCACCAATCATCAATCGTCAAATATTAGATGTTTCCTTTAAAATTAGGTGGTCCGACGATTTTCTTTCGATACACGGTGCGCAGTTTTGTTTACAAAAAAACAGATGCGTCTACGAATCAATATTTTTTACGTATCCGTTCATTCTACATCGCTCGTACCGATAGTCGATGTCCAATACACGCGATATAACTGCTAATCGTAAAGGTGTCCACTGGCTTATCTTTCCACTATCGTGGCATTTGACAGCCGTAGAATAATGAGTTCGCATTGGGAATGTCCAACAAAAAGCCATAGATAGCTTTTACAAAGTTGACAACATAATTGTTATGTGCTAACGCGTAACATATGACCTCGTGCGCTAATATAGTAAAAAAATAGTGATCACTTATCGGCAGCATGGTTGTCATTATTTTGTGGTAGGTATCACATCAACATAATATATCCAATCTGTTTACTTAATCAATAACTGATATTTCTCTTATCTGTTGCAGACTAATAGATATATATTTGGGTTCTAAGGGATCCCCTCACTTTTTGGATCAATGTGTAATGTGCTTATGACTACAGCGTAAAGATTATATCGGTTTGTTGGTGTGAAGGTTATGACTAGGGCGTTATTTTTAAAGCTAGGATGATGAGATCTTTTAACAGTAACGTTTATGTTTTCTGTTGAATTCAACAATACTATTATTATTAAAAACGGAAATAATTACTGTTATTGATGCATATTAATAATTCCAATCAATTTTTACAGGTCATTAAATGTTCTGTGTTTACAGCCGCAAAACAAATTCATAGAAGATCAGAGCACTAAAAGATTCATGATAATGTTTTCTTCATCAAAGTGAATGAATATAAATCGAGTAATGTAAACAATTTTGTATATTTAGGACGTTGTTGTTTTAAGGGGTTCCACATGGTTCTATTTTGGGACCCATTATAATCAACCTTAAAATATAACTGAGATGGAGTAGAGATAGACTTTTTCTTGCAACATCTTTTAATTACCTCAATTCTTTTTATTCAAAATAGTATATTTATTGTATATTTACTATTAATCCATAAAAAACAGAGCTTTCTATGGACTAAGTTTTATTTACTAGGTCAGCTGTGAAATCTGTTCCAATCAACAAAATTCAGAATGGTAGTTGTGTATTGCTCAATTCGAATATTTGAATACTCATCTTATATTGAATATATTGTATTATATTATTTCACACTGTTTGAAACCTAATATGATATCAGGAATAGTAAATTATATATTTATACAGTTTAGCTTATCTATTCTGCGCAATTTTAAAAGGATGACAGCATTATAATAATCAGTAGTTACTTGGGTTTTAATTGTGATAATCCTAGATTATGATAATACACCAGCTTATGATTTCCACAACTCGTTATTAAATCATGAGTATGGTAAGTGGAGAAGATAAATTGTTTTTTTCGTGAAAAAGAAGTTAATTAATATAAATGAAGTGTTCCAGGAAAGTAAGGATAATATTACATACATTGTTTCTTTTATATAATTATGAGTAGGTATCTAATTGCGATTTCTTTAACCATAAAACAAAAGAAACGTCAACTTGCCCTCACAAAAGATTACTTATTAACCAAAAAATGAGACCAGTGCATTAAAATACGCAAGATTGGTCACGGTGGCGCGGCGTCATTTAAAATCACCCTGATCAGTAAGAAAGCGTGAATTAGTATGTCAACTGTATTTCCATTATGTGTAAAACATAATATTAACTATGAAACAGATTTTTTTTGTATTTTGAAGCAGAAAAAACTCTCGAATTGTGGGCTCTGGCGTCCTGAAAGTTGCTCAACTTTTTCTATCTTGAATTTCTAGGTCAATTATGTATATTCAACTCGCAACCTCATTCATGGATGAATCTTCCTACTATCTTTTGAATATTAATATATTATCCTTCACTACTATCAAAAAAAATACTACAGCATACATTTATGTACAATGAATTATTTAAGTACTAACTAACAACAACATTTATGTACACTCCCCTTCCATACACAAGCAAATGCTTTCAATGGAAGAGTAGTAAAAATACCCAAGATGTAAAATGAATTATGTACCATGTAAACATATTATTAAAAATAAAAAATAATAAAAAAAAAAATAAAAAAAAATTGATTGACAAAAAATAGCAGGAAACCATTTTGTTTGATCCCAATGAGGATTGAAACTCTGGCAAAGATGGGTATTGATAAAGTTTGAACCTAAAACTATTAAATAGGATAGTATTAACACATAATCATTCAGTGTGTCCAAATCCATTCGATGGGTCTCTCTACCTCTTTAGTGAAGGCTCACATTTCGTCTATTTATCAATGCGACGTACGATCACGTTTTGAATTTTAAATTGTATCTGTCTCAAATGCGCTCTTTCTGTTCTCGTAATTCAGTGCACGTTGTAAAAATTTCGCCGAAACAAATTTCACGGATTGCGAGGATCTGGACGTTTGGTCACACGTGATTAGCCAACGCAGTTGGGATCTTTGCTTCAACAAAAGATTCTAGATTCTATGACAGTAAAAAGTTGCTTAACATGACGTAGCCTGGCTGTGCAATACTTGAATTGTGTATGTGCTGTGCATGCCTCCACGAGATTTAATCGGAGTTTTGAGGTTGCTTTGGTTATACTATCAACGTCTTTCATAAAGTAACCACAACTATTGATCTTATCGCTTTCTCGATGTGCATGGCATTCAAGTAATTCTCCTGGCATACATAAACATCACGATTTAATGTGATTTTATTATAAAATGTATTGAAATACATAGTTAGTTTTATCAAAATAACCTTAGTATAAATAAAATAAGCCATAATATTTTTTACTGCGTCCGAAATCTGATTCAGTGAGATATAGACTAATTCAAATCGAAATTCCTCAACTCAACTTTACTGGAAATGTTTCTTTTCTTCTAATGTCTGTTTGATTGTTATGTATTTGCATAACATCGACATTCAAGGATCATTCAACTCTGACTGGTGAATTTTTTTTATATGCGCAGATTTCTCTATTATTAATTACGTATATACGGTTTCCTTTCTCATTGGTCTTTTTTCTTTATTCTAATATAATTGGTGGTTGTCATCATACTGCAGAATATAATATCTCTCCCATCTATTTGCTACTGCCTTTGTTTTTGGTGTGTTATTTTATTTTTTGGTCCTCGTCTATTTTCGTCGCTGGTTTTTTGTTAACATCTCCATATTGTCATGATCTTCGAGGGTATTATGCAGTTCCACAGATAATATGTAGTTGGATATTTATGAAAATTTATTAACTTAATTAATCACTGAATTTTATGGTGTCACTGAAAAGCCTATGAGATTATGGGAAAATTGTGATTTCACCGTGATAAGTAAATAATACGAATTCAGCAAATTAAATGATTAGGAATCGGAAAGTTAAACGATAAGGAATTTAAATATTCGGTTTGTGGGCACGAAGGTTAAGCAATGCCATGAATCAGCAGTCTTAAGAATTTGTAGTGAGATTCATCATTTTATCCACTTTTGAATTATTTCCTCTTTTCACAATGAATCGCTTAATTTCTTTGGAACATAATATCTTCGACAAAGTAAGCTTTACCGGATGATCGGGACCATTTTTAATTCCCCGGGATCGGGGAATTTTCTCTAACTGTGCGGGCTCTAATAGAGTTAGCAATAATGACAAGTACTTGTGAACACCTTGGATATTTTTTCTCCCGCTAAACCGGACCACCTGAATTAAGTGTCTCGTGGCACCTGCTCTCCAATTACTGATCTCCAGACAGCCTGAGCATGAAACAACAATTTCATTCCATCACATATCCCCAGGATTGAAGCTGCATCCATAGATTGAGCTGATTGTGTGTGTAATTCAACAGGCAAGCGAAACCCCCTAAATAATAAGTGGGGCATAACTCAAGGTTCCATTTTGGGTCTTCTTATATTTAGAAAAACACAAAAATCGCTTTTGTCGTTTTGAATTACAAAATAATATAAAGTGTAAGCTAAGCAAGGATTTGGGTCCATAGACTATAATACATCAATGTTTGGGTCTCATTATTGTGATTGTTTTAGATACAAAGCATGATGGACAGCGTGGAGTGTTACACAATATCCACCAACACAATTGAAATTAATGATCAGAGAGCCTAGAGTTGTCTTCATCTAACCGTAAAGACTATAGTTAGGTACATACTTATAATGATACGTATAAGTATATCCCTGACAAGTAGTTATGGTGCCAATTATTACGGAGATATTATGTATGATTCGTTTTAAACGAGCCAAAACCCCATTTGCACTGTCTGGTTCACCAAACAAACCGTGCCTTTCGGGTTTTATTTTCGGCCGGATTCACATGAAGAGATAAGATCGGCCTTAAATAATTTGAGCCCACGCTTATCGCTATTTCTCGAGATTAGTGTTCCCAGACCGAAAGCAAATCACGTTTCAAATAAGTCCACTTCATTCTTATCAGTGTAATAAGTATACTTGTAAAAAGTGTACACAGGTGTCTAGAAAACACCTGGCCCGGCTTCAATTATCCAATTAGAATGAATCATAATATTATGTACATGTATAATGACAACATGTTATGTTCGTTTATCTAGTTTCTTAAAAATTTTGTGGTTTTAGCAACATTATTTAGAATCTACGTTAGATCATTGCCTTAAATTTATAGTATCAGCCGTATAATGTTTCATTATCATTAAATGAACACGTGCAGAAGGTCTTCACAAGACTGCACAAACAGAACATTAATTATTTCTGATGAACGTATAATTACAATCTCAATTTTTTCTAGAGGGATCCCTATGGATGAAGGTTATTCATATATAAGATTAATAAAAACAGGACCTTACCATTCAAATATTTTATGCAAAACGGTTTAAAAAATTTTAGCACGTTTAGCATAAAATTAGCGGTAAGCACCAGCTTACACCTTCGCGATGAGTAGGAATTTTCTGAGGAATCCCTCTAGAAACATTTGAGATTTTATTAATACGTTCATCAAAAATAATTAAAATAAACCCCACGGAAAGATCGATTTTCTATACCTGATAGGGCAAAGTCGACCGTAGGTCCATCCATTACGCGCCGAATATTGTCTTTTACACAACTTCATCACTTATGTCGTTAAGATTTCCACTTTATTTTAGAGATTTGATAGCTGCTTTACTTACGTCGTTAAGATTCTGTCTTTATTTTAGAGTATTGTAATTGCGCAAAAACTAAAAATTATATTATCTTAAGGTTATCATTTTATATCCTTTAGTCCTCATATTTAAAGAATTTAAGGTCAGAAAATTAAATGCTCCATTCCTATACCACTCAACTTTACAAGTACGTACTTACGTCGTTAAGATTCTCACTATATTTTAGAGATTTGATAGGGCAAATTCAACCGCAGGTATTTACAATACACTAGGGCCGTGCGTCGTATATTTCTATACACGGCTGCTTTACTTACGTCGTCAAGATTCTGGCTTTATTTTTGAGGGTATTAATCTTAATGTGTTTGTTTTTCTCAATAGGTGAGTGATTCAATACGTTTTAACAACATACTGAGATTATATAGTTCTACCACTGAGGGCTCTGTTGTATTCTCGTTTTCTTTTACATGAGTCATACCGTTTCTGTACATAATATTTTTTATAAATCCAACCGTATTGCTGCGGATTTCGGTACAGGATCTTTTAGCAGTAAATATCCACTAAGTTGTGGGCAGGGCCGGCCCTATGCGGACGCAATTGGAGCAGTCCGCTCCGGGCGCCGAATTGCCAAGACGCCAAGGCGCTGATAATATCTAACACCTAACAGTCCTAACACTTCAGATTATTTTCATGAAAACGGCGCTATAGAAAAATAAAAATCATCCGAATATTATTGATTATAGCGATCTATAGATCTAGTTTTGACAAGGGGCGCCAAAATTTTGCTCGCGCCGGGCATCTTTTGGCTCAAGGCCGGCCCTGGTTGTGGGTAGTTTTCTTAAAATAATTCGTATTATTTAATAATGCTTCATTAGGTGCTGTACATCTTAAAAGCCGCTAAACTAGCATGACATATACATACCTCTAACGACTGTCCCATGTATGTTAGTTATTAAATTTATGATTAAAGAAATATATAAAACCTTACAACTTGTAATATCTTAAATTTATTTTACTAATGTTTCTTTTTCTCTTTTCATGATACAAAAAAAAAATTGTAAGATATCACGCAAACATACGAATGTATAAAAGAACGTAAAATATTAATGTGATTTAACATGAGATTTTAAATCAAGAAATGGCTTCCAACCATCACATCGCGATAATCTAGAAATTTACCACTACTAAACAATGGCCACCACGTAGAAACCGAGAACTCTTAGCCAGTTGTTCGAAATTCTATTCACCCGCCTCGTGGTGGAGTGCCCAACACGCGGCCCGCGAGCCCGTCGTGCGTGATAATAATAACTGCCGGAAAATTCTGATCGTAAGTAACAGCACTTCAAACTCTATGATACAACCACTGAAGAAATATAGAAGTGTGTTGTGGGTGTCTCCCCAAAGTAAGCTTAATTTTTCCTTACTTGCTGAAAATTATTACGTTGCTCGGGTTTAATTAATGGTTTGGAATAAGGTTTTGAGGTTGTGAATTCTTATGTACCTGAAAACTGGGTGCATTTTTAAGATGGAAATGATATTATTATATTGTAAACTTTTATTTTTAAAGTATTTTTTTCACTTGATCTTGCCATATCTTCCTCTGGCGTCTTCGATTTCTCCTAACATTCACATAAACAACATACATTCTCCTTACACATCTTCATTCGTTCATCACGTACGGCTCATTTTACCACAAATAATTATCTGATTCATGTCTTCCTCGGGTCTCCCCGGCAATTTCTACTATTCACCTCGTGTAGTGTCCTAAAATCCACATTGTAACTGTTAAACTATATCATATCGACATTAATTGGACTCCGTGTCTCATTCTACTGCAGAGATAACGTGTTAAGTTTGCCGACACCGACCGTTAGTCACCGACTTTTTCTACCATTCAAACAACACTCCTGGCACCAATAATTGATTGTTCAATCTTTGAAACTTTCTTCTAAATTGGTCCAATAGTTTTAGATTACATTGGTTACAAACAAAGAAACATTCATTTTTATGTATACAGATTTTCAAATATTTTTTTCACTTGATTTAAACGGATTTCATTGACCTGTTTGAGGCCAAGGATCGAAAGGTCTTTTCTAAATTGACGACAGCCATTTTCTTTCAAATCTGTTTTGATCACACTTCTAGATAATATTTCCGATTCAGTAGCGTCGTCATTTGTATTTTATTTTGGTACAATAAAAGAAAGTGATATGAAATCCTTTTGACAAATGGTCCGCCGTATTAATATGTTAATTGATAAGTTGCACTAGACCCCCTTAAGTCATGGTTTGTATTGGAATCGAATTGAAAGTAAAATGTACTTTACCATAATTGTTTGGCAAGATTATTGCACAATTCTACACATTCAAAAAGATACACCGTTGTATACAGTATTTTTGTGAATGCCTGAAATTACTTTTTCATTGAAGTTAGGTATTACATTCAGTTTTATTTAAAGTTGATATTTGATCTAAGGATATCAAGTTCTTTTGGAATACCAATTTTATTTTTATTTTTTATTATATTCTTTTGTTTTATGTGCAATATTGTATTTTACATAAAACTTAGTTATCGGTTTGATTGTAAGAAATCTATCAGGAATCATTTTATTTTATGTACAAAATTGTATTTTACACGGCTCCATCATAACTCATCAAAATGATAATTCAACACACCTATAAAGTTATGAAAAATGATCTAACTATTTAACGTAGTTTTTACATATGTAACCTATTTAACCTAGTTTTTGTTTCATCACTTTTCATAACTTTATAACACTTTTTATAAGTGAGTTGAATTGTCATTTTAATGGGTTATCCGGTCACCATTTTAAAAATCTTACAAAACTGAGTAGTCAGTTTGATTGTAATAAAAATCTCAGGAATTATTTTCTAAAAAAATATTGCATATTACACAAAGCTGAGCTATGAGTATGATTGTAAGAAATCTCTCAGTTTTTATGTACAATATTGTATTTTACAAATCCGAGCAATCATTTTGATTGTAAGAAATCTGTTTTAAAACCCTTTTTGTATCTCAGTAATTTTATTGTCCTGATATCGAAATAAGTTAAAGCTCTTCTTACAAAAACATCGTATTTGATTTGGAGAACCGTTCTTATGGACTTACCACCGAGAGCTCTGGTGTAATAACCTCAATATTTAGTTACAGAACTCGTGTCATGAGATAGATGGACTGTATGCATAATTTATCGGTGCGGCCCTCTAATTAAATTGTTTACTCAGTCCTGCCAACATCATAAACGTTTCCCATTATTTTATTGTTTACATTAACATTTTTCACCGCGATGTTTCAACGTCATCTCTCTTGGTAGTGGGTGTTCTTCGTGGAAAATCACAAATAAACCGTATTTGGCGAAACAACTGTTTGATATCTCTATTTCTGTCATACTCAAATAAATATCCTTAGTTCTTCTAAACTGCGCAACGGATTTAGATGGGGTTTTCACTATCATTTAGATAATTTCTTCCGAAAGGTTCATATATATATAGGGGGTAAAGTGCGCTAACTTTGGGGGGTGATTTTACATGATAAAAAAAAAGTTAACTTGTTTGTATGGGAAAATAAATATTCTATTTGGAAAAAAAAATTATTGGGAAAAAAACATTTTTATTTTATTTCTACCATCATGAAGGATAACCTCCCGAAGGTAGCACACTTTACACCCAGGCTCCCTGTACAATACATATATGTATATTATGTTTATAGAAAGTAAAGAAAAGTCGAGCAACGCCGGGTACACGTCAGCTAGTTATAATATAAAAGTCGAGCAACGCCGGGTACACGTCAGCTAGTTATAATATAAAAGTCGAGCAACGCCGGGTACACGTCAGCTAGTTATAATATAAAAGTCGAGCAACGCCGGGTACACATCAGCTAGTTATAATATAAAAGTCGAGCAACGCCAGGTACACGTCAGCTAGTTATAATATAAAATGTAACTACAGTTGACCCCAACGAAGACAAATAATATTTCTAATACCAAATTCTTATTGTATAATCAATTATCCTCCTTCTCATACGTCTTGCATGAAAATGAAAGCGACAAAAAATACCAGTATGTCGAATGTTTCCGATCAAATAATAATACCCGTAGAATGAAGAACATGCCTTCTTTCTCAATCGTATAGTAGTCCCAGAGAGAGATGGTATGTACGTCATCGACGATCGTCCCTTCCTTTTCACATGTCCTTGTATGACAACGAATAAAACAGAAGTTATTAGAACAATGACCGGTCGGTGGCCGAGTTGACATCGCGTTTGGGTCCCACCCAGGCGTAGTGTGTTCAATTCCTTGGCTGGCTAAGTCCTCCATCACAACACAAGCAACATTTTAAGCTTACTGTGGTGGTAGTGGGAGATTTTCAAATATTGTCAGGTTATTCGTAACCCGGGAATGTTATTCTTTCTTTAAAAAAAAAAAAAAAAGACGTCGCGTACGACATAGCGACTAGCATATTGTGTCGAGTAATGTAAATTTTACGACCTATAAAATCTAGCAAAATGCCTTCGGTTGCAGTAAAAACATAAATACGAGTATACCAAACGCCGAAGGACAGCTTTGAAGAAATGCAATTCATCTGCAGTTCGAGGAATAGCAGCTTCTTATTACTCTGTTTCTATTTTAGATGTACCAATATTTATATTGCAATTTTGCACCAAGGTACTCGTCTCTACTTTTTGTCTGCTCGCTCGCACGTCTACAGTAACATACGGCCATTTAAAATTTAATGGCCGAGGAACTGGATCGCAAGGAGTTTATTAATATGTACGTTCAAACTCCATCTTGGTTGCATTTCTAATGTTTCCTTCGAGTCGAGAATTTCTGTTATATGTGTATTGGTTCATTTCGGCTTACGAGGCATCAGCGATTTTGAAATCATCAAAATACTTATTGTGGTAATGGGTCTCTCACTCTGTATTGATTGTAACTCTGTTTCTATGTACTCGGATTTGCTTTGAATTTAAGTTTCATATTCAACATTGAATCTGATTAATTCAGTCAAACGACACAGTACCTAACCACCTATGATTTAATATCTATTCTGTTTACTAAAATATTATTTTAATTAAAAAAAAATAAATGTAATTTTTCACAAGTCTGCTCATAAAATACTATTTTTCAATGTTTTTTTTGTGGTAGTAATGATTTTTTATCACGTCCTAAATTATCAATTCGAAAAGTTCAAGTTTGTGATATTTTTTAACCAGGGTATGTCTGCTAGAACCATTTGCGCCTTTTACAGGGAGCACGCCATCGTTCTGCTAACATTACAAAAGTGGGAAGTTATTTCTCATTCATCCTAATCTTGCTTTTTCATATTTCTGCTCTCCTCTATCCAAAAATCTCCTTTAATAAAAACGTTGCTTTCTAAAATTGGCCTCCCGACCTCTTCACTTTCAAACCACTGGATTTTTCCATGCGTGGCATCAAAATATTGCCGGAACGTCGTTTTTAACTATTAGTTTTAAAAATAATTTGCTAAAAACGCAACTTAATAGCTGCATAATTTACCACAAACAATTTTATTTATCAACCCATTATCGTAATTCTTGGATGAAAGGATAAACTTTCTGACCTGTCACATCTTTTTATTCATGAACTTTTCTTATTTGTTCCAATAAGGAATTTATGACTTAAAATAACGTATATACTATGGTATAAAATGTATTTTTCTTTCGTAGTAATGCAGGTTTTAAAATACCGCTAAATTGTTTTTTAGATGGGTTCATGGATGTATTTTTGCACTTTGGTTCAATACAACATTTACAATTATTCGCAGCACAATTCGTTCGCAGCTAATTTTCAAAAAAGTCTCGTTTTAAAGTTTTGACGAAAGAGGAAATCCGAAAACGACTAGATAATGATTGCCGTATATTATCAAATAACTTGTCCAAACTTTGTAAATGGTGTCAAGAAAATAACTTGCATCTCAACATAAATAAATGTCAAATTATGAGGTTTTATCGAATAAGCAATTCTATAATTTTTGATTATTCTATTAGTGACATATCGTTAGTTTCTGTCTCGGAAATCAATGACTTGGGTATATGGTTTTATATGAAACTCAATTTAGAAACAAACAAGGATATAGAAACTATAACCAACAATATTATGTGAATATATTGTATACAATATACAAATAAATATCTAAAAGCCCATTCAACGGGAGTAAAAAGATAAATTAATATAATTGTGAACTTGCTGTACTCCTTTATGCAAATTCTACGACAATGTAACTACAAAAGTAACTTGAAAAGTATTTATTGTATCTAAAGATATCTATTATATGTACTTAGGTATTGCATTATTATTTCTGTATTCTGTATTATGTCTGTAAATAAATAAATGAATAAAAACAATGCTAACTTCAATATATTTTCGGGTCGTTTTGGAGGTAAAGGAACTTATGGGGATTTTGTGGGGAATTTGAAAATCTCTTCATGTGTTGTGGGCATTTTAGAATATATGCATTGGCAACTCTGTTCCACATTCCCCTTTGAACCGATGAAAATACTTTAATGCAGGTTTTTAAACACCGGTAAATTGTTTATGAGGTGCGGTCATTGATGCATTTTGCACTATCATTCAATATGATAACATAACATTAGTGAAAGAGATGCTAATATTTTACCTCCAATGCTAACAGCGGATAATCTTATGAATAATTAACGTGTCGACACCCATACAAAATACATCGCCGGTTGAAAAAAAAACGTAGGCATTTTGAGACTGGTGACGTCACTGATCATATCCATAGATTTGGTGCGATTTTGGGATACTGGAAAAATTAAAATTTTGAGTTTTTAGTTTAACTTTAAAATCGACACTTGAAAATTGCTGGTATTTAATTAGAAAGTCATTATTGATTTACAACACGGAGGAATTTCTTAAGGCCGAATTACACGGACCGACCGAAATTCTCGGACGAGCACTCGCTTTGTTACTCCGCCGAGCAACTTATTGAAGAGTCGAGGTGATCACATGTAGGAGATACAATTAAGATTAGTTTATGGTGCTGCTAATATGGTTCACGATGGAGAAAAAGAGAATAATTAACAGAGTTTTACAACAACAAACATCAACCACTCCTGAAAAAATTCTAAATATTTAATATTTTTAATTTTCTTTCTTTCACTGACTGACTCGGCTGATCGCACTGACCCAGTGGAGAGCGAGTGAACCGCCGAGTTGAGTATGCAATTGGAGGGAGTTTTTACTCGACCGAGGCATTGGGCCACTGTTTCGCCTCGATTACTCGCCCGCTACTAGGCCAAGTAGTGACTGTACTGATCACATCAGCCGAGACCTTGACCGAATGCACTGTCTCTGCCGAGCACATAGACATATGAATATTAGTAGACCTGCCCTAAGTGATTAAAAGCGTATTATTCCCCACTCCCCATACCGGTTTCATTGGAGCCGGCTGGGCTCGCGTCTGGCCTCCCGTGAATTTAGAAACCGTGACGTCATCATTCTTTTGCGAACTATGGTCGAGGCATCATCGGTTCATTTTACGAAATAACACGGCAAAATGGTGGTTTGTGCTATGAAAACTTGTAAAAATAGATTTGAAAAGGAGAATAAACCCAATTGTCGTATTACATTCCATATATAAGCATTATTTTACTTTATTTTAAGCTTATTCACATCGCACATGGATCAGTGTAAAAACATATACTATCACATCGAGATACGTCTGGACGCGAAACACAAATCTGTTTGCATAAGAATCAGGGATGTGCCTTCGCCTTTTGCGCTTTGATAACATACATAATCGTATCATTTGGAACTTCTATTTTTTCATCTGTTATATCTTGCTGGAACTCCGTCGTATTAATAAAAGATAATCAACCAATCATTTTTAAATTTATTCCACTTTAATGGCGTTATTACTAAACGAGTTTTGAATTTTACACAACTCATAAACAACACTTAATATAGGATAAATGGTTGGTTATCAATTGTAAAAATTGGTATGTTTGGAAGTAAAATTTGGTTACAGTGAGCATCTTTGGAATGAAAAATGTATTTGTCATTAATGCTGTCCGATGATATTTTTTATCTATTCAAATTAAAAATATTATATTTTTCTATAGCACGTCGCCACCGATCATATATTATCTTTGGAACATTCTATCACACGTCGCAACGGACCAAGTGTTAGGTACGCGCGTTATTTCTCATGTACGGTACTGCTGGAACGAGAAGGAGTGCATATCACGTAATGCGCTAGGTTATACCGAGTGGCGATGTGTGATAGAAAAACAATTTTTTTGTTTTTAATTGAAAAAGTGTCATCGGACGGCAAAATGATGTCCAAATTTTGACTTCAAATACTCTTAGGAATCGCTGGTAAAAGCTGTGTGTATATAATTTCATTTGTTTTTTTAGTTGTTTTACATTTCTATTATCTTCTTAAAAGTGAAATGTTATATATTTTCTTAAAGATTTAATTATTTTATTATTAATAGGAACAGAGCGGTTGTGATAACCCTCCAACATTGGTCGAATGTAGCGATTCTCAAGTGTGCTCATGGTTGGTTGCTGGGAAGTAAATTATGAACATTTATAAAAGTGTCTTAACTAAATACGTAAACAAGATATTTTACTCTGAAAATAGAAGAAATTTATTTTGCCGAATTTGGACTTCGCAAATTTGTTCATAACGTGGCGAGTAATTTGCGCTCCCATGTAAAAATGTCTATTCATTCAATAGCAGATTTTACTTTTAAGAACTAAATGGTGATATTATAATGCGAGATGCCTATTTACTGTCAGATTGATTTATTGACGAATCACAGTCAGCTTTCCTCTCTGCGTCCCGCAACTATTGGTTTAACCCCTTGCCTTTTACTTCTCGTCTATTAAGAGGAACGGCTGCGGTGCCTGTTTCATACAAAATTTAAATTTGGATTTACGGCTAAAATACTAGAGTAAACTGTTTTTTTTTTTTTTTAGTTAAAAGACATGGTATATATAAAGTACGCATATGGATCAGATTTTCGATTTTTGCCTTAAATTATAGAATATAGGCCCCAGAAGATGACGATTTTACATGATTTTACGAGGCATCTTTGGCAATTTTTTGTGACCAAATGAAAGATATTTTTTGAAAAAATCTCACATATCCCGTCTCAGGCATATAATGAACTATACAATAAAATTTGAATCTTCACTGAAAAAAGTTTTATTTGCTTCAAAAGCCGAATTTGGTGGCCACAAATTCAACGTATATTTAACTAGCTTTTTTGTTATTGTCTCATTCGCACTTTCTTGAGTCGGGCTGGCTAGGGTAGGTGGAGCACGGGCCGGGGGGCAGGGGCTCGGGAGAGATCGCCCGCCTAACAAATACATGCATACGTCAATCGTCCTTCATTTTTTATTATTATTGCTAGTGTATGTATATGTGTTAGTCGGACATTCGCTCGCAGTCAGCCCGCGCGGACATATAATTGACGAATTTGTTACTTTGTTTACGAATAATATTATTTTTAAACTCCACAGTTTTTAACCGAAGCATCCCCAAATAATTTATTTCATTCAACATGGATAAGTAATCATTATTTGAGCATTTTTAACAATGATAATTAGGTTATGAATTAGGGTACTTACGTTATTGATTTTTATAAAATGTTATTTGTGTTTTAGGTCGAAAGTGGATACGTGGTAAGCCACCCAGTATGCACCGGAAAAAGAGTTTTTATTTATTTATGTAATTATTTATTTGCTTATTTATATTGGAGTCTGTTCTTACTATACAGCTACTACCTGTCCGACTTTATTTTATTTTTACCTTGTGCACATGTATTGTGTAGATTATAAAATAGGATTTTTTTCAGTATAAAAAATCTGGGACTAACTACCATAAATGTATTTCTCACTGCCTAGAATGGACGGAAATAATTATACCGATTCATTGAACATTTTTAATAAAATATGCTTGATGCTATTATTCTTGCTGTTATTGTTTTATTACTGTGCTGCTATTTTTATGGTTATTTTTATTTATAGTTGTATTACTTAATTTTTTTGTTCACATAATATTCTTCTTACACAACACTTAAAAATAATCTCGACCAAAATCCCAGTGATAAAGTCAGTGCGTGTTCGGAATTATATACACAGCGACACGACTTTATAACTTTCTTCCAGATAAAATAAAGAAAAAATGTGATTCACAAAAAAATTTCAAAGGTAATGTAAAAATTAAAAAATAAAAGATTATGTCAACAGTAACGGTAAGGCCTTTACCGGTGCACTTACACAAATTTTAAGTAAGTGTAAATTTCTATTCTCTACAATTATATTACTTACTATTCATATAATATTATTTACTGCTGTTAATTCTATGTACTTATCTAATTTATAAACTTATACACCTATTATTACTATTATTATAATTTCGTCTGTGGCCAGCTGCCACAGTAGCACGTGTACAATTTCCGTATCTCCTACAATAATACACGTATCGGCTAATTTAAATGAACTAAACAAAAGGGTGATTCCCCGTTTTGATGCAAATATATTCACGCACAAAAGAAAAAAAGCATTTTCTCTTTTACTGGCCTTCAATGCGTGATATTGTCAGTGCCTAACGTGTACATGCGCATATACCAATACTATTAAAGAATAGGTCGGAAGCCCTTGTATGGCTGTGTCTGCTAATGGAATGAACTAAACGAAAGGGACATTTCACCGACTTCGTGCAAATATTCAAGCATTGAACTTAATTTCTTTTTTATTTAATCTCATATTATCTAACTTTTTTTGATCGCTTGCAACGTCAGCCGTACTAAAAGCCAGGTACTCCCTCTCCGTTCCCCGCTGCACGCTCCGTTAGAGAGGGACACAGGACAATAATTATTTTTGCGGGAGTCGAAATTTCGTCCGCGAAAACAACGCTCTTAATATTCATATGTCTGTGGCCGAGCACTAGGCAGGTGTAATTCAGGCATTATCGTCTTGTTTTTTTCCATTTCTTTAACTCGGTTTTCAAGGTCAATACTGTTTATACAATTATATATGTGAAGTGTTCATGTTCAAGTTGGTGATATTAGCTACAAATTTAAAAGTCCAATTGATTTCAACCCGGCAGATACCCACTCCTCGAGTGAAATGTTTATTGGTATAAATTCTTGATGGCAAAGATCAAACGCGCTTAATTAATGTACATAATGTCAGATTTTACTATTTGCTGAAAATAAGTCGGACGAATCTTGAGGCACACCGCTCCTAGAATTTCGAATACCCACTTAAAATTATATTATTGGAAAAAAAACTCCAAAATTTTTGGTGAAGATATTTTTCTTAGTGTTTATGTCTGTTTGAAAGGTAGTAATTTAAATACGAAAGTTACGCCCTATTAAAAAAAAAAAACGATAATAATTTGACGAAAATTGTGAAAATATTTAATTAAACACGACTCCTTTAAAATAGAGCAAAAATTTCTCGACACATGCCTAAGTTGCATTTAAAGATACACTGAGATTTTTTTCATAATTATAACATGGGTAGGAATCTAGGGATTAGTGTGTCCACCCGTTGAACCCGGGCACCACTGCTAAATCACCAAAGTAGCGAACCACTTAGGGTGACCAATGGGAGAGGAATTGATTAAATAAATGATGATAATAATTCAGTAAATGGTACCCCGGGCGGCGGTACCCACACTGAAAAAACTAAAAAATGTTACATAAAATTATAATATAATATAACATTTATAATTATTGTAGGTCTGGTCTGGTAGGTATTTAATAACCTACTAACGAATCTTGTGATTTCAGAGGAATTTTCGGTTATATTTTGATTAAAAGTCAATATTAGAAAAATACTCTTTTGGACGCGAGGTCTATTGTTCACAGAAATGCTAATTTATTCATTTTTATACATTGATGTCTTATATTTAGATGAGACACGAAGCGTAAAAATAGGTTCCGTTTTTTTACCTCCAACTCTCCCAATGCTCTAACTAAAGCTACCCAATCCATTGATGTATTACACTTAGATGAGACATGAAGCAAACGGGTTCCGCTTATTTTACCTCTTACCGACCTCTGATGCTGACCTCCAACCCTCCCAACGCTCTAACTACGCGCACCGCTTATCGCTTTCTAATAGTGGAACAAGTTTCGACTAGATATTAGTACGCCTCTAATTTTAATTCTATGTTTTATAGCATTTTCCACAGATAGTATTGTGTGCGTGTGTCTATTCAATGTAATGTAAATGGATAATAGTGAAGGGAAGAGCCATCATATTAAGTTAGGTACCGTATATTTTATGATGTAGTATTTATGTATGGCTTGGGGCTCGGTCTAACAAAGCTTACGCACTCAGGTTACAAGATCGAGTTTCTAATAAGGCTGATGTTATTGACCTTTGTCCTTTCTATCATGTCGCAACTTCAAAGTCGCATTTAAGCAGATTATTTTTACACTACTTTAATCCTAAACACGTGAAACACTGCTTCCCAATTATATTATAAATAGTGGACTAATTCAATCGAACGCATTTGATTACAAATTCATAATGTATTCCGAAAAAACTAAGTATGGTTGGACTTCGGAGAAAGGTTATACCACAATACAACAACAAAAACCATATTGAAATCCTGTCATAGTCTGATTGTATTATTATTTGACTAAGCAGTTTGGATTGTTGTAAACGGAAGTGGTGCCCTCTGTTATTTTTAAAAAGAACTGTTTAAGTTTTTGAAGAAAGAAACTTAAGAAGCCAACTTCGTGTACATCTCTGATGCTGCGCCGTATGCAAAACTAACTAGCCGCCCGTAGAGCATTATAATAAATAATTATGGTATCCGGGAAGTTCAAGGATTTTTAGCTTCATATCATTTCAGGGGCCTAATCTGCATCCTTCAAGGGCTCTAATCTGCAGGACTAATAATTAAAAAGATTATTATTTCTTAGGTATGATTTGAGATTTTCACGGCCAAAAGTATTATAGTGATTTGTTGGCTAAAGAAGGAGATAGCGACACGGCATAATACCCCAAAAACAAATCACTATTATATTATTTGTCACCTAATATTTAATAGTTACCCTTGCACCTTTCACTATTATAAGGATTTTTTTATTGAATTTGTTGGTTAAATAGCTTTACTAATTTTAAGTTTCTTTTTCTGATTCTGATCATTAAACCAAAAAGCGTAATTTTAATATTTTCTTTCTTAACTATTGATTTTGAAAACGGTCTAAAACTGCACATTCCGAAAAGGTTCCAACTGACTACAACGGCAGTATGACGTAGGAAACGCTACTAACTGGCTGGTAAAACGGATGTCACTGACATTGGCCGATGTGACGTCAACAACGCCATATCAACGAACAAAAACGAACATGTCGTTTTGATGGCAAGTCGAAAACGGCACGATTTAAATCATTATAGAAAATGTATCGTCAGTACAAAAATTAAATAAAAATGTCATCATCATTGTAATTTTTTTCTAGAATAAAACATCAGTGAAAATACCCCACTAAGTGAATTTTGATGTTAGTTCCTATAGAAGTTCTGTAGCTGATGATACTAGAAATGACTTTTCGAGCTGAAAAATTGTGTTAGCGTGAATTAAAGTAAGGCCCAGTTGTTTCGCAGAAATTCAAAAATAACATTCGTCAAGTGAAAAGTGTGTAAATTGCATTTTATCAGTGTTTTTTGGCTGTACAACAGATGTGGGAAAGTTTGGGGGAAAAGTCTGGCCCCACTTATCATCTAGATAGAATGGTCATCGAAAAGTTTTATAAATGTAAAAAAAGTATGTGTTAAATACAGATTTCTTCAGGCCCCGTAGTAGGCGTTCAAAGATGTTTTGAAAGGGAGACATGTAAATATTAATGTTAGAGGGAACGCGTTAATATAAAAAAAACGATAATAATTAAGCGAAAATGGTGAAAATACTTCTTAAACCACGATTCGTTTGAAATAGAGCAAAAAATCTCTCGACAAATGTTTAGTTGCATTGAATTTAATTCACTGAATTTTTTCATGCCTATAATATATCAAATAAGAGAACAAAACGTGTTTTTAATAATTTTCGGAGATTACTTTGCGATTTTTTTCTATCGAGGGAATTTCGTATAATTAACGATTCGGCATAACAAATGCATAGATATTATCTTAAAAAATAACTTCATCATCAATACGTTCTTACGTACAATATTAATTTATCTTCTCATGTAAAACTCTATTAACGATTTGTTTTAAATCAATATTGTCATGTTTTAGCCTCCTAATCCGACTCTGAGATCATTTGAGTTTATTTTGTAGATTATAATCGCATGCATAGGTCGTAATGTCGAGGAAACAATGAGTTCAAATTCCAAATAAGTTGACTACACCATACTTTGATCGACTATTCCGATCGTGTTTTTCGGTGATTCAAGTGACATTACGCTATCGACCGCCAACGACCGGTGTAGACATTTTGATGGCTATGTGTGTTATTATTTTTAAATACTATGGAGTGTATTAGTAGTATATTATGGGGAAATTGTCACGTTCATAGTTCATACTATCATGATTTCTGATAACTAGATCATTTCTGTTGATAAATATTGTACTGCGAAAAACTGATGCTAATAATATTCATTTTGTTATGAATAACAGCTTTTAATTGGTAGGCGGTTATGGGTACCGCCGCCACCGGAACCATTTATCGGATAATCAACACCCCTCTCATAGGTCACCCTAAGTGGTTCTTAGCAGGGGTGCCTGGGTTCATGGAGTGAGGTTTGTCCGGGTGACAGGTCAGATCGAGAGATACTGATTGAGGGAGACCTATTGACCTCTACAGCAGGACTCTCTCGGAATATCGTCTTGCACCTCAGTTGGAGAGATAGATTCATGCGTCCTTTACTCTTGGACACACTGACCCCCAGATTCTTACTCACCCGTCATACCTTTTTCCTTCACAGAACCTCCTCTCCTTCCTTTTCTTAAAAAGACCCTCCACACAACATCCCCTGAGATTACATCCCTGAAGGAAATTGTTTTCCTTAGAGCCTACTGTGTGAAGCTAAACTAAAATAATAATAATTTACAGCATCATATTAGGTATAGGTAACCAGACAGTTTTTGAACTAGCGGTCCGTCAACGTAATATTTTTAAACGTGTTAGTTCTAACATTTGTAAATTAACGTGTTATAATGTTAAGAAATCATTGAATAAATTGTGTCAACGTTTATTTTTATTCAATTCTGTACATTCAAGCACTACTTTTTCATTGTTTCAATTAAACGTCGTAAAAATAATCTGAAATATTCTATTGGGCTTTTTTCAGATTGTGATTTTGGGTTCATAATAAACACTTTTGACTGAATACGATTAGAGCCGATCAGTGATTATATCATCCCGAGGGTGCTTTCAAATATAACAAGACAAAATGCCATAATATTTACCCCTTAAAAACTATCCATGTTTTACTTTATATTTTAAACATTACACAAGTCGAAACCAATGGCCTTTGTTTTTATGATGATTTAAATAATTTTTTGATGATTCAAATGAAGTTCCTCAAGCTGCATTATTTGAATCGGGCGAAGGGTCAATGTGTGCTGGTGCTTATTATTTACAGTTTTTTTTCGTGTGCAGCTCTATGTCTCGTACAAATATATTGATATTTGTCTCTTTCGGAAGATATGTTTTTATTAATTATTGTATAATTAATAATTATTTGTAACCGTTTATATAATTTACGTGCAGAGACCGAAAGCTATTCGAAATTAATATACTTTTTTTATATAAATGGAATCGGTATTTTTTTAGATCTATTGTGAGACTTGGATTGAATAATTATATATGCCGAAGGAAAAGCTTCTTTCGATCGAAATGTGAGTTAATGAATAACCTTCTTTAATATATTTTATGTAGAATCTATATTTTCGAATACCCAAACATATTTTATTGTTACAAGTTTTTCTGCAATTCCCAAACACGCGTGGCAGACAGGCTTCAAAAAGCTCCGTGATTAACGAAGCCTCCCTACCACCCTTGTCACTATTGGTCAAAGCTCTGTTTTCTTTCGACTATTCCTTATCGCCCCCTCGGATATGAATAAACATTAGGTTTTACATCGAATAACGCCCCGCGGCACGTCCCTGACGACCCGAGGCGAGTTAATCGTGCGACCGCCGCCCTTGGACCCGGTCCCCCCGATACGATCGCCCTATTAAAACGTATTCGGAACGCTGACACCTGTTTCTATGGGGATCGTGTAATTCTACATTAAGTCCTGCCTCGAATAAAAGTTCAGATCGCGTGAGATAGGGGCGGCACGAGACCGATAAAAAATCCACCTCAGTTAATAAATATATATTACACATTGTATATTGTAATATGTTATTAAGGGTGTTCGAAAATAAAAGATTCTGCATTTAATTTATAGCTTTTAATTTTTAAAGTAAAATGAATGTTTAAAAGTCCCTAAGCTCATGATGGAAATTATGTAACGAGTTGAAAATTGTTGCATTGATATATACATTTATAAAATAAGAGGCTGTGCAAATTTCATCCCCACTTAAAGAGCGATAAATGCAGATGATGCGGCGACCTCTGGACGATCTTTTTACTGTAAAGAGCGATGGCTGCAGATGATGCGGCGACTTCAGGACGATCCTTTAATATTAAATAGCGATGGATGCAGATGATGCGGCGACCTCTGGACGATCCCTTAATTTTGAATAGCGATAAATGCAGATGATGCGGCGACCTCTGGACGATCCTTTAATTTTAAAGAGCGATGGATGCAGATGATGCGGCGACCTCTGGACGATCCTTTAATTTTAATTTGACTTATTTATATAATGTTTTTATGTTATGTTATCATTAGGTACCTACCTATTATATTTTTTTAAAGTTATGTTATCATTAGGAACATACCTATTTGGTTATACCTATTTCATTTTATTTTTATTTTTCTATTTGAATGTAATAATTTTATATTTATATTTCATTTAGTATGGCAGACTGCACGGAGAATTTCTGATTTATTAAAGTACTGGTAAAACGGAATAGCATGCCGTTTCCTAATAAACTTTTAGTACATTCATAATATATCGGAACACGTGTTCATGCACCTGCGTTTGTCCTGATAATACACGATGACGAATGCGAAAATATTAGAATTTTTATGAACACGTGTTCCGCCATATCACATTCGTGTTTTACTGTTATAGTTTATTAGGAAACCTGTCAATCCATTAGTTAAAAATTCTTAATAAATTAACAATATTTTATATCAGTAAGTTTTCTCCGTATGGAATTGCACTATCCTCCCAGACCTGCTGGATTAAAAACTGAAATAAAATAACTCCAGAGTTTACCGTTTGAGAGCTTTCGTTCATATTATTATATAAATTAGGTTATTATCCAAAAAATCCATTTAAAATTTCTGTATTTTTAAAAATATTTTTTTATTTATTTAAATTCAAACATTATTGGCAGTTTAACGTTATTTCATGCTTTAAAAACTTATCGCATTAGATAAGATATAATATATTTTTTTATGTATTAGTCGATTTTAAAATGAAATAGATTAATTATAAGGTTTGTCATTGTCATACGTTACAGCAACGTTGTTTATAGTGAATGTTAGTACCTACTTACTACAATGTCTGTATTTATAGTGAATCTTATTGCCTACTTACTAAAATGTCTCTATTTATAGTGAATCTTAGTACCTACTTCCTACAATGTCCGTATTTATACTGAAACTTAGTACCTACTTACTACAATGTCTGTATTTATAGTAAATCTTAGTACCTACTTACTACGATGTCTATATTTATAGTAAATCTTAGTACCTACTTACTACAATATCTGTATTTATATTGAATCTTAGTACCTACTTACTACAGTGTCTGTATTTATAGTGAATCTTAGTACCTACTTACTACAGTGTCTGTATTTATAGTGAATCTTAGTACCCACTTACTACAATGTCTGTATTTATAGTGAATCTCATTACCTACTTACTAAAATGTTTCTATTTATTGTGAATCTTAGTACCTACTTACTACAATGTATGTATTTATAGTGAGTCTTAGTACCCACTTACTATAATGTCTGTATTTATAGTGAATATTATTACCTACGTACTAATTGTATCTATTTATGGTGAATCTTAGTACCTACTCACTACAATGTCTGAATTTATAGTGAATCTTAGTACCTATTTACTAAGATGTCTGTATTTTTATGTAAATTTTAAAGTTTTTTTTTCTAGCATTGTAAATCTCCCAACAGGATTCTTCATAAAAATAACGCTGTAAAAATTACCAATGTATTTAATCACATAATTTATATCACGAGTTCTATGCATCATGTTTATAGTACCGGTAATAATACATAATATTATAATATACAAACATACGATAGCATCATCCTACAGTATAAAATGTATATACATTTTATATCGTTCCTGGTGACCAAGCTACTGATAAAAGAACTGTGCATGTTGGACTAACGCCATGACGGGTAAAACAGAAATATTATTTAACTAAATAATGATATAATCAATATTTGGATTTCAATATCCACGTATTTAACCAGTTGTTAACAAATCCTTCCTCCCATTGTAAATTTACTTGTATTTATTTGAAATATATCGATTTAAAGTAAGAAAAACAATTTTCTTAATTTTATTTATTATAAACTAGCTTACGTGTACCCGGCGTTGCTCGGGATTATGAATGGTTTTGCAGAGATAATGCCCTAAGACTTCCTCGGGCGTCTCCGACTTCTTATACCATTCTAACTACTCTCTAAACACTCCTGGAACTAATAAGAACAAACATTGAAATTTTCTGCGTAATCGATCCGGTAGTTTTTGAGTATATAGGACACAAAGAAAGAAACATTATATGTACGTTGATTTATAGGTCATTACGATGACGAGTTAACTATTTCGTAAAAATGTTACGCACAGTAAAATGTTGCAACTGCTATCACGTAATGCTACGTATACAGACGCGAGCCGAACTGTCAAACTGAACCTCAACTTATGGTAAAGAAACTAAGAAACCGCAAATGGAGCGAAACGCCGCTTGCAGTTGCTTCGTTCCTTTCCCGTAATTCGTTGCTCGGTTCGCGTTTCGGATCGCGAATGCATACGTACCATTATGTTTCTGATGCTAGCTAGCATCAAAAGTTATTGGCATGCGGTTACACGTGCTCTGAGAAAATGAAGATGATGTTGGTAGTTCTTATTCGAAGTGTGATACAGTTAAATCTGGGTTCAAGTCCTAGATGCGACCTATCTTTTAATGATTTTTCTGTTTCAAAATTTTCGTTTAAGAATCGATAATATTGTCTTCAATAATTATAAATTATCATGTAGTCACATTTTTAACAGTATAGTGGTAAAAAATAAGAAATCATTTTTCTTCGTGCGAGAGTCTCTATAGACGATGTATGAATGTGAATAAAGAGAGGAGTGTGTTGCAAGACAAAGTTGTTTGGGGGACTGATCCCTCTGCCTATCCCAGCAGAGAAACGGCGAATGCGGTTGCTTAGTTCCTTTCCCATACTTCATGTCTCGGCTCTCGGTAAATTTATCGTGTTTATTCGCTGTCTAATGATACGTATACGTGCGAGCCGAATTGCCGAACTGAAGCCCAACTTATGTGAAAGGCACAAAGCAACCGCAAAAGGCGCAAAACTCCGCTTGCAGTTGCTTCGTTACTTTCTCGTAATTCGTGGCTGGGTTCGCGTTTCGGTTCGCAAATGTATACGTACCATAAGACTGAGCATTCCAGTGAGGTGCACATAGGCTTGCTTGGGAGTGGGGGAAGTAACAAAAACAAATATGTTGCCAAAAACTGTATACAAATTTTCCTGCGTCCTTGGCGCTTTGTAGACTTTACTTTTGGGATTACTTTCGTAAATGTCTCGATATTTATATGCATTTTGGGTTTTAAATAATGTTGTGCTGCAATGTACGTTATACTTGTGATTTATAGTTAAAACATACAAAATGTTGTGAGAACATAAAACATTATCCACCTTATTAATAAACGTGTTTTAAATCCGCACATCTCTGTATTAATGCACGTCCATCGTCAATTATTATGTCATCCAACCGTGTTGCGTATTACCTGTCTAAGTTGTGTTCGTATGTTGGTATTGCTAGAATTACCTTGAACTTTTGGTATCTATGTAAACCTAATTCTTCTCCAACAGGTTTGCTAATGTCTCGGGCGTCTCAGACATCTTCTACAATTCACTACTGTATATCGCAATGTTACTGTTAAAGAACTACATTCCATCGACTTTCATTCGACTTCTTATCTCTTTCTGGTGCAGAGATATTGCGTTAAGTATTCCTCGGGCGTCCCTGACTTCTTCTACCGTTCAAACCACTCTCTAGACACTACTGGCACTAATAAGAACAAACGTTGAAATTTTCAGCGACATCTGTGGATATTTTTCGAGTTTTGCGAGCGCAGATAATCAGCAGGCAGAGACAGAAGAATAATATTATAAATTATTACAATTCAAAGATATAAAATATAAAGTAGATTATTATACGTAGGCACATACATACTCGAAGGCATATTGCATATACATCACATGGCATATACGTCACATTTAAATTCGGGATGGTGGTCTTTCACTAGGGCGTTACTGAAAGTATCTACCACTCAGGAACATGCCGCAAATATACTACAAAATGATATTTTAAATTAATAAATTGTGAAACAACGCAAATTGATACAATATAATTTACTTGCAAAGGCCGAGATTTGATCCTGCGACCTCAGGATTCGTAATCGAGAGCCTTACTCCCGACCACAGAGGTTGTCTTTTGCTAGATTCACAATTTTGCAGGCTTGTTATTACTGCTCTAAAGCGATTGGTAATTTGGTAACTAGTTATTATGGTGACCTAAAAATCATCAAAATGATAATTCATCACATCTTTAACAAGTTATATAAAGTCATGGAAAGTGATGAAACAAAAACTTTATTAACTGGGTTAAGTAGGTTAGGTTAAAAAAAAATAATTTCATCGTTTTTAATGACTTTATATCACTTTTTAAAAGTGTGTTGAATAGTCACTGTGTTGAGTTAGCATGGAACCAGTTATTATGTAGTTCCTGTATACAAGGCCTTATTTATAAACATTTCATAAATTTAATCATCTGATAAACAACCTATAATGGTTGTTTATCAGTCGTGTCAAAATAAAAATAAAAGTTTATTAGTAAAAGCCATATGAATGTTTTGGGTGATTGGATGTATTGCGTTGTGTGTTTATTATTCACGAGATGCGCCGTACTCGACAAGTAGAGTAGGTACCTATTTGTCAAAATTGAGTGCTACTGAGCAACTGATTAAATATAAACACCTGCGAACAACGGATACAGCGGTTCATTGGTTCATATTTGATTTCTCTTCACGTGAGTCACAGCTCAGCACGTTGACGTCTGAACTAGCGATGGGTCACGTCTCATTTTATTAAGAGCAGGAGTCACTGTACACCGAGAAATTTTAGAAACCCTTTCCTGACAAAATATTATTCTTTCAGACTATATCATGAACACTTGTTCCTTTCCTAACAAATATGATGACGGAATGCGACAATATCAGTATATCAATATTTTTTATGAAAATTCCGTCCAAATAAAACATTCGTATTTGACTGATACTTTGTTACGAACTCTGTCAATTCGTTCGTTGAAGGCCTGCAGTCCCGTTTTTAGCCGGAAAACGAATAATTTGACCAAATTTTTAATAAATTAACAGTATTTCATATCTGTAAGTTTTCACCGTCTACCAGCTCAATATTTCTGTACGACTCAAATAATAGACTCAATTAAACAGGAGCCGTGAGTTCAGAGCGTATGAGCAATGGGCATACTTATGGCATGATTAAGTAAGCATCTTTATTTTTGTCATTGTTTCTATAATGTGTAAGAATTATTATTTTAAATAGTATATATTATTTGATTTTGGGAAATGTGGTGAGAATTCTAGGTCTAGAGACTAAAAATATTAAATAATTACATAGATGAATGTACTAAAAATTTGTTGTTTATCTGTAAGTTAGTATATGTTCTCCCTGTCCAGAAGCCAATTGTTAACCGATTTACGCAGAATGCGTCCATACTTTTCGATTTCCATGTATCGGGTATGAGGTTAAACATTTTTAGCCCTAAGTAAGAGTATTGTCTTTGAGCAAGGGATGTCTTAGTAGTAGGTGAAACTACTGGATTCCTCCCTATATGACGGGTGTCGTGAGGATGGTCGATGAAAGGGTAGTAGTGGTGACGATTTTTTTGTGTATGTAATATAATTTTTCTTATGTATACCTAGTTGCCTTACATCAAGAACTCGTATCTCTTCGAATAATACATCACTGGGGTACTTAAATGGTTTTTGATGGATGACCCTTAGAAGTGATTTTTGAGCTTTTGCTAAGGGATTTAGTGTTGTTTTGGTACATCCGCCCCAACCTAAGGATGCCTATTCTAGTAAAGAGTTACACATGGCATTGTATATTTATTTCAGATCTTTTACGTAGAGAATGTTTTTAATGGTCATGAATAGATGAGTAAGTTTTCTGATGTTTGTGGAAGTTGAATCTACATGTTCGTCCCATCTCTAAAATTTGTCTACGATAATTCCTAGATATTTGATATTATCAGCACATTCTAAGGTATTACATTTACAAGTAGTTAGGTCATTGCAATTGTGTATAATGATGTTGTGTTTTTCTTTTGGATGTCCTGCTTGAGTTGCGCTAAAGCGGAAAAAATTACTTTTATCGGTGTTGAGTGTGAGAAGATTGTTTGAAATAATGGCATACAGAGCTTCGGGCCAAAAGGGGCCCTTTCTCTTACATCATGAGTTTAAATTGGTTGTAGGAAGAGAGAAGATTGTTGGTTAGCCATTGTTTAACCTTGTTTATACCAACTTCGCTTTACTATGAACTACTTTCCAGCTTTTGTCTTCAAATTATAAAACTGTATCATCGGCAAAGGTGATAATGTAGTCGGCTAAGGAACTGTTACATAATTCATTTAAATAATTATTTGAAAAAAATCATGTCTAGCTATCGGACTTTCAGACACCGTTCACGTCTCTGTGTACCTAATAACAATTAATACTTCGATAATGTGAATGGCCCTATTTTTCTAAAATATCTCATAAAAAAAAGTTACCATTCAATTGAGTCGTGGTATGGTTTACCGGGAGTCGTAAGTATACGTCTCAATTGTGCGGCTCGCTCGTGAACGACTCATCGCTAGTCTGAACAACACTATTACGGCATTACGTGACTGCCGACCGCTATTATAAATTTCAATCACCCGTGAACTCCTCTAATCATATTTGCATATTTTATTTTCTAAATAGATTTGTGCACATATTTTAATATTTAAACAGGTTTATTTACATCGTTAGAGATGTACCGTTATCATGTCGACTGTTTTTGAGTTGTTTTACCTTTGGAAAACCAGACCCTTTCCGAGGGGCCTAGATGCGTGAAATCAAAAAACGATTCTGTTAAAAAAAATTATGCACTTTCTCAAGGCATACAGGTTTAAATCGCATATCAAAAAAATCTAGCTAGGGCTAAATTCCAATGCCACCAGCGCACTGTTTGTCGGCGGGAAAAAAATCTTGTCACTGGTGCACGAACGGTTTTCCAGAGGTTGAAGGAACAAAACTTTAAAACGGTGTCATACAATTTGCGCAATGTTCTCCGTTTTATAATTCTGGGTCAATGCAATTATTTTCTGTTGAAAATTTAATGTTTTAAAGTTATTAATCATCAGAGATATAAGTATGGTTCATAATTAGACTCTTACAAAAGTGACCATCACGTCATTTTTCACAGGCGTAGGCAGATATGATGGAATATCTATTATTGTAATTGCTTCATCCGCGTAAATTATTTTTCCAACAATGCAGTGTTCATATCCGCTATAAACATAACCTTTCATTTAATAAATTGCCTCGAGGAAGGGATGTGCTGTGCGACATGCATAAACCTACACAATTATACTCTCACTGATGCTACATCAAATACAATAAAATTCCCTAATCAAGCGTGTTAATTACAAAAGCTCATTAGGTAACTTATCAACCGTTTTTAAGCTTTTGACAGGAAAACGAAAAAAAAATACCACGAATCCCTAACCATTTTTCTCCACCTTCTTATCTTTCCATATAGCTCCAATCTTCTTTCTCGCAGTCAGTTCACCTCTCCTCAGCCTGTCTCAGGATCACTTCTAATAGGTTATCCACTTGATCATGGTTTTCGTTGTAGCTACTACAAATTGGTGACTGGACTCTTGATCCGCCGACAGTTGATCCTCCGAATAGCTGATCCCCCGGACATTTGATCCCCCATATAGTTCATCCCTGGGAGACTTGGACATCTAATACACTGAAGGATTATTTCCGTAGTACAATGGGGGATCAAGCTTCCTAGAGATCAACTGGCAGAGGGATCAACTGGACGGGGTTCAATTGTCCTGAGGGATCAACTGTCGGGGTATCGACTGTCGGGGATGAAACAGCACGAAATCTTCAAATTAGCATTCTTTTCATTCAAGAACTACAGAATCTCTCGGTGGTTTTTTGTTCGATTGATTTCCCGAGTTCATTTTCATTTTGAAAGTTCCATATTTTGGCCTACGCCAAACAACATTTCGGAGTATTTTGCATCGTCTATTCTTGGTTAGACACGATGTCCGATACACGTAAGCTATTTTTATAATTCCTAGGCCATAAAGCTTTCTAAGTACATTCGGTAATTGGACATTGGACTCAATCCGTGTTTATAAGATGGGTTATTTTTTATTGTGTCCCATTATCAAGCTTCTAGTGTACGGCTAAACTGATTGACGGATCCGTGCTACCTTCTTAGTATCATTGATGTGAAATGTGGGGGAGATTAGTAGGAATATAGCACTCTGTGAATAACGTTACAATAACCCACATTGCTTTCTGATAAAAGTATTTACCTCCCTTATCAATCACCACCTTGTCCACAAGTACCTTGTACCGCAAGTTGTTTATCCACATTTGCTAGAGTGACGTGTGAAATCATTATGCCCTGTGCACATCTATATTAATTTGATCGATGCACATTGTGCACATTGGGAGTCAATAAGCCCCTGGGGTCTTTTCTAGTCCATTGGCTATCAATGAGGTTTAAAAGTGTCGCCGTTGTCGCCACAGAACGTTATCGCCATCAAACGACGCCGGGAGATTTTCACTGCCATTTTAAATTATTGGCTACGAGCTTTTAAATCTTACTGTGCTCTTAATAGTAACTCTTTCCAAGTTTTGAGTAAAACCGCAGTTATTGCATATAAAAAATCTGATTATTTTGGATGTTCTTAGAGGTCTTGAACAGCGTATAAAATTACAAATGAAGTGAAGTGCTTAAAGTACTGTTCCATCAAACTTTTTGCAGATGACACACTTTTATATATTATAGCAAATAATATTGAAGATGCGTTGTCAAAAATACAAAATGAACTTAATGAATTATCTAAGTGGTTAAACATAAATAAATTGAAATTAAATGTAACTAAAAGTAAATTCATGGTATTAGGGAAAAAAACTAAACGTACATACTGTCCTAAATATAGACAATCAAAATATGGAAGAAGTAAAAGAAATTAAATACCTGGGAATCATAATAGATAACAAGTTAAAATTTAACACTAACTTTGAAATTTTAAATAAAAAAATGGCGAAAAAGGTTAATTTCTTAAGTAGGATAAAAGGAAAATTGGACATTAAAACAAGGATATTGGTCTACAATACCACTGTAGCATCCCATCTAAATTATTGTACAAGTGTAATATTTCTAAGTAACAAAACCCAAATTAAGAGAATGGAAGTAATCCAGAACAGAGGCATGAGGTCAATACTGTATTGTAGCAGGTACACCAGAATAAAAACCATGCAACGTCAACTCAATATTTTAAGTGTGTGGCAACGATTAGTTTATAATACCTTAGTGTTTATTTATAAGCTAAAAAATAAAATGTTACCTGACTATATGTCAAAGAATGTTAGAATTAATAGTGCAGTTCATTTATATCCTACGAGAAACTGCAACGATTTTAGGCTTCCTAAAACACACTTATCAGAAACACAAAACAATATTTATTATAAAGGTTTTAAAATGTTCAATGAACTCCCGGTAATTGTTAAGGAAGCTAAAAGTCTTGCAGTTTTTCGTGGATTATGTCTCAATGTTGTGAAATCTAAATTTTAGTATGTAAGAAGTAAATAATATTGTAGTAGTCATAGAAAATAATATATTAGGTATAAGATGTAAACTCTTATAACTAAATAAAATATACATTAAAAAAAAAAAAAAAAAAAAAATGACTTGTACCACGCCGATACCTCGCATTATGGAGAATTTCACTGTAAATGAAGAAAATTATATTTACGTTTTTGATAAATAATTGCGACGCTTTTTAACAGGTCGAGATAGGTATTCAAAGTTTTACCGAAAATTATCGCACATAAGGAGAAGCTCTATATTAACTTTTGTTCCAACTTGAAAATACGTGAATAAATAAAATAAATCAAACATAAAAAATATCTATATAATGACTTATTTGATCAAAACTAACACTTTCCATGTTCTTTTTACTAGTAAGACGACATACCTGATTCTCAACCAAAAGTTGACGCGAGAAAGCAGTAAGTGTCAATAATTAAAAATATTCAAAACTCGTTTCCGAAAAATTTGCTTATTTTGAATTGTGTCATTATTGCAGCAAGCAATATGGATACATATTTTCTCCAAGTGAAATTCATGGTTTTAAGAAAATATTCCTTATAGCCTCTACTCACGTTCCGATTTGCAGGACAACTTGCTGGATAACATCCTGGGGTTTTGCAAATCGGATGGTGAGTGGGCAAAACCACCAGCCGAATTATTTTAACATGCTGTCCTGCAAGCAGTCCTGCAAATCGGATGTTGAGTAGGGTTTTTAAATCTTCGTTTGTAAGTCTGTATACTTAATTTTTACTGTTGTATAAATATTTTTACTATTTGTATTTACCATACGGAACGTATCCTGCATGCTTTGTGGTTAGTTTATTTAATTCGATTTTCAATAATAAAAAAACTTATCTTCTGACATTTTTCAGTAACGTGTCTCTTCAGTAAATTGTGATACTTGTGTGGTACGGGTATTTGTGTACCAAACATTATCTCTGCAATATATCCTTTCAAATTATACCGGGTAAATTTACATAACACTTCACTGGGTTTATTGATTGTTAATTGTTAACACGACACGAAGTGAAGCCCCGTTCGCAAAATGAGCTGATAATGTATGTAATTTGACAGGAGTCAGCATTGGAGACTAAAATCTAGTCTCCTTTTATTGTTATTGGATTATTTCAATAATGGATCAATTTGAGGACCGCGTGGCAGAGCGGAAAGTGCCACAGCACTGGGTCCAAGGGTCGCTGGTTCAAAACCTGGCGACAAATAAAGCGTATTGTGTTTTTAATTCAATTTAAATAAATCAATTATTTTCCAGCTACGACTATTTTATATGATTACCGCACAAGAGTCCCGACTGCTCCCAACCGTATGTAGCCAGTGCGACTATGGTATTGCCAGTTGGGGTATGTTGTGAGGCTGAGTGAAAAATACTCTCAGTGTCGCCCTGGTGTAAGACCACAATTTAAACTTCAAACTTTGCTTTAAGTGGCTTTAGCCGTGTTTTGTGACCAGATCTGAATAGCCAGGTACTTCCTCACCTTCCTCTTCCCATCTCACTACCATCAGCCTCACAACAACCCCATTTGGGAATGCCATAGTCTTGCTGGCTTCAGGTGGTTGGGGACAGTTGGTATCTAGTACGGTATTCACATAAAAAAATCCTGCAGTATTTTCAACTGTAATCGCATAGGTAACATCTAATATTTTGATGATCTTGAAAAGGGGGCGTATTTATTACCTTATTTATTTATTATCTTTTCTTAAAAATCACGGGGATATTATAATTCATTTTTGAAAAAGACTAATAAAATGATTTTCTGTTCAAATATAATAGTATAAGTATGTAACTGCTTTATCGATTTTTTAATTTTTCATGCCATCAGTTCCAATTATGAAAATGACATTTAAATTCAAAACAAATCCCGAGTTCTAGAGTTCATTGAACCAGAGGTACAGACGGACAAGCAACAAGTATGTTTGATGTTGATGCTTGTGTCTAGTTTGACAACTGAGAGTAAGAGTTACTTACCTGTACATTCTAAAACAATAATAATTAATATTCTTTCTCTACATAAACAACTCACCTACTTCATCATAAAATTATCTTGCACGAAGAAAAATAAATATTGCTGATTTGTTGAAGTCCTGTTAAAAGGTGACAGCATACCATTTCCTGATAAATTATTTGTACTTTCATAATATGTCGGAACACGTGATGATGCAGCTGCGTTTATCTTGTTATTATATAATGACAAAATACGAAAATATTAGAATTGTTATGAAAATGTGTTCCGCCATCGTCATAACACATTGATATTTTACTAGGAAACCTGTCAATTCATTCGGTAAAGGCCTGCAGTCCCGTTTTTGAGCAGATAGTAGGAACTCGTCGCTTACGTTATTTTGGCTTGTATTAGTCGATATTATATCACCAGCTGACAGTTTAAGTAGGTAATGGCGGTGACCACTCCCAGATTAAATATTTCCCGAGCTTCATTCACAGAGGCGGTATTTTAACCCTACACCATCACGGTTCAGGTGTCAAAATGAATGAGTACTGACTTGCTTTTCTGAGTATCAATTTTATGGTCATTCTTAATTTCTTGTCTTCAATATGAATCGAGTCATTCATGTGCTTACATAAATATGATTCGTTTTATTTTTATTAAAAACATGCGGAAAGTTTCTCATATGGAAAAAAATACACGTTTCCTTAATTGTATTGCGTTGTACGAGAATCGAACTCTTAACCTTCTGATTAAAAGTATATACATATTATTATGCGAATAGAACAGAATTATAATTTCTGTGTAGGAGACCGTTTTATTCGATTTACTGTTATTTTTCGAGTGGACTTGTATATTTACACATCTCTACGAAGTTTTTTTCTTTTTACCCCATGGATCATTTTACAGGAGACGTCATTTACTCTGTCATTCTTTTGTCGCTATTGAGCGCTTTTATAATTCCCACGACTACAGCACAAAAAGCATAAAATGTACGTTATTTATCACAACTACACACTTACACACTAAATAATAGTGTATAAGAAAGAGCTGATGAAAATGAGACAAACGACGTACATGTGTCTGCTTCCCCCGAATGAGAAAATGTAATCATTACCAACGTTCTGCGGCCTATCAACTTATCTGTGCAAGATCTAAAAGGAAAAAAAGAGGCTAGTACGCAATATGCGCATTCAGATAAAATTGAGTTAATTGTACCAAGTGAAGTGACAGCTTTCTTGCAAACTCCTTTAATAAAATAATTGTGTTTTTTGAATTCTAATTTCTCTGTAATTTTGGGACGTTTTGATCAAAATGTTTGTGATAAGCTTTTTTTAAGCATTTTTCACGTTTGAAATTAAAATATTGCACTTTTTAAATATAAAAGTATATTTTAAAACAACAATCTTAAAGCTATTTTTTTTTGTATTTGTTTTTACGACATCTTCAAAATGAAGACATATACAGAACACTTTAAACGTCTTGGAAAAATGACGAAATTCGACGAGATATTATTATTTCAAGTTTATACAACAGATAAACTACCCTCTTTGACTCTTATGTATCTTTCCATGAACTATTTTATGTCAGTTTCTATTTAACTTTTCAAATAGTACCTAAGGTTATCACATACACGGATGTTTATCAATTGAATAACATTTTCACCACGTTTTTACTAAGACTACTAATATCTATGACTTACATAGTTTTTACATTTTATATTAAATTTGCTTAAGGCGATGCACTACGTCGTGTAATATTTTAAATCGAGCCGCTATCAATAACACCCCTTACGTAGATGGCGATAAGGTTTAAATTCCCGCTTAACACCATTCGCCTGTTTTGATTTATGCAAGAAAAAAAATGGCCAAAAAGTGCCTTTTATTTTATTTTGTGGATGTTCAGGCATAAATATTTAATTTTTTTCCGATCATTTTATAAATAACTTAATTTTCCACATTATACAATAAAATCACAACCGAAAATGGGTTCGTAAGTAAGATATTTTGAACTTTAAATCAGTTTTCGTAGGCCTTATACATTATTTTTTTCTGGGCTTATAAAAAGACTTATCTAAAAAATACTCGATTATTTCAAAGGCCAAGATGTATTCTACTCGCAGTATTTAATTAAAGAATCTGAAACATTTCTAGGTGACCAAATTTTCAAACCAAAAAAACGTGATTTTGCATTACTACGTAGTGCATCGCCTTAGTCTAGATACATTTTGAATTTCACTAGGATAAGCCGTACATTTATTTATACAGGCTATAATGTATACATTATTAACATTATTGTATACAAGTCTTTGTTTTTGTGCCGTTCATTTAAAAAAAAATAAGTAAACAAATGACACAAAAGCAAAACAATTAGCAAAACCTGACCACTGGCAAAAGCTATAACTCATGGATCGACATGCAAGGAATAATTAAGATTTAAACGGTGTTTAAATTCATGCTGCCCTGGGCGCCATTCGGTTCAGGGCCGGTCTGCAAACATCGTTAGCGGCGTTTCCATGATAAATTATTTCCTTTGGGTACCTTAATTTTTATTGTGTTGAAGCAAAACATGGATTTACAGCTTTGAATAAATAACATTCCAATTGTGGTAACATCCAAAGCAATCGCCGCCTTCATCAATCAAACGTGAATTATTTATCAACCGCGAACCAACTTGTGCGAGATTGCCCGCTTTCGTTAAATTACGTTCCCTCGAATGGCTCGCTGTGCGGGAAAGGTTAACTGAATATCTGTCGAATATATAACCACCATCGTTATTATTATATGAATTATTAGCGACTTTCGGACGAAGGTAAATTATTCTTTCTTTCGAAGAAACTTTGATAATGGCTTTCTTTAACCATTTAGGCTAATTTGTTCGCTTTTGGGAACCGTTCATATGGTTTCATAAAAATCATTGTCTTCATTATTGTCATGGTTAGAAATATAATGATCTAAATGGTGTTAGTAAGAGAAAACACCACGCTTTATTATTTATTATTAAAATATAGAAGTTAACCACAGACTAATTTTAATGTACTCCTCTATGAAACAAAAGGTTTCAATCGCAATTTGAGAAAATAATACGAAACCTTGTGAATTTTTTACGTATTATTTCTATACGAAACGACAGTTGTACAAAGTGAGGCAGTAATGTTTATAGTACATTTGTCTAAAAAAATAGTGTTTTTTTTTTTTAAATAATTTTTGTCCCGATTTTAGACGAAAAACGTAAGGTCAGCCATTTTTTAATCTTTTTTTTTGTTTGATTTGAGTAAATATCCAAAATTTGAATATTTCAAAAACTATATGTTTATTATCCCATTCATTTGGTTTTTTTGAGAAGCGGAAATTCACACAGATTGTCATAATATAATTGTCAATACGTCAGAGGCCTTAGAGGTTAATTTATTAATCTCGGAAATAGAGCTACTTTGTTCTGGACTCAAAGATTTCTGAAAACCCGACGAGGGTTTTTAAACATTGATTTATTTACACTTAACATTACTACCTAAAATTAGCACCTCGTTCCAGAGGAATATAGGGACTCTCAAAATTGTTTTGGTTAGAGGTCATAATTCATAAATGAAACGTTGTAATAGTAATAGTTTTGCTGAAAATATAATGTGAGGGAAGACAGCTTCCGCCCAATTAGATTTGACTCTGAATCTTGATTGGAATGCTCAACTCGCGCACCCTTCCTTGCCAGCTCGTCGAAATGTGCTTTTGGCGAAAACCTTTTAAGTTGTTAGACGGGTGTAGACTATTTACTGAAGGAGATAGACTTGTTAGTTCCGAATAAATAATATAGGCAATGCGAGGAACATCACGAAATATTGTATTCATCCAAGAGTCAAATATCATGAGTTGTTTATTGTGTGCATCGAAGAGTCAAGCCCATGGAACTATTCTAGAAGCATCTACTTTCTTTATATTTTAATGCACAGATATTATATAGAATTTCTAATAGAAGCTACATGGTAAAACTATTCAAATATATTAAATAGTGAATTACATCATATTTTGATATGTCTTTGGCTTAAAAAGAAAATTACTACGTATTATATATATTTTTTTTGCTTTTACGTCCAGCCGGGCTTTAAGAACATAATATACCTAATGAGCTATCGAAAATTATACAAAAAAATAAAATAATGATGTATCACTATTTTTGAAACTGACAATTCATGGTGGAATTCCATTATAGTATATAATAATAGAGCAAATATAAAACTTTTTTCCACTTTAATTTTATTGACCGTAACCAGTTTCAGCTCGTTAAAACCACCTTCAGACTGGTACAAATTATTATTAGTCTACGCTTTATATACATAACATATGTACATATAAAACATATAAAAGTTATATATTTTTTATTATAATATATCATGATATATCAGTATACTGATAAACTAAATATGAAACGATATTAGTAACATTGGTATTATTATAACATAAAATAATATAGAACAGTACTACATATAATACACATCACTAAAGCTACATTACCAATGCTACTATAATTTGTAGGATTCAATAAAATGCTGATACAGATTACGCTTAGTACTATAAATTGAGTCAAATATTTCCCCCAAACTTGTTGCGCATATCATGCATCCTATTGGTTAGCGAGTGTGTCTGATAGTTGGTCGTGTATGTATTGCAGAAGATTGTTACATTTTGTCTTGTGTTTTTAGGCGGCACATGGAATTTAATAGTGGCAACGATGGCAGGACTGTCAATTAAGTTGTTAATGACTCTATGTAACACAACCAAACAATAATGACTGAAATAACAAAGATTCTGAATTTGCTAGTTTGCTTTTCATACTGTTATTACTATTTTTTGTTGCCCACACAGACTAGACTAACTAATACAGCCTCAATATGTATATCAAGTATTTTTCCTTTGTCTTCTTACAAAGCATGAATAAATTACATTACATGGGCGGGAAAGTGGCGCTTTATTTGGGCCGTTTCGCTTAGCTTCGATATCTCCGAAGCAACAGTTCAGACAGCCCCATTCATTCTCCCTCTAATATTCCTAGCCTTGAAAAGCAACAGGGTGGTTTCCATCTGTTAATATATATTTAAAAAAAAAACATATTCAACATTTAGTAACTTCTAAAATAGTTATCATGATCGTGCGATCACAAAGCATGGTCATAATATTATGGCGTGAATGTGTTATTTTTCTCTTTAAAATATTAAGCTTGATAAAATCACAACAGCGATTTCATCACAGATTTTTTTTAGATAACCACGTGCCTAAACAATAATGTTTTGAAGATTAAATTTAAATTCTAGAACGACATATCTCCGAAGAAATAAAAGGCTCTGCCTTAGAGGTCCCCCAACTTTTTTGTGCCATAGACAGAGATTGACGATATGCTTAAAATTTGTATTTCTCCTAGATTTCGGACCAAAATTTCCCTAGATTGCTACTGGCATGATAAGTTCATGTTCCACTCTTGTGGACTCCCATTTACATCTCATGAACCCCCGATTTTTTTCATTGACATGGACCGCAAGTCGAAATCGACTGGGGGCGATATAGACTACTTTGGGAATAATTGCTCTACCTAAATATAAAACTACGTAAAAAACAAAATATTGCCTTCCATATAAAAGATACAAGTCACAGCTCTTTTAACAACGATAATACGATATTTATATTTTCAAACCCTGCATGAGTATAATACACATCTATTGTAGATTGGAGCACGCCAATATTGGATTAAAACATTTAATGACGGTATAAATCTCTTCATTGGTGTAGTGACATCCCATTAATCGATTCGCTCATCGCCTCAACTTAATAAGCTTTGTGTGCTGGCGTCCACGGACCACCCTGTGTGAGTTGGTGGGGGAGAGAGGTGGTTATAATATGTAGGATGGGGGTTGGAGAGGCTTTATTTCTCACCCCGAACTGGTGGAGGTGGGAGGGACTCTATTGAGCTTCGTGATGGCCAGTCTTAAAGAATCATTAAACTTTATTAAAGAATTTAAAACTTTTTACGATCGAAGCTTCTTGCTCACATCATTGTTTTCATGTTGCCAATTTAGTTTGATGAAAGTTCTTTTTTAATCTGCAATTAAACTGGTGTGGTCATCCATAATAATTTTAATGTAAAAAGTAGGTACTTGACTTTGAAAATTGCGACAGGGTTTAATGTGACACATTCAGTAAATCTTATTCCATACCAACATACATACTTATTGTCATACCGATCCGATCCCTATGGAAAATCTTTACTTTGATTTCATACAGGTTTTCAGACTTTGTTGCCATCAAAGGAGTAATATTTTGGGGCGATACTAATAAAAATGGTAACATTTTTAAAATACCATACATCATATTTATAGAAGAATCTGTCACAAAAATAATCGAAATTATACGTGACATATCAATGCCGAACAGTAATCAAATCAGTAATAAAAACACAGTCTTGTCAAACCATAATCTCTTTAACATTATTTTTTATATATTCTGAAATAACCACGCAACATTTCCACATAACACGTAAAAGAATGACAGCTGTCAAATATTGCGCCCGCACTAAACGACAATCGGTATCAACAATAGAACAGGTCTATTTTCCGTACCGAAAAAGTATTGAAAGAGGGAAAAAGCGTATCGTGTAAAACGCTCATAGAAACACGATTCCGGTGAAGGTGAACTCTATAATATTTTACACGGCGATTCGATGGATGTTGTAAGAAAATCAACTTGGCTATGCAACGATGCATAGTAACGTAATGGATAACCGTTGCAATGACCTTTTTTCTGCTGTGCCTACATAACATGTTTACGAAACTTTTTTTCCAGCAAAAATTAATAACCTCTCCTCGTCGTTCCCTCGTAGACTGACTGGATATTATTCGAGAAGCTTTTATGTATTAAAATACCGTCTTTAATTATTTACTAAATGTTTAGTGTCTTATAAATTAATTAAAATAATAGAGGGTTTAGACATCTTTGATGCTGTAACAATGAATATTTGTATAATTCTACTGTATTTGGAATCAAATGATATAATCGAACTTTAAGCCATTTTTAGAAGTTCCGTAAATCTTTTTTTACACAATTGTTTTAAATATTGTAATTCATTTTTATCTCCCGATGTATCGAAAAACATATTATTTATTTAAGACGATGCTCTACGTCGTGTAATATTTTAAATTGAGCCGCTATCAATAACAACCCTTACGTAGATGGCGATAAGGTTTAAATTCCCGCTTAACACCATCCGCCTGTTTTGATTTATGCAAGAAAAAAACATGGCCAAAAAGTGCCTTTTATTTTATTTTGTGGATGTTCAGGCATAAATATTTTTAAAAAATTCCGATCATTTTATAAATAACTTAATTTGCCACATTAAACAATAAAATCATAACCGAAAATGGGTTCGTAAGTAGGAGATTTTGAACTTTAAAGCAGTTTTCATAGGCCTTATTCATTATTTTTTTCTGGGCTTTATAAAAAAAGACTTATCTAAAAAATACTCGATTATTTCAAAGGCCAAGATATATTCTACTCGAAGTATTTAATTAAAGCATCTGTAACATTTCTAGGCGACCAAATTTTCAAACCAAAAACACATGATTTTCCATTACTTACGTATGGCATCGCCTTAAAACCTAATTTTATTTTATGATAAACAAAATTTAAAAAAAACAGGTAATTTTCGCGACGTGTGGAATTTCGCTTTTAATGTTGCAAAAGCTAGGCATATTAATATTTTACTTTCAAATATTTTTTTTAATTTAAACGATTTAACTAAGTTGATCCATTACAGAGATCGAACTTAGCCGAGACTTGGCTTTGAAGATGGTTTGAAGTCATCAATGAATGGAATCGCCAATATTGTCTTTTTCTATTTATTATCTTCTTGTTTATTCTATTTTCTGTTGTCAGGCTATCGGTAAAAGAGATTATTTATGTGTACATCCTCGTGGCAAATGTTTCTTTTAGCACTTTTAGTATTTTATGATTTCACATAATATTAAATTAGACAGACTTCAGAAAAATGACATTCTTCCCAAGTTTTATATCAAGTATGACTTAGTACTTATTTCGGATCTCTTCATATTTAAATATTATTCAATGACAGTTAAATAGGTGATAGTGTTGGTTCCAAGCTGATGATAGTTCCGTCGACCCACAAATTGCACAGCAGAGCTCACCGTTTTAGAGTATTGCCACTTCAGAAAACAAATTGATATTCTACAATATAACAAATTATTATAAGCAATAATTAGTCGCCTTATAAATATCAATACAAATTGAAAATATCTCCCGAGTAAAAATAAATGCCGCCGACGGGAATTGAGCCCGCACCTTCTGATATCCGGTCAGGTGCTCTGGACCACTGAGCCACGTCAATAATTTAATATGCACTAGTACTTCAATCAACAATTACTGCTTATTATATTTTTTCACCTGTAAACAACCAACTTTGTTTGGTTTATTCAATAGCATTTATTTTTACTCGGGAGATATTTTCAATTTGTATTGATATTTCAAGGGACTAATTATTGCTTATAATAATTTGTTATCCCTTGTGCTATGCATAAAACCTTGTCTTATAAACATTTTTATCACTAAATAAAATAATTCTACAATATAATTAAAATTGACAACGTTGTCGACCCCCTCGCGTCGGTTAAAGCCCCATCGAGGAAGGGGTGGGTGCTAGACGCCACCCCCGCCTCCTCCGACGCCCGCCCACGCCCGCCCTCGCCGCCGGGACCCCAGGACGCCACTGCGCCGCGACCCACTAAACCGCCGCGCCGTCGATTGCTGATCGTCGTCTACTCACGTAAAACCCGTCGCGTCATCCCGTATTACGTTATCAATATGAACTGTCATTGCGCGTATACTCTTGCGGCACAAAGCTGTGTAACGCATATGCCTATAATGAAATTATTATACTATTCAGTACAAGTAATAGTAATTAAGGTGAATAAAAAGGTTTTATTTAATAAAATATATATTCGTATTAAGATCCCGAAAGTATAACATATTTTTTTATCGGATATTTAAACATTCTCTATTGTTTCGTAAAAAAAATTGAAAAAAACATATTATTCCTGATAGTTTTATCCATTACTTGTTTGACTACGTATTGTTATTTAAAGTATTCTTATGTTTCTTAATTTGATTCTTCCTTGTTTACGATGAAAAAATTTGCTTCGAAGACCGAAAAACCGAAACAATCACAGAAATAACGGTCAATATAATATTCGACTCTTTTTTTTTTACTTTTTTGCTTGATCAAAAGAACAGATATATAGTTTGACTTCTTTCCTTGTTTTTTTGACAGTAAGTTAAAACTGAAGTTCAAAAGATGCATACTTCGTGATTCAATTAATGCAGCAAAATAAAAAGTAGTAAAAAAAGGTGTACAAATCTCATATCGTCAGAGCACATCGTGGTACAGGTTTTTTGCCGAGACAAACAAACAATATTGTTATTTCTTTAATATTGTTATTTCGTTATAATTTGGATAAACTTGTCGAATTCCGCTGCAAATACATATATAAATAGCACCTGGTTACAACTTTATTATTACAAGAAGTAAATATTAATGTCGTGGGAGATGGTGGAAGATGCATTAAATTTCCATTTTTTCTCAATCAATGTTAATTTTGAAGGTTAGGAAATACGCACAAATTATTAAAATAACCCAAACTAACTCCTTAAAAACCTGTTTTCTGCATGTTTTCTTAAGCCCACGCATACCCGATTTAAAACAAGTTTCTCGTGAAGTCTTTAAGTTTTAAGTTTAAAAAAAATGTTATTTTTTTAGATAATTTCTATACATTTGTTATGCCGAGACGTTCATTATATGAAATTCCCTCGATAGAAAAAAATCGCAAAGTAAGCTCCGAAAATTATTAAAAACACGTTTTCTTCTGTTATTTAATGCTAGCTGACGTGTACCCGGCGTTGCTGTGGGTTATCCTTAGAAGTTACACAAACCGTAACGGCTTTTTTCTGTAGGCCTTTTTAAGATATACAATTCCGTAGTACATCATTTTGATGTATCTCTTAAGGTTTAGACAGCGTTAGCAATGTAGTGCCCGAAAATATATTTTTACGAGTTTATTATAAAACATCGACTTTTCTCTACTTTCTATAAATGTAATATGCATGTATTATATATGTAAACCTTCCGGAAGAAATTCTCTAAATGATAATGAAAACCCTATCAAAATCCGGTGCGTAGTTTAGAAGAACTAAGCGCACAAACAGACAGATGCGGATAGCTACTTTATTTTATACTATTTTGAGATGTTATAGATATGAAAAAAAATCACAATGAATCTGTAAATGCGACTGAAGCATTTGTCCAAAGGTTTTTGCTCTATTTCAAACGAGTCGTGTTTTATTAAATATTTTCACCATTTTCGCTTAAGGCGATGCCATACGTAGTAATTCAAAATCATGTGTTTTTGGTTTAAAAATTTGGTCGCCTAGAAATGTTTCAGATGCTTTAATTAAATACTGCCAGTAGAATACATCTTGGCCTTTGAAATAATCGAGTACTTTTTAGATAAGTCTTTTTATAAGCCTAGAAAAAAATAATGTAAAGGCCTATGAAACCTGCTTTAAAGTTCAAAATCTCCTACTAACGAACCCATTTTCGGTTATAATTTTATTGTATAATGTGGCAAATTAAGTTATTTATAAAATGATCGAAAAAAAATTAAATATTTATGCCTGAACATCAACAAAATAAAATAATAGGCACTTTTTGGCCATGTTTTTTTCTTGCATAAATCAAAACAGGCGGATGGTGTTAAGCGGGAATTTAAACCTTATCGCCATCTATGTAAGGGTTGTTATTGATAGCGGCTCAATTTAAAATACGACGTAGTGCATCGCCTTAATTATTATCGTTTTTTTTTTTTAATATTAGCGCGCTCCCTCTAACATTCATATTTACATATCTCCCTTTCAAACCATCTATGAACGCTTACTACGGGGCCTTAAACCCTCTACTTAAATATTAGTCTGTATTAGATATTTAAGTTTAAAGAGCGGCATTCAACAAGTCTACCATAATTTGTCCAAATTCCTGGCTATGGATGTTGTCATTTAACATCATAAAACGTGAAATAATTGTAGAAAATGCCTAATGTTTAACCACAAAAAAACATTTTATTATAGAAAAGTTACTCTCTGACTTTTCCACAAAAGTCTGACACGAAACCAAACCAATAAAACACAACACTTCGCATTTTCCCACTTAATGAATGGCTAGATGAGTCACTGACCTTCCGAGGGCGTACCCGCGCGCCATGCTCTAGTCGTTCAAATTCATTAGCGCTAATTGCCCGATAAGTATCGCCATTATTTATATCAAATGCTTGCGTGACCACAATAGCTGTGAACATCGAACGAAAATTACATAATATTTTTTCTGTAGCGAAATTATTTACTAACGACCTAGTAACTGGCTAACCAAACCTTTGCACAAAATAATTATAATTCAATAAGAATTATTTTCTTTTTTAAACTAGCTGTACCCCGCCACGCGTTGTTGTTGGTCAGTCTGCCTGTGATAGAGATAGGGAAACAATATCGCGTGTTGCTTTTAAGTCCAACAGATGGCGCTGTTTTTCAAAAAAGTATGTTTGTCCAAAAGATGGCGCTGTTTTCAAACAAAGTATGTTTTTACCTGGTGACATTTATATAATATGGGTGTATAAAAACACATGCGTATTCGAATGCAACATTGTGTCAAAATTTGAAAGCAATCTGTGAGGAATTTTAATGATTATATATATAGATAGATATTTGTTTTCGTTCTTTATTTTTAACAGTGGCTAACCAAATACCCTGTGTACAATATAATTATTCAATATAATTATTCAATATAAATATTATAATAATTAAAACAATAATTTTATTACGCAACCTTACAAGTTTACAAAGATGATATCCTAAACAAAACCGTACCATTCAAAAATACAGCAAATCTCAGGCAAAAATACATATTACCAATTCCGATTTGTAAAAAAACTTTGGGTCAGCAAAACTACAAATACTTAGGAACAAATTTCTTCAATAAATTGCCAGAAAATATAATATCACTAAATGATAGTTTCAAAGAATTCAAAACACAATTAAAAAAATATACTGTAAACCTAAACTAAATAAAAAAAACGTAAATAAACAAAAGAAAAACAAAAACACAAATTTAAAAAATAAAATAAAAATCTAAGAAACTAAACAAATAATACCTCATCCCATACACACAAGCAATTGCTTATTATGGGAGAACATTGAAAAATAATAAATATTAATCATATCATAATATCTTTCATCCTATTACTAGTGAAATATATATATTATGTATATCACACATTGTAAATTTTTTTATTGAATAAATATAATTTAAAAAAAAAAAAAAATTATCTTGAAATTTTTTAAATATAGAATCAAAGCTATGTTTTTTTTTCTGTGGTAAATATGAATCTTGAATAGTGTCAAACATTTTAATGTCAGTTTTCTGTTCATTAAATATACAAAAATTACATTAATAATAAATACTATGTGTATTTATTTTAAAGCTATGCTATTACTAGTTTTGTGGAAATTAGTATGGTTTCCCAAATGGCTAGTTCGCAGAGTTAGAGCCATGATCTCATCATTAGATTGAGTTCATTCCTCCTCCTTTTAGTGCCAGTGATGCTCTGTGGTCCGCTTACAGCCACATTGACGCCATTACTTAGAAATCATAAACTATTTACAGGAATTACGTTCATAAGAGTTATTGCCACCTATATAAATATGTGTGTATCATTGACTTTGTACATAATACATGTAGAATACAATAGTTTTTGAAAGTTTCTTTTCAAACTATGGAAAAGTACCTGCCCAATCACTAAGGAAAAATAAAAACTTTAATTGATTGTTGAACTTTACATGGTGACTAAAATGAATAATAACTTTGTCAGATAAAAAAAAATGGAATATATTCGGTTTATGGGGGAAATTCCTAAAAATTCAAACTAGTTATTTTTATACTAACTTTGGGCCGGGGAATCCGAATCTGGAAGAATTAGGTGGCGGCAAGCAATATTAACTGAATTACACGACTTTAAAATTTCGACGCACAAACAATTTAACTGGCCATTTTGAACGCTTTCTGACAATAAAACTAGTTATCTTTTTACTAACTTTGGGACGGGGAATCCGAATCCGAAAGAATTAGGTTGGGGCAAGCAATATAAACTGAAATATACGACTTAAAAATTTTAGATGCAAACAATATACAACGGCATTGCCGATGCGTTTTTTTGACAGTAAATCCATAGAAAAATTACCAAAGATATATAAAATTAAGTGTTGCTAGTAAGCAATAATATCAATAACGTAAAATAACCTGTTTATAATTTCAGTAATATTTCATATTCAAACAGTTAGATTTAGGTTTATTATCACGAAAGGTGAGTTTTTATGTCGGGGGAGACGATAAAATATGCATTTTATATTTTACTCTCAAAAATATTTATCCCTAAAACTAAATTTAAAAACTAAAGAAACGAAAGTGCCCCCTTCGTAGCGCCTACTCGCGTCAAGGCAAGAAAACATCCCAGTTTTCAAGTAGTTTAGCGGCTACGCTAGGTTTGTGTAACATGGTTTGTGATAGAAAAGAAAGTGCCCCTGTCGTAGCGCCTACTCGCGTCAAGGCAAGAAAACATCCCAGTTTTCAAGTAGTTTAGCGGCTACGCTAGGTTTGTGTAACATGGTTTGTGATAGAAAAGAAAGTGCCCCTGTCGTAGCGCCTACTCGCGTCAAGGCAAGAAAACATCCCAGTTTTCAAGTAGTTTAGCGGCTACGCTAGGTTTGTGTAACATGGTTTGTGATAGAAAAGAAAGTGCCCCCTTCGTAGCGCCTACTCGCGTCAAGGCAAGAAAACATCCCAGTTTTCAAATAGTTTAGCGGCTACGCTAGGTTTGTGTAACATGGTTTGTGATTGAAAAGAAAGTGCCCCCTTCGTAGCGCCTACTCGCGTCAAGGCAAGAAAACATCCCAGATTTCAAGTAGTTTAGCGGCTACGCTAGGTTTGTGTAACATGGTTTGTGATAGAAAAGAAAGTGCCCCCTTCGTAGCGCCTACTCGCGTCAAGGCAGGAAAACATCCCAGTTTTCAAGTAGTTTAGCGGCTACGCTAGGTTTGTGTAACATGGTTTGTGATAGAAAAGAAAGTGCCCCCTTCGTAGCGCCTACTCGCGTCAAGGCAAGAAAACATCCCAGTTTTCAAGTAGTTTAGCGGCTACGCTAGGTTTGTGTAACATGATTTGTGATACAAAAGTGAATAAAATGTATCTGAATACTTTACGTAAATGAAATAATGTTAGCAAAATTAAAATATAAAATGCATATTTTATCGTCTCCCCCGACATAAAAACTCACCTTTCGTGATAATAAACCTAAATCTAACTGTTTGAATATGAAATATTACTGAAATTATAAACATGTTATTTTACGTTATTGATATTATTGCTTACTAGCAACACTTAATTTTATATATCTTTGGTTATTTTTCTATGGATTTATTGTCAAAAAAAACACATCGACAATGGCATTGTATATTGTTTGCATCTAAAATTTTTAAGTCGTGTATTTCAGTTTATATTGCTTGCCCCAACCTAATTCTTTCGGATACGGATTCCCAGGCCCAAAGTTAGTATAAAGATGTATAAAGATAACTAGTTTTATTGTCAGAAAGCGTTCAAAATGGCCAGTTAAATTGTTTGTGCGTCGAAATTTTAAAGTCGTGTAATTCAGTTAATATTGCTTGCCGCCACCTAATTCTTCCAGATTCGGATTCCCCGGCCCAAAGTTAGTATAAAAATAACTAGTTTTAATTTTTAGGAATTTCCCCCATAAACCGAAGGTTACCCAAAAAAATATATGTATCCAAAGGGTAATGAAATAACCACTGACACTTTATTTTTCTACGCCATTGCTAAAGTCTTTTTCGGACGCCTCCGACTTCTTCCGCCATTCACTACTGTATACCACGATGTTACTGTTCAAAAACTACATTAAATTGGCTTTAATTCGACTCCGTATATCATTCCGGTGCAGAGATATTGCATTAAGTATTCTTCTGGCGTCCCCGATTCAAACAACCCTCTAAACACTCCTGGCACTAATAAGAACAATGTTTGAAATTTTCAGCAATATCGGTCAGCTACTTTTCGAGTTTTGTGAGCACAAACATACGCAGGTTGATTTTTTTAAATATTGAGAAGATTTGGTTTATGGCCTTATTCTCTCGCATATTCTAGTGGTAGAGTCGTACATGAACGAGCCACATAATTAAGGTAGATCTTTTTGATGAGCTGTATTCGTACGACTCCCGGTAAACCGTACCACGGCTGAATTGAATGGTTACTCTTTTTTATCAGGAAACATTTTAGAAAAATAGCGCCATTCAAATTATCCAAGTATTATTTGTTGTTACGTACTCAGAGACGTGAACGTCCGTGACAGTCCTACATCTGGACTTTGGACATATGTATCTACACCTACAAACTACCTAGTATCTCACTGGGAGCCATATCGGGGGAGCTGTGTAGCGGAAGAGCCGTACCGGGGGAGCTGTATTGGCGAGTCGTATCCGGCAAGCACAGTATTCTCATATGCTCTGAACTCACGGCTCCCATTCAATTTAGCCGTCGTTGAATTCAGTCGACTCTTTGAGCCGTATGAAAATATTGAGCTGGTACCGTGGCTCCCATTCTTAATAACCGTTACCAGATTCACTTACTGTCCAGATTTGAAGAAGATTTGACAAAAACACACTATTATTTTACAAAATCTGCTGCCATTTACTGCTTGAATTATCCATCCAATCCAATCCAATTAATGGAGCCAAAAAATCCATTTTATAAATTAAGACCGTGTTATGAAACATATTGTAATATGGAGAGTTTTATTAGACGGTTTTTATTGATGACTTGTCAGTTATTGGAGTCCTGCCAGGTTTTGTGTCTGTCATCTTGAATAAAAATAATTAGTATTTTAATGCTACATTTAATATGTATATTCATCTCTTCTTCTCTCTCGTCCTATTTGGTTTGGGGTACCATCGCTTGAACAAGGCACATTAAATTGTTTTCACCATCAATACTGCAGCTTAATTTATTGATTATATCCACTGTCCACTTAGCTGCCAACAATTTAAATCATACTGTTCTATATGATACAACTCAAACTTATACAAACATTCCTTTGTTTCAGGTTCCTCTGTAAATGATTTATGCGTCTAGTTTGAATTAATTCAAACGAAAATGGCGCCAGATTCAACGAATGCAGCCATCGTGAGACAAGCCTGCCCAGTCCTGGAGCTGGTGCCGGAGATTGACGACAAGATTTCCCAACACAACGTCGGAGACACCATCACAAAAGCTGAGCTTATTGCGACAGATGAAATAACACCGCAAGATGTATTCGACATCCAAGAAGAACTCAACTCGTTACTTAGTGAAATACACAAAATTACCGAGGACTTGGAAGAAGAATCTACGGATTCCAATATGAATGTTAGGCAGCGCAAGTTGGGGGGAGAAGATGTGAAGGTGGTGCAGGATGTAGTGAAAGATGCGAGTGTTAATAGTCTAGTGAAGGAGCCATTTGTCGCGCAATGGAGATGGCCCGACCTCTTAGTACAAATATTCTTACACGTGGGATTCTTGTATGGATTCTACCTCATGCTTACGACAGCTAAGATTTACACTTCAATATTTGGTAAGTTGACGTTCATTATAATGATTCATTTATGAAGTACAATTTAGTGGTGCTATTCAATCATTTACTTGGATAAACTACCCTGGGGTGAATACAATAAAATTACTCTTAACTCTCTAAATTCATATTTAAAGATAGCCATTGTAAATTAATATTAACCTGTTAAGGCTAACACTTTCAGAAATTTTCTACTTTTCTTAGAACAAAGACTATAACAAGCTTTATTTATTTTTCTCAGTGACATGGTTAAGAGGCCATATGAAATAAAATATTCATTCAAAAGATATTATTGATAGATTGCCTGATGGTTCATCCCGTTGTTCTGGTAGGCCAGGTTTTTTGTATAAGAGTTCTGCTGGTAGTACGTGATTTGTATGGAAATATTTCCTGGTCCTTCCAGGGGTGCTGTAGCAGAGATTCGCTCATGCTTCCCTCGTGTATACTCAAGCGAGCCAGGCATCTGTTTTCTATGCAGTATGAAAGAGAAAGAAATGCTCTTTACTCTCAATCAAATTTGAACCTTATGCTACATAGGATAGCGCAGTTATAGACGAAAAAAGATGCCACCTTCCAGAAGTACTAAAGATCCTACTAGCAGGATGCCGGGGATAACATTAAAGTTTACTAACCAGGAGAAAAGAATATATGGTTTAACTACAAATATGTTAAATCTTATACCCTTTGTGTTGTTTATCTTTAGCGATGGTGACGGTGTACACCACCGGGTTCGGCATCACTGCCGGAGCGCACCGGCTCTGGTCGCACCGCGCCTACAAGGCCAAGTGGCCACTGCGATTGCTGCTCATCACCCTCTTCACGGTCACTGGACAGGTATCTAGATGTCTTTTTAAACAATGTTTTATTCAATCGATTTATGTTAATATTTTATTAATGTACAATTGTGATGTAAATATTATGCGGCGCGTAATAAAGTCAGAACAGTGAAAAAGTTGACTTATTACCATGGCATTTTTTGTTTGGTTAAAACAGTCTTAAACCAGGCTCGAGGCCGGCTTTACCACACCAATGTTGAACGGGCATGTAAGAATCTAATTAGTAAGACTGTTAGTATTTAAAACAACATCAAACAACAAGATATAATAAAGCTCGAGTCAAGTTAAAACAGGATATTCATAAAAATTGGTAAAGTTCTTTGGGCTATCACTAAATATGTCTGGAATCTTGCCACTACAGTGGATGTTATATAGTCGACACATTAACACAAGAGGTTAGGAGAAGGTTAATCTGGTTCTTTGTAAAGGAATATGGAAAGTTTCGCATTTTCTAAGTAGACGGTGATTAATATTAAATTTGAATGTGGCCTAGAGGGAAGATTTTATAAGCTTATTTATAATTTTGAAAAGGTATTTGAAATCATTTTTGTCATAAGTAAGTTTAAAAGTGTTTTGTTTTCAGAATTCGCTAATCTTTTAATGATACTTCAGGGCTCGTGCTCATTCACTAACCATGATGCCATTGCCCCATAGCCCACGCTATTTGCTTCATTCACTTTCATTCATTGTCTTACACACCTGGGGTCTGCAAGACTTCCTCCATCCACTTGCTATACATTCTCTAGACACTCCTTTCTCTGTTCGTCTGCACTACATTTCCAATCCGTTTAAACATCTCTCTTTAATCTTTTTTTATGAGGCTTACATCTGCCATGCATTATTTTTGGTTCTCCTCATTTTTAATTCAGTCATTAGTGGTTTTACACAAATACGCCTCAGGGATCCCATTTCAATATGTAACTCTGATGAGACTGCAATGAATATATAAATAGATAGTGGCATTAAACAATGCTAATTTTTTTGAAACAATTTGTTTGCTGTCTAGTGAATCACCTTCAAGCAAACAATAAATTTTACTGTCACATATTAGATACAAATAGAGCTACAGGGTGTCCAAAAAGGGTAGCGGGTATTTGATAGTCGCAACAAGATGGGGCCACTTGCCATACATACGTTTAAAAGTAAAAAAAATAGGACTAAGTACCGGTCTTTTTCACCTAAGACAACTCAAGTCTGTCCGAAGAAATCTTCCTACAGAAGCAACAAAACTGCTTATCAACTCTTACTTAGTCTCACGTCTCGATTACTGCAACGGCATTTATGCCAGCCTTCCAAAATATCAAATTGACAAACTTTAATGCATCAGTGTTTAATGCAGCAGCACAGCTCATAACTGGGGTTTCAAAATATTCGCACATTTCAGAACACCTTCGTAACCTTCACTGGCTCAAGTGCCCTGAAAGAATCCAGTACAAACTGTGCTGGATGGTGTTTAAATCCATCAATGAAATGGCCCCACCCTACATCTCTGAACTATGCGTCCCGGAAAACACTGGTCTGAGGGAGTCAACTCTTAGATCAGCAGCTGTAGGCAGACTGATGGAACCTAAGCGCAAGCCAAATACTAAGTTTGGTGATCGCGCTTTCGGAGTATCTGGGCCGAAGTCTTGGAATAAACTCCCTCCGAAACTAAGATCCATAACAAGTCTAACAGAATTCAGGTCTAAACTAAAAACTTACCTTTTTAAGCTGTCATACCCAAATTAAATATACCATTCCTGAGAGAAAGTCCAGTTATATCCAATTTTCCAATTATGTCCTAAATCCTGTATCTAAATTTCGCTAATAAACAATTAGTTAATTCTAATTAACATTAACCATAAATAGTTAGTAATAACATAGACCACAGTGAAAATGTATTATAAATTTGTACAGCGCCCTTGAGGTGATTTTGCACAAAAACGGCGCTATACAAGTCATCCAAATATTATAAAATATTGTGAAAGAACTGCACCCGAATAAAGTGATTTCTTGTAGAGACAACATTAACTGGCAACCCAGGAGCCCCAACCTCAGTCCGCTGGATTATTTTTTTTTATCGGGATACCTAAAAAGTAAGGTATACGAGAACAAACTGACAAATTTGACACCATTGAAGCAAAATATCAGATCAGAAATGGCAGCCATCTCAAGAGCGTTGTGTCAACGCATTATTGCCAATCTTCGCTCAAGATTAGAGTAGTGCCAGCAGTACAAAGAGCGGCATCTGAACAACATAATCTTTGCTAAATAATTTTTCAGATCAGTGTCTGTAAAAAAAAATAAACAACGAATTATAATATTTATTTTTTTTGTTTTATCCAACTATCAAATCCCCGCTACTCTTTTTGTTCACCTTATATTATCACTATTGATTGCTTTGATTTCAGTTGAGATTCTGATGACTTGCCAAAACATATGTCAATTTATTTGCTGTTGATAAAAATAATTGCTTAAAAGTTATGTCAAGGATGTCAGGTAACATATTGTAGGTGTGCAATAGAACCAGTTTTTTTTTTTGCTGTATTCTCTGATGAGACAGCTATCAATAGAACCAGTTTTTTTGCTGTATTCTCTGATGAGACAGCTATCAATAGAACCAGTTTATTTTTTGCTGTATGCTCTGATAAGACAGCTATCAATAGAACCAGTTTTTTTGCTGTATGCTCTGATGAGACATCCAGCAATAGAACCAGTTTTTTTGCTGTATTCCCTGATGAGACAGCTATCAATAGAACCAGTTTTTTTGCTGTATGCTCTGATGAGATAGCTAGCAATAGAACCAGTTTTTTTTTGCTGTATGCTCTGATAAGACATCCAGCAATAGAACCAGTTTTTTTTGCTGTATGCTCTGATGAGGCAGCTATCAATAGAACCAGTTTTTTTGCTGTATGCTCTGATAAGACAGCTATCAATAGAACCAGTTTTTTTGCTGTATGCTCTGATGAGACATCCAGCAATAGAACCAGTTTTTTTGCTGTATTCTCTGATGAGACAGCTATCAATAGAACCAGTTTTTTTTGCTGTATTCTCTGATGAGACAGCTATCAATAGAACCAGTTTTTTTGCTGTATGCTCTGATGAGACAGCTAGCAATAGAACCAGTTTTTTTTGCTTTATGCTCTGATAAGACATCCAGCAATAGAACCAGTTTTTTTGCTGTATGCTCTGATGAGGCAGCTATCAATAGAACCAGTTTATTTTTTGCTGTATGCTCTGATAAGACAGCTATCAATAGAACCAGTTTTTTTTTGCTGTATGCTCTGATGAGACATCCAGCAATAGAACCAGTTTTTTTTGCTGTATGCTCTGATGAGGCAGCTATCAATAGAACCAGTTTATTTTTTGCTGTATGCTCTGATAAGACAGCTATCAATAGAACCATTTTATTTTTTGCTGTATGCTCTGATAAGACAGCTATCAATAGAACCAGTTTTTTTTGTTGTATGCTCTGATGAGACAGCTAGCAACCAGTTTTTTTTCAATCAATTTATTAACAAATTTTACCAGCCTTGAACTAAATAATGTTGGTGCATAATAAAACAAAAATACTGTAGTGTCATTGACCTATCACTCGATTAACTCTCGACTGATGAATGTGTTGATCCGGTTCAATCACATTCACTCGCATCTTTAGGTCAGGTTAGGATTAATACATAATACAAATGACACACCATTCACCTTGTAATTGATTGACGCATTGTTATAGTATTTGCTTTGCCGTGCGTTTATTAACGCACTTTAAGAACTATTGTTTTGAAACTGTAATGGGAGATAATGGTGCTGAAAAATCATCTTCGTGGTGCCTTTATTTTAATGCAAATAATTATTTTGGTTTTGGTTTCTAAAGCTGACATATATGAAACGCAAATCCCATCTACGCACAGCGGCGCCTCACCTTTGTTCTTGCATACATACCAAACTCGTAACTTTCATTAGTTCCGCCGCGTTGATAGTCCGTGAGGTTTGGTTGTTTTGCGACAGTCGGCAAGCTTCCATTCCATATCTCTTTTTGTTTCTATTATAATATAATAAATAAAGGCCACTGGAGATGCTTACTTACAGGCTTTATTAATAAAATCAAATCTATGTATATAAAAATGAGTATGTCCCCTATAGACTCAAAAACTACTGAAAATTTCAAAGTTTGTTCTTTTTAGTGTCAGGAGTGTTTAGAGATCATGGTTTGAATGGTAAAAGAAGTTGGGGATGCCCGGGAAGAGTTGATGCAAGGGTGGCCAACCCGCGGGTGTCTACTTGTGGCCGGCGGAGCATATGCACACATTAGTTCATGTACATTCTTTTAGTGTACATAAAACCACCAAAAAAACATTACAAACATTCATAGTATCATATCTCGTATATATAAGTATCTCAGTACATTGATTCAACTATCAGTATTGCGAGTATTGCGCGTCCTGTTTCGTCATCCTTGTGGGGAATTACTTTTCTTAGAAATTCTCTAACAACCCCCCCCCCCTCAGGGATTCAAAAAAATATTGTGGGGAATCCAGCACCGAGTGAGCAATACTCCATACAATAATTCCTTTCGGCATACCATTACTTGTGAAAGTAAGTACAAGTGAAAAATACTAGGGAACAGGTATTTTTTACCAGTAGTTCCAAGTATCAAGACGAGCTAGTACGACTCACCTCTAGTACGGCCCGGTAGGATATCTCATTTCTAAAATCTGGCCCGGCTGCTGAAAAGGTTAGCCACTCTTGACTTAAAGCATTATCTCTGCACTGGAATGAGATACGGAGTCGAATAAAAGTCGATATAATATAGTTTTTTTTTAATGGTAACACTGTAGTATACAGTAGTAATGGTGGAAGTAGAGCTCACCCGATGAAGACGTGGCAATCTTATAAAAATAAGCTTTTGAATTCTTAAAATAATATTATTTCCACCTTAGAAATAGATCCAGTTTTCAGGTACACTAGAATTCACAACCTCAAAACTTTACTCCAAAGAATAGGAAGGGAATGGTTCCCAATTTATCTAAATTTACATAAATTAGGAACCATTTTTGTTCGGATCCAGTTTTGTTTAGAACCACAAATTTTGTTCTTTTGATGGCGAACTCTTGTTTCTGCTTGGAACTAGTTTTTCTTACATAATGGCAACAGATAACCTGAACTGATGACTGTAACCATTCTCCAGATTGTAATGTGTGTTTTTTTCTTGTTCCCTAGCGTGACGTGTACACGTGGGCGCTAGACCACCGCGTGCACCATAAGTACAGCGAGACGGATTCAGACCCACACGATGCGCGCCGCGGCTTCCTGTTCTCGCACGTTGGTTGGCTCGTGCTGACCCCGCACCCTGATGTAGTGACCAAGCGCAAGATCATCGACATGAGCGACCTAGAGGCTGATCCCATCGTCATGTGGCAGAAGACGTAAGTACTTTTTAATAAATTAACTAAAATTTATATCCCTTAAGAAAGATTAATCTCTAAACATGGGCCAAACTGCAAAATTTTGCAGAAGAATTTCTAAAATACATACAGTGAAAGAGACAACAAAAACTTCAGTTGATAAATCTACTTGATTCTGTGAAAAGAATGGCGGTCCATGTGAATGACAATCTGTTGTTAACAGACTGATTGACTTCTCTAATGCACAGATGCATGTAAGCATGCTGAGTATGTACTACATGTATTTCAATGGAGCCTGCTCTAAGGAGCTAGCAGCATTGATCCAGTGTGCACTGGTGCACCTACGCGAAACTCGACGTTCACAGTTGATGTTGGCTTCATGAGAATGGGCCGTTTCTTCAACTTATTTTGTGTAAGTCAGCTGGTATGTGGAACGAGCTAACAGCATCTATTTTCCTCCTTCATATAATCTGGGCCTCTTCAAGACCCCTGTTAATAAATTCCTTTCTGCAGCCCCTACCTTAACGCTGCCCAGCTGGGTGGCGATTTAGTTCCCCTCTCTTTACACTGTGCAGACAGGGGCGCTCTTGTGAGGTGTCACATTCATGTAGTTGTGTTATACCAAAGTAAATCATCGAAGCATGAACAAATCTAACCTGCGGATTTATTTAGTCCAAAATAAGTAAATAAAGTTTCCATTTTTAAAATAACTAGTATAATACGTAGTCGTATGCATTTTGAAGTGTATCTAATTGAAGATTATTGAAAGCAATTAGTTTTTCAACAAGAAAAGGTTCAACAGAATTTGATTTGCGAAATAATATTTGACGTTTCTCCAACCACTGTCGAAGTTCGTAAATAACATTTGACTTTTCTCCAACTACTGTCGAAGTTTGTAAATAACATTTGACGTTTCTTCAACTACTGTCGAAGTTTGTAAATGACATTTGACGTTTCTCCAACTACTGTCGAAGTTTGTAAATTAATCTGAGAACGAATGCCTTCTTAACTTATGCTGAGTTCCCACCTGATCTATTCTATAAGATTCTATAGTTAGTTTATAGAACTAAAGTTGAAGTTTATTTAACTTTGGGTTTCTATTCTGTAAAAAAGCCTGTTCTCACCGATCTATTTTATAGATTCTATGAAATAGATCACTTGGGATCGCACCTTTAAACTTTTACCTAAAACTAGTTTTAATTTAGTATTAATGTCCCGGATAGCGCTAATGAAGGGTGAAAAGGGCACTTTTAATTTAGTGGTGATTTATTAGGGTAATGGCTAATCATGTTGTGGCAATGGTACATGGTTCATTTATATAAATAAAAATGTAAGTGTTCCTTTGTTCAAAATCTTAACCCTTAAATGCATGATTTATTTATTTTTCTGGAAAAAAATATATTTTGTAGATATTACATGCATATGCAAGGAAATATAAAGAAATTTTTTTTTTGTAATTTTTTAATGATATTTGATTAAAAAAATAATGTTGCAGATTTACAACACCATGTATTTAATAGAAATTAATATGAAAAATTTACGTATGAAAAAAAAATAAAAAAAATAAAACAATTTTTCAAAACTAATAAGTGTACCGGAAAAAATACGAGTTATTATATGTAAGTATTATATTATTGTATCTACTTACCTAAGAAAATCAAAATAATAACAGAAAACAAAACTGTAATTCTAACCTCCAACCAATTTTCGAGAATCTTCACTTTGTTAAAGAAAAAGTGACATTTGACATTCGCGAAAGAAAAAAAAGGTGATGCCACTCGATAAAATATATTACCGTGAACTTGATAATTCTAAAACGGCATGCATTAAGTATACACCAAAGAGTTAAAGGTGGTTTGAACGGTATGTTGCCGTTTTGCAACAGTATGCATTTAAGGGTTAAATCACCGAAAGTTCTTCACCGATTTCTTTGAAATTTTATCACAATGTTGCATTAGAATATGCCTATATTATATACATGTCACCTGCGATAGGTAAAAACAAGCTTTTTTTAAAACATCTGTTGGACGTAAATGCAACACGCGGTATTGTTTGTCTATCTTCACAGATAGACGTATCCACGGCAACGTGGTGGGGTATAGCTAGTTGATAATAAAGTGAAGAGTCCCGCCATCTGTTGCCGAAATAGATAAGATGTGAAATAATATTATATTGTGTATCATATAGATTTCAGACACATTTCAACCCAAAGCAGCCAATATGATGTGATATTATTTCATCTAGTTCTTCAATAACAACTATGAAGTCACTATTCTGAATATATAATGTTCATTCTCAATTACCATTGCAAATCAAGAGGATCGTTTCGATCAATTGAGAAAACGTGTTATTGCTTTCAATCAATTTTCATTATGACTAATATTAGTTGGTGTGGTATGGAAATTTCCTCACTGCATTTGCACAACTTGCAGACGATGATTGTTTGAACAACACTGTTTGACACTTTTAGTGTAAAAATTAGCCTTGGAAAACAATAAACTTTATGACTTACTAGCTGACATGTACTCGGCGTTGCTCAGGGTTATGGGTGGTTTGGAGTAAAGTTGTGAATTCTGGTCTACCTGAAAACTGGGTCTGTTTTTAATTTGGAAATAATATAATTCTAAAGAATCGAAAAAGTTTACTTTTTACAAGTTTGTGTGTCGCTTGGTTGTGCCATGTCTTCCTCAGGCGTCCCCGATTTCCACCATTCACTACTGTATACCACATTATTTCTATTAATAAAATTACATTATATCGACTTTTATTATACTCAGTAATTCCACTGCAGAGATGATGTGTTAAGTCTTCCCCGGGCGTACCCGACATCCTGACACTAATAAGAACAAACTTTTAAATTTTCAGAGAAATCGGTCCAGTAGTTTTGAGTCTATTGACTGTCTGACTAATAGTCTGTGCCAGGAATACAGGTACAGGTACTGTATATGAATACAGGTGCCAGGTGTTAACCTTAATGCGACACAGTTGATAATATATTAATTTATAAAGATCGTCAAAAATCATATTTTATAAACCATTTACAGAAATTAATGTGTAAGTCCTACCTCTAAGGTCATTTAATGCTCATCAGCTTTGAATTGGCTTTATCAGTAGATCTGTCTGATAGATTTCTTATTTTAAGAGGAACGGCTGGGCGGCCTTTTTCGTACAAAACTTAAATTTGGATTTGCCGCCAAAATACCCAACCAAACTAAATAGTTATTCTATTTAACAATATGTAGTACGGATATGTGCTATTTTAATTATTTGTGTTGTAAATTATGACCATTGGCCAATAAAGAATTCAATTTTGCATGATTTTTTAGACAACTTTTTAATTTTTTTGGGAGTACTGTTGGTAGAGAGCGGGAGATGCTTAAAATGCCAAAAAGTGTTTTTTTATTATGTGAAGTAAAAATTAGGCACCAGATCTCGTGAGACGTTTACCAGGTACCCGGCAATTTGTAAAATTATTAAATTCGTAGAATTATTACCAGGTAGCAGACTGGTAAGAAAACATGCATTTGAAATACAGGGTTTTCCAATAAGAGGTGTTATTTTCATATTTTTCCCGTAAAAGATCAATAGTTTCGTTGCTTGTGTGGCACGTAGCGCCATCTTGTCGAAAGTATACGTTGTCGAGATCAATACCATCAATAGTAACTGTTGCTCCAGCCTCATTTTCGAAAAAGTAAGGTCCCTAAACCGAACCAAACAGTCACACGTTGAGGATAGAGAGGCTTTTCAACAATAACTCTTGGGTTTTCCGAGCCCCAGATGCGACAATTTTGCTTGTTGACGAAGCCACCGAGGTGGAAATGGGCCTCATCACTCAAGATGATTTTTCAATGGAATTCCGGATCATTTTCACGCATTTCAAGGACCCAATCGAAGCGTGTATCGTTCCATTTTTATTAATGGCGTAGTTTCTATTTGTCAAATGTCAAAAAATGACAGCTTCAAAAGTAACATCTACCGAAATAGCGGACTATTCAAAATAACACCTCTTATTGGAAAACCCTATACAATAACAGTAAATTTTTGTTGTTATCTTTACATTTCTTCAGTATTGTAGCGATATCCTTTCTCTTATTAACAGTAAATTTTCGTTGTTATCTTTACATTTCTTCAGTATTGTAGCGATATCCTTTCTCTTATTGACGTTCTCCATTTTCGTTTCTGCCTGCATTCCGCTGTTACAAATTATTTTATTTAGAAAAATATTACAAATTTCATACAAAATATTTATCATTTTGAAACGTAATTTCGCCCTCGAATGTGAAAAAATTTCTTAGAAATTAATATGTAAATAATAATTAATCGTGCTGTGCAAATAAATTCCCACGGTTGCGATAATTTCCACATCCATCTAGATCAAATGGCCAGTGCATTATTATCACTGCACTGTTTTTTTTTTATTCTCGAAAAAAGTAGTAAAAAAATTATGATAATGAAGCAAATTTTAATTTATTTTTATGTTGATGAATAAATTTTCTATAATGATTTTAAATACGACATTTTCGATTTGCTGCCTAAATCACATGATCGTTTTTATCTGTGAATCAGCCAAGAGATTGGGATTGGGCTAATGTGTATTAGGGGCGTAAGCTCTGGAACTTTATGGATGATGGTTGGACTAGTGAAATTTACTAGGTATTAAATAATTGAGCATTATTATTGTAGAACTGGTCAGGTGATCGATCATGTGGGAACGAGCGATCCAAGATGCCCGAAATAATCTATTAAAAGTCACATCGATTCCATTCTTCTGCAAATTGCAAATCTGAACAAATTACCCTTTAGGTGTCATCGCATTTACAAGATATTCGACATTGTCACCCGTGCCAACAAAATGCTTGAATTTGTTCTTCTTAATGCAAGATCATTTACCAACAGAATCGCAATACGGAGAACATTATTAAGCACTCGTTTGCAGTATCCTAGAATATAGCTCCATTACTGAATAAAACCATATCCTAGAAATAGAAAAAGTACAAAAGAGGTTTATGCATTACCTATATATAAGAGAATATACATACTATCCATTCCTGTATCCATCCTTGTTCAAATGCTCGATTTCAACACCTCAGAAGCAAGTAGAAAAATATTTTTAGGCAAACATTTTTTTAAACTAATCTCTGGAACGATACTTAATCCAATTTCAGGTTAGAAAGAGGTTAACTTATATGTGCCTACAAGTACACCCGTGGGAGATCCCATGCACTTTTTTATATTCCGAAAGCGAGGACTTGCCTATCAGAACGCACCAATCAACAGAGCGACTCAACTGGTCAACGATTCTGCATTGACCATTGACTTTTTTTAACGTCACTTACAGACAGTTTAGCAACTATTTTTTGAAGCATGTCACAAAATAGTAAAACTGCCTCCATGGCCTTTTATACTTACATGTATTATTGCGAAATGTTATTTATTCAAATTTAGTTACCATGATAATTGTGATATAAGTTGCTGAAAGAAGGAGAAGATTAAGTTTTATTCAGTGCCGGCAACCCGGACGCTTATTTTATTTTGATTTTAAAAAATTATATTGTTTACTTTACCCGCCTCACTAGACAAAGTTTATTTCAGTGGGTATAACTCTGATCAAAAATATTGTGACGTCATGATTGCCTAACTATATCCACCAATGAAAAAGTGTATAATATTATAAGTAGGCTCTGAATGAGAATTTTACTGTCTATGGTTTTTTTAGGACCAATTTGTTTCATACAAAAAGCCCGAAGATATCGATCTACTGAGTGGTTTATTTATAATTTGTTCTGAGCCGGGAATTGATTAGATATTTGTCTGTATTTCATTATGTATATTTTTTAAATATGTATGTCATTTAGGATTAGAAAATATTAATTTAATATGACTTTATTTATATAAATTTAATGAAGCAGTCCATCATGTCATATTCTCAATCGGGTATGTTGGTGTAATTTTGATTGTTTGATGTTCATATTTATTTGCAGACTGTACATTCCGCTGTTTGCTGTGCTGAACATAATCCTGCCGGTGCTGTTCCCGGTGTGGATGTGGAACGAGACGCTGTGGGTCAGCTTCTGGGTGAACTTTAACTACCGCTTCACCTTCACGCTGAACATCGCTTTCTTCGTCAACAGCGTAGCGCACATGTGGGGGCAGAAGCCCTATGACAAGTCAGTCCATGATTCTCTACTTTTCATACCAATTATGTATAACTTAAGGCGATGCACTACGTCGTGTTATATTTTAAATTGAGCCGCTATCAATAACAACCCTTACGTAGATGCCGATAAGGTTTGAATTCCTGCTTAACACCATCCACCTGTTTTGATTTATGCAAGAAAAAAACATGACCAAAAAGTGCCTTTTATTTTATTTTGTGGATGTTCAGGCATAAATATTAAAAAAAATTTCGATTATTTTATAAATAACTTAATTTCCCACAATATACAATAAAATTATAACCGAAAATGGGTTCGTATGTAGGAGATTTTGAACTTTAAAGCAGTTGTCATAGGCCTTTACATTATTTTTTTCTGGGCTTATAAAAAGACTTTATTTAGATTATTTCAAAGTCCAAGATGTATTTTACTCGCAGTATTTAATTAAAGCATCTGAAACATTTCTAGGCGACCAAATTTTCAAACCAAAAACACATGATTTTACATTACTACGTATGGCATCGCCTTAATCCATCAGAAAAAACATCTTTATTACAGTCACTTAGATAACCTAATTGACTGAGCATAAGTCCTGTTTTAACTCGACCATTTGGCATTTCATCTGTCTATAAATTTGCTTGTTACATTCCGGTTTAAGATGGTGATCTTGTTGGATACAACATTTTATACCGCCAGATTTCGCAAGTTTGTGGTTCCAACTATGAGCTATCAAATCGTAATATTCAATATTATGGTACCTAACAGCCTGAAGTTTGAAAAAAGAATTCTTTGGACAAATTGTATAATTTCTTAATTTGAAATTAAAGATTTGTAACAAAAAACATTTATGGTTTAAAATTTAGTAAGTAGGTATAAGTACCTACTTAAAAAATCGTATTATTTCAGAGGAAATTTTGGTTTTGATTTATTGAATAAGATAAAATTAGAAACACTCTTTTTTTAATGCAAGGTCTACTGTTCACAGAACTACTAGTCTAAGTATATTACCCTCACATTAATCCGCCACCCCAAAAACTGGGCAATTTTTCAATAAGTGATTATGTATATATTATGCATTCTTCTTTAATACATTAAATTAATTATTATTTGTGTAATGTAAAAGCCCTAAAGACTTGTCCATAGTTTATATAATGTTGAATTGCAGGAATATCAGCCCGGTGGAGAACTTGGCAGTGGCCATAGCAGCGCTGGGGGAGGGCTGGCACAACTACCACCACGTGTTCCCGTGGGACTATAAGACGGCGGAGCTCGGAGACTACACCTTCAACATTACCACCGCCTTCATCGACTTCTTCGCCAAGATCGGATGGGCTTTTGACAGTCAGTACTTTCTAAATATACTTCATATTATGTTTTAGTATAAAATACTTTCTAAATATACTACATATTATGTTTTAGTATAAAATACATTCTAAATATACTACATAGGTGTTTGTTTACTTTTTATTTTTAAGAAAGACCTGAATAAAATGACATTTTTTTAAATTTAACTTCTTCCATCGTTAATGTAATTTATGTGGCTTGGAAGAGTGAGACAAGAATGAGAGCGCAAATGTATGTGCCTAAGGTTTTAAGGCGACATTGCTACTCTGGGGTTATGAGCATCGACCAAGTATTATCTAGACAGGACGTGTAAAAATTTTAATTCAATTTACACACGGAAACAAAAAAATATTGGTTTAAGAAAATATTTATCAAAAAGAAAGTGCATTATCTCGCAGTAGAAGGATCGCAAGAAGCATTGCTTTTTACCTTTTATTGATCTGCACCAAGTAAATTTGTCTTCCAGCAAGTTCGTCCTAACGCTCAATACACTAACTAGCTTTGTGAAGATCATTTTCAATGAATTTGGGACAGTAAGCAATATTTTAGGTACGTTCTCTCGCAGACATACCTTATAGATTTCTCTGAGGCGGCGTATCGTTTAAAGTAACAATTGATAAAAAAATCTTACATTTTTATTAACATTTTTAACACTTTTGCCAAAAAATGAACGCTCTTTACTGGTTTCGTTTCATGAAGTTGTATTGATAAGTTCATATCTATATTTTGTGACGAGATACCTTTCAGGCTTGCTATTGGTTGATAAATTAACAAGAGTTCCCTTTTTATTTATTTATTGTTTTTTTACATTGTATCTTTTTTTAAGGGGGTATTTGCAAAAACCGAAATAATATTTCGGGGCGGAGAGGAATGAAGTATGTTGGAACGGGGAACACGCGGCGACGTGCGGTCAACTCAGTTCGAACAGAGCAGAGATGAAATCCACTAGATTGTACCCATGAGTAAGGTTTGAACATGAAACGCTTAATAATGAGCGTCTTTCAAATAAAGTTTATTAAGTTGAGTATGCATTTTTTAGGTAAATTTCGATAGAAGAATTGTAGAAGGAGCTCATGATTTTATGAGATTTAGATGAGATTATCAGATTTCTATCAAACTTGTTTGATAAATTATCGATACTATCAACTACACTGCTAGACGGTAAGCAGTACCTTATGACTCGTAACCGACGTGTTCTTCATTGACAGATGTCAAAACAATACGGTATTTATTTTCATAATATCTGATCATAATTATATCTGCATATATTGGCAAGATAAATAAAATATCGGTCATTTTCAATATTTATTATTATTTTTTGCAAAAAAGTTACATAAAACAAATAATTATGTAATGTAAAAAGCATAAGATTCAATTTTTTATATAAAGGCCATCATTTATTATTTTATCAGTTAGGAATAGTAAAAATAATTTACATAATAATTTACTAGATGTCATTACAAAACAAATCAATAATATAATCGTTCCCAATCAGCACGGCAACTAAATCATTTATGAAAATTATGTAACTGATTCCCTTATCCACAAGCATCGGGTGGATTCGATATACACTGATTTTTCCAAAGCTTTTGATATAGTTAGGAGACATATTCTTGTGTATAAACTAAGTCTTTTGGGCATTAAAGGAACCTTATTGATCTGGATCAACAGTTATCTTAGTAAAAGAAAGCTTTGTGTTAAAATAAATTCTGTAGAATCTTACATCTTCGAATCCATATGTGAAGTTTCCCAAGGATCTCACCTCGGACCAACTCTGTTTTTATTATTTATAAATGACATTGTTGGTGTATTTAAAGATGTACAGGTTCTGCTCTTCGCTGATGATTTGAAAATATATAGAATGATACGTACTATAGAGGATTGCCATATTTTGCAATCTAATTTGGATAAATTGTAAATTGTATCATTACGAGTAAAATCAATTCCAAAAGAACATAGTATTGGAAAGAAAAGATTAACTCTGAGCGAACCAACCCGCGACGTCTTTGGAACTCAATAAAGACTGTAATTTCCGAAGTCACTGTTCCAACGAAAATAGATATTACCCCGGAAGCCTTCTCAATTTTTTTTCGGGAAAAAATTGAATCCATTCGTGCTTCCGCATCTCACGCCCTTCCGCCAATATTCACTTTAAATTCTAAAGGAACTTTGTCTTCCTTCAAACCCACAACGCTGGAAGAAGTAATGAAAATTATTTCAAGCTCGCCTAATAAACAGTGCAGTCTTGATCCTATACCGACATGGTTATCAAAACAATGTTCTAATGTTCTAGCTCCATTCCTAGTTCACGTTTTCAATATATCACTTAGCACGGGTGACTTTCCTGAACCACTCAAGTCAGCTGTAGTAACACCAATCCTGAAAAATACACAACTAGACGCTGATAAATTAGGTAATTATCGACCCGTTTCAAACTTACCATTTATTTCAAAAATCCTGGAGAAAATTGCTGCCGCACAAATGACCAGTCACTCGAATTCAAATAAATTATTCGCAAAACGTCAATCTGCGTACAGAAAGTTCCACTCAACTGAAACCGGACTACTTTGTATGCTATCAGACATAACTCTGGCCGTAGAGTCAGGTAAGTTATCACTTATCTCACTCCTAGACATGAGTGCAGCGTTTGATACGATTGATCATGAATTCCTCGTTAGGAGATTAGAGGAAACATTTGGTTTGAATTCCGACATAAAAAATTGGCTGGTATCCTATTTATCCAATCGCTTACAAGCCGTGAGGGTTGGAAATAAATTGTCCAACTTCGCAACACTTTCTTCATGGCTACCCCAGGGATCCGTTTTGGGTCCACTTCTCTTCATCCTTTTTACAAATGATGTCGCCAAAATAATCGAGTCATTTGATCTCTTGTCTCACTGTTACGCTGACGATCAGCAAGTTTATTTTTACTGCACTCCAAATGAAATCAATAGTCTCAAGATCCGTATAACTGAATGTCTAGAAGCAATAACTCGTTGGATGTCTTCAAACAAGCTGAAGCTCAATCCATCTAAGACTAAGTTTCTCTGGGCAGCCACAAACAAACGTCAACATTTCATAGACAATTCACCTATTACTATTTCCGGCAGCGATATCATCCCAAAAACAACAGTCAAACTTCTCGGTGTCAATTTAGATTCAGACTTTTCGTTTAAAAGTCAAATAAATAGGACTGTAAGCAATGAAAGAATGTACACATAATTAAAGTAATTTGTATAATAAAAACCTCTCGAACCAATAGTGTAATCAAAATAGTTAAAAAAGATGAACAGACAGATAATATATTTTTGAAATAGTAAACTAATCATATAAAATGTAAGAATAAATAGAAATTAGAAATTTTAACAGAATTGCATAATTATAAATATTTGAAGAATTATAATAAGACACTAAAATTTTAAGAATTAAATGGATTAATATAAATGAAGGTATTGAATGGATTAGAAAATTTATATAAAGAATGTAAACATAATTAAAATAATTTGGATAGCAAAAACATTTAGAACGGATAGCGTAAATAAAATATTTAAAAATAATTAAAGAAATGAGGATTTTGATGGAATTACATAATTGCAATAGTATAAGTATTAATAAAATAAAAATTAAGTTAATTAAATGAATATATATACGTTTAGAGAATATAAGTAAGAGATCAGTACGATTAGAAATTTTGATAAAATTTGGTATGTAAATTGAATAAGCTGTGGTAATTAAAATCACTAGAATTATTGTAATGAATAAAATTAATACGCTGATTGGAGAAATTACATGATTTGTAATAATTTGACGAAGTGAAATAAAGAGCACAGTTAGAATAATAAGAATTATTACATGAGTTATAAGAGTTATATAATGAAATAATTCTATTGCTTGATAAATTTGAATGAGATTCATCAAAATTGAGAATGTTAAAATCATTAAAAAAGTACTGTACTTGGATGAATAATCGTGCGTTACTAAAAAATGTAAAAAGATTAGGAGCGTTGATTGGAATAATGAAATAAGGATTAGAAAAGTCATAATAAATATTAAAATGGTAAAAAAATTGAAATAGTAGGATTATTAAAATGTATAAAACAATTATCATGATTACAATAAGAATAAGTAATTAAATAGTAAAAAATTTCTACTATTATAATGTATATCTACTATTCTTCTTCCTTCCAGAATAACGGGTTTCTTCTTTTCCTGTGTAAACAAAACTTTTACTTTATTTACGTCAATTGAAAATAATATGTATTTGAAATTCTTTTTAGATAAATTATTGTTACAACTAATATAACTGTATAATTAGAAATTTATGTAGAAGCACAGTAGGGCGTGAATAAATAAAACTAGGAATACGATTCTAGTGAAGGGGCACTCTCTAATATTCTGTGCCGCTTGTAGTCAGCCAGCTGGCCAAGTGTTGCATAAAACGAGATTTATAGTAAAAAAGTCAACTTGGGCTAGAAATGATACATAATAACATAACGACTAGCCTTTAGTGTGATCTCTTTTCTCATGTGCCTACACATTTACGTATTTATTTTTTGTAAAATGAAACGTGCTCTCACGTCGAACTCACCTCGGTTACTGAAGATAAATAACTTGCGTTGTGATTTATATAATGCGGTGATACAAGGAACAATATCTTAGTATTAAAAAACTGTTTTTATTTATTTAAGCATTGTTTTAATGCTTTTCTAAATAATTTTATTTTCTCATCGTTTAGACGACATTGACGTGGTGATAATGTATTTATTTAAAATTCTTCTGCATTTAGAATTAAAGGATATAATCGAACTTAAAGCTATTTTTAGAGGTTCTGTAAATATTTTTTTACGCAATTGTTTTAAACATTTTAAAGCGTTTTGTTTTCTCATTGTTTAGAAGAATAAATTATCTGTTCAAAACATAATATTATTTTCTTATAAACAATATTGAAATTTATAAAAAACTGCGTCAAAAACCGCAATTATGCTGCGCTTGCGGTAACATCCCCTTAAGTTAGAATTTTTAACCTCACTAGGACAAGCTTTTGTTGAGGTTAATAATTTTACAAAATAATATCAATAAAAATAGCACAAAGATTATATATTTAGAGAACAATATTGTTACATTAACGTTTCTACCAATTGGGTACCTACATGGTACCTTTTAATCTAATTCCAGCTGATTATTACATTATAGTATTACATTTCAGTATAATGTAGTAAACATGTGGGGGGGACCATGATATGCATTGATATTTAATTGCAAGAAACTAATAATAAACTATTATTTTAATAAGGAGAGAAGAAAGAAAGAGAGAAAAAAAATTAAATTATAAAAGGAAAAGGATCAAAAAATATACATATGCAACATATTACGCCACAATTTAAAAGGCAAAGATGAAAGAATATGTTGGAAATCCTCGGATAGCACAAATAATTTAACATTCTTTTGTCTCACAAAGTACTGATCCAAAAACTTCATGCTATAGGAATCAGAGCAAATATGTTAAGCTGGTTAAGTAGCTACATATCTGGTAGAACTTTACTTGTTAAAATAATATCTTTTTTATCTAAACCATTTTTGGCCACTAGTGGCGTACCGCAAGGTAGTCATCTTGGCCCAATTTTATTTATTGTTTTTATAAATGACATAGTCAACTGCTTTAAAAATGTCAATGTACTGCTATTCGCCGACGATATTAAATTATATAAAGAAATAACCTCCTTAAACGACTGTCAAGTTCTTCAATCTAATATAGACATGCTAAATAACTGGTGTTCACAAAACAATTTATATTTAAATGTAGAAAAATGCAAAATTTTGACCTTTTCCAGAAAAAAAACATCACAATTTTTTGGCTATTCAATAAATAAAACAAATTTAGAAAGAGTAAAGGAAATGCGAGATCTTGGCATAATAATGAATGAGAAACTAGACGGCCCACATTCAACAAATTGTGAATAAGGGTATGAAAACATTAGGTTTTATATTAAGAACAATTAAAAACTTTGAATCTTTACAAATCATAAAACTATTGTACATATCCCTTGTTAGAAGCCTGATAGAACATAACTTCATAGTTTGGTCGCCCTTCTACAATGTACATATTCATAATGTTGAAAGAATTCAAAGAAAATTTCTACGCTTTGTCAATTTTAAACATAACATCCCATTAGAACACATAAATTACCAGTCATTATTGAATCTTTTAAACATTCCGACATTAGAAAACAGATGAAAAATAAACGACCTAACCTTTTTATTAAAATTATTGAACTCTAAATTCGATTGTTGTGAACTCCTGCATTTAATAAATCTACACATACCTACACGAACAACTAAGCAAATATCAACATTTTACATACATACATCTCATTCCAACTATAGTTTTCACTCTCCAATACAACGTTTACACAGTCTTGGTAACAAATACTTAAACAATATAAATATATTTGACAATAATTTGAACTTGGCAAACTTGAAACGGAGTATGTGCGAACTATTTTTACCTAATTTGTAAACTATTGTTATACTTTCTTGTTATCATTATGGTTGATTTGGAGGATTTTGGCAGATTTTCTGTTTTTCGTCTCACTTATTTGTGTATACTCACTTACTCTATCCATACCTATATTTTTTAAACTCTTATATTTTATGTAACATATTTTGTCAACTCTGATATTTTTTTATGTAACCTGTATTTTGTTAACACTGATTTTTTAAAATGTAATCTGTATAACTAAAAAATAAAGATGTACATTATTATAGGTAAAAGCCTTATGAGCGTTTAAATAAAATAAAATTAAAAAAAATAAAAATAAATGTACACAAGGAATTTGACGACTTAATGTGATCTGGAAGGCTATTAAATAGAAGTGGAGCCTGGTACAAATAATGTCTTTGCCCAAATGAGGATTTAGGGTGAATTGCCATAAAGTTCATACCAGAGCCAATTCTTGTAGTACGAATTTGCTGTGTTCTTTTCGCAGATATATATTGTTAAAAAAATCTGCACAGCGTTTGTGTGATAAATAGTTGTTTTAAATTTATGATATTACATTCCTTATAAATGATATCAAAATTTTTTCTTGTACATAACTTTGAGGATCAGTTTTTGAGCAATATGTGTAGTTCTATTACAGTCTTCAGGCTGGAACCCACGCATCTTGCCCCTCGGGAAGTTCACAAAATAAATTATCTGTGACTGTCAAAATTAAATTTCAACTGATGCTTGCAATTAAATTTGCTAAACTAGAAGATTTCATAAGTGTATCAAAGTCTTTTTTCTTTGAAAACATCTTTAGATTATATTTTTCGTGTAGGATATATTTATTCAGGTTGCAAAAATAAATACACTTTTTTTACAATTGACTCCCAAACGGAAGATTTTTTTTTTTTATATAATGTAAGCGTTTCTTATGACGTAAATATGAATATATCAATAATAACAAAAAAATAAAGTCATAGTTTTTATTATGATATTTGAGCAAAACTATCCAAGGTAATTTTCGCACGGTTCTGCAAATTTTTGGCGAATGTTCAAGGGTATCTGAAGATTTTCTGGTCCAATGTTCCAGAGGTTGAAATGTTCAAAAATTAGAAAGTAAAAAGATAACCGCTGTGTATGAATGTCTAATGAAAATTAATGTCAGAAGCAGACGCTTGCACCGATCGATCGATCAAGTAAAATTGTACAAAAATTGCGTGCTTTAAATGATTAATGCGGTAAAACGATCCATAGAGGAAAGATCGATCTATTTTTGCAAGTTTTGCACGACTTTAATTCTGGACTGGAAGAAATAAACAGCAGCTGCAGGAAAAGGATATGAAAAGACATCTGAATTCTGTCTCCTTGGTCCAAGAGCACTCTAAATAAAATTAAATGAATCTACCGTCTTGAATAAATCAACTCAACAACTAATATGCCTTGTCTTTGCAGGAAAATCCGTATCAGGAGACATGATTGCCCGGCGCGCCGTGAAGCACGGCGACGGCAGCTTCGTCATCGACCACCACAACCCGGACATCACCGCCGTGTGGGGCTACGGTGACACAGACATCCCCAAGGAGGACATCATAGAGCTCGAGAGCATGGAGGACGCCCGCAAGGGCTAAACGAACACTCATCACTTATATAATATCCTACTGTTTATGGAACGGAGCGCCAACAGCCATACTGCCGATTATAATAATATTATTTGATCAATCTAGCTGATGTTGCACAATATATTATATTTTATTATACTTACTAAACCTGCTGCCTTTTGTGTGAGGAATAACTATATTTATGTATGTGAAGAAATTCAATATTTACATGTGTGAATTCGGTGTTGTATTTGGTAAAACTTCTATATTCTATTATAAATGATGATGATAGTCATATTTTTTTAAACATATTGTGTAGTTGTTGCTATTTGTAATGTTTTAGAATTTCCCCACTAAGTCTATTCTGAAATAACAAAAGGAATATCTAACTATCTCATTAACCTCTAGGGGCCAAACCCCCGCTTCTGCAGTGTTGAAGAATCGTACCATTGTAATTGCAGTGTCCAACTTGTACATTCGTTTTGCCTTTGGATATTACCTCTACTAGGTTAGTTAAAGGCATTAATAAAAATGTCACCTTATCAAGTACGGGATTGTATACATGTTGGCTTTAACAAAAATATCTTATTCTTGTCGGCCCCTACCGATTTAAATGGAAACAATTTAGTTTGCCGTTGTGTTTGGCCTAAAATTCAATGTGATAAAGTTATTTCTAAAAGATTCTGTTGTTAGTTCAGAATATCTAATATTATTGTGCCTGTTATAATAAACTTGTTTGCCTTACTCCATACAGTCTAAAAGTGCCCAGTGTTTAGAAAAGGCCACCAAAAATACACGAATGATGCCCTCCTTTAGACGGTCAAAGTTGAATAGTTCACTCCAATCGGGAATGTGAACAAAGCACCACTACAAGGGGACCAAATGTTACTAAATCTTATACTTATTCCGGTGTAAAAAGGATTTACTCGTTGCAGTGTATCGTGTTGTTTTCTCTAATCCTGAAATAGTTGAAGGATCTCGTTAATAATGGGAAATAACTTGCATTTGTTTGATTGTGAATTGTCTTCACAAATTAAGAGTATTATTTTTATAGGCATTCCATTTTATGGACAATGGAAAGTATTATTGAACTGGTATATTTATTAATCTGCCTATACATTCTATTTTTATGATGTCGAGAAGCTATCGAAGCCAATGAATCTATGTTTGCTTTATAATGTTTATATCGATGAATTAGCGATAGGTGATTATTGCAAATGTCATGGGCCAGTATGTAAAACTGCATTTATCAGTACCTGATGAACCAAGCTATGTTATTTTTGGTTTCAAAGAAGTAGTCGGTCCTCCGATGTGTTTGGCGGTATCATTAGTTACCTATCTACCTCTTACCAGAAGTCAGTGGTCACTAAAGTCTTGGAAGTTTTCTGCAGACTCCTATTTTACTATGGGCTCCCGGCCGTGCCGACTGCTGTGCAGCTGAAACATGGACCGAGTCTCTTGTTATTTTATTACTTCTTTCTTTTGTTTTTCATATTGGTGCCATTATTGTCACAATGTTATGGTACATTCACTAGTTTAGTTACAAGTACATATTCTATGCATTGTTTTCTTTGTTATGTGCATACCTATAATTTGAAATATATAAGAAACTTATTTAAATTTCAGTTTTTATTATCTTAAAGATTTATTATTATTATTTTATTTGTTCATCATTCTGTGGTTTAACATTAAAATGAAGATATCACTTTGTATGCACCACTAATGTTGATACATTTATCGTTTACCAGATTCCCTCATATCAACCAATTGTTAGGTATAATATAATCTTATTTTTTATTGAAAACATCACATAACAGTTCAATAAATCAATTAGTGGTTCACACAAGGTGATTTTTTTTCTTCATAATTTTTGTTTTAGTTGTATTAAAAGATAAGATAAGTCTTGTTGTTCAATCTTTGAATGTTTTAAATTTGTTTGGAATCCTTTATTTGTGCAGCGCTCCTGTTTTCTTAACTAACAAAAAATGTAAAATATGAAAAAGGAATGCTTTTATTGTCAAACTTTACACACGTTAATGATGTAGCGCGTGTGCGAGACATTCCTTAATATTGCGACGTTTAACAGACGACATGAATTATATTATAAATGTTGTAGATTGTCCCTAATAATTTAAAGTTAGCTTACTTTGAAACACTACCAATGCAAGTAACTTAATCACGAGTGTCATAATCAATACATACATGTTATTTTATAAAGGTTTGTTTATTATAAGTTTGAGTGTATTATGTAGTAATATTTTAATACCAAAGTTTCAACATGGAAAGAGTATTCCTTAAGCCAGGGCTAAGCCGAGCACTATACATATTACATACTTGTACCTCGCTATACAGGCTTTTCCCTATAAAGGCCTATTTAAATTTTACCTCATAATCAATATGCGATCAGAAATGTTTCGATATACGTCCAACAAATACATTTTAGGAGACAATTTTATTAACTTACATACAATTAATTTCCATAAATTAAACCTGATTGCAACTTAATTTGAAGATTTTTACGCACTGCAAATAATCATTAAAAAAATATGATGTAAGTATTTTAGCAATAACAAGTCGAGAACAAACTGTGTCCAATGACTAAATAAAATCTACTGTGTCATAAATTGGACAAATTGATTGATCAATAACACATGCCAATAATCAAAGAAAACAACACACAGGAATCCTTAATAATTCTCCAATCCAAAATTATATAAAAACTTGTTTATTTCTGTCTGTGTCATGCATATATATTCTTTTGTTTTTAAAACTTAATCCTATGGAAATTATACAAGTTTGTAAGGAAATAGATTTGGCATGGAATGACTGCCAACTTTCCAGGATCGTATTTCTGCTATAAAGCGAGGTATAGTGTATGATTGCTCCGGGTGTCCACAGTGCTCCTGTCACGCTGGTTGGATAACCCTGTAATATGTTTTTAAATTACATACTCTATAAATTGAATGCTTTTTATTCTTTATTTTTAAGCTGTGATGCTTTATATATATATTTTTTTTAGATTGATTAGATTACCTTTGAAAACCCAACATGTTACAAAAGGTTACTTAAGTCTTTTGAGCTCAGATTTGATAGGATAATCGTACAATGTCTTAACATTGAATTAAATTATAAATTTTGTCTCAAAATATATTTACAGTTAAAGTTGTATTTTGGGAAAGTCCCGTCTTGGAACAAGAATTTTGAATGAACTCCCTGTTCAGTACTAAGAAGATTTTTTTATAACTGTGTTATTGTAATAAAATTAATAAATGAATGTTCTAAAATTAAATGTTTATTTTGAAAAATTCCCAACTCATATACTTTTTCTAAAGAGGAATCTTTATATTCGTTTGCACCTATATTTGTGACCTCACCCAACTCCATGACTCGACCAGCTGAAGAACTGTTCGAGCATCGTAAAGAACAATAAGCCGAAACAACAGAGAAAATTTCCTCCATTGAGAAAGGTTTAATTAAAGATTCCATACCATTGACATTAACTTTTTACCCGCGGCTGTCAAACACATATGTGATTTCGAAAGCAAGGCCATGGCGTGGCTGACACATACGTGTGTGATCGAATGGCACCCAAGATTCAAATCAAATTCTTTCAGAATATTTAAGTCAAACGGTGCTAAACCCGGGTTTTAAATGTTGCTGTTTCTTTATGCCAATATTCAAGGAGAAATATCTTTACTCCTTCCAGATATATGAAAAAACAATGTCCCCAATTTTCGACAGCATGGAGGCGATGTCCCGCCATTTGGTCATTAACCCTTCAGTACATTCATCACATTTGTTCAGTTTGCAATTTTTTTGTGTATTTCAAATGCGCTATGGACATCTTATTTTTTGATAATCCGAAAAACAAATACTGTTTTAGAAACTGGATAAAATTATCTTTCCGGTGTATGCATTTAAAATAAACATGACCATTTCTAAATAATAAAATTTTAATAAAACATGAAAAATTTTGTCAAAAACGCTAACAACATTTTTACTTAATTTTTTACTCCAATCGTAGAAAAATTGAGAGAACTCCATATTTCGAAAACACTTTCGTTTTGTTTGGGGAATTTGTAAGAAAACTGTACCTTCACTTTTATCTCCTTCATATAATAAAAAATAACAAATAATTTTTAAAGTTAAACCGATTGTTACGATAGCGGGGCGAAATATGAATTATTCATGTTGGCTATTTTTTATATTTTATTAATGGATTACAGTACAAGTATTTCAGACAAACTGGAAAGAATTATTATTTTCTCTTTCTAATTTTTTTGTATTTTCGCTTTATAGAAAAAAGTTAAAAATACTTTTATAAAATATGGACACCTGGTCATATACGACCCTCAAACGCTGGAGTGGTTAAGTATACTTGCGATACTTTCCAGAGTAAAAAATACTCTCAGTATCGCCCTGGTGTAAGACCACCATTCAGAATTGAAACGTTGCTTAAATGGCTTTCGCCGTGTTCGGTGACCAGATCTGAATAGCAATAACATTTTGGTAGGTGGGTGTGGGTACCGCCGCCCTGGAAACCATTTATTGGATGACCAACACCTCTGCCATAGGTTACCCCAAGTGGTTCGCTACTTTTGATAACTTAGCAGGGGTAATGTTTGTCCGGGTCTTGGTGGCGGGTGCATCGGCCCACCTGCGTGGCAGACGGGATTGGGAGATGTCGGTTAAGGGAGACCCTTTACAACCGGTTACCGCTGTCCGGACCGTTCGGTAGTGCAGGGGCCCAACTCATAGAATCACCACTGGTGGACTGCCTCATCAACGAGTGTAAAAAACCCGCCGCTGCTGTTGTACCGGCTTGTGACCGGAGAGGTCCCAGCAACAGCGTTTGGAGCGCATTTGCTGACTTCTCCAGCCGGACTCTCCCGTCTCATCACCTTGCACCGCAGTGGGTGGATTGGATTCAAACGCCCATCACTCCAGGATACACTAATCCCCAGCTTCCTACCCACCTCTCATACCCTTTCCTTCACAGGACTTCCTTTCCTCTCCATAACTTAAAAAAAAGGAATAATATCATGAATAAGAAACATACAACAATTAAGTCTTTACAGCGGCGAGTAGGAGTCCTCAGTGCTGGCTAAAACTGTTGGTGAATTTAGCCAAAATTCGCAGCCTGCACACAGATTTAAATTCCGTTCACCATCACCTTCTCATATAACGTCTCAACCCTCTTTTCCTTTCCGAAACGCTGATAGCCGAGCCTTTAGAGGCCTCCCATCTGGGCTGCCCGGGCTTCACCCTTGCAGGCAAGTTCAGACCCAAAGGAAGTGTATGTCTCTATAGCCGAGCTGACATCAACTGTGTGTGACTGTTGAATCTGGAAAACTCCAGATTTTCTTGTAATGTGGGAACTCGTCAGCCTTGCCAAGACTCCATGCGCTTTTATACCGCTCTCCGAACCTCAGCGAATCAAACACATCTGAGCAATACTATTGATGATCTCTTGCTCCGCTACACTTCGGCCGAGTTTGTTGTTCTGGGGGAATTAAATGTTCATAACGAACCATGGTTGAAGTTTTCCGGTTCAACAGACTCGGCTGGACGACAGGCGGAATCCTTCACCCTTTTTCCACGAATTGGAGCTAATGGCTCCAGACTCACCGCTTGACCTGTTTCTAACCACACGCATACAGGATTGGAGTCACAGCGCCTTTAGGATCGTCCGACCACTGCCGGGTGACGATATCGATCCCCGTTAACTTCAGACTACCAAACGACTGAAGAAAAAAATTTTCACCAGAGGTCAGCAAATTGGTTTGGTCTGTGGACACATTTTAAAGCTTTCAAGGTCAGCTATTTGTTTTCAGATTTCGGATCCTTACAGATGTGCCCAGGAAATTGGTGAAGTCATCACATCCGCGATGGATGGCTTCATACAATCCTCTGTTAAAGAAAGTGTTGTGGACACAAAGCCGTGGTTTAGTCGACAATGCTCCGAAGCAGTTCTATATAGAAACGCGGCATACCGAGCCCACAACACATTTCAAACGTCGGAAAACAGATCAGCTTATAACAAAATGGCAAAGGAATGCAAGATAATCGTAAATACGTAAAAATTTGAGCATGACCTGCAGATCAGCAAAAAGCAGGCTGCCTGCCCGCATGGCAGCAGAGCGTTCTGGTCATTTGCGGGCTCAATAGGTCGCAATTTCTGAAAATCCTGTCTACCACCTCTTAAAAAAGCTGAGGATCCGGCATCGGGATTACATCCCGATGCGTCTCACGGGGGCTCGATGTTAGTAAAGCTAGCGGGCTTGACGGAATACCTGCCCTGATATTGTAGAGGTGCGCTGCAGAAATAGCTCCAATTTTGACGATGCTTTTCAAAATGTCCCTGAAATCTGGCTCTGTACCATCTGATTGAAAAAAAAGCGGTCATTATCTATCGCATCTATTCTATCCATGGTGATGGAACATGTGATCAACGACAAACTGCTCACATACCTCGAGAAGAACAAAATCATTAACAACCGTCAATACCGATTCAGGCGGAACCGCTCGTGCGGTGATGTTTTCGCGTATGTGACGCATGTTTGGGGGCGGTGGCTGGAACGTTGACATTTACACGGTTGACATTTGTCACATGAGGACGGGTTGCTTCTACGACTCGTTCTTGAGTTATGCTAAATGATTTGCCGGCTTCTTTATTTCCTCCATCCTACAACATGGGTCTCTTGAAGATCCATGTTCATTTCTTCAGCATCCCCAGAGATAACATAGGCCCTAAGGTAAATCATTTTCCTCAGGGCCTTCTGTGAAGATTTAATGTTAAAAAAAGCCAGGTACTCCCCCACCTTCTTATTCCCTATCTCCCTCCCCTCCCGATTACCTTCAGCCTCACACCATACCCCAATTGGGGATGCCATAGTCTCTCTCGCTGCAGACGATTGGGAGCAGTTGGGACTCTTGTGCGGTATTCACATAAAAAAATATAATAAATCTGGTTTCGGTTTTGTTTATATAATTTTATATTTTGTCTATCATAAACTTACATGTTTATATTATTGTGATCATAAATTGAAAAATCATATAATATCTTCGCGATATCCGATCGAACTGAAACTCGACAGATAGACTCGTTGTCTATGATAGTGCATTCTATCGTAGACAACATTCTACTTTTGGTGGCAAATTACGCTTACAAACGTGGACATATACGCATTTCTCTCAAACTGGATGACATAACAGCAGTTAATCTTCTTCTTCTTAAATAAAAATGTAAATGTTCGTTTGTTCAAAATCTTATATCTCCGAAAATTCACTGATTACTTTGAAATTTTGACTCAACGTATTCGAATACACGTGTGTTTTAATGTACCTGTATTATATAGATGTCACACGTGACAAAAAAAAACATAACTAGCACATTTGATACTACAAGATGAACTCAAAATAATTTCCTAAAAAATAATAATTGGGAATGCCATAGTCCCACTGGTTCCAGACGGATGGGAGAGGTTGTTGATATCACAAAACTGCGTTTTATAAATTACCTGTTATTATTAACTAAGTAATAAACTAACTTTCAACTAAATTATGTTTGCCAAACAATGTACCTATATGTTTATATGTTTATAAAACTATTAGCACACACGAAGATGTGAGCTAACTTAAGATTAATAAATAAATAAATAAATAATTATTAATAAGGAGGTTCTTCCAATTTCCAGAATGCATCATTTTTTGCGTTGCAAAATTAACTTCTACTTTTAAAAGTTTTCTTAAATTTAATTCATAAGTAATTTCACGTAATCATCATAGGCTTTTGTTGCGTGAAAGATGGAGAACATATAATTAATAAGTCATTTAAAAAATGTGTTGATGATAAAAACCGTAACTGTCATTTGACGGCCGGCATAGTCCAGTGGTAACGCATTGGACTGCCATTCCGAAGGTCGCGGGTTTGAACCCGGCGTGCGCAAATAAATTTTATTTGATTAATTTGTGTTATTTCACAATTAATTAATTAAAATAATATATAGTATATTTGCGGCACGTTCCAGAGTGGAAGATACTACCAGTATCGCCCTGGTGTAAGACCACCATTCAGAATTGAAACGTTGCTCCAAATGGCTTTAGCCGTGTTTAGTGACTAGATCTGAATAGCCAGGTACTTCCCCACCTTCCTCTTTCCCTTCCCCACTTACCTTCAACCTCACAACATCCCCCAATTGGGGATGCCATAGTCTCACTGGCTCCAGACGGGAGCAGTTGGGACTCTTGTGAGGTATACACTAAAAAAAAAAAAAAAAGGTGAACTTTCAGCGACCCGCCGTAAACTGGCTCGTTACCCAATATTGAGAACCCCTGTCTTAGAATGCTATTATATGCAGAAATGCCATTTAATGTAGATATGTGGTAAGTATCGAATTGGAGCCCAAAAAATTTAAATTAATATTTATTTTTTTCAACCGTCTAGCGGTCATTTATGATGGTTAAATAATATTATACAATCGAATGCTAAGGTTTATATTTCAAGGATTCAATAATCTATCTTCACTCCATTTTATATAAATAATAATAATTATAACGAATACATTAATTATTTCCGTTTGATGAATCAGTTGCATCTAAGAATGCTGTCTGACAAGATAATTATGTCAGGCTTGGTTGTATTACACAGAGTCACTAACAACTTTGTTAACAGCCCTGCCATCGTCGCCACTATTAAATTCCATTTACCGACTAGGAACACAAGACAATATGTAACATTCTTCTACAATGCATACACCATAACCAACTATCAGACACACTCACTAACCAATAGGATGCATGATCTAGGTAACAAGTTTGGAGGTACTATTGATATATTTACTGAGACCATTTATAGAATTAAGCGTAATCTATTCCTGCAATTTGTTGAATTATACAAATTATAGTAGCGTTGGTAATGTAGTTTTAGTGATTTGTTTTATAAATATGTAGTATTGTTCTAGTTTCTATTTTATTTTATGTTACTGTTACATGTTTTACTAATATTGATTCATATTTAGTTAATCATTTTAACGCCTTATTCTTTGTGTTTAATTTTCGACAGCTCACTATGTATATTCTGTTTTTTGACAAAAAATCGTCTATTTAAATAAAGAGGTATGTCTGTGGGGGGGCAGCATGTATTTTTATAAAAATCTGCAGAGTTATTTCGAGGTTGATGAAATTTTACACACTTGACCATCAAACCAAGAGGAAGGTCACGTGGACTTCATCTAGTAAGTAGAAATTTACAAATCGCCATTTGAAATTTAAAAAAAAGATTTATAATTTACTTAACCTAACCTAACAACTAAAAAGTTATGACAGAAATTTTTTGACTATTTTCATTAATTATTAGGTAAAAAAAAAACAAATTTTTTAAAATTAAATCTAAATATTTATAACTCTTATGTAATAAGTAACAAACGATCTTGTATGCTTTCAATATTTAATGGATATTTTTAAAAGATCACCTACAAGTTTAGTCCTAGAACTTAATGTTCCGTCGTAACGAATAATTATTATGTAGAGTATCCTTGATTATAAGTAACTAAGTAACTAAGATTATAAACTAAAGAATCCCTGGGTAGAATTTAGAATGGTAACAGACTACCACTATTGTTCACAATTAAAAAAAAATTATCTCGTTAACCACACCAATGCAAAATAAATCTCATTTCGAGTTCACACGAGGACAATACACGGGACAGGACAGTAATGTCCTATCCCAGCGCCGTGGTCAGCCTCAACCGCGCAGGACAGGACCAGGGCAGGCATTGTCAAAACCAGTAGACGCCTGGGTACCAGTAGATCACTGTAATCAACAATATTCGGATGACTTGTATTTTTGTTTAGCGCCGAATTTTATGAAAAATAATCCCAAAGGCGATGTGTTTGGACGGTTAGGTGTTAGGTTAGGTTATTATCGGCGCCTTGGCAATTCGGCGCTCGGAGAGGATTGCTCCGATTGCAGCCGTATTGGGCATACCCTGGACAGGAGAATGGGACAACACAACAATTCAACCAATTCAATTTATTATATATTACCACTGGTATACAGGATATTGGATATTGTTCAATTCATGTTCTATTGTCCTGAAAGTGTGCGTCCACACTCAGACACTGCGGCCGGGAGTGGTGGTGGGGGTAAGACACTGTCTTGCGGAGATAGTCTGCCCGTCTATCTCTAGGACAATGTTTTTTTCTCCAAACTTCTGTTCACACTAGGACAACAGGTCCATTGCTGGGACAGTACAATATCTTCCTATCGTCGTGTGAACTGTGAAATATGGATAAAGTAGACTTTGATTGTAAACACTGACAATAATTGCCAGGGTTTTTATTAAGTAAACATTATTTATTGTCTATTCTATTTTCTGTATAAATTTTTGCGATAAATAATTAACTAATTACGACAATAACAACGATTCGATACACTGAGTTAAATTCCCATTTCCCGGAGCACAGAAATTTCAGGAGTGTTTTCAGTACGCGACGCAACATGTATCACGACGCGACGTCATCCGGCTGCCAGGAGCGCATAATCCCGCACTAGTCAGCGGAATTACTATCCACTAGCGTCGCGTCGCCACAGTCCACCGCACCGCGGTAAGCGGTCACTCAGTTTGCTAGAACTTATCGCGGGGGTTGGACGAGCTGAACAGTGTGCGTTGTGCGCTAACTCTGCTTGGTGAGTGGTGACTGACGCTCTCCTGTGTTTTATGTTCTCCTGATAAGGGACAGAGATAACAAACATCGCTCACGCTTAAAGGTAAATTAAATTGTAATACTTAAAAAACTACAACTAATAAGAATTTATTTAATCATAAATATTACTGGCTTACGTTTACCCGGCGTTGCTCGGAGTTATGAATGTTTTGGAATAAAGTTTTGAGTTTGAGAATTCTAGTTAGTGTGCCTAAAAACTGGGTGCATTTTTAAAGTTAAGCTTACTTTTAGTTAAGTTTTTGTTTCATCTTATTTTGATTGGACTCCTTGTCTCATTCCTGTGCAGAGAGAATGCGTTGAGTCTTCATCGGGCGTCCAACTTATTTTTCCCCTACCTAAACACTCCTGGCACTAATAAGAACAAACTGTGAAATTTTCAACGAAATCGGTCCAGTAGTTTTGAGTCCATAGAGTACAAACAGAGAAACATTCATTAATAAATATAGATAGATTTAAATAATTTGTGTTTTATCGCGGATTGTATTATCTTTAAAATGAAATGAAAACAAACATTATTTAATACAGAGCATAATTGCGAACATTATACGTTGTAGTTAATAACTTGTTATAGTCAACTGGTTGTGATATATTTGCATTAATATGTAAATCATTGTACTTTTGTGTAACCACGCACGTAGTACAAGGGTTACGTTGAGGTACCTATTTGCCTGTATGACGTACTTATGCAAATACATAAGATTTTAAAGAAAATTGTTAAATCCTGCGTACCAATGATCTTTCCGATAATCAATTTAAGAATTCTATGTATTTAAAACAAAACATGTGATATTTTGGTATCAGATTTTCTAGCAAGATGTCAAGATTCCTATAAAGTGAGACATTTGAAAAAAAATTGTGTTTAAGTAAACACGTCAGAGTGCTGGGTATTATATTCAGTATCGCCCTGGTAAAGACCACACGGAGAAAACTTACTGATATGAAATATTGTTAATTTATTAAAAATCTGTTCAAATTATTCGTTTTCCCGTTAAAAATGGGACTGGAGGCCTATAACGAATGATTTGACAAATTTCATAACAAATTATCAGTAAAGCAGGAATATTTTAATGAATAATACGAAAAATAATAATAGTTCCGCATCTCGTACATTAAGTTTATTCGGACAAGGGCACCTGGTTGAACACGTGTGCAGATATATTCTGAATGACTATTATTTTATTGGGAAATTATTATGCAGTCACATTGTAAACAGTATCAGTAACGTTGTTTGACGTGGCTTTAGACGTGTACGGTGACCGGATCTGAATAACCAGGTACTTCCCCGTCTTCGTTGGACTTTAGACATGATCCATAGTACCTATACTATGAAGAAAAGTCTTTAAAAATAAATGTAAGTCTCCTGTTATTACAGTACAGAACCTATAATATAAGCAAAACGAAGTTCGTGTATTATGTAAAATTATCGATTTTGCATATTTTGTTACGGGTTTTTGTATAAAATTGAAATAATTTGGTTAGTAAAAAATATATAACTCGATAACACCCGAATTTTCCATACAAGTACACGCCTGTCTATACGATAAAAATATAGTGATTTGGAATAATCCCATAACAATCAAAAACCACCACACTCTCTTAATAATAAATCAGAAAATTTGTTTTTCTGATGCAAAACAAAAACCCCGAACGATCTCAATTAACTCTGGCGTCGTGAAAATGGTACAACTTTATGGTTATGTGAGGTACTCGTATTTCTGAGTCATAGATCTATTTCCACATTGCAATAATATATTAGCTATGTACTTTCAAAATATCAATATAATTAAGCAAGATGAAATTACTGTTTCTTCGAAAAAATTCCGTTTGTTCATACGAAGAAATGGTTTTAAGCCTACTCCTCCTACTTAAGGGACTGGGCATTATTGTTATCAAAAATATTTGTTTAGCGTATTTTCACTCAAGACACCTGCAGATATAAATATATCGACTTTGCTTATACGGCCATCCATCCTATCCGCATGCTACTTAGGGGACACTTAGTTATATTTGTAAGTATAAAAGCGTATTTTCCCAAACACACTGCATTTATAAGTTCGTCGTATTTTGTAATTCGGCCTTATCTTAAGTCCTCACTGCACACTTCTTCGGAGACACGACATTATTGTTAATAAATATATTTGTGTAGCGGATTTCTCCTCGAGACGCCTACGTATTTAAGTTTTTCTATACAGTCGTATATCCTCTCTGCATACTTATTTTACCAATGAGGGTGTACAGCAGATATAACCCTTTGGGGGATCAAGTACCCGAGGGATCAAGTGTCCGGGGGATGAACTGTTGGCGGGCAACATGTACAGTGTTTAAATAGTCGCTAAGTAAGGCAGACGTAGACGTAGACGTGTAGACGTATATAATACGTCTGAGGATCCTCATTTTTAGTGCAATCTTCCAAGGTACTTTCTCGTGATTTCGTAATAAATTTCTAGCCTCACTCGAGTAATTAATTTCTTCAAGCAAACTTGAAACGAAATTAGGACTATCGTTTTTAAATTTATTTATATCTGCAAACAGGAGGGTAAGTGACTCGATAAAAAAATCAATCAAATGTTAATTATGCATAAATAAATTTGAATATTTATGAGTTACGGGCTTCATGTCAATGGAATCTACTTAACTTATTCAAAGTCAATCGTTAAAAATATGGGTAACCTTAAAATATTATACCCGAATTCAGGAGTAAATAACTGTCCTTAGTCTCTATCCAGAGTTTCCAAAACTTATTGGACTCATCTACGCCCCTTCAAATATATTTGGCCTCCCCTTGTATTTTTTAAATACCCCTATTTTCCCTGGGGACATCATCACTCCCTGAATCCAGGTTCCTTTCTTTGCCAAGGTTCTTTTCTCTCATTTAATAAAACAAAACAATTTATTTCTGAAATCACAGATTTGTAAGTCGGTATAGTACCTACCTACTCAATTATAAACTCTTATTTTAATTTATGTAAAAAAAAACATTTCAAATCAAAAGAATTATACAATTTGATTAATGAAATGTCCCATCTCTGACAATTAATTTTCAGGTAGGTACAATAATACTGATTATTCCGATTGACAGCTCGAGGAATAAAAGGGTGGTAACCAACACGACCACCATCTTGAACCGGAACCGGAATGTAACAAACAAATTTACATGAAATCATCATCTTATAACTTTTTCCTTTCTTTCCGTATTTATACTATGACTAATAATAAGCTTCATATATCGAGCCATAATCGGCAGAACAGCGTAAGCGACGTTTTTTGTCAAATTACGATTTTTAACGAAAGCCGTTCAATGTTACCTAATACGTATGCGACAAAAATATAACAGTTCTATCTTATACGCCTGACGCTTTTTTGGTACCTGTGCTTTTTAGCGTATGAACTTCCTTACAAATCTTGTAGGCGAGCAAAACAGCGCAACCGACGTCATTTGATAGCGTAAGCGACAATATGGTCGGTTACGTTCTTACGCCGAACGGTAGAGAATGTTCCAGTTTTGTCAGTTAGCGTACATAGCGTGCGTTTAAGGGGTAAAATGTCATTGTGTTATGAAGTAAACTAATACAAAATACTTTTCTTGTGCAGATGGCTCCACAAACTCGAACGCGTAATATGGTAGAAATAGCATTACAGTCTATAGCCAATACCTCTTCAGGTTCACCGATTATTTTGCCAAAGATAGATAGTGATTCAAGAAAGTCACCTACATTACCGAAACCTTTGACTTCTGTCCGTCTAGTAGATTACACTGATAGCGAAAGTGATTCGATGGACATTCTGGAACCCCCCGATAATAATTTAAGAACAATTTTATGTTTTGACGAGGAGCCCCATAATCAGAAAATAGATGTTTGTGATGGGAACACTTCAGCAACAGCACATTTAAGTCCAATTGTTCAATTCTCCGATACTGAATTATGTTTAGATTTCGAACCATCTGAAGAGTCTTGGAAGCCTGATTCAGATGATGCAGATGCAGAAATGAGCGATGAAAGCTTACTTATTGGCAGTGTTAGTGATCCACATTTATCTGTTGGATATGCTGGGTTAAGGAAATCAAAATTAGTCCCAAAGAGAGTGCGAAGGAGAGGAGAAAAATGTACTGGACAGCACAAAAGTGTTAAACCAAATCCGTGTCTAAATAAAAAATGTGGCAACAATTGTGCCATTCAATTCAGTGAAGAAGATCGCCTTAACATACATGCATTTTATTGGGGCATGGCCAGTAACCAGCGGCAGAGGGACTGGCTTTTTTTGTGTATAAACAAACAGCCAATCAAAAGGGCTAATAATGATAGCAGAAGAAACACATCATATAAATATTTCATAAATTGGAACAGGAAAAGAGTTCAAGTCTGTCAGCAATTTATTTTGAAAACTCTTGACATCGGGCAAATGACTATCAGGCATGCATGCAATATTTTAGAAAATAATTTTTCTAAAGCCGATATGAGAGGAAAGCACGAACCATCCAATAAAATGGACCAAGAAAAAAAGGACATGGTAATAAAGTTTATTATACAATTGCCCGCTGTTCCATCTCACTACTGTCGAAATAAATCTTCGAAATGATATCTTCCTGCCGATTTGCGTAATGTGAAAACTGTGTATAAAATATACATTGAAAATGTTAATTCATTAGATGAATCTGGGCATAGTAACATTGTGAGTCTGAGTATTTTTAGAAAAATATTTAATACGAATTTCAACTTGGGTTTTCATTTACCTAAAAAGGACAAGTGTTCTTTATGTGAGAAAGTGAAAAATTTGTCCGGTGACGAGAAGCTTCACCAAACTGAAATGGATATTTACAAAAGTCACCTCAGCGAAAAGGAAAAATGCAAAGAGATCTTCATTAATGATCAGGCTAAAAGCAAAAATGATAATGATATTTTGTGCGCAAGTTTTGACCTCGAGAAGGTGCTAACCACTCCCCATGGAGAAAGCGTAAATTTGTATTATAGTCGAAAATACGCATACTATAATGAGAGTATCTACGAAAGTGGAATGAAGAATGGATATTGCTTTCTATGGGGTGAAACTGATGGCAAGCGTGGCTGTAATGAAATCTGCACAATAATGTACAAATATGTGGAAATGATTGAAAAAGCGAGGAAGAAATCCAAGATTTTATTGTACTGTGATAGCTGCGCTGGTCAAAATAAGAACCGAGCAATGTTAGCTATGCTCTCTTATTTCATGAAAAATGCAACGTTTCATTGAATCTTTAGAAATACATTTTCTGTTACCAGGTCACACCATGATGCCGGTCGATTCCATTCATGCGACAATTGAAACTTTCATCAGGCGCAGGGTGATTTGGGCTCCATCAGAATGGCCCACCATAATTTCCAATGCTAGGACACAGCCTAAAAATTATCAAATCATTGTTGTGTCACATGCAGAATTCCGGGACTGGAAATCCTTTGCTGCTGCTTACATTCCTTCAAAATTTAAAATTAAATTTGGAGAGTTACGACAGGCCTCATTTAAAAACAACTCGTCAAATATTGAAGTAATGTACGGCTTTTTCAATGAGAGTAAGATTGAGCTCTTAGACCTGGACAATGCAATCAGATCCCGATCAAGTGCCGCGATACTTCAATCGCTGCCACCAACACTGTACAGTGCTAAATTGCCAATATCGGAGATCAAGTATAGGGATCTTAAAGGTCTCTGCGAGAAAGGAATTATTCCTGAGAGGATGAGGCATGAATTTTTGGAACTGCCACATGGATCTACAGTGGAAGATACCTTACCTGAATCCGACCAGGAAGACATGTGAATAGTTTTGAAAAATGTGGCTCAAACCAAAAAAATTTTAAAAAATTGCCGATATAAGTGGTATTATTTAAAAAAATATATACGTTGTATCTATTATGTTTATTATTTGTTAAAATATTTTTGTTTTATTTTTATTGTTTTAGAAATAACATTTTTATTTTTATTGTTTTTAGAAAACAACATTTTTTCTTAATTTTCCCTGTAAAGTACAAGCAAGATAATTAAAAATATATTACTTTAAAAATATATATGTTTTTTATTAGTTGTTACTTATGGCCTATTGCATGATAAAATTTTTAAAAAAATCTACTCCAAATAGCGTAAGCGACATTTCAGAGGGAAAAAATCTGTTAGGGTTACAGTCAAAACAGCGTTACCGCCACTATCTCGACAACTGAAGGCATTCAAATAAAAAGTATTTTCATTTCATACAGGCAGTAACCAAAGATTATGAATCTTGATTAACCTAAATCCTTTTTGGAATCAATTAAGAAAGTTAATTAAAAAAAACCTTCTCCTGTATAATTTACAAATTGTCGCTTACGCTGTTCTGCCGATTATGGCTCGATATGTAAATGGCACTTGTGCCATTAATTCGAAAGAAATAATTTTTATTTACAAAAAACGCAAAGTGAACCGATTTAAATTTAAAAAAAAAAAAAAAAAAATATATATATATATATATATATATATATATATATATATATATATATATTTCTTATTTATATATATATTTATTCTCGAGTCGGGCCATGTCAAGAGTCAGAATAATAGAAGAGTATGTATGAGACGATGTATGAATGTGAATGAGGCAAGGAGTGTGTGCCAAGACCGAGTTGTTTGGCGGTTCGTCCTCTCTGCCTACCCCTGCGGGGAAACGGCGTGATGGTTAGTTAGTTAGTTAGTTAGTTTATTTCTTATAAGTAATTTAAAAGCGTAATTCATTTTCTTTCCAAAACAGTTATTAGTTTTTAGATATTTTCAGAAATATTCAATTTGTTTGGGTTTTATTGTAAAGCGGAAATTCCTGAGGCCCGGGTGGTTGAATATCACTTTCCGTGTTTCTATGACAATTCATTGAAATGGATTGAGGCCTGGGGGGTTAAATATCACTTTCTATGTTTCTACGACAATTCATTGAAATTTATTTACCATTTTGACCTATGCAGATTTTTCAACCAATTATTTGTATTTTGAATACACAATCAGTTGACATCGGTCATTGTTCAATGACAAGCAAAACACAATACTCTAAAGGCGGTATATGAAAAGGTTACCAGACTAATGCGTTTCCGGTAATCAATCATTAAATTGTGGTGTGATTTTAGTTCTTTGAAACAAATGTCCGATTGGTTTATTTTGATCTTGTCGTTAGATATGATTTGAGATTCTCACAAAGAAGGGATAAGCGGAACACGGCATAATAACCAATATAATTTGAGAGGCGGGATTGGTTACCGCCGCCCGGGGAGTTATTTATTGGATAGCGCCTCTGCCATAGGTCACCCCAAATGGTTCGCTACGTTTGGTGAATTATCAGGTGCGCCCGGGTTCAACGGGTGATGTGTGTTCAGGATGCGCCTTGCGCCACCACCTGCGTGGCCTGGGAGAGGCTGGTTTGGGGAGACCCTTTGAACTATCCAACTGGTCTCTCGACCCATCGCCTTGCGCCGCAGCGGGAGGGATACATTTGTAACACACCTGAACACACTGATCGCTATATTCCTACTCATCCCTCATACATTTTTCCTTCCCTGAACTTCCCCTCCTTAAAAATACCATACCTACTATCCCCAAAAATGACATAGGCCCTGAAGGAAATTATTTTCCTCAGGGCTTAATTTGATTTGAATGTTTTTTTTTTAAATAACCCAAAACATAATCTTGATAAAAGCCCTTCCTGTGATTTGTCTCACGTATTTATAATTCTTTCACATTTTGGCCAAGCCCGCAATTTAAAAATGTTTTAATAGAGAAATCAGGCCATTTTTCTGTTACAGAAATTTAATGTCAATTTAAATTTGATGACAATATTGTTTGCGCGTGATGATTTCTTTTGTTTCCGGATTGTGTTATTATGGTCAGCAAAATTGCATTTCAGGAAAACAACACAAACTGTTGTTGTCTCAAGCGACACTTGTTTTAAAATGAGGTTAAAAACAAGAAAGCTTAGACGTTTTGAACACGTACGATAGGTGCATAACGAAAATATTTAAAATACTAGAAAGATATGACACGATCAAGTGAGTAACATTTTTGATACGTGTTAAAAGTTAAGAGTCGGAATGATAGCATTTTGATGAAACCAATAAGTCTTTACCCAGATAAGCATGATGTTCAATCCTCTGAACCTGTAATATTATGCATGAGATGCATTATCGTTTAGATTTATGGAAAATAAAGCATATCTCTGTATTACTAATGAAAATAAACAATAATGTCATTCTTAATAAGCTGAATGAAGGTCGAGGTTTTGAACTTTGACTCGTTGCACAAAGGAATTGTAAAACACAATGTGAGATCAGTCTAATTATGTATATGTATAATAATACAAAACTTTACTGGAAGTTGTTATTCCACAAATAGGTACGTACTTTACTGAGAGTAAGTCACCTACGTTGTATAAAATATTACAATTTACTTACATCACAAAAACCTGCTAATAAATTGGACGTGTTTTTCTTCTTCTGTCGGGTAACGTCGAGGTTTCAAATAATTCCTCCTTAAAACCCTATCTGATCACTTCAACTCTCTATTCCTTTTTGTTGATAACTTCACACCTTGATCTGCTGTGATATTCCTGATAGAGATTCTCCACAAAGCCGAGAAAGATTTTAGCAATGTCAAGCATATCAGGATATACTACGGCAAAAATCGAAGAGAGTCCATCACCGAAGTGCCTTCGTTTAGCAAGCCTAAAGAGGGATGAATTTTTAAAGTGTTAAGAAACTAAGGTCATTGGTGGATAGTGTAGAGCCAATCGAACATACAGAACTAGGGAGATATACTCTATACAGAACTAGGGAGAGAACTGACAGCTGGAGTGAATATGTTTCCTAGAGGGACCAGGAATATCTAAAATGATTATGTGGGTAACGCTGATGTTGATATAGATAAATGTTATTTTATATTTTGAACCTCTGTTAGTTTTCTTTATTCTAACACACCACGCAATTCAAAATTTAAAAAAAAAAAAATATTAAAAAACTGCAGTGGTCTCGTTCCATGATCTTGTGGAACTCCAGTGCATGTTTCATTGTTGTCATTGAGACTGAAAATTTAATAAATATTATCGTTAATAGCAGGTGAATCCAGAGTAAGATGACAGCCACCAACCCCAACAAAGCCAACAAGCGCGAGGCCAACTGGCCCCACGTTCTCTACTTCATCCACATCCACGTGCTGTGCATGTACGGCCTTTGGTTGGCCTTCACAGATGCCAAGATCCTCACGAATATCTTATGTAAGTTACAATTTTATTAATTTAAAAAAATAAAACAGCCCAGTGACATCTATGGCCTACCTCGTTATCAATTTGAGAGCCACCAGTAGGTAAAACCAAAAATATATGGGAAGAATTAAAAGTGGGCATTTATACATGCTTAAATAACAAGTAATATATATTTAATAATTCAGATTGTTTTCCATAATTCAATAATAAATTAACAACATAAATTAAATTAATGTAAATAAGGAAACATTATCGATGTAGATTTTCTTTGTCGCTATTGATTCATCGGAGTTATTGATCCTTTCCCGATTCCTGCAACCCTTGTTCTCATTAAGGCCATAATTCCGGGAACTCGTCCTTCCACGAACAAAGAGGAGGCACTGCAGTGCCTGGGAAGTACAAACAACATGCGGGATGCATTGTTATATTGCATCCTAAGCCTTTCCATGATACTCTTTGTGTGGATAGCCAAGAGCTCGCATGTTTACAGGTTAGTACAGAAGGCCGAGCCGAAATCTTCTGCTGAGCATATTTCTTGTTACACTTGGTGATTCGGTCTAATAAATTGGTCATTTTCCATTCTTGTTACAGCGTGGTAGTGTCTACTATTATAAATCTTTTCATCGACCAATATGGTATTTACAAGAACTTATTTATTTCTAATTTAGATTGTTGACCTCTAATTTCATTGAGCACATGTTCTTCCTGTGACAAACTATTTTACTGTTATATAATATTTGAATGAGCAACAAGTCTCTGCCGGTCAAACATCTATGTAATAGAATTGTTCAGAAATCCGATTGCCAAACAGTCACTTCTCATATATAATTTTATTACATCCCATTTGACAAATAAAAGTGGTAACAAATGGACTAAATTACCATGTAAATTTGCAAGATGACCTTGTATTTCTTACCCATATAAATGAAGACACACAAATCTCACTGTAAAGTATCATGTATAGTAATGATTTCACAATACAAAATCGTAAAAGCAAACAATCCTATTGCTGGATGGCTCGCGGCTTCAACTAATGTCGACGTACATTCACCATTAAGGGCTTTTGCGTTGTGAGAAACAGGTTCTGATCATAATTGTTACTACTAATAATAATGGTTTTATAATATAATTACAATATTAATTTAACATCTGAGGTATGTAAATACGTACTCGTAGATATCAGGCCAGTGCGATGAAATACCTTCAAATACCTTCCAATAATTGAAAAATATGTGTTTAAAAAATATACAGGATCTATGGATGATATTGATGATGATCTCTTGTACTATTATTAGGATTCCTAGGCAGTCATGACATTGAAGTTACCATGAAAAGATTGTTGGGTCGATATAAAGCTATAGTTGAATGAATAGGTCAAAGGGATTTATAAAAGAATTTAATGGATTGAATTACCATTCAAAGTCGTTTATTTTTAACAAATATTCAATAAATACTCACAATGTCAAATATTTTTTTCGAAGTCACAAATTATTTTTAGTTGAGGTTATTTCGTTGGACACCTACAAGATATTTTTTTGATACATTAAGGTAAACATCTTTTCATTCCATTTTTTTGATGTCAAACTATGGTATCGGTACTAAAGTTACAAAGAATAAGGCGCATAGACTAATATTAAACTAGACACGGCATATCCATTGAAAAATAACCCCAACACAATTTTGGTTTGGTTCACTTGCACATTTATGAAAAGACCCACGCATTGTGTCGCAATGAGAAATGGGCACTGTGCATTGCGTTTTGCCTTTTGTTGGTCTAGAGTTTTCTTATTTTGCTTCACAGCTATGGCTGGGCAAGTTCATTTTTTCAATCACAAAAATAACCCAGTTAAAAATATTTTAGATTGTACCTATGGCGGACTTTATTTTAGAAAATGTAATCAGCTATCTGAATACAAAAAAATACAAGTACCTTAGAGATAGGTTGAAGGCAGCGCATTAACAAATGTCAGAAATTAATAGAATAATGAATACATCAATGATAAGGCGACATTAATTAATGAGTAGGCAGTGCTGTCGTGTAGAGTTACAGAGTTAGAAGATTTCCAAGGACCTATGAACAACACGAGGTCTAGTTCAAACGATCCATAAAGCCCTATGTCAATACGATATTGACGAAATCCATCATCATTAGCGATGTTTACGAGCACGGTCAAAATATGAGTCCGACAGTCGGTAGAGAAAAGCCGCTGCTTTTGTGTAGAATAAGATGTAAAAATGCAGACTTTTTGGTATCATCGTTTGTTATGCAAAATAAATGGCTAATGAATGAATTGAGGTGAACTAAGTTTTTAGAGTTGAAAGAATTCGTTTACACGATCCATGGACGATCGAGACGCGATCAATTGATTCCGTTCCAATTTTGAGGAACACAAGTTAATAGTCATAACTGAAGACCTCATGAACTAATTAACTCCCTTTTTAGTGTCAAAAAGGACATGCAGACTGCCAATGTATATTAAAGTATTATTTTAATTCGACATTTTCAATTTATCAGTATTTTTTACTGACGTGTTTCATCAATAATACTCGGCAATTACCCAATACCCTATTATGCGAATAATACTTAAGCGCAACATATACACACGGATAAGAGACATGTTAAAGGAGCTGAATATTTTGACGGTGAAGCAAACTGTGTATTTGAATGTACTTATTTTTATATTGACATTGTAAAGTCATCGATTGCTACTGTGCTACTGTGCTAGACCTCCAGGTCGTAATAAATGAACCTTTGCTGGCCAGCAATATTATAATTGTTTGTAATTGGGATATTTTTGAGGAAAGATATTTTTTGTAAGTTACATACCTAGTAGCATATTCTCGGGTCTCTATGGGAGATGGACATTTGAGCTTAAATGTTCACTTATTCACACATCCCTTTATTGAAAATCAGGGTTTTTGTAACCTGTACATAGTTTTTACAAGTTTTTTTGAGGAAATCCGTTTCTACGAAATCGAATGAATGAAAGTTAAATGGGTAGCTTCAAGTCAACACAATATGCCATAAATATCTAGAATCGCTGGACATAATTCATACGCACAAATTATTTTTAAAACAGCTCATATCAATTCAAGTTGAGGAGCATCCATTTCAGTGGCCGGAGAAGCAAAACAATGATTTTGATAGCTATTTCGTTAAAATTAAAATTGTGTTTTTTATGTGAATATCGCACAGAGTCCTAACTGCTCCCAACCGTCTGGAGCTATGGTATCCCTTATTGTGGTATTTTGTGAGGCGGAGGTAGGGGGGAGGGGAAGCAGATGGGGAAGAATAAGTTGGGGGAATACCTGGTTATTCAGTTCTGGTAACGTTCCAATTCTGAATGGTGGTCTTGACACCAGGGCGATACTGAGAGTATCTTCAACTCTGGAACGTGCCGCAAGTATGCTGCTTTATATTATTTTTAATGAATAACTTGTGAAATAAGACAAATCATCAAAACATGGAATAAACATAAAACGTCAAACGTTAGGTATTTTTTATAATCGGGATATATGCTCCTGGTTGTTATAAAACTGATATAAGACTAAGTGTTTCTGCGTAATGAAGATTTCCAACTATTCTGAATGTTTACCCTTTATGGATGTTGATAAGCGACGTATATGATGCATCATCTGCAGATTGTCCCTACCGTCAAATTTAATGTTTTTTTCGGAATTCGTGTGTTACATCGTGACTGATGTGATCGGTAAGATCAAGAGTGCATTTTACTATCAAGTTTCCATTAAGTGGGTAACTCGAAGAACTGGTTTGGCTGTGGGTCATGAATCCGATACAATTATGCAACCAAACTGCATAAAGCCCCATAAGGACCAAGGTCAGTTTCCCTTCACATGTGTTGCAGATATTGTGTTGATTTGCATATTTTGGCATTAAAATGCCTACAAGGTAATAGGCATAAAGGGGGAGTGTCAATTCTTTAAACGAAACAAGAAGAAAGAAGCTACTTGCGCATCGTTAGTAGATAATTAGTACCAACACAAGTCCATAACTTTGTATTTTGGCATGCTTTTTGCCGATTAATCGGCCGTACATGTCAACCTTCCGCTGCTCCCATCTGCTTCCTCCCCGCTGGCTCCAGTCAGTGGGTACTCTCGTGCCATATAATTTTTTTAAGTCCTGATTAAAATAATTTTCACGTGACCCGTGACGTAACCAGTCATCAGTCTCAAAAATGTTTTTTTATTCCAACCGGCTTTGTATTTTGTATTGGAGTCGAGATATTTTTTTATTCTTAAGATTACCCGCTTTTAAAATCGAAGAACACTAGGTAAAATGTTCAAATGTTAAAGCATCTCATCACGAATGTTATCGTATTGAATCAAAGTACAAAAATGCATCCATGACCGCATCAATTTACCGGTGTTTAAAAACCTGTATCAAAATATGTTTATCGGTTCAGATGTGAATGTGAACTAGAGTTGCCAATGCATATATTCTAAAATACCAACAACAGATGAAGAGATTTTTAAATTCTCCACAAAATCCCCAAGAGTTGCAATTATTTTTTAATATGCCCAGGATCCTCTCAGTTTTCCAACAAAAAGGTTCTACAAACAAAAAACCCAATTCTGGTAATCTCAGAAAATCCCCGTAATTTGGGGAATTCTCCTCGAATTGGGAACCCTGATGTGAATGATGTAGACCATAGATATATAACTCACGTAGACTGGTTGTGATGAAACTACAGGTTCAGTCGTGCCAACTAATCTGTGTGTTTTATTCGTTTTTAAATGAATATTTATAAATTCTACGGATAATAATATAAAATGAAACTTGTATAAATAAAACAATTAAAACACTTATATTATAAATACTTAATTAAAACACTTAAATTTTACACACGAATGTTAGTGGTTTTCAGTTAGACCTTTTAGAAATATTAGAAATTAGGAAAAATGTCAATAGAAATTTAAATATTATTAATAATCAAATTAATTTTGTGAATAACCCTGTCTTAAACATATTTCCATTGTAATTTTTTGTCTTTGATCTTCTAAGCACCTCCCCTTTCCACCTCTCACCCCTCCCCGCCACCCCCCCCCCACACACTACTTCCTTTTCTACCCACACCTGTCTCTATATACTTGACTATTTAGTTTTTAGTACATTAATTGTCCTGATGAAGAGAACATCGTTCTCGAAACATGTTGACTTTATATAAAAAAATAAAGATTATCGTGGTAAAAACAAAGTGTTTTAATTATTTTATTTATAAAATGGTGCCACAAAGTGAATTTGCAAAATTTGAAGAAGTGAAACTTGTATATTCAGAAGCAGCTTTATTGATCCATATGAATATATTTTTAGGCCATAATAATATTTAAATATAAATAAAAATAAATACATAAAAAATTAAATAATGAGGGTAAATGTACATGTACCCTCATTATTTAAATTTTTGACATTAACTGCCATTTTAAAAAAAAAAAATTCAAACCAACTTATTACTTTGAATAAGCATAAAATATTTAGGCTCTTTTAATTTTCCTGTGGGTACGTATTACTTTTCTACTGATCTTATCAAAATCAATCTAATTAATTTCTGAAAATCCTTACGTTTTCTTCTAAACAGCTGATTTACTTTAACTTGTTTCTTCAAGACACTTGCAATGACATTGAAAAATAATTTCTTCTCCTTTAACATTTAAATGTCTGGTGCAGTAATTCATGAAGTGTGAAAATTACACTAACGCAATAATTATAATCCAAGGTTTATGTTGAAATCAGTCTTAACTACTATAATCTTTATGGATATAATTAAGAGATACCTACGTAAAACCAAAACCGATTATCCATAATGCCTATAAATTTAAATCATAGTCTTCAACGATGGTTATGGCTTTATAAACAGATTAATAAAATTTTCTTACGCATCATGTAGTACTTATTCGCATTTAGCAGTTCTAGTTGGAACGCATTACAAGTAACTTGCATATATAATGGTGTTATTAGTGCCGTCTCTGTCCAATGTCCTACTGATCAGCAGCTTCCTCTTTCTCTCAACTTGCACCAAGGTTGATCGGGCCACGTGACATGTTAAGCACAGATGGTGTAGGTACATTGATAAATTCTTAAATAGTTCGTATTGCCTAAGAATGAATTTTTCATTTTGCAAAGATATGGTAATTAACAGTAAACTTGGAAGCAAAATCAATACAGTCCAATGATTGAAAGGATTACATCCTGTATTCGCAATTCGACTTCTTGTAGTATCTGCTAAAGGCACCAAGGGACTAGAAGCTATCATGTTTCTGTTGCCAATTGGTACCTACTAAATTAATGTTTCTGATTTCATTGGTGATATTTGACCCGTAAATTTAATTTAAATACTGTTAAAACCCTCCTAAAGGCAATCGTAATTCCATGGCCTCTAAAATATTAACAGTTAAGAAATGTCAAATGTACTGAATTTGATGGCAGATTTGTTGACAAGATAATATGGAGTTCTGAGATTAGGTAAGTTATTTATTTATTTATCGTAGTATCCATATAATTACAGAGATTAGAGATATATAACATTTAAAGGTATCTACAGTAAAAGAGAAATAATCGTAAAAAAATATACGCAAACATGTAACGAAAATGGTAAGTTTTTAGATTCTCACGGCCAAAAGCATTTTTGTTGTTTGTTTTTGGGGTGTTATGCCGTGTTGCGCTAACTCCTTTAGCCGACGTTTCGGACAGCGTTGCAGTGTCCATCATCAGGGCAGATCCGGTATCACACATCTTCGGATCTACCGGATCTGCCCTGATGATGGACACTGCAACGCTGTCCGAAACGTCGGCTAAAGGAGTTAGCGCAACACGGCATAACACCCCAAAAACAAACAACAAAAATGTAACGAAAATGATTGCAGAACTTAAGTACATAACATTGTGTACAATGATGATTTCATAGACTATGGATGATTTAAATCAATACTGATAAACAGATGGCCTCCGTGGTTAAGGGGTATGGCTCTGGACTAGCAATCCGGTGAGCAAGTAAATTTTATTAAATCGATTTGTGTTATTTCACATTTTAATAATTTAAAATAATAGTTAATAAGAGTGAAAGATACACTCAGTATCGCCCTGGTGTAAGACTACCATTCAGAATTGAAATATTTCTTGAACGAGGCTTTAGCCGTGTTTGCTGATATCAGATCTGAATAGTCAGGTACTTCCCTACCTTCTTCTTTCTCATCTCCTTCCCTTCACCACTAACTTCAGCCTCAAAACAAGCCCCAATTGAGGATGCCATAGTCTCACTGGCTCCTAGCAGTTGGGAGCGGTTGGAGTTTGTCTGTATAGCGGCCGCTACACTACTCGCTTCGACGCTTCGACGCTTCGACGAAGTCCTCGACGAAGTTAGCCGAAGTTCGAAGTGCGTGCCCACACACTCGTGCAACTTCGCGAGTAACTCAGTCCAACTCAGTCGTGATTGGTTTATTTATGTGTTCGAACTTCGGGACGCTTCGAGTCCTTTGACTCGGGCGCATTTACCGACAACAATCGGAAGTCGGGCGAAGCGAAGCGAAGTTGCCCGAAGCGAAGTGAAGTTCGTGCCCACACTATCGTATTCGGTCAACTTCGATCAACTTCGCGAGTAGTGTAGCTGGGCTATAAGTTTTTTTGTGTTTTCCATGTCCGGTCAATCCCGTTAAAATGGTAGTCGTGTTTCATAGTACCTTTTTATTCCGCCGGAGCGCACGAGCGTTGCGACTGTTCCGAGCTGTCAAGTCGGAGTAAACAGCATTATGTGAAGTCTACTTAATTGTTCACAGAACTAATAGATTTCATTAAAAAACTGAGACATCGAATACAATAATAATTATATCTGAACGTGTTTACATTTGCCCTTGATAAAGTATTTATAATTATTATTAAATGTGTAAACACTGACCAGGTAAACCAGAGAAGTGTAATCTACACCGATTTTAAAGAAAACTGATGTCCCAGTTAACATAAGACCTAACAACTTCTAGCTCTCAGAAAGGACCAGGAATTTGTTTAGCTGTTCAAGAAAGGATTTGGTAATCGAAAATGTTTAATTTCACCGCGACGCGACGCGATGCTCCACACTTCGTGGTTGAGTGTTTACGATCCTTGACCACGAAGTCGCAGGTTCAAAATTTTATTTGATGAAATTGTGTTATTTTATAATGTATTCAATAAAAACAATATACAGTAGGTATATTTTCGGCACGTTTCAAGAGTGATATATACATTCAGTATTGACTGGTAAAAGAGCACCATTCAGAATCGAAACGTTGTTTTAAATTGCTTTAGCCGTATTTGGTGACTAGATCCGAATAGCCAGGTACTTCCCCACCCTCCTCTACCTCATCTCCCCCCAGTACCTTCAGACTTACTTCAGACATAAGCCGTAGTCTCACTGGTTTACGTAGACTTTGGTAGCAGTTACACAGTTACAGGACAATAATTGTGCGGTACTCTTTTTACTTTTTTTTAAACCACACTATTATTATTATTTATTATTATAGTATTTCTACCTACCTTTATTTATTCATTGACTTATTCATTTTCTGCGTGAAACGGTTATACACCAATATAAAACAGAGAAGTTTATAAATTTGAGGTACATGTAATTATAAAAGTTGCGTGGCTTGCCAGATCGAGAGGCTGGTTTGGGAAGACCCTTGACCTATCCAACTGGTATTTCAACTCATCGCCATCGCCTTGCGCCGCGCCGCAGCGGGAGGGATATATTCATACGTCCTTTACTCAAGAACACACTAATCCCTAGATTCCTACCCAGCCTTCATACATTTTTCCTTCCCAGAACATTCTCTCCTTCCTTTCCTCAAAAAGAACCTCCAAACATCATCCCAAAGATGACACAGTCCCCGAGGGAAATAATTTTCCTGTGTGTGGTTGAAATAAAAGGTTATGGGGCAGTTTTTCTATTTTGTGATACGCGTCAAATGACGATCACTGAATTATCTGTGTGACATTGATAATGTCGATGGTCATTAGTCATTACAGAATCGCTATGCAGTTGTCGATCCGTTGATTGATACATATTTATGTGTGTGCCTAAGCGTAGTCTTTTGATTCAAGAAAATGCATTCTTATTTAACTTATGTACGGTATTTTGGCGGAATGCATACAATGATACAACATCATTTAAAAAGCCGTTTTTCCATGTTGATATGTGGAACTAGTCTGCTTGGCTTATTACACGTATTTATTGTTAAGTTAAATTTATAGAACTCCATTTGATTTTTTTAAAATATTTAATAATATTTTTATTATAACGCGTGACAGCTGTTTCGCCTTTCGAAGCCATAATCAAACTGCTGTGAAGTCATTTATAGACGATGTGTAATAGTTTTTGAGGTATTATACAATTTTTAGGTACTTACATAAATTTTAAGCTCAAAATTCCAATTGAACACATTAATTATGATGAATCAATTGCATCTAATGACGCTGTCTGTTAGTATAATTATGTCAGACCTGGTTGTTTACACCAACTTAATTGACAGCCCTGCCATCGTCACCACTATTAAATTCCATGTACCGACTAGGAAAGTAGACAAAAAGTAACATTCTTCTGCAATATTATCCCCCACAATCAACTATCAGACACACTCACTAATCAATAATCTGGGCAACAAGTTTGAGGGTAGGTACTATTGATATATTTACTGACTCCATTTTTAGAACTAAGTGTAATCTATACAAGCACTTTCTTATTATTCACAAATTATAGTAGCGTTGGTAATGTAGTTATGTAAAAACCATCCGGGCGTTAAACCAAATATAAATAAGTGTAAAAAATGCATGATAGGTAACATTAATTATTAACTATTAATTCCAACAAATTAAAAATAGCTGCACAAAAGAAAAAAAAATTAAATAAACATGAAAAAATCATAATTAAATATTTTAAGACTATAATATAATATGATAGAAATAAGGGTTTAAGGTTTCTTAACTTAGTGATGATCATTTTAGTAGCTATTTTCCCACATTCTGAAAAAATTTTTATTGATTTTGAATCCACGTAGCATTTTTATAGATTATTCTTCTGCGTTTCAAATTCCTAATTTTCCAGCTCCTTTTAATATGTCTCTGGCCGTACTTATTTCTTAAGAGATTTTCCTTTTCCTTTCTATATTGTTATAGCTATATTGACCTTTCCATCTAGCTTATTCTGTAGAGACAGAATTAAATCGACTTCTACAATTTCAATGTCCAATTCAGAAAGACATCTTTTCTTCGACTGATTTCGACATACCGGCGACCATTATTCAATCTCCAAACCGCAAAAGACTAAATACTGAATATTCTTCCGGATTCATTAAGTCCTTACTTCTAATAAACAGCAAAATAAATATAACCTACCCCAAAAATTATTGTCAAGAATAGTGTGCAATAAATAACATACTGCAACTTAAAAATGCATTCCCACTATTGAAACAATGTCGTGAAACTAACAAAAAGCCGGGATTACGGTTACCATAAATGTCCGGGATTCCAGTGTTCAAGATCCCGGTATTGTAAGCTCTAGTTCGAACAACTAGTTCCAATATTGAAAATCAAATGTTGATTGAACGTTCATGATTTTACGCACTACGCAGGAATAATTTCATAAACTGGTGAATTTACAGCACTTTTGGAGTCGATTTCACTTTATTGACTTGAGATTTTGTTTTCGAGAAAATCGATTCCGAAGTTGGAATTTATTAGGTCAAACTTCATTGTTAATATTAAGGACGGGTTGTTTCGGAGAATTTGAAGAATTCATGTTATTATATCATTGTTGGCTAGTTGCTTGACAAAACTGAAATAAAAACAGAACTTGAAAAAATCTTTCACAGAACTTGAAAATGAACTTTGAAATTTGATGAATTGTTCAAATTCTCCGAAACAACCCGTCCTTAGTGTTTAATGTCTTTTAAAATGCCGAAAACAAAATTTAAAAGTAAAAAAAAAGTTATATACTTTTTTCTGTTCTCTATGTAATGTAGATTCACCAGCTTCCCGCTAGTACTACGAGTTTTCAGTATTAACATAATAAAGTGCTGGAAAATAATAATGGTAATTCAATATCCGTAAGAACGCTTTTCCAGCAAAAAGTCTAATGCAGTAATTTGTTGTTGCAAAACCACTTCTTTATGCTTACGCCAATACATACAATTCTATAAATAATATGTAATACAGAACGCAAGATTTTAATATTGACGTCCTCCGTGGTTGAGGGGTAAGCCTCTTGACTAGCAATCTGAAGGTCGCGGGTAAAAAAACCCAATCCTTAACATTAAAAATAATTTTTCAGTTTTGAGTTGATTTATTTGTAATGTGAGTCAAATGACTCGTTTTTTAAAAAAAAATTAAAGGAGTAGCTTATCAAATTTTTTCCCATATTTTCATTATTTTCAATCAAATCAATTCCTAAAACCCTAGGAAACCCGCTTGAGAATATTCCCTATGCGAATTGATAAAAATTGGGGGTGATCCTTTTTGAATAAAAACTGGTTTTCTTGACACAACTTTACATTTATTTCAAACTATTGAAACAGGTATAATATTTATAAAGAACTGTGCGAATAACACTGCTACGATCGCTCTGACTTATGAGCTTGTTTATTATCGAGTTATTGTTGAGAAAGAAACGAAAAAACACATAATGCGAGCCTTTTTAAAGACTTCAAAAACCACCACATGTAAATAAACCACTTGTCATCGTGATGTCTAGCAGTAAAAATGAAACCTGCTATACCGACCAAATTGACAATATTTTCTAAGCAAGGACTCACACCATTTTGGTTAAACGTAGTAACTTCAAATTTCTAGACTACAGATGTCGGTAGCCTGCAAAATTGAACATATTGCCAGGGGGCGGGATTCAAAAATTGCACTAAATTTTTGAATGATAATCTATTTAAAAATAAACTATAAAACAAACAGAATAAACTAAAAATTCTTAATCTAAATATACCACAAAAATACTAACAAAATAATTCAAAATAGCAGAAATTAACAAAATAAAACCCCCTTTTTTTTATGCCCTACTGGTAAACTTATAAATTTAACTGTATAAATGCTGTTGAATTACTCTATTAATTAACTAAAAATAGCTAGAAAATTATTAATCCTATTAAATAACCAAAAAAAATTCAAAAATGACTAAATTACACACGTCTGCATACTAATTTTTACATATTTAAATAGTTCAATAACACAAATAATATAGTTCACACTGAACACAACACAATTATTGTTCCTTTTTTTTTTCTTTCTTCTCAGGTCTTCTGCTTGATCCATCCAAGGTGGAGTCGAGAAGATAAGCATCATAGTGTAATGTACATAATCAATCCTTGGTAAGGTCCGGGACGTCAATTACAGGTTTAGTGTCTGAATCCAGGGGCATCAGACATATCTTTGTGATGGGCCTCACAAAGACTCCTTGAGGTGTTTTTAGGGTAACAACTCGTATTACTCCATCCGCTCCAGGGTGTGTATGCAGAATTCGGGCCATTTTCCATAAAGGTGGAGGTAAATGATCTTCCTTTAAAATCACCAGATCGTCTTTTTGCAGTGCCCGTTGAGTGCTGGTCTGCCATTTAGTCCTCTTTTGTAGTTCCATCAGGTAATCTTGCTTCCATCTAGACCAAAAAGATTGAATTAGCGAACTGATCCTCTGATATTGAGTTAGTCTGTTGTCCGGTATCGCCCGGACGTCTCTCTCAGGAATGATACAGGATTCAGTGCCTATAAGGAAATGGTTTGGGGTAAGAGGTTGGTAATCATGGATGTCGTCGGATAAGGAAGTTAATGGACGGGAGTTCAAACAGGCCTCAATCTGACAAATTAAGGTATACAAGAGTTCAAATGTTAATGAAGAATTGTTAGTGATTCTATACAAATGGAACTTTGCTGATTTTACTGCTGCTTCCCACAAACCTCCCTGATTAGGGGCTCGAGGGGTTATGAACTTCCACTCAATACCTCTGTTCACTAAATAATTTTGAATATTGTCGTTGTTTTCCCTCAAGCTGGTGTACAGCTCTTTGAGCCTGCTGCTAGCTCCTTTAAAATTACTAGCATTGTCGGAAAAGATCTTTTCAGGTTGTCCCCTACGGGATATAAACCTTTTTAAACTGTTCAAAAAAGCATTGCTAGATAAATCCGAAACTAATTCCAAGTGAACAGCCTTGGTTGAGAAGCAAATAAAGATACATAAATACGATTTTACGAGGGAAGCCTTCCTCAGCGTCCCACTTTTAATTAGAATTGGTCCGGCGTAATCTATTCCGGTGATAGCGAAAGGACGACTCGGCGTAATTCTTTCGGGTGGCAAATTTCCCATGATTTGATGACCGGTTCGGGGACGACATCTAAAACATACAATACATTTATGTAATATCTTTTTAATAGTATTTTTACCAAAGATGGGCCAAAATTTTAATCGTATTTCAGCTAACAAAGCTTGAGGTCCTGCGTGTAGGTTTACATAATGGTAGTGACGTATTATCAATTCAGTTAGCTTATGTTTAGCCGGCAAGATAATTGGATGTTTTTGTTGGTAAGATAAATGTGTAGCCAAATTCAACCTACCGCCTACATATATTAGACCATCATGTAAGAAGGGATTAAGAGATTTTAAATTACTTTTCTTGTTGACGATGCCATGGTTTTTTAATTCTTTCAATTCCTTTTGAAAGGCGTGTATTTGAGCTGATCTCAATAGACATTTCAAGCCTGATTCCAATTCAGCCACACTTAAATTGTCTGAAATTTTACCCTTAACACTTCTGCAGTTATTGACAAATCGCAATACATACGCAGTAACTCTTTTCAATTTAATAAATGATGAGAATTTTTCAAATATCTCCCATTCTTGAATATCTGTGGATAATAGAATATTTTTGCCTTTGAGTTCCGGAGGGTTTGAACACGAAATATTTGATATAGGCCAAGCGTTGACTCCCTCGGTCAACCAACTTGGTCCATTCCACCATATTGCAGAATTTATCAATTTATCTGTAGTGGTTCCTCTTGAAAGTATATCTGCTGCATTGTCGGCTGATGATACATGTCTCCATAGATCTGGATCACTAAGTTCTTGTATTTCAGCTACTCGGTTTGCAACGAAAGTAGCCCATCTCGTAGGTTGACCTTTCAGCCAGCACAACGTTATCATGGAGTCACACCAATAATGTGTGTCGATCTCCACTATATTTAGCGCTTGTTTTACATTTTTAATTAATTTCGCCAGTAGCACAGCACTACAAAGCTCCAACTTGGGCAGGGAAATACACTTCAATGGCGCCACTCTTGATTTGGACGTTATTAAATGTGAATGCCGCTTACCGACATGGTCCACTGACACCATGTAAACGCAGGCTCCGTAAGCTTTCTCAGATGAGTCGCAAAAACCGTGTAGTTGTAGATATGTAGATTGCCTGCAAATATTTTTTCTTGGTATTTTCAACACATTTAGTTGAATTAATTCTTGAAGGTAGGACCTCCAGGGTGCTAATATTTCATTAGGCAATGGATCATCCCACGCTGCTTTAGACTGCCATAACTTCTGCATTATCAATTTGGCCACAACTATAATCGGTCCTAGAAGACCTAATGGATCGAAGGTTGATGCGATGCAAGATAATATCTGTCTTTTACTCTCGGTTCGACTTGATGGTTTCATTATTACATAAGAAAAATAATCAGATTCATTATTCCATATTAATCCTAATATTTTCTCAGTCTTTGGATTGTCAGTAATAATTTTTTCAGAATTGCCTGATTCGGCAATCTTAGCTTGGCCCGACTCGGCTGACAACTCCAAGACATTGGACCTCCATTTCCTCAAGGTCATCCCCGCAGACAAAAAGATGTTGATTAATTGCTCTTTTAACTCTCTACAGGATTCCATGTCATCTCCTCCGGTTAACAAGTCATCCATATAGAAGTCATTTTCTATGACCTGACTAGCTCTAGGAAAATTTATATTGTTATCCATACCAATTTGCCGTAGACTTCTAGTGGCTAAGAAAGAGGAAGGCCCCAGACCATATGTGACTGTCTTCAGACGGTAATGCTTGAGCACCTCCTGCGGCGACTCGCGCCACACTATCTTCTGCAGGTCACGGTCCGCTTCACACACGTTAATCTGGCGGTACATCTTCTCGATGTCAGCCGTCAGTACTACTTGATGTTTTCTGAAATGCAATAGTTGGGTGTATAAGTCCTTTTGTATAACAGGTCCTGTCATCAAGGCGTCATTGAGAGAAATTCCATTTGAAGTTTTGGCGGAGCCGTCAAAAACGACCCTCACTTTAGTAGTAGTGCTTGATTCTTTTATTACAGCGTGATGAGGTAAAAAATAGGATTCACGATCCCCCTTTGACTGGTCACACACCTCCATATGACCTAATTCCTCATATTCACGCATGAATTGTATATATTGTGTCTTCAATTCGGGATTTGACACAAATTTTCTCTCTAAATTTTTAAATCTTTTTTCAGCAGTGAGCAATGAACTTCCCAGCTGATCAATGCATGCTCGACGCGGTAAACTTACTACGTATCTACCGTCGTCTTGTCTAGTATGAGTACTAGCAAAACTGGCTTCACAAGCCTTTTCTTCATGATTTAGAATCTTAGTGGGATTAATCACCTCCAATTTCCAAAATTTTTCTATTTGATGACTTATTTTATTTATAGATAAATTACAACAATCTGATACAGGCCTTTGCTTTGGGTACATGTGGATTGGTCCTGATATGATCCATCCCAGTTGCGTACGTTGAAGTGTTGGTCCCGATTCGAGTTTCAATCTATCGTTGGTTAGGATTTCCCAAAAGCTCTCCGCGCCCAACAGGATGTCGATGGGTGCAGCTATATTGAAGTTCGGGTCAGCTAGCTCCAATCCTCGTGGTAACTTGAAGTCTTTTTTCGCCATTGTCACTTGTGGTAAATTTGTTGTAATCTCCTGTAAAATCAGACATGATATTTCACTTTTATAATCAGTATGAAGCGAATTCATCTCCACTGAAATTCTCTTTTTTATGTGAGTGATGTTATTATGGATCCCAGAAACGGGTTTGTTTATCAATTCACATGGTAAATTTAATTTATTAGCAAATTCTGCTCTCATAAAATTTGACTGGGCCCCTGAATCAATCAGAATGCGGGCTTTAAAAATTTTATTGTTACTACCCACAACTCCTATGTTGGCAGTTGACAATAATATTATTTTTTCTGCTTTATTCGATGCAGAAAAATTCGATACTGAAACCTCGTTATCAGCATCCATATTGGAGGCCTCCCGCAGAGGTACCTCATTATGTAGCAAGGTGTTGTGATTATCTTTGCCACAACGCCTGCAAGAAAAGGTTGCCTTGCAACTCTGTGCCTGGTGACCCACCTTTAAACATTTAAAACAAGCTTGGATTGATTTCGTAGCATCAATCCTCTCATGTAATTTTAATTTTAGAAATTTTTTACAATAATAAATATGGTGACCTTTCTCGTTACAATAAATGCAGTTGTTAGCCTTTACCGCTAAAAATACTGATGAATCTTTTTTGCAATTATTGTTGCCTAGTTGTGTTTTATGTAAGTTAGAAAATTTTTTCTCAGAAGCGTTCATCAGTTTCAATACTTGGGCTCTAGCAGATAAACATTTTAAGAATTCCTTTAACGTAGGTAATTCGTCTTGTAATGTATATTGTTCCCAATTTTTTCGGGTAGCTGCGTCTAATTTATTTAATATTATATAAATAACCAATGGATCCCATTGATCTACCTTGACCCCGATATTTTGTAATGCCTTTAAACTAACGTTTGTTTCATCAATTAGATACCTCAATGCTACAGGCTCTTCTTGTTTCATGTCTTTTAATGAAAATAGAGCTTGGATGTGTTTATGAACGGTAGTTCTTAAATTTGCATAACGTTCATTTAATAATTCCCAAGCGGAAATGTAATTTAATTCAGAAATTTCTAGATTAGCAATTATCTTTAATGCGTTTCCCTTTAAAGTTGATTGCAAATAAAAGAATTTTTGTACGTTGCTTAAAGTACTATTGCTATGGACTAAAGTCTTGAAGGTTTCGACGAAATTAACCCAATTTTTCTGATCGCCATGAAATTCCCGTAATTGGAGGTTGGGTAGTTTAATTTCCACCTTACTTTGATCGACGGATTCGATCGCACCTTTGGCCGTTGCCAAAACTGAGAAATATTGGTTTTCGAAAGCTTCTCGTTGACTATAATTTTCAATTTCGTCTGAATCCGGTAACATTTCAATTTTCTGTTGAACTGCTTCGAATTCATCTAACAATGATTTCACCCGCTCATATCTTAATTTAATTTCATTTACCGACAATGCATTTAAGGAATCCGCGAATCGGGTTAGTTTTCCTTTGATTACGCCGCGTTTGTTTATTAATGACTTCATATTTTCCATTTTTAATTATATTTTGTTAATATCGGTTGACAATTATTTTATTTTAGCAAAACCCGTTTGAAAGAATACCACGACAACCTTGACAATACTATTTGAGAACACTATTCAATAATATTATATTCTTATTTTCAAGTGGGTAGTGATTTTATTTATAATATTGACTCTATTTAAGATTAATCTCGTTTAAATTACATGAGACCTGAATAAACATAAAATGGATGATAGGAAGGAAAGCACTGAATACTTATCTCAGATTTGCGATGTGGTCCACTTTCCTTAATGATTTCCAGTTTCAATCAATTTTGTATCCTTTTGGCTGCTGGTTCTTTGTTTTTTTTTACATACAATCTCCTGATCGTAATCCGGTTGAAGGATCAAATGATAAAAATTGGGGGTGATCCTTTTTGAATAAAAACTGGTTTTCTTGACACAACTTTACATTTATTTCAAACTATTGAAACAGGTATAATATTTATAAAGAACTGTGCGAATAACACTGCTACGATCGCTCTGACTTATGAGCTTGTTTATTATCGAGTTATTGTTGAGAAAGAAACGAAAAAACACATAATGCGAGCCTTTTTAAAGACTTCAAAAACCACCACATGTAAATAAACCACTTGTCATCGTGATGTCTAGCAGTAAAAATGAAACCTGCTATACCGACCAAATTGACAATATTTTCTAAGCAAGGACTCAGACCATTTTGGTTAAACGTAGTAACTTCAAATTTCTAGACTACAGATGTCGGTAGCCTGCAAAATTGAACACGAATATTCGAAATATTTTTTTGACCAGGTGGCTTACGTGCTCAAGTGCCTAAAAAAAGTTGGGACGTAGAAATTTTTAAAAGTTTGTGTGGCGTTTTAGTTGTGTAGGTGAGAATTGGAAAATAGTAAGACAAATCTCGTGGACACTTTTACAAGCCTAATGAAGTTAGTTTAAGGCACATTTTGCACGTGAACAATTCTACTAAAAATGCAATAAATATCGAAAGATGTATAACAAATAGGCACCTGCACAATACATTATTAAACACAAAACTAGGTTTCTTGATTTTATATTTTTGTCTCATAGTAGTCGCATAGTAGTTTCGCAAGTGCTTTTAGGATTTTTTAATTAAAATCACCCGGCCAATTGTTTTATTTTTAAGTAATATTTAATTATCATTATGGCTATTTAAATACAATGTTTAGTAGTTTATTCCCAGTCCTCCTCGCTGTGGATTCCTGTTCCGAGGCGGACCGTAGGTAGTTTTGCTGGTTTTACGTCATTACTTCCTTCTCTTCACGTTTGTTCATTTCATACCTTAATGTTTGTTGATTTTACATCGTCATGTTTATTGATTTCAAATCTTCATGTTTGTTGATTTCAAATTTAAAAGTTTGTTGACTTCATATCATTGTAGCGGTAGCTACTAGAAGGTTCGAGAACGTTCATACATGCAACCCGCATCGCCTTAGAACCTACTAGAGAAACATCGTATGTACGGTGCATCTACCTACTGGCGATTTGCTAGTTAGTTCTTGAAAGCAGGCTCGTGAAGGTACCTAATTTAGTCAGTAATTAGCAGATACATAGTGAGTACCCAGTACGAGCGCTCGCCGCTAACTGAATTCGGGTGGCCGCTTTGTCTGACCCCCGCGCCGCGCCCTGATCTTACCTCACCTTGGGCCATGGGCCACTGACCTACTACGCCCGGCGTTGCACGAACTTAAAGGAGAGGCTGCAAATTTTCATTGACTCGACTGGATTACAACAGCGTCTTGGCCTTGTGATATCATCCCTTGCCAGCGCCCCCCACGCGCCTTATGCCCTGCGACATCTTCGCCGGCCCGCATCTCCCGCGCAGCGAGCTCATCCGCGCTCGCATCCTCTGCCAACCAGGTCAATGCTACCTTCAGCTCTCTTACTTCCACACTGGAGTGCCGGAAAGACTCAATGTCATCCCCAGTGATGAACACCATCTACAAGTCCGGCCTCCACAAACGTGGTGTCGAGCCACCGACTTCATCACCTCGACCACCGTTCATCTCCGCTAAGATCTGGTGTCCATCTTCGATCCAGGGAATTCGCCGCTGACTACATCCCCAACGCGGTGTTGATCTTTGGCCTGGGGAATTCACCGTCGACTACATACCAACTGCGTGGGCATCGGTCCGGAGTCATATCTCGCTGCTACTACTCTGCCTCAATAAACGCTGTGACCTCACAAACTTTTTCATTCGTATCCTTACCACATCCCCAAATCTTAATGTTAGTTTATTTCATATAGTCATGTTTGTTGATTTCATATCTTCATGTTTGTTGATTACTTCACTGGAAATTTTAACATTTTTTCTAATGGTTTTTAAAATGAAACAACTTCAGCAACTTTTATAAATTTATATTTTCACATTTACCTAGAAATTTTCCATAGAAAGGCTGTGTAAATGCCATCACGCCAAAGCTGGTTAATTCGAGGATTTTTTTAAACGCTCCATATAGTGGATTTTACGCTTTACAGTAAAGATTATCATATTATTGTGTAAATGAATGCACTCGATGAATTTTAATGTAGGCACCAGTCACTTGTGTCTACTAACAATGCATTATTATACTCTACCGTTAATTGGTGCATTTGAAACCTATCATAATTAAAAACGCAACATCGGTAAATACGGGGTATTAAGGGACGTACTTAAACAGTGATACCTGACATTGCTTGGAGTAAAAAATGTTATTTGATATTTTGTTATCCGATGATATTTTTAATTTTTTTTTTAATTTTTAATCTTTTTCGAAAATCAGATATAATTTATTCATTAATGTTTATTAACATTAACACTATAGGCAATCAACTTATTGTCACCGAAGTCAGAACATACACCAATCGTCTAGTGATGATGCCGGTAACGTACGTGCAGATTATTCACATTCAATGTCAATAATTAACGCCATTATTAATAAATTGTACAAAATATTATTATAATGTTGAAGCTGTCAGAATCCAAATGATATAAATAAACTATTCTAAGATTTTTGAAAATGTGACGTCTTTTGCGCAATAAGTTGTTGGTTTCCATTACCTATATTTCTCTGAATGCTTTTGAGTTATTTTCCAAATCATTACGGTTATTAAAACCTAAGTACGTGCATCAGTTTAACAACACATAATTATTTGTCGAATTAATTGGTTGTATGTTAGAATAATTTGCATTATTTTACGTTTACGAATAAATTGGTTGTATGTTGTAATTATTTGGATTCTTTGACGTTCACGAGTAAATTGGTTGTATGTTGTAATTATTCGCATTCTTTGACGTTTACGAATAAATTGGTTGTATTTTGTAATCATTTGTACTATTAATTCATTCGTCAAGAGTCTTCAATCCAATTTTAAACGGACTACCAATAATTTGAAGAGATTCTTAATAAATTAGCAATACTCATTTTTCTCCGTGCAGGTACACACTTTGATCCTTCCTCTTCCATATCTCCTTCTCCTAACCGTTTACTTCAACCTCACAATATTCTTAAATGGGATTACGATTGTCCCACTGAGGACTCCGAGCAGTGGGCACTAAACACAAAAATAAAATTAAAAAAACAACTAAAATTCAATAAATTACATATGTTATTCTACATCGACAGAGAGGACATTATAACCTTCCAGTTCATATTCTTCTAGTGAGGTTTTCACGAAATGCGTGAATATTAATAATATCAAAATGCGCAAAATAAATGAAAAAATTCATCAAACTTTGGTCTTAATAACACACTCCACATCGTTTTTTTTTATATAAAATCACATTTATATTGAGTTTTTACAAATTACTATATATTGAATATTACACTTCCGTAGAAGCGTTAGCTTGTGTTTGGAAAAGGAGTGCACAGTACATTATTGTAGTTATTTATAAGTAATTAATAATATGATAGGTGTCGCATTAAGTACATTACAGTGAGAAAGTAATTCATGTGGATAGGGTTTTTTTTTATAAGTGTGTCTTTATAATATTTTTTCACAGTATGTGTTTAGATTATTTCTATCAATGTAACCTAGATACAGAAAAAATATAATTTTCTTTTTTTTCAGGTCTCCTTCTTTCATTGATCGGGATTTTGGGAGCGACAAGTGGGGCCCACAGGTTATGGGCTCATAGGACCTACAAGGCCAACGCAGTGCTCAGAACACTGCTAATGCTGAGTCAAACATTAGTGGGGCAGGTAAGAACTAAGGACTGTTGTCATTCAAAGGGTTTCCGTAAACCTTACCACCCTTGGAGGGCAAATATTTACCACCAATGTGTTTTTAAAATATTGGTACCTTCTTTATTTTTGAGAAAACTTTAAAAAGTTTAAAAGAAGGAGTTAATAGTTTAGAGAGACCTAAAAATTATAAGTTCAATTTTGTGTGAATGACATTAAAGCCAAAACTAAGGTGAGGGGAAGTTGATTGGCAGCCATCTTGTTTAACTATCTTTTAAACTGATTTGTATCCAAAATGTTGCATAATGAATTATTATCATTTAAAATTAATTTAAGCAATAATTATTAGCCTGAAACACACATATAAATAAAATAATCTTCCAAGAAAAAATAAATGTCGCCGATGGAAATTGAACCCGCAGCCTTGAATAGCGCAGCTGACCGGCAAATTATCCGTTTTTTAACGAAATGGCTATTAAAATGCATATTTTTCAATTTCCGTAAACTGAAATACTTACAGGTGACATCTTTATAATATGGGTGTATAAAAGCATGCGCGTAATCGAATGCAACGTTGTGTCAAAATTTCAAAGCAATCTGTAAAGAACTTTCGGAGATTTAAGATTTATTTTATTCGTAAATGTTATATCTCTGCCTTTACTTGCAGATTAAGTGAGTTGGGAACTCTTGATAAAGTGAAAGGTTCTTTACAATAATTTCGTGTATTTACGTTACAGTAAATATAAGTCTGGATTTAGCTACGCTGTTCATTACCCGAGGGTTGGTATTTCTCAGTTTCTAGAAGCTTGAAGCCTGGCAAGGATACCCCACAGGCAATTGCTACACTCTAGCGACATCTGTCGGACTCTGGAGTAAGCTTTCTGACTAGTTCCATCTATCGCTTGAATACCCAACTTATTACCATACATCACAGTAACAAACGAACATTTACTTAATTAATCGAGAGATTTGAGGGTTGAGTGATTACATCTACGGTTTTCTCGAAATAACCTAAAATCAATGTAAGCATTACTTTAGTTTTTAGTATTAAAAAACCTAAATCAGCAAAATTTTACCTTACCATGTTGTACTTCGAAGACTATTCTATATGGAACCAATGTAAAGTGACATTCCCAAAAAGTGTGGCTTGAAAGGTTTTGCCAAAACGTAGTCAATATGTCACGAAAATTGGATGACATCAGTCAAATTAAGGGCTGAGTTCATTAGAGTTTAGTTGGACAACAGCAACAGCTGGTCATCGGAATGTCGGGGCATCCAGTTAAAGGTTGCAACACGATCACGACACATTTCGACTTATTAATTTAATTATTATTATTGCAAGATATGTAATAGATTTCGCAACTCTAATAACAGAATGAAAAGTGAAAATCGTCTGTAGCGCGGTCAGTTTCATCAAAATTCCTAGCATGCCCCAACACGTCTAATCAGTCATCAATAATTTCACTTATAAATTATTCCGGAACGTAAATGTTTAATAAACTCTTTCAAAATTATTACAAAACTTTTCAAGCAAGCCACAAGTGGGCGTGTGTGTGTTTTTGTTTACATTAGCTCCACACAGGAGGCCTTGAAGAAAATAATTCCCCTCAGGGCCTATGTAATATTTGTGGATGCTGTGTGGAAGGTTTTTTTTAGGAAAGGGAAGAGATGAAGTTCTGTGAAGGAAAAATATAGGAGTGGATAGGAATCATTGTGTCCCGGTGTGACGAACTTACGAATCCATCCATTATACTGCGTTGCAAGGCAATGTTTCGAGAGTCCTGCTGGAGAGGTCAAAAGGTCTCCTTCAACCAGCCTCTCCTGATCCGGCCTGCCATGCAGTTGGCGGGCACCCCTGCTAGTCACCAAACGTAGCAAACCACTTGGGGTGACCCATGGCAAAGGTGTTGGTTATCCAATAAATACACGTTTCTCAAATTATGTTGCAGACTATATAACTTTTAAATTTATTCGTCCAAGTTATACATGGTGTCCGGAAACTCGTAGTACAAGAGGGAAACTGGTGAATCTACATCACATTTGGAGTCGATTTTGTAGTATAATTTTTTTGATTTGAGCTTTCGTTTTCGAGTAAATCGAGTCAGAAGTTGATTTTTTTTTAATCAAATTCTTATAAATTATTACTGAAGATCAAAGTACCCAACTAATTAAAACTATTTAAAAATTTAAAAGTAAAACAAATAATGACGAAAAAATTTGAACCCTGAAATAGCCGAAAAATATATTTTTTTGTTTTTTTTTTTTTTTATAAAAATGCTCAAATCAAAAAACTTTATGTTTATTTGGGTTCCCCGTGTGGTATACATTCTCCAGTTTCCGGCTTGTACTACGAGTTTCCGGACACCATGTATATTACATTCGATTATTCATCCAAGATTTTTTGCTTTCGATTTTTTCGTCCGGGTTAAATCTTCCCCATAGGAAAAACTAAACCCTTCCACTCACTTTTCCACAAATGATCATCTAGTCAATCAACACTATGCAAGTGCATTATATAAGCAAAATAAATACAAAACAATACAAGAACAACACATCAACTCACCAGAGATCAAATGGGAAAATAATTCACCGACTCCAGATATTTTCATATCAGAGGGTTCGGCTCGGTAGAACTTCTAACAGGGCCTATAAATCCTACTGATCCCTCAACATAAATATTTCAAAAATCTTTCGTTATCCTACATGTATTCAAAATGACCGACTTTTGCATCTTTATATATAAATTTTTTGATAGATCTAATACGTCTAAATTTTTAATGAGAGAGCTAGGTATAATGCCAGTAGCCGAAATAACGAATGGTAATATTTTTATAGTCTGAGAATGTCAAATTCTTTTTATTTCATTTCCTAAATCTGTGTATTTTCTTATTTTTTCATTAGCAGATTTTTGAATATTACAGGAATTTGGAATAGCGACATCAATGATATAAGTTATTTTTTTTAATTTTGTCATGTAAAACTATATCGGGTCTATTATGACTAATCGTTCGGTCTGTTAGTATAGTTTTATCATAATATATTTATATTCGATTATTCCTTGATTATTATTTCTCCAAGGTTTGTATTTTCGATTATTCGTTTATTATAATTCCTTCAATGTAGGGGAGACCGGGGTTAGTTGACTATAGGCCTTAGTAGACTCAGCGGTGATAACTTGAACGGTTCTCAAGAGAGGGCACTGAAAGTCCTTCCCATCATTTAAATAGCCGGTGCGGATTAGTATTTGTGTTCCTTTGGATCCCTACGCACGTGTCGGTTTATATAGTTCTGATTTTCGATATTTTGCTTTGGTGAGTAACTTTTTTATTGCAATTTATTTTATTATTGCTGTGCCCTAATTAATCAAGATCATATAAACATAAACTGGGTGCTAATTGTGCTTCTTTTGTGAGTGAATAGCGATAGTTGTGTTTTTTGTTGGACTGGTCGTTTACTGGAAATAATGCTTTAAAATTAAAAATGGCGACTTGGGCTAGTCGACTCAGTGGCGTTGGGGTTAGTCGACTCGCTGAGTCGACTTACCCCAGCGCGTTGTATTTATTTGCATATTTACTTCATATTTTATTTTTGTAATCCATATAATTGTAAGTCGCTAGTATACGTATAATTTTAACAGAGAACTTTTCATTTCGATAGATATTCGCAATGAGAAAATACAAAAGAAAAACCTGCTAATACGATTGCAAGTACGCGATTGCAAGTACCGCTGGTAATGCGATTACCAGTACCTCTGCTACTGAGATTGATAGCACCTCTGGTAATACGATTGCAAGTACCTCTGCTATTTCGACACTTTTATCTCCAGAGGTAGTCAAACCATTACCCAAGGCAGGTCCCCGGCTGACTAGCGTCAGAGTTCACCCCAGAAAGAGATCATCAGCGATACTCACAGATACACATGTAAAAAAATTTAATAGAAGCTGCGAAACTTGCGATCAAATAAAAAAAGAGAAGCAATCTGGAAAAACTAACAAAAAAAGAAATCCAACACTACTAAATTAACAATGGCTACCAAAACTTTGTTTACTGATGACGACGAGGATTCTGAAGATGAAACTTCATGCCTGATTTGCGATGAGCCCTACACATGTAATGTTCCTGGGGAAGAATGGGTGAAGTGTATGATCTGCCAATTATGGGCTCACAAAAAATGTGTATCTGACAACGCTACCTACTACCAATGCATAAACTGTAATTCAGATGACGATATGTAATGTTTATAATGTGAAATAAATTTTCATGTGTACATTTTGACTGTATTCTTTTTCAATTCGATATTGACTCATTTGAGTCAACTAACCCACTACTATGAGTCGAATAGCCCCACACCCGGGGTTTGTTGACTCAGTGGGAGGCTTTTTTTGTAAACATAATTGCTGACCTGTAGGTGGATGTTTTAACTTGTTTTATCAACTGATCACATAGTCAAATGTGTATGTTACATTATTGGATTAACAGTCCATAGTGACAAGCCTTCATTTTTTTTTAAATCACGAAGTGAAAAGTGGGTCAACTAGCCCCGGTCTCCCCTATACATATTCGATTATTCCTTTATTATTATTCCTCCATGCAGTCAGGCAATGTTTTCTCAAACATTGTAGATGTGTTCAACTGCACGGAATATGGTTACAAGAAGGCTATAATAAAATACCTTAGTAATCATAACAATTAAGTTTAGCATAATACCATTCTTCTGTATGGGTTCTGTATAATTTTAAATGCAAATTTTTATATTGATTACTGTTTCACTGAATTGTTATGTTCATATTATCAAATTTTTGTAAAAGTTCTTATGGGCGTAAAATAAATAAATATATTCGAACTTCTGTGATCCAAAAAATATTGATATTAGAATGTTTTGCAAAATTCAATACTCACTTTCACCAAACCTCGCTGTCCGTTGGCCAAAATTCTTTATAAAGCCGTTTTTTTATGTATTTTGTTCAAATGAGAAATTTCCCATCTTCCCATCCATTCCTGGGTATAATTTGAGATCTTCACGGCCAAAAGTATTATCGTAATTAATTGTTGTGTTATTATGCAGTATTGCGCTTCCTCTTTCTGTAGCCAGCGTTACAGTGTCCTACTTTTGTCCTGATGATGGAAACTGTAACGCTGTCCAAATCGTTGAGTAAAAAGGTAGCAAGAGCAACACATCATAATAAAATTACCACATTGTTGACAAAAAAGTGTCAAGTTTAGTGTCACAAATGTAATTATATTATGCGAGATCTGGCGTGCTTTGCGATTGATTGAAGGTCAGTGTTTTTTCTTGACACAGGCTATAATTAATTTTGAAAGTCGCAGAGGATGCGTGACTGTTCTATAAAATGTCAATCTTCGTTATTTAAATGACTGCAGTTAAATGCTGCGAAGGTTGGTCAATAAGACAGCTCGTAAACGATAACTAGCATTAGAAGAAAATCACCTTATTTCAAACAAAGACTTAGGGCAATGACTAATGATTGATTTACCTATGCAATAAATTTTATTAGTAGTTCTGTGAACAGAACTTATTTAATAAATCAAAACCAAAATTTCCTCCAAAATCATCAAGTTTTATAAGTATGTACAAACACCTACCCACTTCATTATAAACCATATATTTTGTGCAACTTTTTTTAATTTCAAATAAGGTAATACACAATTTGTCCAAAGAAAAGTCATTATCTCGACGACAATTATTTTACCATAATATTGATTAATCCGATTTGACACCTTGCAAACCATCTTGAAAGGGAACGTACAAACAAATTTACCGACAGCCGAATTGCAATACGGTTGAGATTAAACAGGACTCGGCAACGCTCAGTCAATAAGAAATCTTGAATGGGGGATGTGTGGCGTCGAGAAAAATCTAGATTAACTAATTAATAATAAACCGCTCGACCTACTTAGTACCTACTCCCGAATTATGTACCTGCAGTCCAAATCGCATCGTAAACAGAGCAACCTACGTACTTCAAGCACCTACTTGTCTATCGACGACAATAACATCGCAAGTCCGTCTTTCACATTACGAGAACTCGCCAGAAGGTTCGAGTCTACGGCCTATGCATAATTGCCGCGCTGTCGAAGGTTCCTGAAACATACAGTCTGTGCGAGTGCCTAGGATTTAGTTGCCATCCATCTACCTACTGCTGCCTTCGGCCGTGTAGTATAAATATGCCCGACGCAGCGAGTCAGTCGGTCAGTCATCAATCTGCCGCCAACGATTTACTAATCACACGAGTGACGATCACTCCGCGCACCGCCGCAAAGGACAATTTACCCGGCTTCGCCCGTGCCATCATGGACTCTATCGGGACATCATCATAGCGCCTTGTCCAGATCGCCGTCCCTGGCAAGCGCTACTCGGATTACAAGCGCCCTGGTTCCAGTGTCTCTGACCAGCGCTTCTTCCACGCCATCATGACCACCACGAGGACACGCAGCATCCTCACTGGTCTACGCCGTTCCCGCTCAACCGCCTATAAGGTCCGCCGCACCTTCGGCCGTCTCGTCAGCACTGGAGTGCCTGAAGACCTACGTTCTTCGCCAGTGCCTGACCTTCATCGAGTCCCGGTCACCAGCGCCCGGCGTCGACTCACTGACCCGCGCTTGACCAGCACATCACCGCAGCGTCCGGAGTATTCAACTTTTGTCCTACGTCATCTCCTCGTCTCGGCAACTGACTCAATAAACACAGTGACCTTCACGACACGCCTTTCATTTCGTGCCTCACCATCGATCCCCAAAGATGAATGAACAAATGAGGAATAGATTTCAGTTGAATTACGCAAGGCCCAGTTGTTTCGGAGAAATTCAAACATAACATTGTCATCAAATGGCAATTCAGCACCATTTTTTAACAATCGAAAGGTTTAAATGCCGATTCCAAGTCTGTTTCAGCTTTTGGAAAAATTGTGATCAGCCTTGTCAGCTTACTAAAATTTGATAGAAAGCTGAAACGCAGGTAGAATCTGAGTTTAACGGGGACCTTTCAAATATCAATAAACAACATAGCGTTGAGTGGTTATTTGATGACATGTTACATTTAAATTTCTGAGAAATAACTGGGCCTAGGTCTAGGTGTATCGACCGTATCACTGACATCTAATATGAAAGAGACGACACACGGAGACAAATGAGTATTGGTAATCTATTAAGAATCTCTTCAAATTATTGGTATTCCGGTTAAAAACGGGTTTAAAGGCCCCGAACGAATGAATTAATAGATGTCCTGATAAACTTTTAGCAAAATGCGAATATATTATCACGATATCGGAACACGCGTTCATAAAAATCCCAATATTTTCGCATTTTGTTATTATATAGGTATGCATGAGCACGTGTTCTAATATATTATAAACTTACTAAACGTTTATCAGGAAACGGCCTGCAATCCCGTTTTTAATCGGATTACCGGATTAATTTGAAGATTATTAATAAATTAGCAATACTCATTTTTCTAATTGCACGAGAGAGTAAGAAGAAAGGACCGTGAGAGAGTGTGAACGATTGTCCAGTGCCTCCTCTTCATAACCTGTTACAGAAATGTTAATATGGTGCTTCCTGTTCCAGGGTTCCATCTACAACTGGGTCGTGGACCACCGCCTTCACCATGAGCAATTCGGCACGGAACTGGACCCCTACAACCACAACAGGGGCTTCAGCTTTGCACACCTCTTCACACACCTGCAATCACTCAGCCCCAAGCAGCAGGAACTCGCTAAGGCCATCGATGTGACCGATCTGGAGAAGGACTCGATAGTCATGTTCCAGCACTCGTAAGTTTATTAATCATATTCCTTAATTTATAATTATAACTAATTAACTACAGGGTGCCGCAAAACAGACTGTGCAGCTATGAAGGACCGGTAAATTCCGTGTGGATCCTGGAACCTGGGAGAAATCTCACTGTGTTGGGAGGGTCATGCCGTTTTCAGTCGTTACCATGGTTTGGTCCGGACTACACCGGGACTTGGCACGTTTTTTGAAAATGGCAGTTCTGTCGTCGCCACCCAACAGGTCTTTTGCGACTTCTTTCTGTGAGGCTACCTGAAGGAAAATATTTTTAAACATTGGCCTCACACCTTGATAAAACTAAAGGATCGAATTCGGGAGAAAATCGCCGATGTACCCCTCAAGATGTGCCAAAATGTGGCCGAAAACTTCAGAAATCGCCTTTATCAATGTATCGCTACTGGCAGCCATCTTTCTGATGCCACCTTCAGGACTTTAACGGTATGATGTACCGAATAAAATCAAATAAATCCCTTTTCTGAAAGTAGCGCGATTTTTGTAATAGCCGTTTAAAACTGCATTGTCTGTGTTGCCCCACCCTGTATACAATGGTTGCTTGTGTTGCTTCTTCTGAAATAAATCGAATTCATCTGTTATATTTGAAGACTACTACGAAAGGCCATTTTTTAAGTTTTGGGTAGTTTAGAAGCCGTACCTTAAGTCTTTGAAATTTACATGACTGAGAGTGCAGTCCCATTGAGTTGTTCCAGTTTCTAGGCTGAGGTCTGCAGGATGAAGATTGCTCTGATAACCGTCATCAGAAGAAGTGTAAAAAGAAACGAACGAAAGTCTTAGAAGAGAACAATAAAATAATAATTCTGTGGCTTCCTTCTACAATTGCCAATGTCAGTTTTTCGATACATATATTTTTGCTAATTATCTTCTAAATTTTTAAAAACCTGTCAATTTCTAGAAAATCGTTATCTTAAAAGTGAAACTTGCTAAAAAAGAACAAATTCTACACAGGCCACAAGACATTTGACAAAGTGACATTGGTTTTTTTAGAAGCAAGCCACAGAATTATTACCAGCTAGATGTGACCAAAGCGCTAAATTCTAAGGGCCTTTCTAATAAACGTGTTGTTTTTTTTTTTTATATCTGCAATATCTCAATCATACCCATACATTCCAAACCCTAACTACTTAAACACCATTCAGACATGTCTCACATTCCCTATTTAATATACTTATCTTAATTAGTACTTAACATACTTCTAAATCAAACGGCATTATATTACAATAATTATTATTTATTATCAATCATAATATGCATAAATTCACACTGTAAACTTCACCCGCTATAACACAGGGACGTCCCTAGCATAGCGCGAGAAAAAATAATTTTTTTCAGTGGTTGTTTAAATGTTGCGTAAAATTTAAAACACATTAGTAAGGCAGTAAGTGTATTTGGGTAGTTTGGCTTCATCACATCTTCTATGTCTATTTTGCCTGCATCCTGTGTAATGTGTATCCCTTTATGTTCATTATTTTTTTCTTTTCCTCTTCACTCCAAAATGTTAGGTAAACTTAACTTTGGTTTGCTTAGTTTCTACTACTGGTTCCTGTACCCCGTGGTGTTCCTACTGCTGCCCATCAACGCACCCGTGGAGTACTGGGGCGAGTCCATCATGAACTCCGTTTTCATCCTTGGTTTCCTCCGCTACGCCATCGTGCTGCACGCCTCCTGGTTCATCAACAGCGGCGCGCTGGTCTGGGGACTTAAGCCAGGAGACAAGTTAGTCAAACTCAAAGATATTATTATATATTCTATAATCATTGGTCAAACTACTCTAAAAATACTTATACTACTGGATCCTGTACGCCGTGGTGTTCCTGCTGCTACCTATCAACGCACCCGTGGAGTACTGCGGCGTGACTATAATGAAGTCCGTCTTCATCATTGGCTTCCTAAACTACTCCATCGTGCTAGATGCCACCTTGGAATGTAAATAATTTAAATAACCAAAAAAGCTTTTTCTCTTATTATCCTTCTATTTTAAGGAATTTACACACATCTTGTGTTATTAATTATTTATCTTAGGTTAACCAAAAGGTTCGAATTAAGGTCCCACATCGGTCCCTGTTCGATTAGTTAATTAAAACTCTTTTGGTTAATTTATATAAAACAAATTTTAAGGTAAACCACAAGAATCATTGGGTGAACTATGTTATTTAATTCATTTGAAGTATTTTAGGTTACTCGTACTTTTTACTGGGTGTGCCAAAAGGTTCACAGCTAGGTCCTAAATTATATTTGAAGACGAATAACACCCCTTACATATTTAAGATTCTGTATTATCATCCATATTTTCTGCATTCATTGTGGGCTATTTTGTACAGGTACCCAGCTGACACCAATATGGTGTTCATCCTCACAAAGAGCTATTGGCCACAGTACCACTACCTGCTTCCGTGCGATTACAAGAGCGGAGAATACGGATCATACGGTAATAAATCTAATTTTATTTTTATAATACATTAGCTGATGTCCCCGGTATTGCCCGGTGTAACTAATGTAGACACCCTTTGCTTTTAAGTTCAACGGTTCAAAATTCTATAAATCTTGGAATAAAAGTGTACATTTGTATAAAAATCAATTCACCACACCGCCACCCCACACCACGCCAATCACACCGCCCTCCACAAACAGTCTCCTTAAGATAAATAGATAATAGACAACGTTCATCTTAGATGGCTGTTCTTGCTAGAGTCTTCCAAATAATGTTGATTTTTAAGTTAGGAGAATCGCAGCTCCTATTACGCTTGCATGAGACCAGAAATAGAAACAGACAATAGAGAAGCCTTGTAGTGTACTAAATGTCATCTTATCCCCTTTTCAGCCACCGGTTGTTCTACTACCTTCATTCGCATCTGGGCTGCCATGGGCTGGGCGACAGGTCTGCGCACCATGGATTCCGGAGCCGTGAAGGCCGCCCTGGCATCGGCCGTCGCCTCGGGTAAACCCATCGCGGACTGCCTGCAAGAGGCAGAGGAAGCCCAAACACTACCCGAAGACCACTTCCTCGACAGATCTGATATCCTGAACTAAGCAACCAGCCGCTGGGAGTTTAGAAATCGTTCAAGTCGGGGTTTTTAGAAAATCGTGGTTCCTTATATTTTAAATGTATCCGTGCTACCCTCAGTTATCAGGATCTTAAGCCTAAAATAATATTTTAACGCGATACCTACCGTTGTGTTCTTTTTCTTCTTCATCAAGAACCTTCAGGTCCTGGAGTTCAAGAACCCAGTTTGGATACAAATAATTCTTCTTCCGTTTATTGGTATCTCGCCCTCCTGAAACAAATAGTTAAATTTTTTTCTTATTTATTTTTCCTATCTAATAATTTCATCCGATGATGAAGAAGAACAAAAGATACGACACGTGGGCGACGTTTCGTAATTCAAAATGCAGACCATTCTTTGCCTAAATTTCGTATGCAGAACTGTGATTCACGATAGTTATGAAATTCAAATGGGATAGCGATATACCTACAATATCAGGCAAGTGCACGAGAGACAGACCGTGCGCCTAATGGGCTAGAACTAAAATGTACTAAGTCAATGGTGACATTGGTTTTCATTCAAATCTACATGGAAGGCATTTTAGTGTTATTCTTTATTCTTGATGTCAACGGTCACTTAAGCGTGCTACTTGCCCACAAAGAGAAAAATGAGTATAGAGAAATATTAAAAATCTCTTCACATTATTGATAATCCGGTTAAAAACGTGAATGCGCGTGCATTGCTAATTTATACATTTGCCTTGATAATATATCGTGACGAAATGCGAAAATATTCGGATTTTCACGAGCACGTGTTGCGACATATTTAATATAATTACATACGAGTGTAATTTACTAAAAATCTTATCAAGAAATCTGTTAATTCATTCGTTTAGGAATGCAATCCCGTTTTCAACCGGATTACCAATAATTTGAAAATATTCTTAATAAATTAGCAAAACTCACTTTTCTCCGTGCAGCATGGTTCCAATCGAGAGGGTTAATTATGAAGATGATCGTGGCGGTGACCGATGATCACGATGAAATATGGATCTACAAGTTTGTTATGAGCGTAAACCAAAAACAACTATAGTAAATTTACATTTCGCTTTGTCCATTCTTTCTATTTTTTTATTTTTGGTGTTGTGTTGGACAATACTAGGCTAAACTGTGTACGATAATATTATATATAATAATGTTGGACAATACTAGGCTAAACTGTGTACGATAATATTATATTATATAATAATGTTGGACAATACTAGGCTAAACTGTGTACGATAATATTATATATAATAATGTTGGACAATACTAGACTAAACTGTATACGATAATATTATACATAATAATGTTGGACAATACTAGGCTATACTGTATACGATAATATTATGTACAACAATGAGAATAAGGATAGAAATTCTACATTATAGAAAATTGTAAATACATTTAGTTCAGCGTCCATTTGGCGATAGGGAAAAACATAATTATTCAACAATAAAAACACACACAATGATTGTGTTTTATTGAACATAGATCCTTGAACTCGCTGCCACATAATAACTAGCAAGATTACATTTCAATACAGATGACTCCCAATAAGTGTTATGTATCTATTGATGTACATATTCAGATGAGACATGAAGCGTAAAAATAGGTTCCGCTTTTTTATCTCCAACTGACCTCCAACTTTCCCAACGCTAAAACTATCGAATCCGGTCAACACGCACTGCATATCGCGCTGTAATAGTGGAACAAGTTTCAACGAGATATTAATTAGTACACAGTGGCACCTCTAATTGTAGATCTTTGTATGTATCGGGATTTCAAAAATGGCGACTAAAAATATTTAAATACCTCTTTTTCTATCGAAAAGCTCGAAATGAGCGATGTATTACCAAAGTCACTTTCTGTTATAGGTAAAGTGTAGTGAGATGTCATTTCCCTCATTTTGTTACCTTTGTTGTTGTATTCGCATTTTGCACTATTTTAAAAGTAAATCATAACATATTTATGTAAACAGGGTGCTTTATTTTCCCACACTTTTATTAATTTTATTCCAAACAGTGCCGGATCTACCGTTGATGCAGATGGGCGTGTACCCTGGGCGGTAAATCGTAAAAAAGTGCTAGAATATACATAAAACCTGACTTAATTTTATTTTTTATTCATAAAAATTAATCATATCTGTTGTAACTCTGGTTCAATGAACTCGGATTTACTTTAAATTTAAGTGTCATTTTGAGTGGAAGTGGAAGTGATGTTTCAAGAATTCAGACTATCCCGTAATATTTCACGGGTCTGCGTTAGTTGTATAATAGTTTAATATAAAAGCGTATCTATAGCATTTACATGGGGTGTTGTTAGACTCAAAGCGGGGGGAAGGAAGAAAAGTTGGGGAGAGGGTTGCAAAATTTATTAGAAAGTTTATGAGACCTGTACCTGGAGGTTCAAACCACTGGGGGGGGGGGGTTGTAACCTCCATAACCCTCCCCCTCCACTTATATGCGCTCTTCGTTTATTACATTTTTGATTTCTCGACCACCAAGCTGACAAATGCCCGTGTTGTGGTAAGTTTTTTACTCAGTGCAACAGAGCATGAAAATGAAGTATTTGTTATTTGCATACATAATACATTAAATAAAGTAATATTGCCCTTTAATAATAATCATGCATGTACTCAGATGCTAGAAAAGAGAGAAGTGGAAGGTAAGCTTATGTGATATTTTATTTAAACTTAAAACAAAATAAAAGTAATGGTAAGTGCAAAGTATAACTTGATCTAACTAAGAAAAGGGGACATCAAGGACTATATTTTTAAATGAAACAAAAAATGATACGTAACTGCATATATATAAATATGTAGATTATATGAGTTATTGAGTAGTCTAGTTTTGTATACCGTCGCCATAAGCAAAAGGGCAGCTATTTCCCAAATTGAACAATTTTTCACTGTTTAATTCAGAACCTTTTCTAATAAAGAAAATAGTAGTAAAAAAACATTTCCCTGTAATTTTTTTTTCTCAAAACGTAATAGTAATACTAAGCAGTAAGACAGTATACCAAGTTTCATGCAGGCAAAAATACAGTATAGGTGAGGAATGTACAGTTTTTTGGCTTATTTAATTTAATTTATTTAGTGTTACTTTACCTGGTACATACCATTGTTTACATTTCATAGTAATACTAAGCAGTAAGACAGTATACCGAGTTTCATGTAGGCAAAAATACAGTATAGGTGAAGAATGTACAATTTTTTGGCTTATTTTATTTTATTTATTTAGTGTTACTTTACGTGGTACATACCATTGTTTACATTTCATTTTTTAACCTCCCTAGGAGTAGCCTATGTTGAGATTAATAATTTTATAAAATAACACAAAGTAATATATTGAAAACCGATATTGCTGCATTCAATGGTTGGATTAATGTTTCTTACATAATGGGTACTTACTATGTAGGGTATGAAGGAAGTTAATTCAATAAAGCAGTAAACGTGTCTGGTGACCCATGTGTTGATATAAGATTGGAAATAACATATTTTGCTATTAATCTAAAAAGGACGAAGATGAAAAGTAGAAAAATAGATAATTTAATATAATGCGATTAATTTGAATTCTAGTAGGATTCGCTAAGTTCTTTCTGCAACGCTAATATTATTTTTTAAATCTACAAAGTGTTTGTGTGATAAATAGTTGTTTGAAATTTATGACATTACATTCTTAATAAGTATAAAGTGTTGGATATCTATTTTTTTTTTAAATGCCTATATTAATCAGTTTTTGGGAAATATTCAGTGGTTCTATATAAATCTTTAGGCAGGATTCCCAGCAAACTATGTTGTAAGAAAGTAGAGACGTATAGTAAATTATTGCAAAATAAACTGTTTTTCATATTTTCTTGTGTCTAAGCTCTTTAAAAAATTAGCTAAGCCTCCTAGTATTACTAACGACACAATTGTTCAATTTCAAAAATGTATTTATTTTTAAAACTAGGTATTTGATGCCTACATTTTCTAAGAGGTTGCAGCTATATGTTTGCAAACAATTATGTATATTCAGGTTATGAGTGGCAGAAGTCTGACTTTTATAAGAAATACTGAGAAATTTTTGTTTTTTTGTGTGTTCAAAGTTTAAATACTATTATTCAGATAACTATTAACCTGTATCACATTTGTCAAAATATTCACTCCAAGTTTTACCACCAAATATTAAGACAGTGTCATCTGCCAAACTAACAGTGTTAACTGGAATATTCTGACTACATAAATCGTTTATGTAAATTAGAAACAATATTGACCCAAGCACACTACCTTGCGGGACTCCAAAAGAGATTGATTTACTATTGCTAACATTTTATTTATCTCTACTTGCTGTGATCTATTACTAAAGTAAGATCTTATGAAATTCTAATCTGCATTCTGGGAGAAGCGAGGAAGTTTATTTATGAATAACTGGTTAAAGTAAGTAAGTATAACCCTTAACTCCCTTGTATAATAGGGAGTTTTTTATTAATCTATATTCTTGCCATGTATAAAAAAACCTTCTGATATTCGTATCAATTATTTAATATCTTTAGTCTAACGACCCATATAGCATGTGACAAATAAAAAACTATGTTCTCTTTTAGAACCTAAGCCCATGTTCGTAAGACCGATATTAAACGATTACAGTTTGAATTGTGAAAACGTGAACCAATGTTGGATTTTTTGTTTTTTTTATAGAACGCGTTGTTAGATAAGCTTGCAAATAAAAACATGGTGAACACCAACTAAAAATTATTTTTGTATCTAAACAAAGAAAATCAAAATGTTGTATCAGGAAAAAAAATTAAATGGAAAGATTAGAAAACTCAACTATGAAAAACGGAGCTATGAAGTATTGTTTGTTATTCTGAATCACAAAAATATATTGCTCGAAATGACATTTAGGAATTTCTCATATTTTTAGCTCGAAACATCGTATATATATATATATATATATATATAAGTATCGAAAACAAATTCTCAGCATGGAAAATCCCAGTGTCAATTTCTCGAATTGTTATAAAAAATAAAGAAAATAAAATATGCATTATTATTGATATTTATATCATAAAGTTTTTGCCAAAATAAGATAAGACGGCGAATTTTTGTCGCATAATACTTTTTCATAAATTTTGTAGGTCCGGCCCTGATTTCGAAGGGCGTAAATTCCTACAAGACACTGTTTTATTGCAATTATACATTTAAATATCAATAATACAGATCTACAAACAGTAAATAACTACAGTTCCCTGAAAGAAAATATATTAACATCACGCTGCAGTCAGGTCATTTGAAATAAATATAAATGGGTTTTTACCCACCAATAATTGTTATTGCATAATAACAATTTACGCCCATATCATAATATTGTGCAAATTGTTACGGAGCTACGCAAAACATCACAAAAGTTGAATAATCACATTACAGATTGTAAAAATATAACATGATTCATGAAAAAACACTTTTAACTTGTTGTGGAAGCAGAACGTATCCATGTAATTTTTTTAAAATAATGATGTACAACACATTTGTTAAGCAAATTTTTCACAATCAATCATTAATCTGATGTTATAGGTTTAAATAACGTATTTTTTACAATAATTGTTAGCTATAGTTTTATTTGGCAGTAATACAGAGACATCTATGGTAAGTTTTTCAAACAATGAGAAACTTTTTTTAGAAGGTTACACCAATATATCATTCTACATAATACAGGTTTAGGTATAAGTTCAGAGATATTAACTTTAATTGTCAGCAAGGTGAAAGGCGTAGTGATATAAATTATTTTTGTTTCTGAAACTGAAATTGTAGTACCTACTAAATAATATTTTTTGCAGTTTTCTTATAAAAAGTAATGTATTTATAAAAAATTTCAACAGATGGCACTAACTATGGCGCCTTAAAAATAATTTTAGCCTGTGGCAGACTACGCTATATTTAAGTGGCTTGGCAATTTCAGCATATAACTCGCCATAAATTTCCATTTGTAGTGAATGGCGAGCGATATGCTGAAATAGATCAAGCCACAAATACAGAGATATTCATGTGGCTAATTGTTAGTATTCGATAAATCAAATGGAATGTCCGAAGATTTCGGATCAGCGCAGAGGCGCTCTGTAGTGAACCAAAAAAATTATAAATCTTTACCTAACATTATGAAGAAAGCCCTCACTCAGTTTGATACACAATTTATTCTGATGGAGAATTACACCAATCCTCTCAAAATACAATTTTTTTTAAATATTTATTCAGACAACATTGAAAAGATTCAACATAATTTTATCAGGGATATAAACTATAAATTGAACATTCCTGTAATAAATAAGATTACAATTACCTCATGGATAAAATGTCTCTACTGACACTTTCAGAAAGACGAATAAGCCCAGATTTAATAATATTACATAAAATACTGCATTACAAAATTATGTCCTGAATTGCTTCAATTAATAAATATCCATGTTCCCAAAAAATCTTGCCGAAATTTTCTTACCCTTTTGTTAACAACACAAGGACATTGGCTTATCAAAATTCCCCGATTCCGAGACTTTACCGTCTCAGAAATAAATTTTTTGAACTGGGAGATATATTTTATCTTAAGGCCCTGTTGTAAGCGTTCAAAGATGGTTTGAAAGGAAGATATGTAAATACGAAGGTTAAAGTGAGAGCGCTAATATTAAAAAATAATAATAATTGAACGAAAATGGTGAAAATATTTAATAAAACACGACTCGTTTGAAATAGAGCAAAAAAATATCGACAAATGCTTTAGTTGCATTTAAAAATACAATTTTTTTCATGCCTACAACACATTAAATAACAGAACAAAACATGTTTTTAATAATTTTTGGAGCTTACTTTACTATTTTTTTCTATCGAGAAAATTTCATATAATTAAAGTTTCGGCATAAAAAATGTATAGATATTATCTTAAAAAAAAAATTTTTTTTATCTTAAAAACTTAAAGAGTTAACGATAAAATTGTTATAGAAGAATCGGTAGAAATTGGGTATGCAGGGACATAAAACTAGTTAATATAAATGTTGTTTGTTCCATCACTTTTTCTATATATTAATTTTATTTTATTTATTTATTTAACGCCCAGAGGGCTTTTACATGTAGGTGGTACAATTTTGATGACAGACAATTTTGAAACATGAGAAAGAAATAATAAAGATAAAATTAAATTAAAAAATAATATTTGCAAGAAACCAACTTAAAAAGAACAAGAACATAAATTAAAAAATACAGCGATTTAACTGGTTTACAAAAATACAACACACATTTAGGATTTTTTTTAATTTTTAACTTATATTGCTATAGTATTTTTATTTTCCTAGACCCAAATGAACCTATAACCAATGTAGGTACATATATTCTATTCTATTATTTCTTTTTGTTTTGAATCTTTTATATTCAATTACCCATGTAAGGATTTTTATTTTCCGACCTATGTATTATGTTTTTGTTATAATTTAGTGTTTTTTTCATTATCTTTATTGTTTTAATTTTTAAGTATATAAAAAAAAATAATACATTGATACAAATAGCTAGTAAATTATTATTGAAAAACTCACCAGGACGTGTAATAAATAAATATATGTTATGAATGAACATAACATACCGCACGTGTGTCTTCACCCCCGCCCCCTTTTAGCCAATGGCCGTAACAATAATTTTTAATAACAAAATGGTATTATCTCACTTGAAAGTAGGCCTATAACTGCACAGTCACACGTCGCACCTTAAATGGTAAGTGCCTCACATAATAATTGATGTTACTTATAAGGCCGAGTGACCGGACTCCGCGTATATTTGTAGTTGAATTTCAGTGTTTCTTTCACTTTATTTGCGACATTTCTCCTTTGCGAACATAATTAATATTATGTTGTGATACTAGTGATAGTCTGTAACTCTGGTTCAAATCATCACTTGAACTTATGTTTTCAATTTAAGGGTGTACATTTTTTAAATTGGAATCATTTCTTTGGAGAATTCAGACAAGCGATGAAGTACCTAAGTACCTACAATATAGGTAATATTGTATTTTTAACATTAAATTATTTTAATTACCATTTTAAAATTAGGAACAGATTTGTCAAGAATTCAGAATATCCATGATTTTATTATTTTTATGCCGCCGTTCTTTTAATGGTCAATTGGTGAGTAAAATTTCTTTTCAACCAGTTGATCGGGGTTCGATACTCGGCTGTGGTTAAAAAAAATTAACATGTAACAGGTTTTGTTTCTATTACTTACGTACACTACTTTTTAAAACACGTCCGATACTTACAAATTCACTTTTGCGGCATCAACTCAGCTAAATGAAAATAATAGATGTACATATATATTTTAAAAATTTGAATTTACATTTTATTCACAGTTTCTGCTGTAAATAAACCCCAGGTAACGTTAGTATCTATTATTCAAATTTTTACTAAAATGAAGGGTTCAAACATTCAGCTCTACAAATTCTATAATTATTATAATATCCCATGATTTTTCACGGGCCTGTGCTAGAATCATATTGTACACAATGACGTGTACCCGGCGTTGCTCGACTTTTCTCTACTTTCTATTAATATAATATATACATTTTTATTTTATTTTATTTTTTTTTTTCTTTATTCATGAAATATTAATGTGTACAGTTTTTACATGCTTTTCGACTACCACACTAGACCCGTATTATGGTAGTCGTACATATAAACCTTCCGGAAGAAATTCTCTGAATGATAGTGCAAACTCTGTCAAAATCCGTTGGGCAGTTTAGAAGAACTAAGCGCACTAACAGACAGACGCGGATAGCGACTTTATTTTAGTATAATAGAAATATACACCACCGTGGGACTTTTGGGCGTAAAATTAAGTAAGAAGAGGACCCTGAATGTAACGTTTTGGTTTAGATCATTTTATGAAGTAAAATGCATTTTTATCACAACTCCTGTAATGCAACGCAGCAAGGCTGTCCGAAACACTGGCTAAATATAGACGAATTTTGAGTGGTGGGGCTACCAGGGCTACCCAAGAATCAGAATAAGTATACATTATTGATATCGTTGCACTGACCGTGAGAATATGAAGACATTTATTTTAATCAACACATTAATTACAAAAATACGTTTTTTCTGGTATTTCCTTGGCTTCAAAACTGTCAATTATTAGTTCATGCGATACAACCACCACACGGAAAAAATAAGTACGGCTTGTTTATTATGATACTGTTAAACATGTTACTGCATAACAATTTTTTAATAACAGAATATGTCTGAACACGTATTCAACGCAAATGGCCTTGTCCGGATAAATATTATGGACAAGATGCGAAACTAATACTATATTGAAGAACACGTGTTACAACTTCCTCATAACATATTCGTTCTTTACTGATAGTTTGTTATGAAATTTGTCAAATCATTTCTTAAAGGTCTCGTCTCGTTTTAACAGTAAAACACTAGGCTTCGTATTAAGAACAACTAAAAACTTTAACTCCATACAAGCCATTAAACTGTTATACATATCTCTAATTAGAAGCATAATTGAATACAACTCAGTAGTTTAGTCTCCCTCTTACAAAATTCACAATAATAACATTGAGCAAATACAAAAAAATTCTACGTTTTATAAATTTTAAATTAAATATCCCACTAAAAGACTTACAATATCATTTCTTATTAAATACTCTAATAATACACACATTGGAAGACAGGCGTAAAATAAACGACCTAACTTTTTATTCAAAATTCTAAACTCTAAATTCGACTGTTGCGAACTTCTGCAACTCATAAACTTACGAATACCTACAATAACAACACGACAAAATACACTATTCCACCGCAACACACATAAGCGCAATTACATGACGCAATTAATTTTTTGACGGCCGGCATAGTCCAGTGGTAATGCATTGGACTGCCATTCCGAAGGTCGCGGGTTCCAACCCGGCGTGCGCAAATAAATTTTATTTGATTAATTTGTGTTATTTCACAATTAATTAATTAAAATAATATATAGTATATTTGCGGCACGTTCCAGAGTGGAAGATACTACCAGTATCGCCCTGGTGTAAGACCACCATTCAGAATTGAAACGTTGCTCCAAATGGCTTTAGCCGTGTTTAGTGACTAGATCTGAATAGCCAGGTACTTCCCCACCTTCCTCTTTCCCTTCCCCACTTACCTTCAGCCTCACAACATCCCCCAATTGGGGATGCCATAGTCTCACTGGCTCCAGACGGGAGCAGTTGGGACTCTTGTGAGGTATTCACTATAAAAAAAAAAAAAAAAAAAAAAAAAAAAAAAAAAATAAATAAATAAATAAAAAAACATTGCGAACTCCCCTATACAACGGTTTCACACTATGGGAAACCAATACTGAGTTGATGTCGATATATTTAATTTTAACTTTGCGAATTTTGTGGATCACGTAAAAGATTTATTTTAACACTATTCCTAAATGGGAGTTGTATTTTTGTAAACCAGTTAAATCGCTGTACTTTTTAATTTATGTTTCTTGCATATATTATTTTTTAATGTACTTAAGTAATTTTATTTTTATTATTTCTTTATCATGTTTCAAAATTGTCTATCATCAAAATTGTACCACCTACATGTAAAAGCCCTCTGGGCGTTAAATAAATAATAAAAAAATCGAATAATTTGACCAGATTTTTAATAAATTAACAATATTTCATGTCAGTAAGTTGTCTCCGTGCAAGATATAGAAACATCATATTATACTAATAATTTAGTGTCTAGTGTTTCCTCCCTCTTATAACCGTATATTAATTAAGGAGACAGTCCCACATCCTCCCTAAAAGGAAATCCCGGAACCTATTGGATTTATTAACCAATCGGGCATCTGGCATATTGACCGTTAGAGAATGTGTGTGTATTTCCGCATATTGACCGTTAGAGAATGTGTGTGTATTTCCGCATATTGACCGTTAGAGAATGTGTGTGTATTTCCGCATATTGACCGTTAGAGAATGTGTGTGTATTTCCGCATATTGCCCCGTTAGAGAATGTGTGTGTATTTCCACATATTGACCGTTAGAGAATGTGTGTGTATTTCCGCATATTGACCGTTAGAGAATGTGTGTGTATTTCCGCATATTGACCGTTAGAGAATGTGTGTGTATTTCCGCATATTGACCGTTAAAGAATGTGTGTGTATTTCCGCATATTGACCGTTAGAGAATGTGTGTGTATTTCCGCATATTGCCCCGTTAGAGAATGTGTGTGTATTTCCACATATTGACCGTTAGAGAATGTGTGTGTATTTCCGCATATTGACCGTTAGAGAATGTGTGTGTATTTCCGCATATTGCCCCGTTAGAGAATGTGTGTGTATTTCCACATATTGACCGTTAGAGAATGTGTGTGTATTTCCGCATATTGACCGTTGGAGAATGTATGTGTATTTCCGCATATTGACCGTTAGAGAATGTATGTGTATTTCCGCTTTTCAATCAAATAAAAAAAATGAATATTTCTAAAAAAAAAACAAAAAAAAAAGTTATGAAATACGCTTACAAATTTTCTTATAAACATAAAAAAGGTTTTAAAATGGCTCACTTTATGTGTTTTTGTCTAAACACTGATCTAAAATTACTGATAACGAAAAAAACACATTTTACTGCCACCTCAATTTTTTATCCTTGGACATAAAAATAATGAAGAATATTTTTCTCAAATTGTGGTCAGAACCTTTGGTTATACAGGTGTACATTTAAATTATTCTGTGGTTAACTTCTATATTTGCATATAAAGATTGGCGTTTTTTTCTTTCTAACACAGTTATATTCATATTTCTAGACAACGATTTCTATGAGACCCTAAGAGCTGTTCATAAAAAATGTTCCAAAAACCGAATAAATTAGAGGAGGTAAATATAAAATTGTAATGTTTCAAAGGAAAGTGTACCCACGTGATTTAATCAGTGTAAAAAACAAATCAAGGCTGCAAACGAGTAGGATGAAGTATCTACCGAATAAAAGATAAAAGTTTAAAGTAAGGCTGGAATATCCTTCATTCCCCATTATCTAAGAACAGGATCATGAGGCGTTTTCTGCACAGGTAATAAATAAAATTCATTGTTTCACCTTGGCACCTTTACAAAACCGCCACACGATATATTTGGACACTGGTTGTACCTGCATACATTAAACAATCATCAGATTCTTGTTCCCGTAAACCGGCTGATACAACGAAAATGATTCGGGACGTAACGTGCTGACTTTAGTGAACAGCTGAAACTCGAATAATTATGTCTAAATCGGCTATTCTCACAAAAAGAAACTGAGCGATTGCTAAGTGATGTAATTTTTTTTTTACTGTAGTTCATTTACAGGGTTTTCCAATAAGAGGTGTTATTTTGAATAGCCCGCTATTTCAGTAGATGTTGCTTTTGAAGCTGTAATTTTTTAACATTTGACAAGTAGAAACTACGCCATTAATAAAAATGGAACGATATACGCTTCAACAACGCATTTAAATTATTAAAATTCACTTGAGTGAATCAAATGCAAATCATCTTGAGTGATGAGGCCCATTTCCACCTCGGTGGCTTCGTCAACAAGCAAAATTGTCGCATCTGGGGCTCGTAAAACCCAAGAATTATTGTTGAAAGGCCTCTCTATTCTCAACGTGTGACTGTTTGGTGTGGTTTATGGTCCGGCGGACTCATTGGACCTTACTTTTTCGAAAATGAGGCTGGAGCAACAGTTACGGTGAATGGATTGCCCTATCGAGAGATGATTAATGATTTTTTATGGCCGGAATTGGATGATATTGATCTGGACAACGTTTATTTTCAACAAGACGGCGCTACGTAACACACAAGCAACGAAACCATTGAAATTTTACGATTGAATATCAAAATTACACCTCTTATTGGAAAATCCTATATTTTAAAATGTATTAGAGAATTAAGATTTCCTACCCAGGAACTGGTAGGACCAATATTTATATCCGCGTGTGTGTACATGATTGTTCGATTGGATGTTGGGTTAATTTCCGATCCCAAAATTTGCATTAATTCATTCCCAAAAACAAAAGTAAAATTCAAATTGACGTGTTTAAAAAAATAATCCTTTGCGGGAGGTTTGAATGAAATATTACATGTCAATTTCACATTTTTTACTGCCTGATCATTTAAGCAATTCCATTTGAGGTCAATAATTATTCATTCATACCAAAACTTTAATTATGCGTAAACTCATAGTAAAATATATCAGTTTGTCTTGTAAAAATACTATGCGAATAACTTTTATTTATTACCAGCTGTGTCCCGCCACGCGTTGCTGTGGTTCAGTCTGTCTGTAGAGATAGAGAAACAATAGCGTGTGTTGATTTTACGTCCAACAGATGTCACTGTTTTTTTTATTTTTTAAAAAGTACTTTTACTTGTCACAGGTGACATCTATATAATATAGGTATATAAAAACATTTGCGAAATTCGATTGCAACGTTGTGTCAACATTTCAAAGCATTCAACACTTATTTGGGGTAATTAAAAATTAAAATATTAACAATATATATTTAGATGGAGATTTTTTATATTAACTAATATTTAATAGTTTTTCATTGGTACCAATGAACTTACTAATTATTTTAATTTAAAAAAATTAAATACACCCCCACATTATGTACGCACCAGGGTCGTCGAGCAGTAAAAATATTACGAAATCTTTGCAAATCACATCTTCACTTGAAGCAGTAAGCAGTAAGCTATGACCACGAAAGTAATGAAAATCGTAACACTTACATAATCTTAACAAATTGACGGATTCCGTGGTCGAGTGGTAAAGCTTTCGACTAGCAAGACGAAGATCGCGGGTTCAAATCCCAGCGTGAGCAAGTAAATTTTATTTAATTAATCTGTGTTGTTTTACAAATTACTCATTAAAAAATAATATATTGTGAACGTTCCAGAGTATCCTGGTGTAAGACCACATTTCAGAATTGAAACGTTGCTTAAAATGGCTTTGGCCGTGTTTGGTGATCAGATCTGAAGGCCAGGTACTCTCACAACTTCCTCGGTGCCATTTCCTTCTCCTCTCCGCTACCTTCAGCCTCACAACAAGGTGTGGTTTGCGAGGGTAACAATAGTGTTAGTTGTTCCTTGTTTTGCAGATTCTTTGGCAAAACAAGGAACATCCAGCCCTATTGTTACACTCGTAAACCACATTTCTCCATCTGACATTTTTTCCATCCTTAAAGATAGATCCGCAATGGTTGGGCAGAGTATTGACACAATGCTTGTCAATCTAAGAAATATGACTCAATACAAAGGACTATCCAACCAATACTATCCAGTGGTTTCAGCAATATCCCCATTTTTCCAAAAAAAATATTCCTCACTTCTTCGAATGAGAATTGGATATTGATCCGACCCTTCTCACCTCAGAAGTGGCAACCTTAGATCACATAGTTTTTGGTTGTCCCTCTCTAAAAAAATATCCTCTATCAAGCACTATCAAAAATTGCATCCCTCTATTCAACATCTCCTCTCGTTTATGTCTGAACTCGACTTGAATTACACACTTGAGACACTAAATCATCAATATAATTTTTAAATTTGCCTATTTAAACAAAATCAATATACAGGAGGGTGTCTGAATGTAAAGTGCACTGACTTCGGGAGGTTTTTTTTCCGTAATTCCAATTGTTTTTCCCACAAAAGACATACCTAATAAAAAAATCTTAGAGTGCGGTACAAACTTACGCGATAAATTCGCTGTGTGCTTGCCGAGAACGAGGTGGCAATGTTGTGATCCGCCCGTATGCATTGAAATAACATGTAAACAATAACATTAGGCCGAGAGTTTGACGTTTATTCGTATGTTTAAACCAAATTCAAAAAGAGAACTGTACTAAAATTAACAAAACAGATTTACACTTGGAACGATAAAATTATTTAACTAATAATATCTTATTTAATGTTATTGCTTTTGAATAATTTAACGAATGATAAAAATAAACCTTCTGAAGTCAGAAGCCAGACATTGTCACAGTAATTAAAATTACTCACAAATAAACACTATGTAAGTAAGTCTTCAGAGAAAACACCCACTGAATAAAGGTGTTCTAAATAAGTCTCATTAAGTTCACACCTCAACAGTTTTTTTTTTTAAATTAAACTCTGCTAGATACATTGAATTATCAGATCCTTTGCGAATAAAATAAAAGTTATTGAAACAATGCGCGGAAATTAAATAGACTGACATAACGGCAGCGTTTGGGCGCGGGACGGTAGATTTAGCGACAACGCAAAATAATAATGCCGGTCCCACACGGCGGACCATTTTTATGTTCTTATCTGAAAAACACCCCTAAAAGTTGAAATTTCGAAAAAAGTCACGTGTCCTTCTTACTTGTAGTATCACGTAGAATCACCTCCCGAAGTTAGTGCACCCCCGGACACCTGTATAAATTCACATTCTCTTTCTCCGTAATTTAAAATGATGGCCTAAAACACCTTGAAGTGTGAAAGCCTGAAACATTTGATAAAAAAAACATAAAAGTTTTCCACAGTGAAAATAATACGCAAACCAAAATTTTATATTTAGCTTAAAAAAAATATTTGAACTTCGATTTACTTTGAATAAAAATATATGGAAGAATTTTAAGAATGATAATTCATTTTACAAAACTATTAAAAACGTGTTCTTTAGCTTCTTTAGACCAAATCAAACGGATGAAAAAAAATATATAACGGTAAATTTTCTTGATCATTTAGTTGAAAGCCTTTTGTACATGGACAAACATTTTAATATTCTGGATCGAGCTTACCTTTGAATTTTCAGGATTATTCTAACAAATTCACGTCTCGCAGTCTGAAACAGAAGTTGTAGCCCTTGAGCCACACGAAAAAGATAAAATAAGCTCATTTAACTGGTTTAGTGGTGTGCAATGCACCGGTTCCGAGAAATTGCATCTTGCAATTGAAAAGTAATGATAAATTGTTGCCTTGTCCTCAAAAAGAAACGAGCTACGTTATTTTTTACTCAAATTCCTTAATTACGTAAAAAAACCACTAGCGGATTACAAAATAAAAATATTGCTGTAATTTTAGGGACAGTAATGGACTAATGGTTAAAAGAATTTACATTTTAATCATTGATTTAATTTTCATCACGTTTGACGAAAGCTGTCTTTACTAATTTGTTTTTAAATATCTTTTTTAATCGGACATTATTTATTTAGTCTTGTTCTACACATGTCTGGATATATTCCATCTTCCGTAGTTTCTAAGTTGGTCCCTGGTCTGCTATTTTAGGCCTCTAAATAGTTTTAAATCGTCACTCCATCTCTGTGGTTCTGGTGATGGCCTTTTTCTTTTGGCCTCCAGTTCATCGATAATCAACAATATTTTCTTTGCGGGGTCGTCCGCTCATTCCCAATTTAAATTCTACCATTACTTTTGCAGTAACTGTGAGATGGGAATGATTTCAAAGCTGAAAATTTGGTATATTATTGTCCAGTGCATTTACGGCGACAATCTTTTACTGGAGTATTATTTGGCATAATTGTTTAAATAACATACCATGTTATTATGAGTAGCTAGTGTACAACAGTCGAGTAGTTCGTCTAGCCCGTACTCCAAAAGGGACAAAATGCAAAAATTGAATAACAATTCTAATCTAACGCGTTGCGTAGAATTCAGGTGTGAACGAGTGGGTTTTTGGTCCATTGTTCGGAAGAGAGATAATACGTCTTCCTCGTCTAACAAAGGAATATGTTGACCATCTTCTGACGCAGAAGACCGCCACTTCACACCCTGATACTGTTTACAAATACTTGGCCATTATAAAATATTTAATATACATATATATTATTAAATCTTCACTACCAGTGCTAACCCAGGGTGCGCGGAAAAAAACTTACATAAAATGTTGTTAATTAATTAAGAATCTCTTCAAATCACTGGAATTAACTATTAAGCTGTTAAAAACGGGACTGCAGGCCCTTAACGAATGCATTGATAGGTTTCCTGTTAATCTTTAAGTTAAAAGAAATGTATTATTGCGATCTTTTGACCGCCTCCGTGGTCAAGGAGTAAGGCCCTCGACCGGCAAGCTGGAGGTCGATGGTTCAAATCAAGAAAATTTTATTTGATTAATTTTGTTATTTCACAAATTACTTACTTTAAAATAATAAATATTCTATTTGCGTTCCAGGGTGGACGATACTCTCAGTATCGCCCTGGTGTAACACCACCATTCAGAATTGAAACGTTGCTTGAAATGGCTTGTGCTGTGTTTGGTGACCAGATTTGAATAGCCATTTACTTCCCCAACTTCCTCTGCCCCATCTCCTTCCCTTCCTCACTACCTTCAGCTTCACAACGTACCCCAAGTGGGAATTCCATAGTCTCACTGGTTCCAGAAGGTTGGGAGCAGTTGGGACTCTTCACATAAAAAAATAAACACATATTCATAAAAATCATTATAAAACGGCCCGCAATCCCGTTCTTAACCGGATTTAAGTAACTAAGTAACTAACTAACTAACCATCACGTGGTTTCTCCGATGGGGTAGGTAGAGAGGACGGACCGCCACCCAACTCGGTCTTGGCACACACTCCTTGCCTCATTCACATTCATACATCGTTTCAAACATACTCTTCTATTATTCTGACTCTTGACATGGCCCGACTCAAGTATCACTTGGTCGTGCCATGTCTTCCTCGGGCGTCCCCGACTTCTGCTACCATTAACATTTGCATCATGTACACTCCTTTCTTCGCTCATTCGCTCTACATGCCAAAACCATCTAAGCGTTCCTTTCTTGACCTTACTCATTACGCTTACATCAGGCATACACTCTTCGCGGATCTCCACATTTCTTACACGATCGTACATGGTTTCAGGGATCTCATTTCTACAGCCAACTGCGTCCAGTCCTCCATTAATGGAGTTACCTGCATTTGCCCTTCTTTCAATATCTCTGTCAGCCTTCCCATCTCTCGTAAACATACTTCCTAATTACAAAAACTTTATTCCTCATTCACAGCTACATTTTAGTTAATCAGCGATATTCATTTACCTCCTTGTTGGATTTGGCTTGATCCACAAATATTCTCTGTACGCTTCGATCCCTAACCATCTTTCTCCAGTATTCACCAAATGCAATGTATTTTTTTTATAATTGATAACAAGGAAAAAGTATAATATTTATATTATTCTATGATAATTGTCTGATAAATTATAATTTAAACATTATTTGTCATGTGAAAAACAAACGAGCTATTTTTCTGATTTTTCGAGAGATTCTATTTTTAAAATTAAAATTATGCTTAGTGTTATTATGAATATATTTTTTTAACCTTGTTTATAGTTCTATTAAACTTTTAATACATGCTCGCAAAATTTGCTGTGGTAAATACAATTCTAAACGAATTTTGTTAACAATCAGACGAATTTCATGCGTTTGTAAATTTAATGATTTTTTAATTACTTTTATAAAACCTACAAACTTAAGATAAATTACGAAATTAATGTAAATTCATAGCCTTTAAATGACAGTTGATAGTTTATATGTTTTCGTATCTTTATTGAGGTATGATTTTTTTTTGAATGAATTCAAAACCAAACGTATGGATATCTCCAACGCTCAACACATTTTATCGTAAATATCTCGGTGCTCCAGTGGTTGGAAAAGAAATGAAGCAACCGCAAAGGACGCGGGCGTTTCGCGCCGTTTGCGGTAATAGTGTTTAATGCTGGACGTCGCCGAAAATATTAGAACTACGCAATCCGTTATTATTGATCAACCATAGGAATATGAGATGCTGCAACAGAGCATCGGCCCGGAGTTGAAGGTCTCCAGTTCAATTCTCTCTTTCGACACTATTAACTGTATAAATCTAGAGAATAGAATAAATCATGCGTGTTAGTTCTTATTTTGTTTAGTAATATCAAAAATCTACTTGTCAGTAGTTGTGTGTGTGTTAGTTTTAATCGTTTTAATGCCCACTGGGCTGGGCAAAATGATTTTGAAATTTAAGTGGAAAGTATATGCAATGAAAACAGTAAGAGATAAAGGTAAAATGATAGGTAGAAATGACAATTGAAGTACACACAGATTAGGTATACAGTAAAGGTACATAAAATATTTCGTAGGCCATCGACAAATAAATTGATATTGACATACGAGTACATGGCATGTTTGTGGCTTCGTAAATTTCTTCCATTTGGGAATACGCATATAGCACGGGACTCCTTGCTATACCGGTGTTTACATTGAAAGAATCCGATGGTTCAGTATCAATAATTTCTTCTTTTTTGCACATTTTACACATAAAAATATGTTCACTCTAACAATATATAAAGAGTTCAGCACAAATTTCTAAGGTACGTAAATTTTAAGCTAAAAATTCTAATTGAATACAATAATTATGTCAGTTTGATGAATCAATTGCATATAAGAACGCTGTGTGACATTCTGAATTATGCTGGACCTGGTTGTGTTACACAGAGTCATTAACAACTTAATTGACAGCCCTGCCATCGTTACCACTATTAAATTCCATGTACAACTAGGATCACAAGACAAATGTAACATGCTTCTCCAAAACATACACAACCAAATATCAAACACACTCACTAACCAATAGGATGCATTAGCTGGGCAACAAGTTTGGGGGTGCTATTGACATATTTACTGATTCCATTTATAGAATTAAACGTAAACTATATTAGCACGTAGAAATCCTACAAATATAGTGGCGTTGGTAATGTAGTTTTAGTGATTTGTTTTATATGAAGTATTGTTCTAGTTTCTTTTTATTATTTTATGTTACTGTTACATGTTTTACTAATATTGTTTAATATTCAGTTTATCAGTTTAAAGTTATTTCATACTTTAAGAACATTGTGTATAATATTCGATAGCTCACTAGGTATATTCTTAAAATCGGTGTGAGCTTGCCGAGAACGAGGTGGCATAGTGTCGTTGGTAATGTGGTTTTAGTGATTTGTCTTAAATGTAGTATTGTTCTAGTTTCTATATTATTTTATGTTACTGTTACATGCTTAACTAATATTTTTTCATATTCAGTTTATATTTCATGTTTTAAGAACATTGTGTATAATATTCGATAGCTCATTCTTAAAATATATGTAAATCCCGGCTGGGCGTAAAACCAAATAAAATTTGCCTTTTAATCCTTCTATTTCTTCTTTTATTAATGGTTAACTGTGAAAGATTTCAATATGTTGGTGGTTTATTTGAGCAAAAGTGCGAAAAAGCAATCCAATATGAATAAATAATTAATTCACCTTCCGGAACTGTTGAAACATTCAATTGGAACTTCAAGATGCTGTTCAATGTTGACACTGGAGACAGAATCAAAGTCGCTTGGCACATTGTCAATAGAGTAGCTAACAAATGTCAAGGGTTTTGGTTTGTTCAGTGCTTCAATTTCTTTACCGAGTTGTTTTCTGAATATTTTTATTGCATTGATAACCTTATGGATTCAACTACGTAATACTAGAAGCCAGGATATATTTCAGTACAAAAATTCTGGGAATAACTACCTTATGCATTCCTCTCTGCCATGAATACTTATAGAGGGAAATAATTATACCGAGTTAGTGGAAATCCTCAACTAATCGCTTTATTACTTAAGCAGTTCAGTTATGCATAATAGATAACTATGTTTAGTTATTGAATATGTATAACTATGAACTATTTATAATGTTTAACTACTATGCATATGTAAAAGCCTCTAAAAAGAGTTTACTAAATTAATAAATTAAAATAAAAAGCCTTACTAAATAAATAAATTGGATCGTCTTAAACTAAAGTGTACTAACTCACTTTTTGTAGTTTTTGAGTTAATTGAGAGAGTTCTGCTGGAGAGGTTAAAAGGCCCCCCTCAATCAGTGGTGGGCAGACGCTTCCGCCGCCAAAACCCAGACAAACCTCCAGCATAAATCCGGGCACCCCTGCTAAATCACCACGCGTATCGAACCATATGGGGTGACTTATGGCAAAGGTGTTGGTTATCGAATTAATGGTTTCGGTTAATTAATTACGTGTATTTATTTAGTACTATTTTATACTGTTTACTAAAGTAAATTATTATTTATGAAATGAAACATACACCACGGTTAAGCATTGGTTATCGCGTTCTAATGTGGAATAAGTTTTCACGAGATATTAGTCTAGGAGTTGAACCCAAGACCTCAGCCTTGCCGAACTTTAATGTTTGTTATGAATATTATGTTTTGTTATCTTTGTGGATTTTCGTATGAGGTCAAGATTAATCTTAACAATTCTGCGAATTAATTGTTGAGATACGAGTATTTTTATTTCAAAAGATCTCAAGTTCATCGTATTATTGCACATTTCAGTTCAGTCCTTGAACGCTTAGGAAATATCCTGACGTTTATTAATGAGTTACTATTTATGAGATTAGTACTTAGGTATACTAGTTTTCTAATACTAGTAATCAGGATGACACAGAACGTTAGCTATAAATATGAATTAATAATATAATTTTATGCAGTGTATTAAGGCTAATATAATTTCTTTGGGTCATTTGACTAATCTTAAGGCGCCCTTGAGATGATTTTTAACAAAAACGGCAGATCATAATTAATCGACTAGTAGATATTATTGTCTGTTCCACGGCTATATAAAATATATTATAATATAGCTTTACTATAGACTCAAAGTCCTCAGTATCTCAGTATAATATATATAACAAAATATGCTCTGAAAAAAAATTTTTTTTAAGATTTACCCCACACTGGAAACCGTTAGAAAAATAATTTCCCTCAGCGTCAATGTCATCTTTTGGGATGTTGTGTGGAGGGACTTTTTTAAGGAAACGAAGGAGAGAAAGTTTTGGGAAGGTAAAGGGTGTGAGGTTGAGTAGGAATCTATGGAACAGTGTGTCAATGACCGACATATAATAATAATAATAAAACATTTATTTGCCAATAGATAAATTTTACATATTTTTTTAACATAAATTCTATTGAAAAAAGGTCACTGCTCAGCTATGCATTCCTGATCTCTCCGGGAAAGCAGCTGGTTTTCTGCAGTGACTCCAATACAATAATAATATATACATATTCAGGTAAAAGATTTATTTCAACACTATTCCTAAATGGAAGTTGTATTTTTCTAAACCAGTCAAATCGCTGTATTTTTTATTTTTGTTCTCTTTCATTTTATTTTTGTGTCTTGCATATATTATTTTTTAATGTAATTTTATTTATATTATTTCTTTCTCACGTTTCAAAAAAATTTCTGTCATCAAAATTGTACCACTTACATGTAAAAGCCCTCTGGGCGTTAAATAAATTAATGAATATTTAGGTATAATAATGAACAATTAAATTAACGATAAAAACTTAAATCAACACAAAAAAATAAAAATAAACAATATACATAATTGCAACCACATGTAGCTAAGTATCCCCTTCATTGTAACGATAGCAACCATTCGCAGCAGAGCTTTTTGAAGCAATTCAACGATGTCGATATTCGAATTGACAGTGGTACTTCGTTCCAAAGCTTTGACGAAGAATAGCTATAACTACCATAAACACAGTAGTTTTATGTTTGGGGAGAACGAATAAGTGGTTTCTTTGACGCGTACTATGTGTATGAGAGTCACGGGACCACTGGAATCTGTCAAACAGATAGGCAGGAACCTTTGAATTCAACAAATTGAACATTTGGTATATCCATATGAATATATCCCTCCTACTGCGAGGCAAGGCGATGGGTCGAGACCGGTTGGAGAATTTAAAGGGTCTCCCCAAACCAGCCTCTCCCAATCTGGCATAACACGCAGCTGGTGGGAAGGCCCATCCTGAACACACCTCACCCGATGAATCCGGGAACCCCTGCTAAACCACCAAACGTAGCGAAGGTGTTGGTTATCCAATAAATGCCTCCCAAATTGAAAGTAAATAGTATTAGAAATAACACCATAGGAGGACTAACTGATCCATGGTCACGTACAACAGTAGTCTCAACATTATTTTGTGCATAAAGGAATAAAATTATTCAATGATCTTCCTACGAACAAAAAAAGTTAAGCCATAAAATTATATTTTCATATTCTTATGTTTAAATTAAATGTTAAATTACACTACACTCTGTCGAAAGTGAGAGATACTATTTTTATATCTCATGCATCTATGAAATATAATTCAAACATGATTTATTTTGAAACATTAAATATATGTCACAAAATTATATGAATATCACGAAAATATTTTTAATACACTTATTTTTATATGTGTCTTAAATAGTCATTCATCTCTGTGGAGACTTATCCTTTGTTAAACATTTTAATTGTATGTTTGTTAAATATATTTGGTTATCACTGTAAGTACAGATTTTTCTTATATTAACGAGTACGCGTTTCCAAAAACAAAAGCCCCAGCTTATATTAGGAAGGAATATAATAATGCACAAAATTATACACTGAAAAATCATGTAATTTCAATCTGCAATTTGCAAAAATTTCATTATAAGTTACAGAAAAAAGTGTATCTGAACATTCATTTAGACTTTTTTTTAAAGTCAATCGGTATCCCATAGAAATAAAAATTGGATATTATATTGGATTGGATATTGGATATAAATATAATTGGATTTTAACCTATTTATTAAAACCTTTTTGTCCATTTAAAAAGGTAGCTGCCAAAAATATGGGAAAAATTAGTTGCAATGTGTATTAGTTCAAAAGTTCAAATTAACAATATGACAATAGGTCTAATTATGTGTGTGTCTTGTTCTGTTCCATGTTTCGTTCAAATTTATTATTATTATCTTCTTATTCAATGATATATTACATTGGTGGGCATAACTTTCAAAATAAATAAATAAAAAATTGTTGTTAATTATAAATTTTGTTCATAATGTTAGTGGTACCCTTGCCCTTCAAAATCTGCCTACAAACATATTTCCAAAGCAAGCTCGGTAACTGAATCTAACCTACAGTCATTTTTCGTCAAACAAACTATCACCGACATAGCCTTCCAACCGGTTATCGTAGTCTTCTTCTTCTTTTCCCCGTGATGTCACAATCCGAGTTAAAACGGAACAGGCAGAGCTGTTCGCTGCCAGTGAACACAGTTCGCGCGCACTCGGTATAAACATTACCACCTAGCACCTCCTGGGAAGTGCATCTTTACCTAAATTCGGAAAAATTGCTAATAAAAACCTCTGTTAAATTCAATTAAAATTAAGTGAAAATCAAAAAGTGTTTTGATAGTGATATTGAAAAGTTCTATTTTTCTAGGTTGCACAAAATCTTCAGGTGAGCAATATATATATATTTTTTTGTTTTGGACATATGTAACTAATTTTATGATAATGTGTTATTTCTTAAATGGAAATTGATAAAGTGGCAAAATAGCTTCATTATTTATAAAGTGTCTGTTCATCCTATCGACGAAAGTAAAAATAAAGGAATTTCATTTTGAAAAAAAACTGCTATTTTTTAATCGTGATTCGGCAAAAAAGAACAAATGGAGGCAGAGTAGTCGTGTTTACCTTTGTAAACACGGATGTTAAAAATACAATAAATGTCACATTAATTAGTTTACAGACTGTATGTGATCGGTTCATATTAATTTGTAAATTAAAAATGTAGGAATTTAGAAAATAAATTTATTTTTTTAAATTTGTTCGCAATTTCTCCCTTCAACTTAACCATCGATTGAAATTGATGAGAAATAAAAGACGCAATATATTTGAATGCCATTAAAGTGAAAAGGGTATTAATAATTATTAATGATATGTACATAATATTCGTCTTGAATTGAGGTTAAGAGGATACAACGAAAGGGAAGTTCTGTAAATACTTACCGTTTCCATAATGAATGCGAAGGCAAATCCAAATAAGCATGATGAATCCATCGTTATTGAGATAAATCCATCGTTATAGAGATAAATCCATAGTCATAGAGATAAATCAATAGAAAATTACACTCGCAAGTAGTGCAATTGCTTTATCAATTATTAATGTTTTTTTAATATGAAAATCATTCAAGATCATTTAGAATTTAATGTTCAAAGTCAACCGCGCTTCATTAGTTACAAATTTTCAGCTGATTTGCTTTCATTGCCGGCAAACCGACCGTTTATTGTATCAACATACGTTGCTCGCCTTCGTCTGTACTGAAAGCATGCTAAAGATGATTTTGGAATTGAAGTGCATCGCTACCCACGTATCATTTTTTCATTTTCATCGGGGAGCACGTTTTGAATATTCAGAATCAAAGAGCAATATGATTTTATTGATAGCCGCTTATCACTTAGTATTAAATGTGCATTGCTTATTGTTTAGTATTAGGTGTTTAAAAAAATAACAATTGATGATGATATAAAGTATAACCGTGAATAATTATTGAGTTATTATAGGCTCAAGCTACTTCTTCAACCAATGTTTCGGACAGTTAAGTTAGAGTGTCCGTAATCAGGGCTGTGATATCTTGAATGACATTTGCACTAATAATGGACATTGTAATGGTGTCCGAAACGCTTTCTAAAGAGAGAGAGAGACAGAGAGCGTAGTAACCAAAAAATTAATCACGATAACAATAATGATTTTTTTTTCAAATATTGTTTTAAAGCATTTACAGAGTATAAATAAAACTATATTTTTTAAATTAGTATTGAGAAATACGTAAATGTAAACCATTCGGTTTAAAATGTTCACAGTATGCATAGTTTATGGTTTATAGATATAATTAGGTACATATTAAAAAAGCAAAATAAAATATAACATGAAAAGAAAAGATAAAGAAAATTGAAATATTTTTACTAACAAAATATTATCCGTGACATGGCTAGGATTGCATATTTTGAAAGGCAAATTATTGACTGTTTGTTTAGATGTCTATAGTCTAGCATTGTACAAATGACATTCCAGACATTGGATTGAAGTAGGTGATATTGTTATTACCTAATTCAAGATGGATTATATCATCACTCCTTAAATTACATTTATTAATCAAGTTTATTATGAATTAAATTAAATAAACATAACTATATAATTCAGCAAATAGTCTTTCCTGGAGCAGAACAAAATAAAGTATGCGAGTCGTTCCTCTTAAGGTTTCTCATCAGTAAGGCATTTAGTCCAAATATGAATAATAACAGTCTTAGGAATTTTTTTGTAGTTACATATTCAATTAGAAGTTATGCTAACCACGTAAATAAATAAATAATATAACCACGTAAATTTTTTGTAAATAACCCCTGAAGATCATTGAGGATATGAAGTTCAATGTTAACTACTTAGGCTAATTTCACACGTAGAGTTAATTTGTTCGCTTTTCTCTCATAGAAATCGTTGTGGTCTCCCTTACTGACATAGTTATGAATATGAACTAAACTGTGCTAGAAAGAGAAAACCCCAAGCTTTATATTCAAATTAAGAAAATAACAAGAGAAAAATTAAAATGTACACCTCTATAAAACCAAAGGTTCCGACCGTAATTTGAGAAAAATTTATAAAACTTTATGAATTTTTATTAATTATTTTTATGTAAAAAAATTAAAGTAGCGATAATGTTCAGTGTTTAGACAAAAAAGGTGAGCCTTTTTTAAAAACTTTTATGTTTGATTTCCAAAATCACCATTTCATCATCTTTCAAAGACAGTTTTTCGTTTTCAGAAATATCCCATTTATTTGTATTTTATTGAGAAGACAAAATGTAACATTTTTCTCTCACTCACAACCAATAGGATGCACGTTGAAACAAGTTTGGGGTACTGTTGATATGCATTGTGTGCGAAAATTCGTAGTACAAACGGGAAACTGAACACCGTGCATTTAGTATCTCCATTAACAAAGCACAATCTATACCAGCATTTTGCTGAATGCCACAAATTATAGTAGCGTTGGTAATGTAGTTTTATTGATTGGGCTTTTAATATTGTTTTAGTTTCTATTTTATGTTTAAAAAATATTGTTTAACATAATAAAAAAAATAACTATTTACATTAAAAACAGTTTTCGATAGCTCATTATATTCTGTTCTTAAAACCTATTATAAAAGCCCATCTGGGTTGTTTTTGGTTTTAACCAAATAATTTGATTTCATTTAATAGTGTGACAGCAAGTTAGTATGTACCGACAGCATGTTGGTGGATGGCCCGCAGCCTTTAGTGTGCGGCACACCAAAGCAGGCGGATGGCCATGCGCAGTGCGCAGCGGGAGTATTTTGGCTGCGCATTGCACATAATGCACTTATTGCACACGCGCATTATGACGTTCATTATCTCTTATGCATTCCGACTTTTGCGGTTAAATAATTTCGCTGAAAATATGTAGTCTCAATAGTGCAATAACGCATTTATAATGTAAGAAACGAAATATTTTTGCATTTTTACAATGTTATTTGTTATTATAATTCAGGTGTCGATAAGTAAAAGTAACACTCTATGATCCTGAACCACTAGAGATGATGAAGGGCGATAAGATACCTTTGACAGTATCTGAAACATTCGAAACTATGCACTTAAAATACTACAGATGATGAAGGGCGATAACATACCTTTGACGGTATCTGAAACTTACCATTCTATGCTACTGAACCACTAAAGATGATGAAGGGCGATAAGATACCTTTGACAGTATCTGAAACATACGAAACTATGCACCTGAAACACTACAGATGATGAAGGGCGATAAAATACCTTTGACAGTATCTGAAACATACCATTCTATGCTACTGAACCACTACAGATCAAGAAGGGCGATAAGATATCATGAGGGGATATTACAATTTTACTTAAGGAAGAAATTGTCTTCCTTAAAATTAACGACTTTTTTAAAACTTTTTTATTTTATTCATTAAAGGCCTGTAATCCCCTTTTTAACCGGATTACCAATAATTAGAAGATATTCTTTAAAAAAATTCTAAACTCATTTTGCTCCGTGTACGCTTATCATCTCTTTGAAAATGTTTATTTATGGAGACACGTAAAAACAGGTTGCCAGATATTTTTAACAAAAAGGTTTCCAATAAACCTTTCCAAGGAACCCTCTAAACTGCAAAACCCGCCGTAAGAGTAATAGCTATGCCTACGTGCTTTATATTTTTGTTTGCGTTTTTCTTCAGTTTGTGACTTTAGGTTAGTGTGGATCTCGTTAAACGACTTTTTCTTGCAACTGGATAAGTGGTGTCCTTCAGCTTCTGCCGGTGTGAAATACACCCCAGTGGGAGTATGCCGGGTGACTCTCGTAGGCTGGTGAAAAAGCCTTGCTCAAGATCAATCAATTCTTGTCTTTAAATATATTTTTGCTTTGCGCTTTTTTATTTCTTTTTATGAGAAACTGCACAAGAATCCTGACTGCTCCTAACCGTTTGGAGCCAGTGAGATCCTAATTGGGGTATGCTATGAGGCTCAACATATTGGGGAGGGGGAGGCGTTGGGAAAGAGGAAGGTGGGAAAGTACCTGGGTATTTAGATCTGGTCACCAAGCAAGGCCAAAGCCATTTCAAGCAACGTTTTAATTCTGAATGGCGATCTTACACCGGGGCGATAATGAGAGTATTTACACTTTGCAACGTGCCACAAATATAATATATATTTCAAAAGTGAAATAATACAAATGAATCAAATAAAATTTACATGTACACGCCCCTGACACCCTACCACGCTTATGCTTGTATTAGATATATTAAATAAAATAGACAAATTTAGATAAAATATCAATTTTGCGAGGCGTATTATTTTAAAAAAATCTTCAAAATAGAGTGATTGAATACTCTTCATACTGTCCGTGACATTATAAAGAAATGCGAGCACCTGCCTGGAATTACGATAAAAAAGAAAACACGCGTTTTCGGATCAGATTTTGAAGAACCAACTGATGTTGCTACTTTATGCAATTAGGAACAAATTAAATGATTAATTAAATATTCCATAAAATGGGTTCACTTAGTTATATTAGTTAGTTTACTTTTATTAACTTTAAAATTAAAAGGTCTGATCTAATCTAATCTAATCTGTCATAATTTCATCTTAAATACCGGACAACCTATACTTTTTGTTACAATCTGGCTTCACTGATTTCATTTTATCCGCATTCTCAGTTGCTGTTTTAGGGCCGTTGTGATCACATAGGCATATTTAGGGATTTAATTGATAACTGGATCAGTGTGGAAAGAACAGCTCGTGGTGTAATAACCAGTATTTTATGAAAGGTTTATTTTGAAACTAACAAATTAAATATGTACTCTGGCAAATATTTGGTGATAATATTTTGATATCTTTTCACTATGAAGCACAGAACCTCAAGAATCTTGCATAGATTTTTCTATCAAAAATTCTTCAGTAAAATTCCGTTTTAGCAGCAAAAAATCAATCCGTAGAAAATAAAGTTTTTTTATAATTAAACATCTGTTTTTAATTTTACCTAGTTGTGCCATCTCTTGAGCCGGCTAGTGGCCAATTTCGAAGAACTTTCATCCCTGGGGACTGGAGTCAACCGCGCTAACAAACTCGCAAAATACCGATCGATTGGACCGACAATTATGTCGTATATTAACTGATGTAATTGCATCGAATTTCAGAGAAGTGCGTATATTTCTGATTTACGTGATTGCAACCAAAAGATGATAGAATGCATGGTCATTGACAACGAGTCTATCTGCCGAGTTTCAGCACGATCGGATGGCGAGAAGTAGGTTAATTTCCGCTTCCGAGATTTTCATTAATTCTTTACCGAAAACAAAAAATTTAAAAAAAAAAACTCATGACCTCATTTTTCCACTCTTTTCAAATTAATAAAAATAATTCAATATCGTCGCGTCTGACATAATAAGGACCGGTTGTTTCACAGAATTTGAACAATTCATCAAGGCGATTTTCAAGTTTTGTGAAGGTTCTAATCAAGTTCTGTCATTATTTCACTTTTGTGAAACAACTGCCAATAATGATATAATAACAGAACTTGAATAGAATGTAGTGGTTATGAACGTCAGCCTGCTTACATTTGACTAATATAAATAAAAAAATTGTTTCTTTCTTCATATCTTTGTATTGTACAGTAGTACTACAGTTTTCCTATAAATTAGCGTAAAATGGAGGTTAAAAAAATTATACTAAAAAAGTATCGTTTCAATGGCAACATGATTAAGTACATACAAAGTTTGAAATTTTGAATGAAAAAAATTTGACGAACTAATTTATTTATTGAATTTTAAAATCTATCGGATTAAGTAACAAACTTAAAGCAAGAAGCAAAACCAATGCAAATTAAGAATAATAATTAGTATATTATGTACCTACATTTTAATTTTAGAGAAACATCAGCTAAAGCATAAATGAATGTACATTCTGAAAAAGAAAAATAAATCTGCCAACTCTCCATATTTGTATTACCTACATCATACAATCTATTTACTGGCGAATATCTAAATATTAAATCTCAATATTGTTGTTACAGTTTAATAATTTTACTTACTTAAATACGTACTAGAAAAGCCTACAAAAATTACGCACCAGTCAATAGTACTCGAACAAAATTGTCGAAATATTTCTAATGCTGGCATGTGTAATCAAAAATGTTTGTCATTTGGATGTTTGTGGCACTCCACAACGCTGCGAACAAAGGCGAATGATAGATGTGTTAATGGTGCTGCCAGATCTAACACTAATTAAATGATTGCCAACACCGTGATGTTACTCCAAGCATTAATGGCTAAGTACCCACCTGGGCCGAGGGCTGTGAAATACCCAAATATTGTTGTTTCATCAACATAAACTTTTTTGGCCTTGAAAATCACACATTTACCTAAAATAACCTTATTTAATCATTCGGTAGAGTTAATTTAACCCACAGACAAATTTCCAGAGGGTTCCAGAAAAATTTCCGAAAACCCGTCTATACCAGCATTTTGCCGAATCGAGCACATTAGAGAAGCGTAACTAATGTACATAGTTTTAGCGATTGGTCTTATAATATTGTTTTAGTGTCTATTTTATTTTATGTTACCACTACATATTTTTAAAATATTGTTCAATGTATTTATTTTACCAATTTTACATTACTGTATTCTATAAGAACTGATTATACAATTATCGATGGCTCATTAGGTATATTCTGTTGATAATAGGCAAAAAATCAAATAAATAAGTTAATTGGAAGCTTGTTCCTTGATTTTATTTAGGGGTTCTGAGTAATGAATATTCACTTGCCATACCTCCCTGAGAACAACTTGCACCGCGTTCTTGAGGTGTTTTTTGAAATGAAATACTATTTTTATAGTAATTTATGCAGCTTATCTATAGATATGTTTGTGCAATGTGCATTCATTAATGATAAATTTGATATTGAGGTGAGAATCCAAAAATGCAGAAGTACAAATTTTGGCAAAAATGCCCAATTAATCGAAGGTACACGATTTGAAAAGTAAAAAAAAAAATTACAGATCGACATGAACTCAGTCTATTTCATAAACTGTTACTTCACAATTCACAAAAATATTTCGATTTACATTAATTTTGTCATTTCGACCGGTCAACAGCCCGAATAAATTAAGGTTGTATTTTAAAACCGTGTCAAACATGTGCTGGCGTAACAGACCTTACCCAACATTTCAGGTGTTGCCGGAGTCGTGTTATAAAGGTGTAGGTACTAGACCTTTGGCTGGGAGTTAATACGAGATCTCATAGACTATTTGTGTCAAAATAAGGCATTAAGATTAGGTTCTAAATATTCAAGTGTTTGTAGGTGGGAACTTAGAATCTTGGCAATCAACAGTTAAACAACGTAGCTTTGTGGGATCTATAGCTGAGTCATATAAAGCCAGACTTATCAGTTCTGTTTAACTACCTTCTCATGTAATCAACCTATTATACCTGTTATATTGTTATGAATAATATCAACATGAAAAGACTCTGCTGTAATTACTATCTCATTGTTGGTTTTAATCCATCTTGGCAGAAGTGGAAATAGATTCTTACTGGAAAAGAAGACAATACCTAACTTTTTTATTATGTAACCAAAATCCATAATAACATTCAATTTCAAGACAGGAAACGAAAACACATATAGAAACTATGTAGTTTTTCCAGTGTGTTTTTTTTAGTATAAACCACCTCACTAGGCTGAGCCTGTTCCGAGGTGATGGAAATAAAATTGAATTTTAATATCCTGAAATACTATAAGAAGAAAAAAGAAATGTGAAAAATATAGACGTGAAGTTTGTTGTTATACTAAAGAAGTAATGATTATCCTTCCGCTATAATACTTTTGTTAACTATCCATGTACGAATTTTGGGTGTGAGATTTACATTATTTATCAGGTGAATCTTTAATGTCTTTTTCAATTCAATTTTTAAAATTTGGAGTCAGATAATGATGGTGTCTTCATCCGTACGTGGTATTATTTATCTTCGAAGTCATGCCACGTGTTGGTGTCTATGTTTTGTTTCGTAATTTTGACATGCAGTGTGATGGTTTACTTTGTCTTTTTGATAATGTGTAGAGATAATTTTCATATGTAGTTGCTGTATGTTTGATACAGCTTTTTTACATGTTTTTTTGTCTAAGTTTTTGCGTTTTATTAAGAGGGTCCCTAATTATTACGCTATTAGTTTTGGTAGCACCACCCCAACCAATCATACCATGAGTGATAATTGACTTTGTATATTGATAATTGAATTGATAATGTCTTTGCCGGCATTAAGTTACGTATGTTCTTAAATAAATATTTAAGTTTTCTGACGGCTGGTTTATTTATTTGTTCTGTCCATCTTCTTGACCGGTCGGTGGCTGAGTTGACATCTCGTTTGGGTCCCACCCAGGCGTAGTGTGTTCAATTTCTCGACTGGATAAGTCCTTCATCACGACGCAAGCAACATTTTCCGTTTACTGTGGTGGAAGTAGGAAATTTTCAAATATTGTCAGATTTTCCGTATCTCGGGAATGTTTGTATTTCTTTAAAAACAAATAATAATGTAAATACCCCAGTAATTGATTACCTCGGTCTTTGTCAATGGTTACATAGGTAGTTTTTGTGCATTCGCGTATGGTTATGTTATCATCGAGTTTTGTTTATCGTCTTGGATGTATACTAAATATCATGTACATTGTGTTATCTATATGTTTAATGTTAGCAGGTTATTATCTAAACAATATTTAATCCCGTTGAATCCTTCTGTAGCTTTCTTAAGGAAATATGTCAAAGTAACAATAGAAGTGAAAACAAAAATTGGGTCATTGATGTACAATGAAAACAGGATAGGACCTAATGAACTTCCTTGTGAAATTCCTTAACTTTATTTATCTGTTTTGGCTTATTGAGTGGGTTTGGTTAGTTATATATTATAATACATAGTTATGTGCAGTGTTGTTTATACCTAGGTTTTATATTTTAAGAGGATTTTCAGGAACACTTTATGAAAAGCTTTGCTTAGGCCCAGTCGACAAGTGAAGACAGTTAACAATTTTAAAAAAAAATTGATCAACCTACCTATTTAGTATGTACATGCAATATAGAAAATTCATGTTATTACATAAAAAAGAATAATCTTAAAAAGAAAACAAACTACTTAATTATTAGAATTTTTATGATGATTGTTTCCGACATCGCGAAAACACATTCGTGTTTTCCTGAAAGTTTCTTAGGAAACCTATAAATTCATTCGTTAAGGATCTGCAATCCCGTTTTTAACAGGATCACGAATAATTTGAAGAGATTCTTAATAAATTAGCAATATCTTATCTCAGTAACTTTTCTCCGTATAAGGACTTCCATCGTATTCAATTGATCAAATATGAATCTATCAAACAAGTATCTTCATGATATGTAATTGTAATTGCAGAAATGGCTGTGGGTACTTAGCAAAAGTTGCTTTGGGGTAAGTGTAATAAATGAACGACCCATAAAGACCCAAACATATGACTATTTAACATGCAAATATATCCATTACCAATATTATAAACACATTTAAAACACAGCGGATGTTTATTTTAAAAGTCACAGAATAGGTATTATCTAGTAGCGTTTGTCTAAGTAACGTACTTTTATTCATATGGCATGGCAGGCAATGAAATGAAACGAAAAAGTTGTCTGTGAATTTCCTATTCAAGTTCTGTCATTATATCATTATAGGCCAGTTACCTGACAGAACTGAAATAATAACAGAACTTGAAAATAACTTTCACAGAACTTGAAAATTAACTTTGAATTGTTCAAATTCTATGAAACAACCCGTCCTTGGTGTTTAACGGAAAATTTAATTTTAATTTTCTTCTTTTCTTCCCTCTGTCCTATTCGGGTAGGAAAATGTACATTCTTAAATAAAAGGTTTTCGAAAATCGAATGAATGTTAGCAATAGACGTAAGGTAAGATACCAAACAAAAGCTACATTGCATCCGCTCAGCTATAAGAGAAATCTTATCAACTAATGTACATTTTTCATATTTTCAAATAAAGAATTTAAAATTACTTTTTTTAATAATTTATAAAATTGTTGAAGTACTTCGGATCTAATTAGACCTATTGGTTATATCCCACCTAGAATGTGCTCTATCTTGCACTTTGAATTTCATAATGATGTTGAAACGCAGTTGATTTTTGAATCACGAAACAACAAACAACGAAACAATAAGTGCATTTATTGAATTCTTCTTTACCGAAGGTCTCGGAATTGGCCGGACTTTACGCAGAGTTTACGTTTAGTCAGCTGTGGAGAGTGACCTTCCTCTTATTTTGAAGGTTAGTTTAACATCATCAATCTCGGAATAAAACTGTATATGTGTATAAAAATATAATCCACGCCGCCCGCCCGATTTCCGCTACAGACACTCTTCTTTATACAAATATAAGAAGATAATAATATTAGAGAGAACAAACATATTACAATCAATTGGGTACTTCATGAGTGCACGTTGCTTTTGGCCTTACTATGGTAATTATTCTTAGAGGTAATTACATACAAGGCGTATCCAAAATTGTCTGTCTCTGAACCTAAAAAACGTGGTAAGTCAGTTATATATCATCATTGCGTAATATAAAGACATACATAATAATATGTATTATATATTTTCGAGTAATCGTTGTTATTTCTATCGTAATCTTGTGATAATACTTCTCTAGGACCAGGGCCGAACTCAGGACATTTTGGGCTGAATACAGATAGTTATAAATTACGTCCCCCATGAAATATTGATGTCCCAAAAACATATAATATCTAAATAAAATGTATATAATTCGCAATTTAGCTTCGAAAGACAGTGCGTTTATTTTTATCGAAACAACAAAAAATATTTTTGGCGACTGCAAGCTACGATATACCGGTCGGTTATATTTTTGGTGGTGTGATTGTGTTTTTATTGTATTTGTGCATGAAATGTGTTTGCATAAGTTTTAGATGTAGTTGACGTATATTTAAGATATTTTATTCGACGAAGAGTCGAATGGAGAAATATCTTGTCGGTCACGTGTTATTACCATTTTTTGTACTTTTTGTAAAGGATCAATAATAGTTTGAGCACAGCCACCCCAAATTATGATGCTGTATGCTAATAATTGAGTTATAATACCTGGATGACTTTTATAGCGCCGTTTTTGTGCAAAAACACCTCAAGGGCGCTGTATATAAATAGAGTGTACATTACTTCAATATCAATGTAAAATATTGTTCCTGTGCGGGAAGTAGGCAGGTGGGTGTGGCGACTGTCGATGTGGCCCGAATCTTTCGACCGCAAACGAACTCAACGAACAAGTTCAAGGTAACGTGCGCCGCCGCGTAAATTCTCCACGAGTTTTTAAGATTCATAAGTCAATTAACCCGACTACTGATTATGGTAAAGCCCTACTTACCGATGAAAGAATATACCATTGCTTTCCCTATATTATCCAGTACGACTTGTACAATATCTCAGCGTGCATGTCGGCATTTTGAAGTCATCGCCGTAGACCTGCGCCCGGTGAGCGCTTGTAACCGACTGATTCCCGTGATATCTCACGTAGGACAATGACCCGATATGCGTGGCCCATACTTCAAACACCAAAGCTGGCTCTATCGATATACGAGTACCTCAATGATGCTTATAGGGATTGGCAGAGAGCATAGTATACGGTTTGAAGTGTTGTAGGAGTAATGATATTTCGAGTTCGAAACACATAAGATAGCTTTCGAATGCGGGGATTTAGGCTGGCTAAGTGCTGATCCCAATGTTTGATTAATCAAGACCCCATGATATTTATTATTAGTGACCTTTACCAAGTTAGCGCAAATCTACACTTTTTTCTGTCACTAAGCGAGTGAAGAAATATTATAATTGTTATGACTTCTAGCGAGGTCTTGACTTGATTTGTCACTTTTATTTTTGTCTTTGCCTAATCCAAATAACATCCTTTACTTATTTTTAGCATTCGTCTTCTGTATCGTGTTACTTATTTTGTTTACCTATTGTGTAAATTGAACTTGATTCTGTCTATCTTCTATCTATCTGTGATCTATATAAATAAAAATGTTATTTTGTTCAAAATCATAAAACTACGAAAGTTCTTCACCGATTGGTTTAAAATTTTGAAACAAACACGTGTGTTTATATATATACTTATATTATACAGATTTCACATGTGATAGGTAAAAATATGTTTTTTTTTTATAAAACAGCGCCATCGGTTGGACGTAAAAGCAACACGTGCTATTATTTCTCTATCGGCCCAGACAGACTGTAACGCGTGGCTGGATAAAGCTAGTAAATATTTAAAAAAAACATGTTTCGTTATCGTCTTTTACAATTTTTAACGTTCCAACTGCGCTTATGACAGATCCGGCGCTGAATACGACAGTACGTGTTTTAATAATGAAGCAATATAAACAGATTGCCTGACCAAGTCCGGTTTGTTTCAAAATAAAAATAATATCACGAGCTTCGCCCAAATCGAATATTATGTCAAAACCTTTTCATAACTACCTTTTGATTTCAAGTGTTGATTTTTCATAGACCCTACACACATACATTGACAGTGTTCAATTAACGGCATTAGTAATTTCGTCATATATACATTTAATAAGGTTTAATGCCCTACGAAATACCACATTTTGTAATGATATGTCAATCATGAATCGTTAGTTAATTTTACTACCTGATAACCTGATCAAGAGGTATTAATTCAGTCATTTCGAAAGGTAGCAAGGTTTTGTGTGAGATGAAATGAAAAATGAAATAAGTGACGAAATGACTTATTACGCTGCTTTGGTAAATTTCCTTAATTTTCCTTTATACATAATTTGCAAAACGCCTGTTCTGTGGAACATAACAAAAAAGGTTGACAAAATAACTTTTATGTAATAATCACGTAATAAAAAGTACGTAAGTGTGTTTTTATTAGTGCCAGGAGTATTTAGACAGTGGTTTGAATGGTAGAAGAAGTCTGGGACACCCAAGGAAGACATGGATAATGCAATAGCGAAGCATTGCTGGGTCTGCTAGTACAAAATAAAAACACACGTTTAACGCTTTCTAATTATGAATGTGAATTAAGCAAATATTGATTTATACATATTTTACAAGATTTACTGCATAATACAGTGACAAGAGAAGGTTTTTATTTTTAAAACAACAACAAAATAAATAAACAAAAAATTAATAAACGAAAATTGTACACATAATTTTAAATTTTAATGTACATAATATTAGAAAAAAAACAGTTTTATAAGTGCAGATGGCATATGTAGGTAAGTCAGTGGGTACTGGTTTATAATACGTTGATAACATTTAATCATAATGGTACATTAGCAATGTTTTGTTTCCCTGATATCATTTAAAAACTATTTAATAGAAAATATTCTTTCGTATCTATTAACGTACTTTTCATTTCTTTATCAATTCTCAAAAGCACTCACTTTTAATTATTTATTAACTTAATACTATCTATTTACATCCAAATTTACAAATGTCTAATTTATTATGGCTTACATTCATTAATTATTACTTTTTTATAACTTAATGAGTAAAACCTCAAATTAAAATATTCAATCATTGAAGACAATATTAGCGACTGCAAAAAGATAAATTAAGGCGATGCACTACGTAGTAATGCAAAATCATGTGTTTTTTGTTTGACAATTTGGTCGCCTAGAAATGTTTCAGATGCTTTAATTAAATACTGCCAGTAGAATACATCTTGGCCTTTGAAATAATGGAGTATTTTTTAGATAAGTCTTTTTATAAGCCCAGAAAAAAATAATGTAAAGGCCTATGAAAACTGCTTTAAAGTTCAAAATCTCCTACTTACGAACCCATTTTCGGTTATGATTTTATTGTGTATTGCTTCATTAAAAACAAGGAAGACATGGGATAATGCAATAGCGAAGCATTGCTGGGTCTGCTAGTACAAAATAAAAACACACGTTTAACGCTTTCTAATTATGAATGTGAATGAAGCAAATATTGATTTATACATATTTTACAAGATTTACTGCATAATAAAATAATGAGTATTTTTGAAATAATGGAGTATTTTTTAGATAAGTCTTTTTATATGCCCAGAAAAAAATAATGTAAAGGCCTATGAAAACTGCTTTAAAGTTCAAAATCTCCTACTTACGAACCCATTTTCGGTTATGATTGTATTGTGTAATGTGTCAAATTAAGTTATTTATAAAATGATCGAAAAACAATTAAATATTTATGCCTGAACATCCACAAAATAAAATAAAAGGCACTTTTTGTCCATGTTTTTGTCTTGCATAAATCAAAACAGGCGGATGGTGTTAAGCGGGAATTTAAACCCAATCGCCATCTAAGTAAGGGTTGTTATTGATAGCGGCTCAATTTAAAATATTACACGACGTAGTGCATCGCCTTAAAACAGAAAAAGATAAGTAGGAATTGAACCAAGAATTGGTTAGAACAGAGTCCGGCAAGGCTAAGGTGCTGGGTTCAATTCCTAGATGCGACCGTATCTTTTTATGTTTCATATTATCGTTTGAAAGTCGATTATATCGTATTTAATGACTAAATATATTATTATATTTATTTATTGGTTTTGTTCTTTTGGTAGCCTAATTTCATTACAAGTTTACTTTTATGAGATAATCACGTAATAAATAGTACGTAAGATTGTTTTTATTAGTGCCAGGAGTATTTAGATAGTGGTTTGAATGGTAGAAGAAGTCGGGGGACACCCAAGGAAGACACGGATAATGCAATAGCGAAGCATTGCTGGGTCTTCTAGTACAAAATAAAAATACACTTTTAACGCTTTCTAATTATGTTTCAGTCACCAGTTTGTAAATAAAATATTTGTTTCCCCTCAAGTAGCCTCATTGCAGATTCGCGGATATGATTTTTTATCACTTAGATAATACACATCAAAACGAAATATAGAGCAAAAAAAAATATTTTTATTAGTTGGGTTATTTTGACGTACGTGTGTAATTTACGTAGGTATATGTGTAATTTTAGTCGTATTGAAGATTTCAGTGGAAATGGGAGTATTATGTATTAATCAACAAAGAAAATTCACAAAGAAATCCACTATAACAGTTTTATTTATTCGACATAATTATTTTTTGTTATTTGGGTCTGGCCAACAATCCAACAAACCCGCCATCTCTGTTTGCTGACCAAAACATTCGTTAGCACGTGGAAGGTATTCCTTTGGATACCATCATAAGCAAGCCACAAATAAATGTTTTTTTAAGAATTCGTAATAATCAGATTATTAAATTTGAAGAAACCAAGAAAATGATTTGATAATTCTACTAATCTTATGTCAATGTTAATAATATGCACCTTGGATTCTTTATAGAACTTTTGTAGCAAAAGTCCATCCATATATATCAACGATTTCATTTTTTAGAGGTTTATAATTGCAACAATAATTGAAAATGTCTCGCCAAGTCAGTTTTCAAAAAACGCCTGCCATCAATACAGCATTGAAGGCAGGTGTATTTTTTTTATTTTTCTTAAGGCGATGCACTACGTCGTGTAATATTTTAAATCTAGCCGCTATCAATAACAACGTTTAATGGCGATAAGTTTTAAATTCCCGCTTAACACCATCCGCCTGTTTTGATTTATGCAAGAAAAAAACATGGCCAAAAAGTGCCTTTTATTTTATTTTGTGGATATACAGGCATAAATATTTTATCTTTTTCCGATCATTTTATAAATAACTTAATTTGCCACATTATACAATAAAATCATAACCGAAAATGGGTTCGTAAGTAGGAGATTTTGAACTTTAAAGTAGTTTTCATAGGCCTTATACATTATTTTTTTCTGGGCTTATAAAAAGACTTACCTATCTTAAAAATACTCGATTGTTTCAAAGGCCAAGATGAATTCTACTCGCAGTATTTAATTAAAGCATCTGAAACATTTCTAGGCGACCAAATTTTCAAACCAAAAACACATGATTTTGCATTACTACATATGGCATGGCCTTGTAGTAATGCAAAATATATGTATACAGGGTGTCCGGGGGTAAAGTGCGCTAATTTCGGGGGGGTTATTCTATATGATAATTCAATAAAAAAATAAAAATTATGGGAAAATAAATTCTTGTATAAAAAATATTTTATAGAAGAATTATTATTTTCTTTAAATAATTATATTTTCTTTTTTACCTAAAAACTACCTTAAAAAGCTGGAATTTCTTTTCTACTTTACCCCCAGACACCCTGTATATAATCTTTCGTCATATTATTTAATTAACATTATTACTCAAATTATTAACATGGAAACATATCAACTGCTTAATTGGGCTTAAAGCCAATGAATTCAATTAGATTTCGCTTTCTATCCCATCTTTTTAGGTTCTATAAATTAAGCACATTATGGCAAAGGATCCCTCAAAAAGTTTTTGCAAGCTTGCTATTATATGCCAAAAAGCGAAATGATAAACAAATCGAAATGAGTGGTGAACATGGTTGACATTAACTTGACGTTTAAATGAATGATTTTTTTTGTCTTACGTCCTTAAAAAATATTATTTTAGTGACGTTAAATCGAGTATGTACCACTCACTTCTGACTAGAGAATTTCAGGTTTTTCTTTTGTTTATTTATGCACTTATATAGATAGATTTTGTATTGACATTTCTGTAGTTAGGTTCATACATTTATTTTATTATAATTTAAATACTTTACCTCACTTGTTTGTAAATAAAAATACTATAGTATTTTCAACTAGCTTCTTAAACGATATGACTTTTTTTAAATAATTAAAAAAAAAACATAAATGAATATAAAATAATACTGGAACTTTTTATACTACATAATATAAACAATATATATTTTTAATTTTTTTATCATGATAAACTAACGTTTACAAAACAAGGTTTTATGCATAGCACAAAGGATAACAAATAATTATAAGCAATATTATACAAGATATTTTAAATTTGTATTAGTATTTCGGATGACTAATTATTGCTTATAATTAAGATGTATATTTTATTAACATTTAAATATGCAGCTGCTTTCTTATGCACATAGATACCTACCTATTTGAATTAGTAATTTGGTCCCTATTTACTAAATTATTAATAACTACTAGTTTATTAATAATTTATTAAATAACTATTCACTACTGAATACCACAATGTTACTGTTAAAAAAACTTCATTACGTCGACTTTAATTCGGCTCCGTTTCTCATTACGGTGCAGAAATATTCCATTAAGCCCCCGCAATTTCTATCGCTTTATAACGTATTTCTCTTTGACTCCTTAAGTTTTAAGTTCCAACAAAAATGTATGTTATTTTTTAATATAATATCTATACATTTTTTATGTCGAAGCGGTAATTAAATGAAATTCTATCGATAGAAAAAAATCGCAAAGTAAGCTCCGAAAATTATTAAAAACACGTTTTGTTCTGATATTTAATATGTGATAGATATGAAAAAATTCACAGTGTATCTTTAAATGAAACTAAAGCATCTTTCCAAAGATTTTTGCTCTATTTCAAATGAGTCGTATTTTATTAAATATTTTCACCATTTTCGCTTAACTTACCTATATCCCTATCAAACGATTACTACGGGGCCTTAAGTATTCATCGGGCGTCTCCGACTTCTTCTACCATTAAAATCACGCTTTAAATACTTCTGGCACTAATAAGAACAAACTATGAAATTTTCAGCATTATCGGTCCACTACTTTTCTAGTATTGTGAGCGCAGACTGTCTGAATTTTTATATATTAAGATAAGATATACAATTTAGGTACTAACATTTAAAAATTATTATTCTATCCTCCATTTGAGTATTTAAGAATAAATTAATAAATAAGAACTCATACTAATTAATTTAAAAAAAGTCGTATTCATCACTCTCTTTGTAATATTAACAATTTGATCTGATGATATAAATACGTCGGATCACTGTCCTACTCATCAAATAAATTTATAAATAATGCATATTATTAATAACTTAATTAAGAATAACTTTTGAAGGTTATAAGTGTTATAACCCCGCCATTTAATTTATCATTGGAGATGAAGATAATACTAATAAATCTAAACTCAATGATGCGGTATATTTCATTGACCGGTACCTTCAAAAGTTATATATATTACATTGACGGGGATAACCTTCAAAAGTCATAAAAAGAAAAGTTATTCAAACAAAATTGAATATTTATTTTACCTTTTTGAAAAAGTCAATAGTTATCCCATATAAATACAAATGGGATACATGTATCCGAAACACTATCTCTTTTTCTATTTTTTTTATCCAGCAATATAATTATTTTTTACAGGCGTTTTTCGATATCTGTCTCACTAGGATATACCTGTGTCGAGACAGACGTATTGGATACATAAATAAGTATTTTCATATTATTTGATACATTCATAACTATAACTAAAATATAAATTATAAAGTTGTAGACATTTTACTTTATCTAGGTTACAAATTCTTTAGAACTTTGTAATCATTCAAAAAGACAGCAGCCAAAAATAAGGGAAAATGAATTGAAGATAAAATTTTTAATTTTCAATTTGAAATATATCGATAAAAATTAAAAATATTTAGGTCCCGAGTGGTTGGAGTCGTTGTCCCGGTAAGATCTTGGTTTCGATTCGCAGTTGAGACCGTTACCTTTTTTATTTTTCTGTGTCTTGTTCTGTTTCATGTTTTGAACTTCTTCAATGATATACTAGACAGTTATTAAATTAATTGGTTTCGCAATGTCCTCTATGACTGTTATGATTACAATGTCACTATCTTTATCAATCCATTGCCTGAACGCTTTTATTAATACTGACTGACTTCAGAATTATATTTATTTTCAATATCGTCTACAAAAGCTTTGATTCCACTTTCACCAGTGTCTTGTTCTTTTTCATTTTTCATTTAGATTTATTATTATTTTTTTCTTTTTCAATAATACATATTTGTTTAATTCTTCTTCTTCTTCTTTCGTATGGTGGGGGGTGAGAGGGGGATATCTAGGTCTGCGAGCCAGTCTAGGGCCTCAGGCGTCGCCATGTGGACCTCACCAATCCCGCCGGGGAATGAATGGAGCAGGCATTCGTTGACCACATGTTCGGTGGTCTGCACAGCACCACATTCACACATCGCCGACTCTTTAAGGCCCCATCTGTGCATCATGTGGGCACAGCGGCTACTATTGATGGCAAACCATGTAATGTTTTCGCCTTTTCACCATTTTCTTTTACTTTGTTTAAAACAATATAAAATTTTCTTCTCTCTTGGCTATGATCGATACTTCTTTTTTTTTTCTAAGGCTTTGCATATGTGTTCGCAGGGATGGAAAATTCCTCCCCTACAACACATAAGCCTCCATGAAAATTGGACCCTTAATTTCTTTGATAACTTCAGAAAGCTACTTAAAGCCCTCTTGTACTGTATATCTTTATAGACATGTGTACTTAACTAATTAATACGTTATTTACGATCTTTAACGCAAATATACCCGTATTTATATTGTAATTAAATTCCATCAAACGTTGTGTAATTTTTTTGATTTATGATATAGGATTTTGATTACTTTCATTTTGTGGTAACCCCCTTGGTTCTGATCGAGGTGTTGAGTTTCACAATTTAATTGGTCTTACCATTGCAAACCTAGACTTACATGAATTCCCTGAATGAGCTAACTTTCCTAATGTAATTATTGATTCCCTGCACCCTAACAAAATCGTAGTTAAACGCTGATAAAAGATATTATACATGTTTATTTGGACAGATAATTGAATATAACTCAAATGGTTAATTGTTAGTAAATTTGATTTTGGTAAACTCTTGTGTCTGTTTGGCGCCACTCCTTTTTGATTCTGCTGCTATAAGGTACATGTAGAGATTGATTTAGTAGGTTAATGTAATTAGTTAATTGCATATTTGACGAACTCGGAATAGCCCATTTGCTGGCATAATTTGGCTCCAAATCCTCCTGCAAGTAAACGAGATGATCGTGAGTCAACAAGAAATTTGCACAATCCTTTGACACGGTCCTTTGATTGATACCTAAGTTATCGCGTCCCAAAGAACCTTCCACGTCATCATGTACTGCCTTCAAGTTTCCCCTCGGGTCCCGATACCTCCAAATTCCATCTCCTCCAAGGTCTACTATTTACTTAGGGCGAACCGGTTTCGTCCTATATACAATCATATACTCACGGTTGGTGTGGACTTACGGGTCGTGAATCCTCATTCCACGTTTAAAAGAGAATGCGAGAGTGGTCTACCGACCTAAATGCAAGCTGTATGCAGGTCCGCATTCTCCAGTAAACAGTACATACGAATAAATATATGTATACATACAGTTTGGGAAAGGTTTATAACTCGCAATACGAGGCTATCTACCTCGCATTCCGAGCTCGGATCTCGCACGAAGAGTTCTGCGAAACTCTAGGATTGGTAACCGAATATATACGTAAGAATAAGGTTATACTAATAAATACTAGTAGAATAAGAAATTATTTGATAGTTTGTTTTGGAGAGCTATCGAACTCCAGGCTTTTTGTTTGGTTTTGACGTTTTTATTTAAGAGAATCGTCATCTCTATTTGGTTTGGTCAATGGTCTTGTTGTAGGAGCGACCACTGCCTCCTGTTTGATGAACTGTATTTGTTTTAAATTTTACCTCCAGGGTTCAACATTAATTTTTGTTCATCCTATCCCGTGATTTCTCAATTGTTTCAAGTAATTGATTGCCACATAAGAGGGTACACGACTCTCAACTGTCTCTGGCAACTGATGGGATCTATGCGAACACTCCATCAATAATGTTCAAATGTTTCGTATAATATTTCTATATAAATCTTACTAACCCGTGATTTTTCAATTGTAGATTGTGAATGGTAGGTAATTGTAAGCACGCAGCTTCTAGCTGTTTCAGGTAACTAATAAAATCTATGCGACCATCTAATCAATGGTATTCAAATGTTTCATGTAATTTTTTGATATAAATCTGGCTAACCCATGATTTTTCAATTGTAGATTGTGAATGATAGGTATTTGTAAATGACCCATATCGCTGCACATTGCACAATGACATCCTGATGGTTATCCTTATAACCCTGATAAATTATCTAGTTACGGCCAAGGTCGTTTTCAAACCATGCGGTTGACCCAGATCTTTGGTGTCTCTATTTGTAAACAAATCGAATAATATAAACACCTTCTTTGACACACTAACCTAAATGTGAGATTTGTTTATTTTAAAATTCCTTAGAAGTCATATGTGCCTCTTTACTTTTATTGTGCATTGTTAATTTAAATATTTTTAAATCCTGTATTGAAGTTAAACCATTTTTCATTTTCCGAATTTAGTAAATTTACTAGAAGTTAGGTGAAAATTAAATATAAATATATATATATATATATATATATATAAGTACACATATCTCGATTGTCAAAATATGTTAAAAAAAAAGAGTACATATATTAATAAATAAATATAAAATATATGATTCTACATAGTCTGGAATATTAATAAATACATATTTTCTTTTTCAATAAAGTAGATATGTCCATAGGTAGGTATCTAAGAATCGCTACCATTTCGATGCTTCGATTAATAAGTAAAATACATATATATAAATACATTACTCATATATTTATTCTTTATATACAATATATTACTTTATTTTATATAAATAAATACATAATATACATATATTAATGTGTAATGCTTTGTTTTGTTGTTTTTAATAATTTAATTGATATACCATAATCAGCTGTATCTCCTCACTCCTAGGTCCTGAAAATTATTTATAAAAAGAAAACTTACCCCCCGTCAAGGTATTTCCGGTCGGGTGTACACAACAACCTTGATGAAGAAATCCTACCTAATTAATTGTATTTTTCAACTAATTTCAAAATAAATCTTTTCGACTATTTATTCCTATTTAATATTTTATTCTCGCTTGAATCATATAAATTAGCTGATATTTAATTTTTCTTCCGAACGAAATCCTAATTCAGAAAACCCGTTGATTTAATAACACTTTTCTAGTTTAGGCTTTTGAATGATAGCTGTTTCAAATTCCTTTTCGAAATGATAGACTGATGATTAAAATTCCGGTTAAAACGACAAACACTTTTAACACTGTCGCTATACGCACGATGGATTTTAATTGAACAATTTATTAATTCTAAATTTCTTTTTATATAAATTGATAAGAAAATTTATTCCGAATTGTGCAAACTTTTAATTAAACTCGACTCTTAATAAATTAATTTTTTTTCTAACTGTTAATTTTAGAACAAAGGTTTAAACGTTTATTATTATCGAATCCTTTTTTTTGTTTTTGTGTTTCTTTTAACCTAAGATGAAGTATTTACTATTAATAATTTTAAACAAAATTATAATCTATTTTTAAATATCAATTCACGAGCACATCCACTTTAATTTAACGATAACAAACTCTTAAGTTTAATTTGAATGTCTTCACTTTGAATGAAATAATTATTTTTAAATTTTAGTTAAATTCTTAATTCCGTAATCACTTTCTGCACTTCACTTAACACTTTTAAGCACTGAGTTTAAATTATATTTATTTTCACTGTTTAACCAAATTAAATTTCACTGACTCTAGCACTTGTATTTTTCACAAAATTTTCCTAAGTCCAGGGGCTTATTTAAAATTTAACACTTAAAGATTTTTCACTGTTAATCCTACCAAAGACGTAGTACTGCCACGTAACAACTTTTCGAATCCTCGGCGCGACTGCCTCCTGACTGATGTGTTCCATCTTTTATATCCCTCTCAGGTCCCAAAAGACGTATCTGAATTTCTCTTGATGCTTAATTCTATTTCCTATCAACTCGTAAATCCGAACACCCCTTCCCCTAATTTCGATCGTTCTTCCATAAGATGTTCTGCTTTCCGGCTCAAGGCGGTGGCCAGTTTCCATCTCACAAATCTAAATCGATAGGGTCCGAATCGGGTAAGTCTGTGTTAATCGCCCAAGCTTCCTTTGTCCTGTGTTCATACAAAATGTAGTTAAATTCTCATGATTTTGTGTTCCTTTTTTTCTCAATTTGCGATAGGTCCGTCCTCAATAATATATATATACATCTCAATTTTATGCATCTCGTGCGAAAATTGTTTAAATCCATGTCGAAATCTTTACTACGCATTTTTGAATTTCGATTTGTTTAAATTCTACTTAATTTTATTGTTACTTATATGAGCTTTTCCATTTCCACCCGTACTCTCTATCTCCCTGTCGCAGATTTGAGTTTTTCCTTTATCTTTGAATTTTATATTTATCCGCGACGTTTTCTTGCACAATTTCTTCTTGATTCTTATGTCATTTCTCATAACTCTTATAATTACTCATTTTCCAAGTTGTATTTATTAATTTCACGGATAAATTCGAATTGTATCGCTTTTCTCCACATGGATCATTTCCTATCTCCGTTCTTTACCCTTCCTTTTATCTTTTCTTCACTTTTCCCGATGTGTGTGGTCTCCAGGAAAATTTCATACTTCATTTATTATTAATTAATATATAGTTTTCCACACTTCTACGGGAGATATACCTAATTAGACTCTGGGATATCTGTCATTTTTTTTGTTTTACCCAATCTCCGCCCATTCTCCATCCCTCACTTACAAGATTTCACATAAATTATACGTCTGGACATATGTTTACGTCTCAGATTTTATGTACTACGGCCGTAAATTTAGTTTAATTTTAGAGCCATTAGTTTTAATCTCTTTTCCTAATCTAAATACTTCATAAGCCCAACGTTAAAGTTAATCGCTTTTCTAATCATTTATTACCTTAACGTAAATAAAAACCATGTTCGGATTTCGATTGTTTACCCTTCAAAATATACATGAGACCGCCAACCTTTTATCTTGTTTCGATCCCTCCGTAATATTGGGTAACTCCAATATATATCTAACCTAATAATTATGTAAAATGTCTACTTTTCCTGAATCTAATCTATCGCTATATGTTTTAGTTTTTCTGTCTTCTTCTGATACTCGATTTTCACGTCCCTAGGACCTTCGTAGCAGTCCAAAATCTCTATATTATCCTTCCATCCGGTCGCCGCACTTTTCTAAAATGTCTATTTTTTTTGCGAGATTTTCATTCAAGATTGATTTACCAATATGTCCGTTTCATCTTAAATTGATAACGATTAATTTCCATTGTTTCCAACACTCACTCCTCTCTTTAGTACGATTTTTATCGAACATGACACCCTCCTTCTATCATAAATAATTGCACTACAGTTGAAATTCCGCCAGTAACTTTCCTTTGCTTTTCCCGTCCTTTTTTTATACTATCACGTTTATAATTTTTTTCATTGCATTTTTGTGTGTGCGCTTTACAACCTGTAAAACTTCCAAGCACCCGATTTCAATGGTTCGATACCCCATAAATGTCTCAGTTATTGTAAACATTCCCAGGAGTTTGTCACCTTGAAAGTCGATGTTGACCCTAAAGTGCGTTCACCTCCAATTTCTGTGAGAATCGAAATGTCGTTAATTATCTTTTTTATTGCCTGATCCACAGTTCATTCCTTTGTCTGCATTTGATGTACGCCTCTTCGTTCACTGATTGGTTACTCAAAATTTTATAGCTCTTTGTTCAGATCTATTGGTTGACAAAATTCAATGTTTATTTTGAAGCCTCAAAAGGGGGTTCCTAGTCGTTCCTAGACGATTTTAATGACCTCTGTGTTTATACTATAGAATCTCAACATAATTCCAACTATTACAGGGGCCTACTGAAAAACAAACTGAATCAATTTTAACCTCAACAGATGTCGCTAGAATGACGGTTTTCATTAATAATTTGTATATTTTTAGCAGCTATGGTTTATCTGTTTTTCACTGTGATTTAAGCCTTTCATCACAGTTCCCCCCTCTGAACTCAATTTGCTGTGGCTAACGTTGTATACTACTTTAGACATCGAAATTGTGTTCAAATGTAGTCTAGCTATTCTCCCCCCCTCGTTCTGTTATTCCTTTTCCTACATCACTTCCTGTTATTTCCTTTCTCCCCCCCCTCATTCTGTTTTTCCCTATCTCTCTTTCCATTTTGTTTGGATTGTTAACAACCTTGACTCTGAATCTCATTGTATTTTCTATTTTCTTTTCGCGTAGATTTTATTTTATGGAATTTCTCTAATTTTGATAAACTCAAAATTAATCTCTTTTTTTTTTCTGGGAAAAACACGCCCCTCGACTCGCGTGTTTAGGTGGTCCTCAACCTGGTTGGACTAAGACCTCCCTTACAATGATTCAGATAAAGATTGTTTGCAATCTCGCGGTCTATTGACCAACTGAAAAGTGGATGGTCTCTTGGTGTGCAAATAATTTTTCGTTTTGTTTTTGTTTTGTAAGTATGATAATTTTTGTGAAATATGTATCTTTGCACGACCTCACCCAATCCAAAAATCAGTGGTATACATGTTTCATTTAAACTTTTCCAGCATTTTTTTTTCTTATTCGCAAATTTTTTTTTTTTTTTTTGTGTAATTTCTAATTGTCTTTTCATAGATCATTCAAACAAGTTGTTCTAGCCTAGGTGTTACCCACCCTAATTTTTAAATTTCATAAATGTTCTTAACTAAACTCCAATTTTCTCATCGTTCCTGTTTCCTTTTAAATTTTTTTTTTTTTGAAAATTTAACCTAACCATATCGTAATTCTAATGTTCCCTTTTTATCTTTACCTAATGTCTACTCTAAATCTATAGATAGCCTTATTTCAAGTTTTCAAAAAAAAAAAAAAAAAAAAAAAATCTAACTCTATGCATTGTCAATTTAAAATCTTGTTTTATAAAACGTACCCTATCCTATTTATAATATATGTATTTTTTTTTGTTCCTTTTGTGGGTATATAACTCCCATACGCTTTCCTTCTGTGTTCTTACTTATCTAACAAAATTTTCCTACACACTAACACACAATTTTTTTTCCTAAACTAGAAAATCAATATTATCGAAAAAATTTTCCTCTTACTCTATTAGTAAATTAGAATATGATTGTCGCTTATTAAGAGATTTGTTCACTCAACCTTAAAGACTTAAGGACGACCCGCCCCTCGCAAACGAACTGATAGTCTAATATTTTAGTAATTTTCTTTCTCCTTAAATTATATCGTATCCTAACAGATTTTAAATTTTTCTCAATCGTTTATTTATTTAAGGTTTCAAATATTTGTAAATTTCGCATTTTATTCGTTGATTTCCACTATCTCTAAACTTGGTTTTTGTTCCTTATTACATGTATAATATTTCGCTAAATGAATTGCGCTATAATCTCCTTTTATTTCCCGAGTTACCGGATCAATTAGCGTATACGTGTTACTATAAACTTCTGATCCAATTACATAAGGTCCATCGTAAAGCAGATTGAATTTTTTTATTTCTTTTTTGAGTAGGTTTGATTGTGTAAATTTTTTCAACTTGACCAGGGTCCCAATCTCATAAGTTATTAATCTTTTGTTGAGATTATAGTATTTCTGTCGATTTGCAGCGCTTTTCTCTAAATTTTTCCGTGCTGCTAGTCTTATTTCATTTATTGTTTTCGTAGATTTTCCGCAGCCTTGAGTATACCTGTCTAAACTATAAGTTGGTGATTTCCCAAAAGCTATTTCATTAGGTGAAAATCCTGTTGAACAGTGTATCGAATTATTGTAGGTTTGTTCTATTTCTTTAAGGAAAGCCGCCCACTTGGTATGTTTTTCGTGACAATAAATACGGAAAATTCTACCTAATTCTTTATTCACGCGCTCTGTTATGTTCGGTCCGGGATTTCGTATTGAAGTATGTACGATTTGTATGCCCATCCTATTTAAGTTGCTTTCCCATTTCTTCGATGTAAATTGAGATCCGTTGTCAGTTAACAAGGCATCTATTTGTATTGTTTTATTAAAATCCTCTACACAATTTAACACGGTCTTAGTACTTGCTATCCTCAATTTATATAATTTTACAAATCTACTGAATGAATCTTGGATCACGAAAATGAATCTAACCCCTCCTATTCCTCTCGGTAAAGGTCCGTATAAATCTGCCATAGCTAATTGTCCTACTTCTTTGGTAATTATGGATTTACTCGGCCCTACAGTTGGTCGAATTTCGCGCTTCGCCAGCTGACAAAGGTGACACCCTCTCACTATGCGTTTTATCTCTCGGTGCATGCCTGGCCAATAATACCTATCTCCCAAAGCTATCCCTGTTTTAAAAACTCCTCCGTGTCCGATTTCTAAATGTATCATTTTTATTAGTTCTTCAGTCAACTCTTGTGGTACTGCTAACACCGTTTTGTTTAGCCCTGTTGTGTAATATAAAGTCTTGCCTATTTTTTTATAATTTTTTAAATACCTATTAACATTTTTTGTCGGCGGCCCAAATTTTCCCTTGCGCAAATATCCGAAAATTTCTCCCAAAAATGTGTCTTGTTTCTGTAGTTCAGTTATATTTTCTAAGTGTTTCCGAATCTGTTGTCTACCTTTAACTGCAAAAGCTGCTATCTCTGGGCACGTGTTTTTCTCCTCCTGTACATTTTTTGCATCACAAGAATAACGAGATAAAATATCAGGCCCTATATTTTCCTTCCCTTTGACGTACTCTACAGTGAAGTTAAATTGATTTAAATATATAAAATCCACCGTGTTAGTCGGCCACTGTACATCTTCCAGCTCTTTAAAAATGTCAATGCTTGATGATCCGTCCTAATTATTAAGTGTACTCCTCTTAAGTATGTCTCAAATTTGTGTAAAGCATATATTATCGCCCATAACTCTTGTTCTGACGTGGTCCATTTCAACTCCGGTCCTCTTAAAGCTTTGCTAATAAATCCAATAACGTGGTGATTTCCTTCCTCATCCAACTGATATAATTCTCCTCCTATGGCGAACCCCGAACTATCTGTCTGTAAATAATAAGTACTATTTGGGTCATGATGATGTAAAATAACTGTCTCTAAAAATAATGTTTTCACCCTCTCGAATGCGCGCTGTTCTGAGTCACCCCATCGCCAGGTTCTATTTTTCTGAAGTAAATCGCACAAAACCCGTGTTGTTTCCCCATATTTATTCGCGAATCTACGGTAATAATTACAAAGTCCTAGAAAAGCTCTAACTTGTTTTATTTTCTTGGGTACCGGAAAATTTTTTATAGCATCAATCTTTTCCGGATCCATTTGAACTCCCAAAGGCGTTATAATATGTCCTAACATACGTACTTCTGTGAATAAAAATTGACATTTTTCAAGTTTACAAGTCATGTTTGCTTCCTTTAACCTCTCAAGTACCGCGTTTACATGTTCAAAATGATCTTCTTGACTACCACACGTATATATTATTAAATCATCTAAGTAATTAGCGCAGAATTCCCTCACCCCTGGTCCTAGAATTTTGTCCATTCCTCTTGAAAAACTCCCTACTGATGTTTTTAACCCCTGCGGTAATACCTTGTATACGTAAGATTTTCCATTGTATACAAACCCAGTATACTTGCGACTTTCTGGACTGATAGGTATTTGAAAGTAAGCTGAATTTAGATCTATTGTGGTTATGAATTTTACACCATGAAAACGCTGTATAATTTCTGAAGTTAATGGTGGTTTTTCTACTTCCGCCTGCATTCTGGTGTTTAAGAATCTAGCATCTAAGAGTATCCTAACCGTCCCATCTTTTTTCAAGGTAAATGTTAGAGGACTAGAAAACTGCGTGGCCTCTCTACTGATGATTCCTAATGACTCCAATTCTCTAATCTTTTCATCAATCTTATCCCTGTAAGCAAAAGGTACTGGGTAGGATCGCTTAACGAAAGGCGTCTCGTCCGTCATTCTTATTTCGTGAGTGTACAAAGTAGTTAGGCCCGGTTTGTCTATAAATACATTCTTATGTTTAATTAAAATCTTTTCTAACCCTTCTTTTCCTTTTGAATCTAAATTTAACTCGGACACAAAGGTCGTTATTCTACTCTCGAGGCACGCCGTATTATTTATTTCAGGGTTTACTTCAATATTAATTATTTTTCCACTTGTGCAATTTTGATTTCTAATCTCGTGTTTAGGTTTCCTATGAATTACGGTTGAATTTACTAACTCTATTTCCTTCTTCCCATTTCCTGTTTTTATTTTTAACTTTCTGTTTTCTCCACATTTAAATTCAGCTGTATATTCGTCTAACCAGTTGATACCCAATATAATTGGCCTAATTAACTTTGGTATTATTAAACACGGCGTATTTATTATAACATCTCCAAATCGCAATGGTACTAAAACCAACCTAGATATTCTCTGACTTTTATGTCCTATCGCTACTTTAATTTGTATAGTGGTTACAGGCATAATAGGATAAAGTGTTTGGTCATTTAAATAACTTTCATAAAATTCTTGAGAAACGCACGTGATTTGACTCCCGGTATCTATTAGACAATGAACTTCCGTGTTATCTATCTGTGCTTTGGCTTCCGGTAATAACGGTAAAGTGCTACCCTTTTCTACTTCCTCATAATCTCTGTCTTCGAAAATGTTGTTGAACCCACTAATTTCCCTTCTTGTTTTCTCTTCGTTCACTTTCAATTGATTCCATTCATCCGTTATTTGTTGTAAAGAATTGACACATACTTCCACATCTATTTCCGCTTCCGTTCTCGTTTCTTCCGCTCCATCCTTTCGTCTTCTCACATTCCTTTCTGCTTTTATTGGAACAGTCATCCCTTGTTCATTTCTTCCCAATCCTTTCATTGGATTCCACCCCCATTTCATCATAATCTTCAATGCAGTGTTGTGTTTTGGTGCCGGCGTCCCTCTCCCTGTGTGAGTCGTATTCATGAGGGCTAATGAATCAACCCTCGGCCGTTTCCCGAATTGTTTGCGATTACTAACTCCTTGCCGCTTGTAGTTTTTGTAGAACCTCCCTGTGAAGATGTCGTAGCTTCTGCACACTTACTGCAGCTAGCGCCTCCTTCCACACTCTCTATTGCGTGAATTCTCTTCTTTATAGCGTGATAACGGTCACGGTATTTGTCCTTCTTGTTGATCTCCTCCCCACTCCTTTTCTTTGTGTTCCGTTCTTCCGGTGTGCAAACCATTGTATCTAGTTTTCGAAGAAACTCAGCAGCGACAATCTCATCTCCTGACTGCCCTGAAAACCATAGCGATTGAACATCTTTAGGGTAATGTCTCATAATCTCGTCAACTACGCCCAACGGTGTCTCGGTAATTTTTAATGCTTTCGCTAAATCCCAATAATTTGCGAAATGAGTGAGCATGGATATATCTCTCTTGGAATCATATACCCCTTCCGCAAGACGACGGCGAACCTCATTCTTCTTTATATCTCCCCAATAGGTAGCTAAAAAATCTCTTTCGAAATCCAACATTGTTTCCCATCGCTTGTTGTATAACTTGGCCCACGTTTTTGCTTCTCCCTTCAAATTTTCCCGTACGACAATTAATGGATCTGTACGTTTAACTTTTCTAGTGTATTCTTTTAAATCTTCTAAGAAACTTATGGGGTTTTGGTTTCCACCGGAAAATGAAGGTCGTTCCTGCTGCGGTAGCATTTCCACTACTTGGAGAACGTTTTTCGGCGCACTATCCTCTCCTGTCACCGCCACTGTTGTTGGTCTTCCTAATTGTTTCTCAAGTTCCTGCATTTTATCAACAAGCGGTGCTAAAGCTGCTTGAATTATTGTAGTAATATCTCCGATGTTCACTGTTGACGTCCCAGCTGTAGCATTTTCCTCGATTGCCGTCACTAAAGCTTCTGTTTGCCTCCCCATTCCACGTTTTCCCACCATTTTCTTAGATCTTCCGAATGTTACCGGCTTATGTATCTATTTTTTTTCTTACTAAGCGACAACCTCAATATTCCTATTTTAATTTTCTTAATTATTTTATATATATGTTGCCTTTTTTATTCTATATATTTTTTTTTTCAAATTTTTCTCGTTTTTCTTATTTTTTTTTGTTTTTCTAGATTTTTCTTGTATTTTATCACCTGGCTGTTCCTGTAAAATTTCAAGTTCGTTTATGATTTTCACATCATCCTCTTGTATACACTTGCCTTGTTCGATATCCGACCTATTTTAAATTTTTTTACAATACCTATCAAGATGTTCCGTTTATCTATTTTCAATTTACAAAATCTATTAGGATTTTTTCAATGCCTAAAATGAATTTCCTTTTAATAGGTATATATACACATATATATAATCCCATCATAAACATTCGTCAACGACATTAAAAGTCTCGAGCCGACTCTGGATTGTATTTTTTTCTTTGAGATTGAAAGTCGAATTCTCAACTAACACTTTGTCTTTTCAAAACAACGTTTATTTGTTTGGCCCATACTTGAATTCCTTATCGAATCCATTGACTGGGTTCTCTGTGTCTTAAAATATGCCTCAATAGTCAACAACCTAACCTGAATGTCAACAAACTTATCATGAGTAAATCTTACGTTATTTCAACTTACCCGTTTATATGGTAAATTATATTATGTAAGATTAATCTTACCTCACAAAACAAAACATCAAATGTTTCACCCTCATTAATGACTCTGTCGATTATCGAGATTTGTGATCCTGACTAAATCTATCTACTCGTGCATTGGCGGCACGTAGAGCGATCATTTGAATTTAACACGTGGTCCTAATGATTAACTATGATTTAATACAATTACACTTTTCTATTTTGATATTATTGTTTTCATAGATCTACCTATCACACGATATGGGTGTAATATTTCCGTTATTTATTATGTTACAGATGGTCATAATAGATAACACCCCAACATGTCATAATAATTGTTTTTTCTTTTGTTTTATAATGATATTAATGTTAATCAAAAAAAAAAATATTTTTTTTTTGTTAATCAATTGCTATCAATCAATTTTATATTTTAAGTAATCATTATTTTTGTAAAACCAATGATATCTAGTAAGGTACATTGGGTGTTGTAATACATTAATCAATTTAATTTCTCTAAACCTTTCTATTCTTCTAATAAATCTGTCGAATGTCTAGTGATAAAAATAATAATATCTTTTCCTGACTTTGTGAATAATTTGTTAAGTACCACGGCCCGCCGCTGGTCTGTATTTTTGAATATAAGATAAACAATAATTGTTTACGTTAATACTCCACGATATCCGAATGCAATGTTTATGTTATATTTGTTCCAGCTATCTCGTTTTTGTGTCATTGTTTATTTAATCTCGACGTTTGTTATTTAATTTTTTGTTCCTCGGAGTGATACGTATTACTTAACGATGTTTCCGACTTTTAAGATATATAGATGTTTTTACGCCCGATGTTTATCTTATCAATTTTTTCGATGTTCTTTGTTTTCACAATAAGTTCGATGTTTTTCGGGCTTGTCTGTTTATTAAACTTGCTTCATATCAACATTCCGATCTGTTCGGTGAACCCAAAACATAAACAATGTTTTTGTTTACAGAACGCATTCCTTTTGACTGAATGACATCATTAACCTACATATCCTTTGTTTTTGTTTACATTATCGTATGAAAGGAATTTTTTATTGACTCTTAAGTTCACGGTCATTTGAATGAACACATTTTTATTTATAAGGACACTTTTTGTGTTATAAGTTTATTCGTTAACACATTCTTTTTGGATTTATTGTTTATTTACGTTAATCTATTATTATTTTTTTTTATTTCACTGTGTATTTATGTAATGTCGCACTTTTCTGATTTTTTTTTTTTTGTTAATTCTTTAATTAATTACGTCCTATTTATTATTATTATTTTCTCCGTTTTTGCAATAGGTTGACCAATAAAACCTTTTTTTTTCCAATCTTATAAAACCTGAACCTCCTGGTCACGGCACCAGTTGTAATGTTTTCGCCTTTTCACCATTTTCTTTTACTTTGTTTAAAACAATATAAAATTTTCTTCTCTCTTGGCTATGATCGATACTTCTTTTTTTTTTTCTAAGGCTTTGCATATGTGTTCGCAGGGATGGAAAATTCCTCCCCTACAACACATAAGCCTCCATGAAAATTGGACCCTTAATTTCTTTGATAACTTCAGAAAGCTACTTAAAGCCCTCTTGTACTGTATATCTTTATAGACATGTGTACTTAACTAATTAATACGTTATTTACGATCTTTAACGCAAATATACCCGTATTTATATTGTAATTAAATTCCATCAAACGTTGTGTAATTTTTTTGATTTATGATATAGGATTTTGATTACTTTCATTTTGTGGTAACCCCCTTGGTTCTGATCGAGGTGTTGAGTTTCACAATTTAATTGGTCTTACCATTGCAAACCTAGACTTACATGAATTCCCTGAATGAGCTAACTTTCCTAATGTAATTATTGATTCCCTGCACCCTAACAAAATCGTAGTTAAACGCTGATAAAAGATATTATACATGTTTATTTGGACAGATAATTGAATATAACTCAAATGGTTAATTGTTAGTAAATTTGATTTTGGTAAACTCTTGTGTCTGTTTGGCGCCACTCCTTTTTGATTCTGCTGCTATAAGGTACATGTAGAGATTGATTTAGTAGGTTAATGTAATTAGTTAATTGCATATTTGACGAACTCGGAATAGCCCATTTGCTGGCATAATTTGGCTCCAAATCCTCCTGCAAGTAAACGAGATGATCGTGAGTCAACAAGAAATTTGCACAATCCTTTGACACGGTCCTTTGATTGATACCTAAGTTATCGCGTCCCAAAGAACCTTCCACGTCATCATGTACTGCCTTCAAGTTTCCCCTCGGGTCCCGATACCTCCAAATTCCATCTCCTCCAAGGTCTACTATTTACTTAGGGCGAACCGGTTTCGTCCTATATACAATCATATACTCACGGTTGGTGTGGACTTACGGGTCGTGAATCCTCATTCCACGTTTAAAAGAGAATGCGAGAGTGGTCTACCGACCTAAATGCAAGCTGTATGCAGGTCCGCATTCTCCAGTAAACAGTACATACGAATAAATATATGTATACATACAGTTTGGGAAAGGTTTATAACTCGCAATACGAGGCTATCTACCTCGCATTCCGAGCTCGGATCTCGCACGAAGAGTTCTGCGAAACTCTAGGATTGGTAACCGAATATATACGTAAGAATAAGGTTATACTAATAAATACTAGTAGAATAAGAAATTATTTGATAGTTTGTTTTGGAGAGCTATCGAACTCCAGGCTTTTTGTTTGGTTTTGACGTTTTTATTTAAGAGAATCGTCATCTCTATTTGGTTTGGTCAATGGTCTTGTTGTAGGAGCGACCACTGCCTCCTGTTTGATGAACTGTATTTGTTTTAAATTTTACCTCCAGGGTTCAACATTAATTTTTGTTCATCCTATCCCGTGATTTCTCAATTGTTTCAAGTAATTGATTGCCACATAAGAGGGTACACGACTCTCAACTGTCTCTGGCAACTGATGGGATCTATGCGAACACTCCATCAATAATGTTCAAATGTTTCGTATAATATTTCTATATAAATCTTACTAACCCGTGATTTTTCAATTGTAGATTGTGAATGGTAGGTAATTGTAAGCACGCAGCTTCTAGCTGTTTCAGGTAACTAATAAAATCTATGCGACCATCTAATCAATGGTATTCAAATGTTTCATGTAATTTTTTGATATAAATCTGGCTAACCCATGATTTTTCAATTGTAGATTGTGAATGATAGGTATTTGTAAATGACCCATATCGCTGCACATTGCACAATGACATCCTGATGGTTATCCTTATAACCCTGATAAATTATCTAGTTACGGCCAAGGTCGTTTTCAAACCATGCGGTTGACCCAGATCTTTGGTGTCTCTATTTGTAAACAAATCGAATAATATAAACACCTTCTTTGACACACTAACCTAAATGTGAGATTTGTTTATTTTAAAATTCCTTAGAAGTCATATGTGCCTCTTTACTTTTATTGTGCATTGTTAATTTAAATATTTTTAAATCCTGTATTGAAGTTAAACCATTTTTCATTTTCCGAATTTAGTAAATTTACTAGAAGTTAGGTGAAAATTAAATATAAATATATATATATATATATAAGTACACATATCTCGATTGTCAAAATATGTTAAAAAAAAAAGAGTACATATATTAATAAATAAATATAAAATATATGATTCTACATAGTCTGGAATATTAATAAATACATATTTTCTTTTTCAATAAAGTAGATATGTCCATAGGTAGGTATCTAAGAATCGCTACCATTTCGATGCTTCGATTAATAAGTAAAATACATATATATAAATACATTACTCATATATTTATTCTTTATATACAATATATTACTTTATTTTATATAAATAAATACATAATATACATATATTAATGTGTAATGCTTTGTTTTGTTGTTTTTAATAATTTAATTGATATACCATAATCAGCTGTATCTCCTCACTCCTAGGTCCTGAAAATTATTTATAAAAAGAAAACTTACCCCCCGTCAAGGTATTTCCGGTCGGGTGTACACAACAACCTTGATGAAGAAATCCTACCTAATTAATTGTATTTTTCAACTAATTTCAAAATAAATCTTTTCGACTATTTATTCCTATTTAATATTTTATTCTCGCTTGAATCATATAAATTAGCTGATATTTAATTTTTCTTCCGAACGAAATCCTAATTCAGAAAACCCGTTGATTTAATAACACTTTTCTAGTTTAGGCTTTTGAATGATAGCTGTTTCAAATTCCTTTTCGAAATGATAGACTGATGATTAAAATTCCGGTTAAAACGACAAACACTTTTAACACTGTCGCTATACGCACGATGGATTTTAATTGAACAATTTATTAATTCTAAATTTCTTTTTATATAAATTGATAAGAAAATTTATTCCGAATTGTGCAAACTTTTAATTAAACTCGACTCTTAATAAATTAATTTTTTTTCTAACTGTTAATTTTAGAACAAAGGTTTAAACGTTTATTATTATCGAATCCTTTTTTTTGTTTTTGTGTTTCTTTTAACCTAAGATGAAGTATTTACTATTAATAATTTTAAACAAAATTATAATCTATTTTTAAATATCAATTCACGAGCACATCCACTTTAATTTAACGATAACAAACTCTTAAGTTTAATTTGAATGTCTTCACTTTGAATGAAATAATTATTTTTAAATTTTAGTTAAATTCTTAATTCCGTAATCACTTTCTGCACTTCACTTAACACTTTTAAGCACTGAGTTTAAATTATATTTATTTTCACTGTTTAACCAAATTAAATTTCACTGACTCTAGCACTTGTATTTTTCACAAAATTTTCCTAAGTCCAGGGGCTTATTTAAAATTTAACACTTAAAGATTTTTCACTGTTAATCCTACCAAAGACGTAGTACTGCCACGTAACAACTTTTCGAATCCTCGGCGCGACTGCCTCCTGACTGATGTGTTCCATCTTTTATATCCCTCTCAGGTCCCAAAAGACGTATCTGAATTTCTCTTGATGCTTAATTCTATTTCCTATCAACTCGTAAATCCGAACACCCCTTCCCCTAATTTCGATCGTTCTTCCATAAGATGTTCTGCTTTCCGGCTCAAGGCGGTGGCCAGTTTCCATCTCACAAATCTAAATCGATAGGGTCCGAATCGGGTAAGTCTGTGTTAATCGCCCAAGCTTCCTTTGTCCTGTGTTCATACAAAATGTAGTTAAATTCTCATGATTTTGTGTTCCTTTTTTTCTCAATTTGCGATAGGTCCGTCCTCAATAATATATATATACATCTCAATTTTATGCATCTCGTGCGAAAATTGTTTAAATCCATGTCGAAATCTTTACTACGCATTTTTGAATTTCGATTTGTTTAAATTCTACTTAATTTTATTGTTACTTATATGAGCTTTTCCATTTCCACCCGTACTCTCTATCTCCCTGTCGCAGATTTGAGTTTTTCCTTTATCTTTGAATTTTATATTTATCCGCGACGTTTTCTTGCACAATTTCTTCTTGATTCTTATGTCATTTCTCATAACTCTTATAATTACTCATTTTCCAAGTCGTATTTATTAATTTCACGGATAAATTCGAATTGTATCGCTTTTCTCCACATGGATCATTTCCTATCTCCGTTCTTTACCCTTCCTTTTATCTTTTCTTCACTTTTCCCGATGTGTGTGGTCTCCAGGAAAATTTCATACTTCATTTATTATTGATTAATATATAGTTTTCCACACTTCTACGGGAGATATACCTAATTAGACTCTGGGATATCTGTCATTTTTTTTGTTTTACCCAATCTCCGCCCATTCTCCATCCCTCACTTACAAGATTTCACATAAATTATACGTCTGGACATATGTTTACGTCTCAGATTTTATGTACTACGGCCGTAAATTTAGTTTAATTTTAGAGCCATTAGTTTTAATCTCTTTTCCTAATCTAAATACTTCATAAGCCCAACGTTAAAGTTAATCGCTTTTCTAATCATTTATTACCTTAACGTAAATAAAAACCATGTTCGGATTTCGATTGTTTACCCTTCAAAATATACATGAGACCGCCAACCTTTTATCTTGTTTCGATCCCTCCGTAATATTGGGTAACTCCAATATATATCTAACCTAATAATTATGTAAAATGTCTACTTTTCCTGAATCTAATCTATCGCTATATGTTTTAGTTTTTCTGTCTTCTTCTGATACTCGATTTTCACGTCCCTAGGACCTTCGTAGCAGTCCAAAATCTCTATATTATCCTTCCATCCGGTCGCCGCACTTTTCTAAAATGTCTATTTTTTTGCGAGATTTTCATTCAAGATTGATTTACCAATATGTCCGTTTCATCTTAAATTGATAACGATTAATTTCCATTGTTTCCAACACTCACTCCTCTCTTTAGTACGATTTTTATCGAACATGACACCCTCCTTCTATCATAAATAATTGCACTACAGTTGAAATTCCGCCAGTAACTTTCCTTTGCTTTTCCCGTCCTTTTTTTATACTATCACGTTTATAATTTTTTTCATTGCATTTTTGTGTGTGCGCTTTACAACCTGTAAAACTTCCAAGCACCCGATTTCAATGGTTCGATACCCCATAAATGTCTCAGTTATTGTAAACATTCCCAGGAGTTTGTCACCTTGAAAGTCGATGTTGACCCTAAAGTGCGTTCACCTCCAATTTCTGTGAGAATCGAAATGTCGTTAATTATCTTTTTTATTGCCTGATCCACAGTTCATTCCTTTGTCTGCATTTGATGTACGCCTCTTCGTTCACTGATTGGTTACTCAAAATTTTATAGCTCTTTGTTCAGATCTATTGGTTGACAAAATTCAATGTTTATTTTGAAGCCTCAAAAGGGGGTTCCTAGTCGTTCCTAGACGATTTTAATGACCTCTGTGTTTATACTATAGAATCTCAACATAATTCCAACTATTACAGGGGCCTACTGAAAAACAAACTGAATCAATTTTAACCTCAACAGATGTCGCTAGAATGACGGTTTTCATTAATAATTTGTATATTTTTAGCAGCTATGGTTTATCTGTTTTTCACTGTGATTTAAGCCTTTCATCACAACCAGACTGTCTCTCCGTGGGGTCCTGTATGAGATGGGCATTTCGCACGTTGGCCGTTTGCCACTCAAGTTTCCACCTATCTTCTGGGGTAAGAGGTAATCGGATGAGCCTCTCTCCTTCTGCCCAGAAGGGTTTTCGGGACTTCAAGTGGCATGCCGGGTGGGAGACGACATTTGTTTAATAAATTTACCCTTTGCATATAACGCATTGCAAACGGTTGCAAATTGACTAAACGCAACAAATTAAAACTTATTTGTCGTTGTGTTACTGAAGAATAATAATAATATTGAACCAGAGTGGCCATGAAATCTTTAAAGATTCCACTATCTAATAGACAATACACTGATTACTTCATAACTTGTTCATAACGCGTTTGCGGTTGACAAGTTGTCTGTTGTCGATGTAAACAAAGGGACCTAAAATTCACGGTCACGAATTTAATGGGAAAATAAATGACAATAATGAATATAATATATACAATATAAGTTCAGCATTGTTATGAAAACATAATTTAATAATTCTAGTTTCTTGTCGGTTTTCGCATTTTTCTTATATATTACTAGCTGTACCGCGCCACGCGTTGTAAGGCTCAATCTGTCTGTGCAGATAGATAAACAATAACGCCTGTTGCTTTTACGTCTAACAGATGGAGCTGTTTAAAAAAAGCATCCTTATACCATTGTAAGTTAATTTTAATTGTTTGGTGAGTTTTCCAGAATATATATAAATAAAAATGTAAATGTTCGTTTGTTCAAAATCTTAAATCTCCGAAAATTCTTCTCCGATTGCTTTGAAATTTTGACACAATGTTGCATTCAAATACTCGTGTGTTTTTATGTACATATATCAAATATAAATATCTGTTGGACGTAAAAGCAAAACGCGCTATTGTTTCTCTATATGCACAGAAGAATGAGCCACAGAAAGAAGAAATTTATATAAAAATAACGACAAACAATTGTAAACATTGACAATAAATAACAAATACAGAACCTACTTTCTGCAATACGAAAACTTTGACAAAAACACAAAATAGAATGTAGGCAATTTAACCAACGCAATGATTTTGAACATCTTCGTTTATTCGGTTCTGTTTTGATTGTGATCATTTTATTTCTCCTGCCCGTATAAATTTAAGTCATTTTATCGGCAGTTAGAAATGCCTCGCCTGCATATGCATATGCAGACTACACTTAACAATTCATTCAGGTAGGTACATCTTACGTACTTCCATTAATGGGTGATTATTTAAAGACCGGCCCGAGGCGGTGGCGTGCATGCAAGTTACCTGACCCCTGCAGCTCCAAACCCCGCGCCACTACTCTTGGAAATGTCGTTTAGTTAGTTATCTTAATGGACAAATCACTGCAATTATTAAAACGCACGTACACCCAAATAGGGCGTTTTTTACATTAGCTCCACACAGAAGGCCCTGAGGAAGGAACCTCTTCCCTCTGGGCTTATGTCATCTTGGGGATGTTGTGTGGGGGATCTGTTTAGTGAAGAAGTTCTGGGAAGGAAAAAGGTATGATGGTTGGGTAGGACTCTGAGGATCAATGTGTCCAGGAGTGACGTACATATGAATCCGTCCCTTCCACTACGGTGCTAGGCGATGGGTTGAGAGAGAGCCCGGTTGGAGAAGTCAAAATGTATCCATCAACCAGTCTCTCCTGATCCGATCCGCCACGCTATAGGTGGGCAAACGCATTCGCCGCCAAGACCTAGACAAATCTCACTCCATGAACTCGGGCACCGCTGCTAAGTCGCCAAACGTAGTGAGCCACTTGTGGTGACTTATGTGCAGGGGTGTTGGTTATCCAATAAATGGTTCCCGGGGCGGCGGTACCCATACCAACCGCCCAAATTACTAGTTCAATCCCGTCCGATATACAATATTCAAAGGTCGGTAGGTGTAACATAAAGATAATCTTTTATACGATGTATATGAAAGAAGCAAATATTGCATTAAGTGGAATTCTTTCTTTTAACTAACGCTGCAGGTGAATGGACAAAAAATTTTATATTAATTAAAATTCCCTGATGATACATATTTTACAAGATTTACTGCATAATACATTGACATGAGAAGGTTTTTATTTTTAAAACAACAACAAAATAAATTACCAACAACCTAAAAACTGGACATTGTACACATAATTTTCCATTTAAATGTACATAATATAAAGAAAAGATTAAAAAAAAACAGTTTTATAAGTGCAAATAGCATAAAAATAATAGTACAGGTATACGTTGATAATATATAATCATCATGGTACATTAGCAATGTTTTGTTTCCCTGATATCATTTTATAACCCTCATTATTTTCTTTCGTATCTGTTAACGTACTTTTCATTTCTTTATCAATTCTGAAAAGCCCTCACTTTTAATTATTTATTAATTTAATACTATCAATTTACAACCAAATTTACAAATGTCTAATTTATTATAACTTACATTCATTAATTATTACTTTTTTATAATTTAATGAGTAAAACCGCAAATTGAAATATTTAAGCTTTGAAGACGATATTAGCGACTGTCAAAAGATAAATTAAAACAGAAAAAGATATATAAGAATTGAACCAAGAATTGGTTAGAACAGAGCCCCGGCAAGGCTAAGGTACTGGATTGAATTCCTAGATGGGACCGTATCTTTTTATGTTTCAAATTATCAAGTTGGTAGAGCACTGTCCCGGAAAGACAAGGGTCCTGGGTTCGAGTCCCAGATGTGACCGTTTCCTTTTCTGATTTTTCTGTTTCAGATTTTCGTTTAGAAATCACTAATATTGTCTTCAATATTTAAATATTACAATTTGAGGTTTTACTCAATAAAGTTATTCCGAAAAATAAATTTCAAATTATCGTTTGAGAGTCGATTATCTATATCTTCTTCAATGCATTATTATATTTATTTATTACTTTACTGTATTGGCTGTGTTCTTTCTGGTAGCCTAATTTCATTGCAATTTTATTTGAAAAATATTTTGGTAATAGGTTGTTTATTATGTCATGTATAAATATCATCGTATCAAGCTCAGCATCTGTTTCATTGTTAGCTTATTTAGTTACTTTAAAATGAAATTTAATTAAACTGTTCTTCTCTTTGCCCTATTTTGGAGAGTTTGCTATTATTTTTTTCTCAGTCGTTTGATAAGAAAATAATCGAATTTATGTAACACTAATACCTATTATTTTATGTTTTTTTGCTTTTTGGGGTGTTATACCGTGTCGTACAACGTCCTACTTCTTAGGCCAGCGTTTCAAGAGTCTTGCAGTACACTTCGTCAAGGTATCATCAAAGACAATATCTGCCATGATGAAGAGCTCTAAAAAGCTGTTCACCTCAAAAATCATATGTATATATACAGACAAATTTCTAGTCATGTAGCATCTCTTAAGCTGTTATCAAGTGATCTTAAACCACTTCAAAGGGTCTGCAGTACCTCTACGGTGTTCACCGAAGGAAGGGTGCACTCATTTCCCGTCCGCGCCCCACTCGAGCGATTAGGGTGATATGTATACATTTACTATATTATTCAATTAATACCACTCCTATATATATGAAATTTCTTACCGTGATTTAAAGCCATTTAGAATTCACCGCTTATTTTTAGGTTCTGTAAATTTGGCAACATGTGACAAGCCATCGCTCAAAACCTTTTTGCAAAACTTGCCATAATATGCCAAAAATCGCACGAGTAAATATTTTTTCTTGATTGAAAGCATCAATAAAGTGGAATCTTGATAGTGGAAATTAACCCACTTTCCGACATCCCATCGAGCTAAAACTCGGTAAATAAATGCATTGTATCAACTTTTGGTGGCAATCACGCGGACATAAGTGTATTTAATGTAATTGTAATTGCATGACATTACAGTAGTTGTATACGAAATAATTGTCGGTCCTACCCAACTGTGATTTGACTCAGTTGTTAGCGCAGTTGACTCCAGCCCCTGGGTTGGAAGGTTCAATCACACTAGGGTTCACACTGTCCACAGTTAAAATCTTACATAAATTAAATTGAATACAAATAATGATGCATTCATATTACATGGTATTTAATGATACTAAATATCATTATTTTAATCACTTTTAATGAAGTTAGTTTTACCCCGAGGCTGTCAATTTGTACGTGGTATCAGAGGACTTATTCTTAAAATAGTTTAATTTTGTATGTAGGTAAATGACTGCAGTCGTGTAATAACATTCAATTGTGATGGTTGTATATCATCGAAATTGTCAACTATGCGGCTTAGTGAATTTATAAAAATGAAAAGATAATCCAACAAAAGTGTTGTTAAATTTATCGTATATTAATTTAACCCATTTACCTATTTTTGAAACGTGCGACCTTTACATGAATTATATTGCACCATTGGCAAATTCAGCATTCCTCGAATTAAAGTCAAATTTGCAAGGGCATCGAAATTATGCAGTCAATTATGATTATTCAATGGACTGATTAACAACTTGTTAATTCTGCAACTAATGAGTATTTCGACAACGTCGTGAGTTGGATGAATCTGGAAAATTCTCGTCGCTACGAAAACAGCTCTTCGGCAGAAGTCAGTTGTTGGTTGCAAGTGCTTAAGTTCTATAGTGGATTTACTCGTCAAGAGGTATAGCTTTAACTTTTATATTTTTATAGATATTATTTTTGGTTGCTTGTTCTCGGTGATTAATCGTTCCTGCAAAACTGTCATTCAGCAAAAACAGTTTTATTTAAAATCTAAAATTTCTGGAAACCTGTTGTAAAACGTCTACAAATAGTGGTAGTGGAATTTTTCAAAGATATGTGCCCGTTAAATAAAAGCCCGTTCTTAAGTCATTAATGGATATTAAATATTTAATTGCTCGTTTATTACCCATGAAACAACTTGTTAATTTCTATAAAGTCGAGTGATCACTTTAAAATATTTTACACTACACCTTGATATACTTATTCCGTCAAAAACAACTTTGATTCACATAAGTATCTTAAAAAATAGTGTGCAATTTTAAAATCTGTTCCCATAATTAATTTCATGTCTTCAAACAATTTTGTGGTGTTGGTTCGAAATCCGTTGTTACGGAAATGGGATGACACATTTGTGTGCTAACCGAAATAATTTTGAGGTACACGCATTTGTATGTGCCCAATAAGTTTGAAAATAAGTTTGCTTCCTTTTGTCGTTTATTGTTTCATTTGTATATTCGTACCTACGCATCAATACAAACTGAAATTGCCTTTTGAAGCTTTGTATGTACATCTTGCGTGTCCCAAGGTATTTATTTAGCACATAGGGCTCAGTAAACCCGCTTGCCATTTACAGCAGACATACGAGCATCTGGCGTCTTTAATTTATTGCAATAATGTATCTCATTGATAAATTCCTTTACTTTTCAGATATTTAATCATGCCTCCTTACGTCCCGGGCAGTCAGACAAGTACCCTGGTGCAATGCGAGGGTGGTTTCACATCAGAAGACACCACAAAGCAGACTTTCACCTCTGAAGATGAACCAACTACGTCCACCGCAGCTGCCTCTGTTCCTAACAAACCAATTCTTCACCCAATGATAAAGCCAATTCCCAAAAGTTTCTCGATATCTGATTGGATCAAAGATACATTCGAATTCGAGACTCCGCTGATCTGGGTGAACATCATAGCCATTAGCCTCTATCACATTGTGGCGGTTATAATGTTCATTTTTTTCTGGTTGGATGGGAAAGTTCTCACAATCCTGTTTGGTAAGACGTTTTTTTTTTTCTTCTTCATATGATTGGATATGTTGATTGTGGCTAAATAAGGATTATTATAGAATTCAGCTATTAATTAACATTTGGTGTTCTACAATGTAGATGTGCCTTGATAACAGATATAGAATGGACACTCTTCAATATTGTTTATTTGAGAATTTGAGATGCAACAGTGGGCCTACTTTTGAAAATAGATTGTGATCAATATGACGTAAAGATTTTCTTGTTTTTTTTTTTTACTTACGGTAGCTAGAATATTTTTATATTCGCAGAAGTTTTACAATGGTCGTATTTACAGGATTCATGGTGGGAACTATGGGCGGGTTCGGAGTGACGGCGGGAGTTCACAGGCATTGGTGTCACAAGGCGTATAAGGCCAAGTTACCTCTGAAGATCATCCTCATGATTTGTTACTCTGTGGCTGGTCAGGTAAGGATTGTTCACAATTATTTCAATTTTTGTTATGCACTTATAGATAAGGTATCATGAGGAAATCAAATATTGTCAGGTAATTCGTAACGTGGGAATGATTATCTTTATTTTTTTTAAATAGGTGTATCGTGAACATTTCGCTTTATATAAATAATATCGTTCCACTCTTACACCCTATGGCAACAATTTTTGTACCTTGCAAATTGAATAACTTGAATGGTTAGGACCATACTCCTTTTATATATATTTATATATAAAATCAAGAAACCAATAACCTCTGGAAGGCCAAGGCAAGTTGCTTGTCGAGATAGTCTATGTACAAACTTGAAAGCCGTAGTGCAACCTTTCCCAAGGTTTTCCACTGCGATACATTACCCGATACCCTACAGCTTTACAAAAGTACTGGTGCTTTTCATGGGTGTGAGATATTTATATACCTGGGCGATCCAATTAAATTCCTTGCATGGATATTCAATTATAGTAATAATTCCGATAATGGCGGTGCGTGTGCACTAAATAACAATTATTAAAATACCCGTGTATAATTTTTCATTTAGTTTTTATAATTGCTTGACTTTCACTATTCTTCTTAACCATCGATTCCAAGTAGCAAGTTTTTTTTTGTTTACAAAAATGAAACTATTGAATGTATTGGTGACATGATATGTCCTGACATAGATGAAATTTATAGTAGATTGGTACAGAATTACATTTCAGTAACGAATTTACATTGCATTATTAGTAGATTATCGATACTTAATTATTAGCATTTTGAGTTTAAGGAAATTTATATGGAAATGTCGATATCAGGCGTAAGCTCATTTAAGAGCACAATCATTTTTCCGGGGGGCATTTATGTACTAATGGTAGTTTAGTTCTGCATCTCGGAACAATTGTCTGGGATATAAAGGGATTTTTTCTAAAATTTCTGGTTTGCAGTTGTGACCGTTCAAGGGGTTATAGCCCATTATCAGCAAAGCAGCTTTTCGTCTGTTGGCAAGGTTATTGATTCCCAGCACTCCAGATAGGAGGCTGATGAAAACATCAAGGGAAAACACTTTCTAAAATATTGCACACCAAGCTGTACAATAGTAAGCGAACCACAGCAGAGTTATAAAATTGCATGGATATTGTTTAGCACAAATCCTAACATTTTCAATGATATCTTGATGTAGGAAGATACCGGTTATGAAGTATGTCCTGATATACTCATAGATCTCCTTGATTTCATTATTAGTATGTGATACCGTAAAAGATTCTAATGACTACGGTATTCCCGATTTGCTCGGAAGCTGCGATTCAAGTTGAGAATTAAATAAAATTGGAAGGGAAAGGGTTCAGATTACAAAACATAGTTTCATTGTAAGAAGTTGGTTCTGAATTGCAGTAATTGCACAAGAGAAAATTCAAGTATGTACTTGTTTAAGCTTCTGCAATTTCGTGCTGTTTATTTTTCATTTTCTTTATTAATTTAAATGTATTTTTCTTTATTCATGTTTTTGTACGCAAGTTTTTACATGATTTTAGATTACCATACTAGGCAGGTAAATGCCCGTGTTATTCCTTTCAACTTCTTTGTGTAGTATCCTTGACTGGGTCTCGCTGGGTAATAAATGTTCTCTTTCTCTCGATGCAATAACGCACATGAAAATTGCTTGTCGGTTATTTATCGATTTATGGTATGAAATTGTTATTTTATTTTAAAAATAAAGTTTTCTTAAATTGCACGAGCGATGTAAATTTGTATCAGTTTTTGTTTTAATACACAGCTTCGTGGTTCATTGGAAACATTTTACTGAGTTGAAAATTGAATTTTTACTAAAAAATACAGTCAGAAAAGCTTTGCAGAAGAGACTTAGAAAATAGATTTTTCGTGTTTCGGACAGGACGTAACCCTCTCCGTACGCCTACTCAAAAGGCGCTGAAGACGTTAATATTATATAGCCTTGATTGCCGTTGACCTCTAAACGTTGCTTGACATTGTTTTAGCTGTGTTAAGTGTCCAGATCTGCTAGAAAACTCAGGTGCCTCCCAACCTTCATTTTTTCAATCATCATTTCACTATTTCAATAATTGAGCAAGCAGTGGTAATTCCACTTGCTAAGGCATACGGTTCACCACAGAGAAAAATGAATATTGCTAATTTCTTATGAATCTCTTCAGATTATTGAAATTAACAAGTTTCCTCATAAACTTTTACTAAATTTCTGATAAGTCATCATGATGTCGGAACACGTGTTCATGAATATCCGAATATTTTGCGTGATATATTATCAAGGCAAACCGCAAGGCGATTTGCTTTGCATCCAATTCAGAACAGAGGCATGAGGTCTATATTTTGCTGTAGCACATATACTAGGATAAAAACAATGCAACGCCAACTCAATATTCTAAGTGTATGGCAAAGTTTAGTCTATAAAACCCTAGTATTTGTTACGAGATTATTTGCTAAAAAGTGTTAGTATTAATAGTACAGACAAATTAAACACAAAACAATATTTTTATAAAGGATGTAAAATGCTCAATGAACTCCCCTTAAATGTTAAGGCCCCGTAGTAAGCGTTTAAAAATGGTTTGAACGAGAGATATGTAAATTAAGCGAAAATGGTGAAAATATTTAATAAAACACGACTCATTTGAAATAGAGCAAAAATCTCTCGCCGAATGCTTTAGTTGCATTTAAAAATACACTGTGATGTTTTTCATGACTAAAACATATAAAATAACAGAACAAAACGTGTTTTTAATAATTTTCGGAATTTACTATGCCATTTTTTCTATAGAGGGAATTTTAAATAATTAACATTTCGGCATAACAAATGTATAGATATTATCTTCAAACCTAATATTTTTTTAAAACTTAAAACTTAAATAGTTAAAGAGAAACTTGTTATAAATCGGTAGAAATTAAGAATAATAATAAATGTTTATTCCGGTATGTGGGCAGGTTAGTGCAGTCCCACACATTCCATATAGAATGCTGGGACTAAAAGTCTCGCAGTTGTTCGTTGTTTGTCTCAATGTTTCAAGTCCAAATATTAGTACGTAGGTAATAGAATATTATTATAGTAGTTTTAGAATAGATAAACATTGAAGATTTTAGAATAGATATACATTGAAGATTTCAGAATAGATATGCATTGACGATTTTAGAATAGATATACATTGAAGATTTTAGAATAGATATACATTGAAGATTTCAGAATAGATATGCATTGACGATTTTAGAATAGATATACATTGAAGATTTTAGAATAGATATACATTGAATATTTAGAATAGATATACATTAAAGATTTTAGAATATATATACATTGATGATTTTATTTTATATTTTTCATTACAGAACACTATATTCGACTGGGTGCGGGACCACCGCGTGCACCACAAGTTCAGTGAGACGGACGCGGACCCGCACAACTCTAACCGCGGGTTCTTCTTCTCGCATGTGGGCTGGCTGATGATGCGCAAACACCCCGAAGTGCTGAAGAAGGGGCGGACCGTCGACATGAGCGACATCCTGGAGGACCCCGTCGTGCAGTTCCACCAGAAGTAAGTGCAAGCCCACCAAGCAAAACCAACTGGTCAAGGAACTTCATTCAACTGACTTGAAGAATCATGTGGATAAATCTTTCTACATATTTTCTGATAAAATATTAGTCATCCAGGGGGAGGTTGCTATAGAATTTCTTAGAATAATTCACCACAAAATTTCTAAATACAATTCCGAAATGTGATTCCCCACAATTCTTTTTTCAAATCCGTGGGAAGGTGGGTGGCTAGAGAATATCGAGAAAAACTTATTCCCCACAATATTTTATAGTCCATGGGGGGGGGGGTTTGATAGGAAATTTCCGTGGAAATAATTCAGAAACAAAAAAACCATAATTCAGAATCTTTTCGCTAACTAGGTAGATTTTCGATTGATTTTCACATATTTCGGTAGATGGTCTGCGAATATCGGTAGATTTTTGTCGAAATCGCTAGATCTACCGAAATTTCGGTATGTATGGCATTACTGATAGCGGCTTAATTTTTTTTCTTTTTCAACTGTATTTTGACTTTTTTTCGCATTAAAAAAAACTTGTTTTTCCTATATTGTCCTTTTTTTGCGGCTTATAAAACGAAATGTCTTATTTCGCGGATTGAAATCGTCAAAAAATTTCATGGTTTCAAAATTACGATTAAAATAATGAGTCTGAATGTTAAGAATATTTACTTGAATCGATTTTGATAAAATGTGATCTAAGTGGCATTATGTTCAATCTTAAATCGTAAATTAAACAAAGCTGATCTAGATAATATTACTGATGATACGGTCTGGATAGCTCTCACAAATACTTAGGCCATTGGCCTGTTGTACCTACTCTCTTCTCTCCCGTGATTCACTTCCAATGTTCCAAGTAGTTCATTCAGTGTTTCTTCCCTAATCTCACTATTCTTATTCCATCGACAATGAGCATTGGTATTCTTTCTGCATTCCTGAGGCGGCAGTGTCTTGGAAATAGTCCTACTAACTAACTCCTAATTCCTTCAACGAAATCAATCTTCCCGATATGCCTTCCACTAATATTTTTTGTGTAACTCTAAGGACAGTTTGTTTCGGAGAATTTGAACAATTCTTTAAATTTCAAAGTTAATTTTCAAGTTCTGTGAAAAAAAGATTTCAAGTTCTGTTATTATTTCAGTTCTGTCAAGCAACTAGCCAATAATGATATAATAACAGAACTTGAATAGGACTTCCACAGAACCCGAAAACGAACGTTGAAATTTCACACTTTGCACATTGAACGATTTGAAACAACCCCTCCTGAGTTATTTGTTTATGGGGGCTTCATCGAAGCCAGAATCAAGTTAGCCTCTCAAAGCCGGGTCCAGTGTCCAGAGTCTGTATGTACTTTAATAGTATACAGCTACCTTGTACAAATCGCAATTGCGCCCCGCTATTGAATTTGGCAGCCACCTCTGGTCTGCAGCCCTAAACCACTAAAAAAGCCCTTGACTGCGGACACGTTCCGTTTGATAGATTCTCGAAATTTGACAAACGGATTGCAATCTTTGTAGCACAGGCGTCAGGTGGAAATGCTGTCCTTATTCCATGGAAGAATATCAGAGGTAATAGTGTCATTAATCCCTTCGGGAACAGTATATAGTCGGGAAATACCCCAAACGCGTGCCCAACATTTGTACACGGTAGACACTTGTCACACGAGAAGGGGACGTTTCTACTACTCGTTCTTGGGTTGCGATTTGCCGGCCTCTGTATTTCTTCTATTTCTCTTCAACACCCACTTTCACTCTATCCTCTCCTCAAAAGACCTTCCACACAGCATACCTAAAGATGACAATGCGAAATTATTTGAACTGACCCACGCGTGTCTGGATCAAGTGATTATTATAAAATAATGCGATGCATACAACTCATACTATTTTGTCTCCTGCAGATACTTCCTCCTAATGAAGTTAACTTGCTGCTTCATCCTGCCCACGCTGATCCCCGTGTACTGCTGGAACGAGACCTGGATAAGCGCCATCGCCTCGCAGCCGGTGGTGCGGTACATCATCAACCTCAACTGCACGTGGCTGGTCAACAGCCTGGCACACATCTCTGGCTCTAAACCTTACGACAAGTACGTACTTTTATTTTCTGAACTACAATTCCAAAGCAGAACCGTGCTTGTTCATAATAATCAGGTTAAGTCCTAATAGTCCAAGCGATGACCGCATAATAACCTAACCAATTAGTTACATCAACCAAATGTGTACTGGAAATTAACAGCAAATAAGATTAGTAGAAAACACGCCTTCTGACAGAATTCAACTCATACGGAGAAATATTAATAATCAGTAATGCTGATTATTAAAATCCTGTTAAAACGGGACATCAGGCCGTTTCCTAATAAAATGGTAGCACTTTCCTGAAATATCGTTAGTGGCGGGTTACCACTAGGGAACGATGAACGATATTCCCGAAACCTGCCAAAAGAAAAAATACATTTGAATCCTTGTCTACACCAGAATGAATTCTATGAACATAAAGCAATTAACATTTAATATCTATGTCTTGATGCTTACTAATTTAGCGGCTAGTGGACCAGCCACGCAAATCGAGTCTCTTGATGCATTTCTCAATACAGATAAGGGACAAACCGAGATGTCCCTTCTTTCGTCTTTACGTCGTGATTCTTTCTCGATCGTAAAGCAATCCTCCAATCTACGCATGCTTACTTGTATGTGAATTTCATATAACGTAGGGTCAGTTGATGTAATCCTGTAGCAGTTCACTTTTGCCCTGCCACTAATTATCAACTTCTTATAAGACCTCTATGTAGTCTATGGGACGAGTGCTCTATGGGCCGTTCTAGAAGGGAAATCGAGTCATGATTTCCGAACGCCATTGGAGGGAACCCACCCTTTCCCGACGGCTAGGGCTGTGTGAGGAAACTGATTGTTTAACCTCCTTAGCCGCACACGTCAGGACTCTAATTTTTTTTTGTAAAAAGAAGCTAAATTTATTTTAAAACGATTCTAGACCCTCGAATGTCCCTGCATGCATGATTGTTAGTACGAAATAATGTATGCATACTTACATTAATAGTAACACAAAATAAGAACACATCTGAAATGTGTTCGCCTGGTGGTTTGGCATCTAAAATTAAATAATAAATAAGGAGCACAATATTTATAAGTGGAAGTATGATTGAAACATAAAAATATACAAGCCGCTTATCGGGGGCAGTTTACCCCACTATCACGGGGCAGTCCCGGCAAGAATGAGCGTGGCAAGCGGCCTGGCCACAACGATCCCAAGCACCCGCGTCCCTTAGCCAGTTTTCCGAGAGTACCCCCGAAGAAATGTAAATGGGGGGAGGGGGGGAGATACTCCCAAAGACTCTAGGGAATGAAGTGAGCCTCAGGTCACCGGAGGCAGGACGGAAGGGGACCGGGCTCGCGCAAAAATTCCCCAGGCCCGCTCATGATGCCGGGGGAGGCACCCGTGGTTCGTGGGACAGCCGCACCGGATTAATGTCACCTTACTGGATGCAGGAATAGGGTCTATCCGCCCCCATGGTGGGGAAATGAACAACACAGTACGATAGAGTTCAGTTCGACAACCTATTCATAAACCAATTTGTTAGTAATAATCACGCCAGTACCAAATGGGCAGCCAGGCGGTGTGGTCGGGTCTACAGGGAGGATACGAGCGAGCGCTCCAGTCGACAGATTTCCGGGTGACGCGATGACGTAATCAGCTAGATAAATTTATTCGCTGGTCATCAGGTTGATCCCCTCTAAATTTGTAATACTTTCCTAAGAGTTGCATTGCGCCCTATACCGATGAAACAGGTCAGATATAATGTCTTTACACAATGTCACACTCATAACTTTTTGCTATATTTTTGCTTTCTGCACTAGTTTAATCTAATTCTGTTGTAAGAGAGATCTCTAGCTCTATGCGACATTGAATTAAATGTAATATTGAACTTCTTTTCTCTTTTTTTCATTATCGTAGCAATCCCGATGTTGGTTATCCATACATGTTACAACTGCCCAAAAATCGGTTGAGATTGTACATGTGGTTTTGAATGACGCAGGAGATATTATTATTATCTAATACAACCTGTTATAATCCCCTCGTGCAACATATCTCTGAACTGTTTGTTTATTTCAAGAAAGTTATGTAGTAATCGCGCGCATTCAAATTACGTTCGATAATAATCTTGCGAGATATTACGTTATTTTTATTATACTATTTTATAAATTGGTGCAAACCTATATAAATTTTAATTTATAGTGTTCAGGCGTGACTGGCCACTTTATATCGAAACACGTGTTCATGCAGCTGCATTTGCCTTGATAATATATAATGACGAAATGCGAAAATCTTAGGATTTTTATGAACATCAACATCATGATAATACTTTCGTATTTTAAATCTAGTTTGTTAGTAAAAGTGCACACCCTTAAACATCACGAAATCTGACCTTGTTTGTAAAGAAACACACATTATCATTTTCTCGTAAAAAATATTTTTTTGTAGATAGGTACTTTATCGCTTGTCTAAATTCTTTACACAATCAATTCCAATTCTGAAAATGGCACTTAAATTCAAAACAAATCCGAATTCATTGAACCAGAGTTATAGACAGACCCACAACCGAAATTAGTATGTTTGAATGATGGCTTTTACCAATTTCAAAAACTCTGTCGTAATATAATTTTATCAATTACATTATTAAGTGCCCCTGAGGTGATAACTCACAAAAGCGGCGCTATAAAAATTGTCCAATATTATTATTATTATTATTATTACTAGATTGGGTGTCTACGGTACTCTTTGACTACAGTAAAGGCGGAATTTCACCTGCCGAGTGCTCGGCCGAGTCACGCGCTTTGTATTCGGCCGAGCAACGTATTGGAGAGTAGAGGTGATCACATGTAGAATATACAGTGGGCGAGTCAGTTAATTGATATTAGTTTAAAATGCTGTTAACATGGTTTCGCGGCTGAGGAAAATAAGAAAAATTAAGTGAGTTTTACAATAACAAACGTTTACGCATTCCTACAAACTTGAGAACGAGTGGAGAGCGAGTGAAGCGCCGAGTTGACTATGCAGGTGGTTCATACTCGACCGAGTCATTGGACCTTGCTTTTATCTACTGCCTCGCCTAAATCACTCGCCCGTTACTAGACCAAGTACTGACTGTACAGATCACATCAGCCAAGCATTCGGCCGAAAGAACTGTCTCGGCCGAGCACTAGGCAGGTGTAATTCAGGCATAAGGGCGTGCAGTCTATATGGACAGAAATTTACGAAAAATTATTTTCATGAAACAACCTCCATTGACTTTTAGGCAATATGAACTTATGTACAAGAGGTGCTGAGGTATTCACTAGTACCGCCACCAAGGGTTTCACAGTATTATATTTTATAGTGAACCTTCGACCATTAAACCTTCAGTTGAAACATTGAAGGTTCGAAGCGCATTTTTTAAATTAATTATATTCGGCCTGCTCAACTAAACCATACAACTTGCAATACAAATCCTTCTTTAATAGAGGTTTAATCCAGATTTGATTTCAATTAGAGACTCTTTGTGAACTTACCAGACTAATGCCATAAAATTCCGCTAACCTTGTGATTGAATTTTAATCCTTAGCTTATTTTAAATATACCTGTTCGATCTGGATCATCAGGATCATTACACGCCTTTATGAACGAATGACTTAAATTTACGATAGAACTATGTGAATTTTGCACAAAATATGGTATTAAAATTTACCTTTTTGACTTCCAGGAAGATCAGTCCAGTGGAGAATAAGACAGTGGCTTTCTTGGCTATGGGAGAAGGATGGCATAACTACCACCACGCCTTCCCCTGGGACTACAAAGCAGCAGAACTTGGAGACTATTCCCTGAACCTGACCACCTTCTGGATCGACCAATTCGCCAAGATCGGATGGGCCTACGACCTCAAGGAGCCGTCAAAGGACCTGGTCAGGAAGGTGGTAGAAGCCAGCGGAGATGGATCACATCCTGAATTTGGACATGAAGAAATCCCAGAATTTCAAGATGATGTGAATAACATAGAAGACAAAGAGAAGCAGTTATAAATGCAATAATTGTCTTCAAAAACTTAATAAGTAATTTTATATAATTAATGCTAATTCAATTTAATAATAATTATTATTTTTAAGGTGTTTTAGTCGCGGAATAAATTGTCTTGAGGTATTTTATCATGTTTAGGTACTCTACTTGATTGAATTTAAAAGTGGTTGTAAACTAATTAAATGTGGTATTGATTCAGAACCGATTTGATCAATCAAATACGAAAATTTGTTCAGAGGCTCAACGCTGATATGGTGGCTTATTACTCATCTTCATTCAGTTCTGTTTGATAAATGTGGCCGTTATTGAGCGTTACAAGCATTAAAACAGCAATACAAAATTAAATCACTTGATTTTACTGAAAATTACTAAGCATTTCGAGTCAGTGTGAAGTTTTTTTGTGTCCACATTTAATAGAGACATTGCATTCATTCATTATTTCAAGTATGAACTAAGTTAAAATATTTTATGTGAGAGGAGTTGTGGCGAGTTCAGACCTTATTAAAGTTGACCGTGGTGAAAGCTCTACAGAAAGGAAATTGCATTTTCCTGTATTCAATGGCTTTGGATTGTTATTTGGAGAAGATATAAAGAAGTCTGACTTATTATGGAAATAAAATATAAGTGTGTTTATTTTACTAACATTTTTTACTTGTACATGATGAAATGAGTGAGACGAAAAATAAATAAACGACAAAAGTAATATTTATGGCAACTTTAAATTATTTATTTCTTATTTGGTATTACCAATGAGGTATATAGATAAGGTCAGCTTTGGCGTTCGAAGTATTGGCCACACATATCGGAGCATCGTCCGATGTGAGACACTCGGGCATCAGTAGGTTACGAGCAGTTACAAGCGCTCGCCAGGCATAGGTCTTCGGCAATAACTTCAAAATGCCGATATACATACACGCTGAGATATTTTACAAGTCGTACTGGAAAATATAGGGAAAGCAATGGTAAAACCTTTCATCGGTAAGTAGGGTTTTACCATAATCAGTAGTCGAGTAAATTGACTTATTAATGTTAAAAACTCATGGCATGGCGTCACCTTCGACTCGTTCGTTGAGTTCGTTCAAGGTCGGAAAGATTCGGGCGACATCGACAGTCGCCACACCAAGCAATCCACTTTCTGCACGGGAACAATATTTCACATTGATATTGCAAAAAAGTTAGACTCTATTTAGATATATTTCAATGGATATTACATCATATTTGTTGTAAAAAAGTTTTTGTAATATATGTTTTTGAAGATTTGAAAGTGTTATGTGACAAAATTTATAAGTGTTATTTTTTGCATAGTTAAGATTACAGAGTCTTTCAACGAGTACCATAAAATCTCAGTTATTGCTAAGGTCTTTAAAATAGGCACTATGTGAAGTACTGCAGAATTTACACACCCAATTACTTAAAAACCCATTGACATTGATTTAGTAATCACAAAGTAACAAAACACTTATTTCTATTTCAACTGTACTTGACTTGCACTATTTGCCTCGCTCTTAGCCATTTGATCACTAAGTTCAGAAGGTTTTTTTTTTCGGGAGTAGTGTTTCCTAGAATGAAAAAGAGTTCCAGGATTAAGACGATAAAGAGGTCGGGGATGTCCAAGAAGACATGACACGATAAAAAAAGCAAATTATTTTTCGTAACAATTCTCTTTGACCTCTCCAGATGGACTTTCTCGACTCATCGCAGTGGGAGGGATGGATCCATTACTCTTGGACTCACTGAACCTCAGATTCCTACACACCCTTTTTTCTTTCCCAAACTTCCCCTCTTCCCTTTCCTTAAAAAGGCCCTCCACAAAGCCTCCCCAAAAACGACAGGGTCAGGGGCGAATCAAAAACTCAAAAGGCAGTCAGCAAGTATAACCAAGGGGCCTTTGGGAGGAAGGGGTTTTTTTCATACAATAATTAATTTTGGATTTGATATACCCTCGGGCACATTTTGAAATTCGTGAATGAACCTACAGGAAAACAGTAAACCTCATAAATTTTTTATTTAATTTTATTGAAGGACGTTAAAAGTTAGACATTTTAATTCACAAAGACACAGAAAAATCGCAGCAGGCGATTTTTTTTTCTAAGTCGGAGGGCAAACCGATAAATGTTTTCAATTTTTGTTTTTCGTTAAAGTCAAGTCTCTCGGGCCTAGGAGCACCTAGGCGGAAGTCCGGCCTGACAGAAACGTTGCGTTACGTCCAAGTTAAAGTACCGTCGTGCATGACAACAATATTACTGTAATGATGTCTTATGTTTCAAGTAACCTTCTAATTGCTTGTAGTTGTGTAACTTAATAATAATTAAAAAGCATTTGATGATTTGTAAAGCGCCGTTTTCTTGACAAAATCATCTCAAGGGCGCTTTAACACTGAAAAAAATGAGTACTGCTTATTTATTAAGAATCTCTTTAAATATTAGTAATCCGGTTGAAAACGGGATTGCAGGCCTTTAACGAATGAATTAACAGGTTTCCTGATAAAATTTTAGTAAATTTCCAATACATTCTCACAATGTCGGAAGACGTGTATAACAATAAATTAGCAATACTCATTTTCCCTGTGTAGTTAGTATTGCGATTGCTCGGGCCCCGGGCCCCGGGCCCGGGCCCTAAGATTTGTACCTCCCTGAACCCCCCTCTAGGCGGCCCTCCATCTGAATAAATCAGATGTAAATATAAGTAAATTAATTTATAATAATATATAATCTCATTTAAATTACTGCTCTTATGTCAGTTTCTTGTGCAATCAAATACAGATAAATAAATTGCGAATGATTCAAAATAGAAGTATGCGAGCAGTATTGAATTGTAGTAGGTATTCTAAGATTATTAAAAATCAGGAAAAACTAGGAATGTTAAGTGTGGGACAGCGAATAATTTACAATACATTAATATTTATATTTAAGCTAAAAAATAAGCTGCTCCTGAAAAACATGTGAATTTTAATTTCGAAATACATGGCTACCCCAAATAGAAACTGTGGAGATTTTAGACTTCCGGAGGGGCCCAGTCAGCATTTGCTGAAATGCTAACCTATAGGTCAACCATTGGAGTATATATGAGTTATTTTCCTCAGGGCCATATGTCGGAGTTCGAAAAAACATAACAGAAATCATATTAAATAATAGATCATATGTCTGAATGTGAATGAAGCAGAGAGTGTGTTCTAAAGAAATAGTTGTGGCATTCCTACATCTCTATCTACCCCGGCGGCACAATGGCGCTGTTTTAATGACATTGGGGATAGATTTGTGCCAAGAAATCCACGGTGGATTTCGGACATTTGTACCTGTAGTGTGTCGCCGATTCCATCGTGGATTTGCTAGTAGTTCACTGCACTGTATTTTGTAACTAAAATATTTATTATTCGCCTGGCAAGGAAATAAAGTATCATAATACTGTTCTACTCTCGTTTCGTCACTTGCAAATATGTTCATTTTATCTTACAATATAAATATTTGTGATAGTGACAATATTTCCGATTTTCAGAGCCATAGTACTGTATATACACGGTTTTCCAATAAGAGGTGTTAGGTATTAACTCAATGTTGATGTGAGCATCGAACATTTTTATAAGTTAAAGGGAACGACCCAGTTGTTGTAAATTTAATGGTTTTGCACTGTGGCAGATTGTACACCTTCGTAGAGGCGCCCGCATTTGAAAGTGAGGCCGACCTTTTTGTGTTCATTTGAGTAATTTTTCAAATTGTGATATTTGATATTATTCAAACTTTTTTAAGCTACATTTAAAACCAAATGTAACTAATATGAGTAATTGGGTAAGGATTGAAAATATATCGATCAAAGAAGCCTGTTGCACGTAATTTTAAATGTATGATATCTTCCAAGATATTAATTCAAATGACATGCTGTGAAGGGCAATTTTGATCTATGTTAAATGCCTAACTTGACTAAGATATTTAATTGGATAGGGACCTATATTATATTGGTCGAAATAGCTTCGCAAAAAACTATTATATATTATGTAAAAGATAAAAATGATTACTGTGGGTTATCCTTAGAAAATAGACGAATACCATCGCTGACTTTTCTGAAGGTTTTTTAAGATATACAATTCTTTATTACATTATTTTGATGTATCTCATAAGGTTTAGCCAGCGTTAGCAATGTAAGCCCCGGAAAAAAATTATGGCTTCATTAAAAAACATTGACTTTTCTATACTTTCTATAAATATAAAATGCGTGTATTATATATATAAACCTTTCGGAAGAAATTCTATAAATGATAGTGAATGATCAAAATCTGTTGAGTAGTTTAGCAGAACTAAGCGCACAAACAGATAGACGTGAAAAGCGACATTATTTTAAACTATTAGAGATTAATAAAGATTAGAGATATAATAAAGACATACGCAATTACTATTAAATATTCTTTTTAATAAGGCGACATAAGTGATTTAGGAGGCTTTCATGTACACAGGGTTTTCCAATAAGAGTTGTTATTTTGATATTCAATCGTAAAAGATCAATGGTTCCGTTGCTTGTGTAGCACGTAGCGCCGTCTTGTTGAAAGTAAACGTTGTCCAGATCAATACCATGTAATTCCGGCCATAAAAAATCATTAATCATCTCTCGATAGCGCAATCCATTCACCGTAACTGTTGCTCCAGCCTCATTTTCGAAAAAGTAAGGTCTAGAGTGACTCCGCCGGACCATAAACCGCACCAAACAGTCACACGTTGAGGATAGAGAGGCTTTTCAACAATAACTCTTGGGTTTTCCGAGCCCCAGATGCGAAAATTTTACTTGTTGACAAAGCCACCGACGTGGAAATGGGCCTCATCACTCAAGATGATTTGCATTTGATTCACTCAAGTGAATTTTAATAATTTCAATGCGTTGTTGAAGCGTGTATCGTTCCATTTTTATTAATGACGTAGTTTCTACTTGTCAAACGTTAAAAAATGACAGCTTCAAAAGTAACATCTACCGAAATAGCGGGCTATTAAAAATAACACCTCTTATTGGAAAATCCTGTATAAAGGGTTATTTATGTGCTGAAATATAATTTTGTACCACAGAATTGCTCTCACTGAAAGAATTTTGAGATTGTAATGGAATATCATGCCTTTCTTCGTATAAATTTTTTTCAGCTAATAATTTAACCAATAAATTTTGCCCGGATTGAACGTAGTCAATATTAGTTTCACAGGAAAATTTTATTAAAATTAAGAAAACTATATGAACATAATATATTATGTCTCCTTATTTATAAAATAAAAAATAATCTCATACATACAAATAAAAAATTGACAACACGATAACATACATTTAAACACCATACATACTCACTATGCCAAGCAATCCATTGGTCACGAGGGGGCAACATATATAACAACGTATAGGTACATTTAAAAAAAAAGTTCACTTTTAAGCTCAATCAGCAAAACACTTAAAGTGAATAATATTGTTATGTTGTGCATTGAATAAAAAGACGAATTTATTTTAGATATTTCGTTAAATAAGTGAAAATATAATTTTCTTTTATTTGGTATAAAAAGCTTTAAAAAATTACGGTAGTGTTAAATTTAGATATGTGGAGAAGAAGAATTAATAATGTATGTAGTATGTTGAACAATGAGAAATTGAGTACATTTTGTTACAGTTAGATAATAAATAAAGAAATAAAATAATATGAAGCAGCCATTCCACTATTTTTAGCTTGCAACCCCATTTTTCATTGTCTCTGCCATTAGGTACAGGAGCATTAATTAATCATATTATTAGACAAATTAAAATGGATTAATGAATATATTGTTCTAGATTATTAAAGATTTACAAAACACTAACCCCAGTAGTGATCTATGAGAGAGCCATCTATGTTTTAGTGTCTAAAGGTTTAGATCGGCATTCAGTGTGCTTGCTCCTTTTACTTATAAAAGCTTGTCGGTTATGCAGCAGATGGCGCTAATGTTCCTTTTCATAATTAACTACAGAAACGAACCTTGAAGGAACAAATGATCTAAGGCCGAGTGTAGTTTTTTATTAATTTAAAATAATGATAATATTATTAAGCAAATCGATAATGATAGTGTTTTCACCAATTAAAATTTTTTTTATACATTTTTTAAATTAACATAGGCTTAGTAATTATCAAAATCAAATCGAAAATATGACCTTTTTCAGACCGTAATACGTGCGTTTTAAAAAATACTATTGAAGGCTAAATATCGTCAAAAAATACCTGAAGGGGTTTTCTTTAAACGTACGAAAAAAAAACTAAAAAATAAATAAAATAGGTTCGTAGTTTAATTTTTTCATAAACACTAATTGTTCTTGTTTTTAAAATTCAGATTATAAAACTTTGGATACGTTTATTTAACAAAACTAAACGATAAATTATTGGTATTATATTTTTCCATTTTTTAAAGTTAATTTAATATTTTTTAAACTATAATTTAAGAAAGAACACTTAGATTTTTAAATTACTTTTAAAATAGGCCGTCTGGTGGCGCCTATTTGAAAATTTTAATACGGTAGAACATTGAACTAAAAGCTTCTTTTAAATATCCCAACAGATGGCGCTATCATGGTCGGAGTATTGGTTATTGTTTATTTTTCAAACCGATTATATTATTAAGTTATTATTTATTAAATTATATGATAATTATTAAAATATATATTATAATTAAAATATATTAAAATATTATTATTATTAAATTATATGATATTATACCATATTTTTAAAAATTAAATATTAATAATATGACAATATTTTGTAATCCTACATGTATTTAAAATGACTGACTTTTGCATTTTTATACATAAATTTTTTGATAGATCTAATACGTCTAAATGTTTTATAAGAGAGCTAGGTATAATGCCAGTAGCCGAAATTACAAATGGTAATATTTTTATAGTGAGAATGCCAAATTCTTTTGAACTCATTTCCCAAATCTGTGTATTTTATTATTTTTTATTAGGTTATGCTATTCTGTACACTATACTGTAAAACTCTCGACTCGAAGTTTGCGGGATCGAATACGGATGGTATATTCGCGGTACGTTCCATAGTGAAAGATACTCTCAGTATCGCCTGGTGTAAGACCACCATTCAGAATTGAAACGTTGCTTGAAATGGCTTTAGCCGTGTTTGGTGACCAAATCTGAATAGCCAGGTAGATTCACTTATTCAATAAATAATACCCGTTCTGCGGTCTAAATTTAAATAATGATGTTAAAATTGTACTACCTACATGTAAAACCCCTCAGGGCTAAATAAGTAGATTTTTTTTTCTAAATATTTATTACGATAACCATGGTTTACCGAGATTAACCAAGGTCAACCATGGGGCAGGACCACAATGATATTTTTTCCGTGGCCCAGGAGACACGCTTGTACACCCACTTCCAGTTATATTATTTTTTTCTTCTACTTTTTACGTCTAGCAGTACATTTTTGAATTGAATACCACACAAGAGTCTCAATCGCTCCCGTCTGGAGTCAGTGAGACTATGGCCTATCCCCAATTGGAGAATGTTGTGACACTGAAGGTAGGTGAGGGGAATGAGACGAGGAAGAGGAAGGTGGGGAAGTACCAGGATATTCAGTTCTGGTCACCAAACACGGCTAAAGCCATTCCAAGCTAGCTTAATATTCTGAATGGTGTTGTTACACCAGGGCGATACTGAGAGTATCTTGCACTATGGAACGTGCCGCAAATATTCTATATATTAAATTTAATTAAATTGTGAAATAACACCAAATAATCAAATAAAATTTATTTGCACATGCCGGAATTTGAACCCGCGTCCTTCGGATTGCTTGTCGAGAGCCTTACCCCTCGACCACGGAGACCGTCGAAGTAATAATGAAAAAATCTGGTCTGCTGTAAAAATGTAATTGTATATTACAAAGAAATTAAAATCAACCAGCTATGATTAAAGGAAGGGGGGGGGGGTAAATTAACGGTACTCATGGTGAGGCACTCTTCACTCGATGATTTTCTAAGTAAATCGGTTTTTAATTTCATCGTCATTTCACTGTTGAAAATATTACTGCGTATCGACAGAAGACAAAGGGCGCGGCTTCAGTTGGATTTCTTACTTCCAAGGGCGTAGGGACGCGGGGGTTGTGCAGCGGGGTTGCAGGAATCGCCAGATGATTCTCTTGTAAGGGCGATGGTCTTTGGCGATTCAGTGACGGAAACACGGACAGGCTATATGGCCCACAGATGTCTATAACGGCGGCGGTGAAGGCGAGAATGGTGGCGGCTTATCTATTGTCTATCTCAAGTAGGGAAAGCAATAAATCTCCAACATTATATGGCTGCTTAAGGCCGAGTGTAGTTTTTTATTAATTTAAAATAATGATTATATTATTAAGCAAATCGATTACGATAGTGTTTTCAACAAGTAAAAATTTTTTTATACAATTTTTAAATTAACATAGGCTTAGTAATTATCAAAATCAAATCGAAAATATGACCTTTTTCAGACCGTAATACGTGCGTTTTAAAAAATACTATTAAAGGCTGAATATCGTCAAAAAATACCTGAAGGGGTTTTCTTTAAACGTACGAAAAAAAAACTAAAAAATAAATAAAATAGGTTCGTAGTTTAATTTTTTCATAAACACTCATTGTACTTGTTTTTAAAATGCAGATTATAAATCTTTGGATACGTTTATTTAACAAAACTAAACGATAAATTATTGGTATTATATTTTTCCATTTTTTAAAGTTAATTTAATATTTTTTATACTACAATTTAAGAAAGAACACTTAGATTTTTAAATTACTTTTAAAATAGGCCGTCTGCTGGCGCCTATTTGAAATTTTAAATACGGTAGAACATCGAACTAAAAGCTTCTTTTAAATATCCCAACAGATGGCGCTATCATGTTTCGCTATCGACTCTTCCCATGTCCATAAGCTGGCTAGAGTATTTTGAAAGTCTAAGCGAGCAAGCGTAATTACTAGTGCCACGTGATTATGGTGCAAGTGTGAGTCAACGCTCATAAAGGTCATCTGACGGTCAAACCCGGCGTGCGCAAATAAATTTTTATTTGTTTGTGTTATTTCACAATTAATACATTAAACATAATATAAAGTGTGTTTGCAGCACGATCCAGAGTGAAATTTATTCTCAGTATCGCCCTGGTGTGAGACCACCATTCCGAATGGAAACGTTATTTCTCAGCTTTTGCCGTGTTTAGTGACCGGATATAAATAGCCAGGTACTTTTCTACATTTGTCTTCCCCATCTTCTTCCCCTCCCCAATACCTTCACCCTAGTACTCAGATTGGGGATACCACAGTCTCGCTGTTCCAGACGGGAGCGGTTGAGACTCTTGTGCGGTATATAAAAAATATATGTTTTATTTTTTTGACATCCAGAAACACACCAGACCTGACAACAAACTGTCTATTGAAAGTGAGAACTTTGAATGAATATCTTGTTGCATCTTGTATACAAACGTACCTACTGGGCGCAGGCGTGCGACAATTTTTTTTACACCGATATCCTTAGTAAAAATGTATCATTTCATAACGCGCCAGTTCGCTCCATTGCAGAGGGCGGTCGGATATTTTTAGGTCGGGATATCAATTTACCGTCCACTGTAAAACAACTTACAAAAATGTCCACCCGCGCAAGGCGCTTTTTAGTTCTGAGTGCTAAGTGGCATTGTTGTAAATGAACTGAATGTTGCCAAATCTGGCGTTTTGCTTCACCAAGGACTGTTGAATATAAGCGAATTTTGGGCCCGATGGCGTTTCAGTGGGCCTTAGAAAACAATAATGTTATTTATAACGGTTATTGTTGACCGAGGTAGAACGAACACAGGTACTCTGTTTTTTGACCAGATGTAGGTATATTTTTTACAATGCGTGCATCTGACGGCCGGCGTAGTCCGGTGGTGAGGCTTTGGACTCCCATTCCGAAGGTCGCGGGTTCGAACCCGGTGTACGCAAATAAAGAAGTATTAGCATTTATATCTGAACCTAGATATTTATTCTGGACCACAGTATCAATAAAATTTTATTTTGTTAAAAGTATTTTGGTATTTAAAATTTTAAGTACTTAAAAAATTATTTATTTATATTATTTCATTTAATTAATTGTTATCTATTGAATTTAATGTGTTAATTATTGTGCATAAAACTATGTAAAACCAAATGCCAAAATGTTTCTAATAGAGATATACATAATTAAGAAATTGGCACATACATCATCATACATGTCATAATATGGAAAATCAGGACTAAAGATATATGAAGAAATAATAATAATATAAGCGATTAGTCATAATAGACCCGATATAGTTTTACATGAAAAAATTAAAAAAATTAACTTATATCATTGATGTCGCTATACCAAATTCCTGTAATATTCAAAAATCTGTTAGCGAAAAAATAAGAAAATACACCGATTTAGGAAATGAAATAAAAAGAATTTGGCATTCTCAGACTATAAAAATATTACCATTCGTTATTTCGGCTACTGGCATTATACCTAGCTCTCTAATTAAAAATTTAGGCGTATTAGATCTTTCAAAAAAATTATATATAAAGATGCAAAAGTCGGTCATTTTGAATACATGTAGGATAACAAAAGATTTTTTAAATATTTATGTTGAGGGATCAGTAGGATTTATAGGCCCTGTTAGAAGTTCTACCGAGCCGAACCCTCTGATATGAAAATATCTGGAGTCGGTGAATTATTTTCCCATTTGATCTTTTGTGAGTTGACGTGTTGTTCTTGTATTGTTTTGTATTTATTTTGCTTATATAATGCACTTATATAATGTTGATTGACTAGATGATCATTTGTGGAAAAGTGAGTGGAAGGGTTTAGTTTTTCCTATTTTCTTTTTTTTTTTTTTTATTGCCGGTAACCCGGGCGTTTATTGACATCAATATTTGTTTACAAATTATGTGCGCTACCCGACTCACTAGACAATATCTGTTCTGAGCCGGGTAGCAGTATCTACCATTACCATAGACATATGAATATTAGTAGACCTGCCCTAAGTGATTAAAAGCGTATTATCCCCACTCCCCATACCGGTTCCATTGAGCCGGCTGGGCTCGCATATGGCTTCAAGTGAAATTTGAAAACGTGACGTCATCATTCTTGTGCGAACTATGGTCGAGGCATCATCGGTTCATTTTACGAAATAACACGGCAAAATGTTGACTTTTGATATGAAAACTTGTAAAAATAGATGTGAAAAAGAGAATAAACCCAATTGTCGTATTACATTCCATAAGTAAGCATTATTTTACTTTATTTTAAGCTTATTCACACCGTATTATATGGATCAGTTTTAGAAACATATACTATCACATCACAATGTAGCGATTCTCAAGTGTGCTCATCGTTGTTTACTGGGGTAAGTAAATTATGAGACATTTGTAAAAGTGTCTTAACTAAATACTCTGAAACTAACTACGACTCTGAAATAGAAGCTGCCTTACTTTGCCGAATTTGGACTTCGCAAATTAGTTCATAACGTGGCGAGTAATTTGCGCTCCCATGTAAAAATGTCTATTCATTCAAACGCAGATTTTACTTTTAAGAAGTACATGGTGATATTATAATGCGAGATGCCTATTTACTGTCAGATTGATTTATTGACGAATCACAGTCAGCCTTACTCCCCTCGTTCTTCAACAGTTGATTTTACCCCTCGCCCTTATCTTCTCGTCTATTAATTCCTATGTCTGTGACCATTACATATATCAATAATAATAAAAGTGAATAAAAATACAAAGTAAATAAATAAAAATACAAAATACAGGAAAAAGAAACGTAATTAAAAAATAAAAGATTACCTAGATAAAATAATCTAAATATAAATTATTACATTCATATGTAACAGTAATTGAACTTTTTTTTTTTTTTAATATGTCATATAAAAATTAGCATGGAAGGTTTGCAAGTAACTTGTTAATGCAATTTCTTTTTTTGTTCATTAGCCACGTATTAAAGTATTTATATGTACATTTTCTGTTGATTTGAGTAGTATGTTGTGTTTCTTTTAAGAAAATATTGAATATGGAAGGTGCGAGGTAAGATTCATGTTTTTTAGCAAGAGTGGATTTAATTTTTGGCACTTGTAAATGATTGTTTGATTTGGCTCTAGTGTTCTGGGAGTGAGATATGTGTGAAGGTGACGATTTTATGCAATTTGTATGGATAATTTTTTTTATGAATAGCTTCCTGATATCAAGTATTTTATTTTTAATTAAGAGATTTTCAGTGGGATAAAGATATGGTTTTTTGAACATAGTTCTAATAAGTGCTTTATGAGCTGTATTAAGTAGCTTGATGTATGTGTCTGCGGCACCACCCCATGCCTATGGGGAAGATTTAACCCGGACAACAAAATCGGAAGCATAAAAAAAAAAAATGTCAGGCTTTCTGTAAAAATATTAAAATACATAAATTAAATTAAATGTTACCTTGTATATATTCGTTTATATTCTAATTAAATAAATAATACAAAAAAATAGTGCCATCTGGTAACTGAAATTCATAACTTTTATAACGAAGATTTACATTACCGCCATCTTACTGTTTTCAGGCAAACGTTTTTAAAATAAATTCTAGTTAGAAAAAATATTGTTTTGGAAATGAACAACAGAGTTCGTGTGTGTCGAAAATAGTTGATTTTGTCAGGTATACAATCACTCTTAAAATGAGAAGTGTTGAAGTCCCACCCGCTCCGCTATAGGTGTCACCAAAGATAAAATGTAAAATGTTGTATGAAAAAGTGACAGTATTAATTTATAAACACATTGAAACGAAAGGAAAGAAGCAACCGCAAGCAGCGTTATGCGTTGTTTGCGGTTGCTACATTCCTTTCTCAAAGACAAATACATAGCACTATCTTTTTTTATGTCAATACAAACATGGGATGCTAGGAAGAGGAATGTAGGTATATTTTTTACAATGCGTAATAATACAAAAAAATAGTGCCATCTGGTAACTGAAATTCATAACTTTTATAACGATGATAACGAAGATTTACATTACCGCCATCTTACTGTTTTCAGGCAAACGTTTTTAAAATAAATTCTAGTTAGAAAAAATATTGTTTTGGAAATGAACAACAGAGTTCTTGTGTGTCGAAAATAGTTGATTTTGACAGGTCTACACTCGGCCCTAAACTAGGAATAAAATTTATACGGTATATAATTAAACCAAAATTTTTAATGTTTATAAGATTGGATCACTTACTTCGGCATACTAAAGGCTTAAGGCATATTAAATACAGTCGGCGACACCTGTGGTAGTAAAGATTAGCGATGAGTCGTGACTCATTTTATTAATTATTAGCTGTAATTAACGGAAGGATGGCGCTGTTTTTTAAAAAAATTATGTTTTTACCTGTCGCATGTGACATCTATATAATAAAGGTACATAAAAACACAGCGTATTCGAATGCAACGTCGCGTCGTGTCAAAATTTCAAAGCAATCGGTGAAGAGCTTTCGGAGATTTAAGATTTTGAACAAACAGAATCTACAAGTTTGTTTGTATGGACTATATTATAAAGACTGTTACCAGCTCAATAGTTACGTACTCCTCTAAGAGTGGACTCAATTGAACGGGAGCTGTGAGCTCAGAGCGTATGAGCAATGAGAATACTGTGCTCGCCCGATACGTCTCTCCCGGTACGGCTCCCTCGCGACGGCTCTCAGCTCCCAGAGTAAGAGTATGAATGGTAGCAGGCTGTACGCCGCCTCGTACCACGAGAAAAAATAAAGATGCTAATTAGTTGTAGGTGTAGGTAGTAGGTGTAGGTACATATCAGTCCAAGTCAGTCCAGATGTCGGACTGTCAGACGCCGTTCACGTCTCTGAGTATGTACAAACAATTAATACTTGGATAATTTTAATACCTTTATTTTTCGAAAATATCTCATGATAAAAGAGAATAACCGTTCAATTGTGTCGTGGTACGGTTTACCAAGAGTCATGCTAATACGGCTCATCAAAAAGAGTTAGCTCAATTGTTGATTGTGCGTTTCGTTCATGATCGCTAGGGAAGATGAATAAATCTAAGGTCTAAGGAGTTCAAAAATCGTTTGTTGTTTCTTGTTTATTCTATGGTTTGTTGGTTCCTACTTTGGTCGACTGCAAATTAACCTGATAGGACGTATATAGGTTCACATGGTAAACACGGAATTACGAAATGGAGGAATCATCGTTATATGTTCACATATTTTCATAATTTATTTTTTGCATACTTTCCTTCTATTATGGCAAAAAAAATCATTTATAACAAAGGAGTGTATTGTTTAGCATACGTAATTTTTTTAAATAATTGTTACAAAGTTATGTCCAATTTAAGAGGAATACACAAGCCAAAAGTGTGTATTCTTTGTGTGCCTTATATCACCACGAATACACGGCATACAAATCGCTTGCCAAATGAAGTCCAGAAACGGTCGATTTTACCGCAAAAGTGGTTTTAATATATTTTTTGATTTAATTTTATATAAAGAAATAAGGTTATCAAGGGAAACTGTCACAGATAATCTTATACATAAAATTGTATTTTTTAAAGTTGTTTCTTAAATACATTAATACATTTATAATGAAAAATACATTTTTAGTAGTTGACGCTTATATTAAAAAAATAGTTATTAACAATTTTATTTTAATTCTTTTCAAGGGAAACGGTAGGTAAAACTTCAATCTATCCATAGCATATTTTGGTATTTATGATGTAAGCCGGTTCGTAGTAAAGATTTGTCGAAAATAGTGGTTTAGCATTAAGCTTCGCCTTAAGAAGCATAAAAGAAAACCAAATACCCCAAAAAGGTGTACTTTGTGTGATATCCCACTGTGCTCGAATTCTAAGGTCACAACTCTTGCAAAATTAGGCGATTCCCGGTTTTTTCCTACAGTTTTTTTGCTATTAATTTTTTTATATAAAAATAATGTTTATTTAAAACTGATTAACTTTTAGTAAATTCCTAATATATCGAAACACGTGTTCATGCACCTGCATTTGCTTTGATATTATACACCGACGAATATTATAATTTTTATGAACACGTGTTCCGACATCGTGTACGAGATAATACGTTCGTGTTTTACCAAAAGTTTAATAGGAAACCTATCAATTGGACCTGCAATCCAGACTTTACCGGATTATGAAGATTAAATTAAGATTCTTAATGAAGTAGCAATATTTTTTATCAGTAATTTTTCTCCGTGGTGGGGAAATAAATTGACATGTTTTCTGGCACACAGACACGCCGTCAACAGCCTTCTATCAATGTATCTCTTCAGTGGTTCTCACCATTACAAAGGACTTTTAAAGACAAATAAAATAGAAATGAATAACTTTAGTCAGCCTCATAATATATTATACATAATAAAGTATATGGTAGCAACAAACCATTTCTATTATTTTAAGTATGCACTTATGAGAGACTTATTTTACGGTTAAAATAGTATATTAAATAGTTTATGGTTACAATGGTATATTATATAATTTATAGTTCCAATAATATATTATCTAATTAATGGTTACAATAGTATATATTTTTTTCTTTAAAAAGAAAGACAAACATTCCCGGGATACGAATAACCTGACAATATTTGAAAATCTCCCACTACCACCACAGTAAGCTGAAAATGTTGCTTGTGTTGTGATGGAGGACTTAGCCAGCCGAGGAATTGAACACACTACGCCTGAGTGGGACCCAAACGCGATGTTAACTCGGCCACCGACCGGCCACCGATCATGTTATGGTTACAATTTTATACTATTTAATTTACGGTTTACTTGTATATTAAACAATTTATGGTTACAATAGTATATAACAGGGCTTCCCAAACTTTTTTCAACTGTGACGCCCTTGGGAAGTTGCTATATTTTTGCGACGCCCCCCTCCCCCCCCGGTGACCAAAAATCTAAGCCCCCCGCCGCTCATTTGTACCAAGCGTAGTATTTTGAAGCCCCCCTCCCCCTTAACGGGTCACGTGAAAAAATGGGGTCAAAATGGAAGCAAACAAAATAGGCATTAATGAGAAGGATGTGCTTGCTTTTCTGAGCATAGTTTTTCAAAACGAGGTTGAAGTTTCGAAATCGCCACTCTCGTCTCTGCCTATAAATTTATTTTTGATCTGTACTTATTCTTAATTACTGCAACTGCAGAGAAACCTGTCTCACACAAGTATGATGTCGCAAACGGTAATAAAACCCTTAACGCTGTAGTGCTGATGGAACGATATTCTTGATAAACTGAGCTCCAAAATTCAAGTAGCTTATCCTTATTATATTGCAGCTTAAGGCTGGAGTCACAGGACAATTCTATTAACTGTTATTTTTCTGCTGCCGAAAGTGTTGATGGTGAGGTCGACTGGAAAGTGTTTCTAACCCAGTCATATTGCTCCAGATTTTCGCTCCGAAGTGTGCGTGTGGAAGACGCTATAAAGATTGCCTCACGACGCCCCTGGAATGATCCCGCGGCGCCCCGGGGCGTCACGACTCACAGTTAGGGAAGCCCTGGTATATAATATTTTTGATTGTCACAATAATATATTATATAATGTATGGTTACAATAGTATATTATATAATTTATTACAAACATGACTACAATGACACCATAATACCGCGTCGTTATAAGTATGTAAAATCTTTTACGAGATCACTACGCAAATATCAATATTAAAAAAATATATTTATGAGCTATTAGGTACCTATGTATGTTCTCAAGGCTTTTCTAATGCAACCGATACGATGACACGAGACACGAGGTCAATTAAGGAAGTTAGCGGTTTTATTTCCCAGGCCTAGGTCACGGTAAACTTCGGATGTACATAAGAGGTAATAAAAGAACAATCATTACAATGATAGACTGACGCGAAGATTGCACATTTAAAATAAAATACAACCGCATTGGTTTAGTAACGCAAACTGCAATATAATCTCAAACTGCAACTATTGTACATCTAAAAGTATGCAAGATATCATGGTATCAATTTCATGGAACCAATTATTGGATAATTAACGCTAATACATTTGTTGGCTTGCAGGAGTGCCCGGGTTCATTGGGTGAGGTTTGTCCAGGTATACGTCTGCCCACCAACTGCGTGGCGGGCCAGATCGGGAAAGGCCGGTTGAAGGTGGCCCCTTGACCTCTCCAGTTAGTCTCTCTCGACCCGCACCGCAGTGGGAGGGATGGATTCATACGGCACTCCTGGATACACTGACCCCCAGACTCCACCCCACTCCTTGTATATTTGTTCCTTCCCTACACAGCGTCCCCAAGAAAATATCGGCGAAAATATGCGGAGTAAAAATTTAAAAAACTTATTATTTCCGATGAGTACGCAATTTTTCTTGAGATTTGTTTCTGTATTGCCTCTTTTACCCAGTAATTTTTCTCTCCAAGTCTCTTCAGAACTGGAAATACCTTATTCATGAGCACAATATCCCAGGGTGGATTTGGCCTCCTCCACAAATGTTTTCTACTGGTTGCAGTATCTCGCTATTAACATCTAGTCCTTAGTCCTTGCCGTCCCAGTACAATCCTCTTCCACGCAGTTTATTCACCTCTTCCTCGGCTAGACATTGGCTGGGTTACTTCCACTCGGGGGCCACCTGGTAGGTACGGCGTCCTATCATCTGGCATTCTTTCTGATTGTCCTGTACATCCTATCGCGGTCTTTATATTTCGATCTTGAAAACATGGAAACTTATGAGTCTTGTGATCTTACAGAATCATATAATGGATGGTTTTTATTTTTGTGTAGTGCCATTTTTATGAAAAATAATCTTAAAGGTTACGTGTTAGGTATTAACAGCGCCTTGACTATTCGACGTCCTGATCGGACTACTCCAATTGCGCCTGCATTGGGCAGTCCCTGGGTCCAAACATGTTTCCTTGAATTTTAACTGCGAATTTGATTTCTTCATTTTGTGTTAAACAACGTCGTAGTTTTAGTCAAAGTCTGGTACCAGATACCATTTACAAAGTACCTGGTTTGTTCTGTTCCTCTTTGGCATTGTTTGTCAAACTAGGCAGCTGCCGCTACAGGATACGACTGATAAGGAACGCCTATTGTCAGGCAATCTTGCAAACTTTGACAATATGAGTGTGGCGTCTGTTAAGAGCGAGATGTCGAAAAATGCCCGTGGTATCATCTTCTCAATACATGGGACAAATTCTAAAATGTGAAATAAATCAAGGTTAATTAAATGTAAGAAATTAAATAAATTCAGAGGAAAATAAAGGCTCCGAGTGTTATGTTTCAATTGTACTTGTTCACCGGTATCCTGAGTCTAAGTCATTCACCGGTTTTCTGCCACCATATATAATAAATATGGTGGCAGAAATCAAATTACATTAAGGACTATCGATTTACTAAATTTGAACAATTCATTGAATTTCAAAGTTAAAATTCAAGTTCTGTGAATGTTCTATTCAAGTTATTATTTCATCGTGGGCCGGTTATTTCACAGTACTCGAATAATAACAGAACTTGAATATGACTTTCTTAGATTAAAGACGGGTTGTTTCGGAGAATTTGAAGAATTCATCAAATGTCAACGTTCATTTTCGGGTTCTGTGAAAGTCCTATTCAAGTGATGTTATTACATCATTATAGGCTAATCGATTGACCGAACTTAAATAATAACAGAACCTGAAAAAATCTTTCACGGAACTTGAAAATTAACTTTGAAAATCGAAGAATTGTTCAAATTCTCCGAAACAACCTTGATAAACTTTTAAATTTAATGAATTGTTCAAGTTCTGTGAAACAACCCGTCTTAAAGTGTACCGGGTACAGAACGAAAGAATGGAATTCAGTTCCTTCTAAAATTTAATTTCTATTGTTATTCAACGTTTTAAATCTCTACATATTCAAATAATTTAATAAGTATTCAAATTATTTATTTACTGCCGTACGTTTTAAATTATGTTAAACCCGTACTAACAAATCTTCCCGTCAATTGGACAGGGTTCTAACTACACTTTACCTTGTTGTTATGAGGTGTCATAGTTTGTTAAGACGATTTCTCTTTATATTTTTCCAATTACTAATTTCGAGGTCGAATCTTCTGTGAAATATTGTGAATTGATGATTCAATCCAATATTGTATTTGTATGCCTTTCTTGAGAGAATTGAGTTTTTATAAGGACAAAAATTCATATTCATATTGCGCATGTACGGGCGCAAACAAATAATATTCGTCGTAATATTATTAAGCATAACTTGCAAAAAGCGTATTTTAATAAAATAATTAAATTAACGCCATCTATGAACACGTAGATTATAACAAACGTCGCGTTTTATTTTAATATATTTTAAAGGAAATATTTAAAAAGGGCGTACCTATACTTGCCATTTTAGAACATACTTAAGCGTGCAGAAAGAACTCTATGCCACCAGCTGGGGCATAATAATTCGTTTTATAAGGTTCTAACAACATTTCCTTAATGCTATTCTAAGATAGGGCCTAAGTCCTTTTTAAAATGTGTAAAAATCAGAATTTGTTGAATAGATTATGAGAATTCGTCTTTGCAAAGTTTGTCACCTCAGAACATGGTAAGACGAAGTTAGAACCCTATCCAACTAAAGTGACAAACTACATTGCTCATCGTAAAAACGATCAATAACTTTCAGATACAATCAAAATGGAAATTTCAAAAGGTTCAAAATGATGTTAGAACCTTGTAAAATAAATGGAATCATACATCACAGATGGCTCTGAAAATTATTTTGGTTATGAGCAAAAAAAATGGATTTACATTAAAAGGTAATGTTTGAAAAAAAATGTTATTTCGAACCTTGTCCGACTAAGGTGACGAAATTTAAATAAAGCCGTAAAAAAACTATTCACTATTCAATAATTACTTGCGGGTATGGACAATTAGTGGCTTGGAAAAAGTAGTAAAAGTGCGTCGTTATGTTTTAATGTGAATCATTATTCATAGTTTCTAATAATTTACTTCTGATCGGGTACAAACTTCAAAGTCCACCCTTTTATATGACGTGTGAAGTATATAATGAATCTAATCCGCTTACTCATTTGAATTAATACTATATCTGGTAATCTGGTAATCAATAGAAATACATTACTCAATACTTAGTTAGTTGGTGTGTCTTTTCAATAGACGGTAGCTTAGAGAAATTAATATCTAATAACAAATATAATTGCATCACTTGAATAACTTTTTCATGCATAAAATACATGGTGTCCGGAAACTCGTAGTACAAGCCGGAAACTGGAGAATGTATACCACACGGGGAACCCAAATAAACATAAAGTTTTTTGATTTGAGCATTTTTATAAAAAAAAAAAAAAAACAAAAAAATATATTTTTCGGTATTTCAGGGTTCAAATTTTTTCGTCATTATTTGTTTTACTTTTAAATTTTTAAATAGTTTTAATTAGTTGGGTACTTTGATCTTCAGTAATAATTTATAAGAATTTGATCAAAAAAAAAATCAACTTCTGACTCGATTTACTCGAAAACGAAAGCTCAAATCAAAAAAAAATTTACTACAAAATCGACTCCAAATGTGATGTAGATTCACCAGTTTCCCGCTTGTACTACGAGTTTCCGGACACCATGTATAATGAAAGCTAAAAAATACTTAATCACACAAATGTTTTTTTAATTATTTTCAAAAACCTTTTATGAGGAACGGCGACGTGGTCGTCGTTGTTGACTGAAACTACTTTCTGTAATCATAATATATGTCGTACTAGATATACGCCAATTATACACTACAAAAAATCATTTTTGTCCAAAAAAACAAATTTCAAAAAATCACTAACAGACCAGTTAGACAAGCGTACAAAGAAAACATAAAAACTCCGACGGTAAATAGAAGCTTTGGACAAAGACACTATCAATACCATGCTATAAAAGCTTTCAAAAGTCTAACACGAAAATAAAATTGAGGAAAACAAAAATAAATTCTGTCGCAAAATTACAAAATTTAAGAACAAAAAAGACAATATTACCAAAATTTCAAAACAATAAATAATAAAACCTACACGTAACACACAAAACTATTATACAACACACATCACTCACAAACACACAACATATAATATAAATATACCGATTTCTTACTTTATTTCATTTTATTTCTTTTTATCTAAATTTTATTTTACTTTAATTTTAAATCTATATTTTTATTTTAAATTAATCTTAATCTTATGTTTTTTTTTCTTTATCGACATTATATATATTTTCTATAAATGTATTATGTTATAAAATGAAGGCCTCAGCACGGGTAAGCCACCCAGTGAGGCCAACATTATTAAATTGTAATAAGAAATGTAAAATATTGTACCAAAATAAAATAAAAAAAATATGCATGTATTATAAAAATATAAAACCTTCCGGGAGAAATTCTCTAAATGATAGTTAAAACCCGATAATCCGATGCGTAGTTTAGAAGAACTAAGCGCACAAACAGACAGACGCGGATAACGACTTCATTTTAGTACTAAAATGGCTGACGTGTACCCGGCGTTGCTGGGAGTTATCCTTAGGAGACAATATAGACATATACAATTCCGTAGTACATTATTTATATGAATCTCATAAGTCATAAGGTATTACCAGCGATGTAAGCACTCATAAATATTTTTTTTCGACTTGATTACAAAACATCGATTTTTCTCTTATTTTTATAAAAATAATATGCGTGTATTATATATATAAACCTTCCAGAAAAAATTCTGTAAATGATAGTTAAAACCCTATCATAATTCGTTGCGTAGTTTAGAAGAACCAAGCACACAAACAGACAGAGGCGGATAGCGACTTTATGTTTACCCAACAAATGGGGCTGTTTTCCAAAAACGTTTTTTTTCCTGTCACCAGGTGACATCTAAATAATATAGCTATATAAAAACGACGCGTATTAGAATGCAAAGTTGTGTCAAAATTTCAAGTTAAAAGAGAAGAGATGTAGTATAGTTATGAGCTATTTCATTTAATTCGTCTTTTAAATTTTAAAATAGGGGTAATTAATTAAATAATCAGAAATATCATTATTTTGGGGACAACGTTGAATTTTTTTGTGAGATGGTAAGAATGACTGGGTTAATAAAATGAAATATGACATAAAAAGTAAAAAAATATAAGTTTTTCGGGTCAAAATTTTAATTTACATCTGACAAATTTCTGTTATAACGTTAAATCAGTCGTTTGTAATTATTTAAGCCCGACAAAATGATTTTTTCAAACCATTTTTTTTAAATATTTTATAGGTAGGGCAAAAGAAATTATTTAAAAAAGAATTGCCATTAATTTACAAATAATCGTCAAAGTTGCCTCTAAAATCAAACAGTTACAAAAATATGTAAATTGTACCGAGCATTACCTACGTTGATATGTCAAGTGAAATTTCCCTACCTCAAGGGAAAAGGGATAAAGAACAAAATTTAGGGAATTTTTATATTTAAGTTTTGTAGTCAAAATTCTCAGGCCAATCTGGGAAAATTCTCCACCCCCCACCCCCCTTTTCCGGATGCTGTGAATATTCGATCCCAACTTATTTACTTGTTTACACTACGAAGTGTGTGCACGCCAAAAAATTGCTTCACTAAAATCTTTTAAATTCATAGTTTATAAATCGAAATAATCACAAAGATATCGATTAATATAAAAATGTAAAAGAGTAGTGTACTTTCAAGTAATTTAATCAATCTAAAACGCCCTCGAAATACTATTTTAAGTGATTTTAAAATCTGTGCAGTGATCAATGCTAGTTATTGTCGCAAAATAACTAACAGAATACCATACCTGTCAGTTTAAAAACTGGTAGCACTTAATATACGAACATTATCACACTCGCTGCTAAGTGGGCCGTAGCCTAGAGAATAGCGTCGATAGCGTCGCCCGTTCCGGTAGCGGTCACAGTTCTCAAGGAGCGGAGTTCGCTTCTCGGTGAAAACATTTATTATTATTTTTTATTAAATTATAGTAAGACGACCGACTCGCTAACTTTCAACGTATAACGCCATCTAGTGAGAAATGTGCACAGTACGTCCGATTTAATTCTACAAAACCGTGCAAACAAAAATACTACGATGACGGTAGCGAACTATATAGATGAACTTAAAAATGAAGTTTCCAAAATTCAAACAGTCAAGGATCAAAAAACAAAAAATACTATAGAACTCATAATAACGAAGTTGGAAGATGCAATTAAATCAGAAAATCTTTCATTACAAGACAAAATCATCAGATTACAAGAAAATATAATCAACAGTGACAGAAAATATATCAGTAATTTAGAAAACATTAAACATGATATTAGAAAAATAATCTTACCTGAAACCTATGCAGAAAAGGTAAAAAAACACGAACCAGTTGTTATCATAAAACCAAAAAAGAAGGATCAGGAAAATAATGAAACAAAGAATGAAATAAAAGACAATATTGACCCAGCAAATTTTGGAGTTACCGGCATGAGAAATTTTAAGGATGGAGGGGTTATAGTAGAATTTAAAAATGCCACAGATATTAACAAGGTTCATGATGAGGTGATAGCCAAACTGGGAGATAAATATGAGGTAAAGATTCCTCAAACAAAAAACCCATCCGTCAAAATTATTGGTTTATCTGAAAAATACAGTTTTGAAGAAATAGAGAGAAAAATAAAAACTCAAAATGAGACCATCTGTGAACAAAGCTCAAAAATAAAGGTGACATATATGAAAGAACTAAAAAACCAAAGAAATCAAACAACTTTTACTATATATGCCGACGTCGACGGAAAGACTTACGACAGAATGTTAAAAGCAGAAAAAATAAATATTGGATGGGACAGATGCAGGGTCTTTGACAATTTAAATATCATGAGATGTTTTAAATGTAATGGGTTCAACCCACAGACATAGGAATTAATAGACGAGAAGATATGGGCGAGGGGTAAAATCAACTGTTGAAGAACGAGGGAACGAGGGAACGAGTGAAGCTGACTGTGATTCGTCAATAAATCAATCTGACAGTAAATAGGCATCTCGCATTATAATATCACCATTTACTTCTTTAAAGTAAAATCTGCTTTGAATGAATAGACATTTTTACATGGGAGCGCAAATTACTCGCCACGTTATGAACAAATTTGCGAAGTCCAAATTCGGCAAAGTAAGGCAGCTTTTATTTTCAGAGTCGTAGTTAGTTTCAGAGTATTTAGTTAAGACACTTTTATAAATGTTCATAATTTACTTCCCAGCAACCAACCAGCTTTGTGTTTCGCGTCCAGACGTTTCTCTATGTGATAGTAACAACTGATTCATATTATACGATGTGAATATGCTTAAAATAAAGTAAAATAATGCTTATATATGGAATGTAATACGACAATTGGGTTTATTCTCTTTTTTCACATCTATTTTTACCAGTTTTCATAGTACAAGTCAAAATTTTGCCGTGTTATTTAGTAAAATGAACCGATGATGCCTCGACCATAGTTCGCACAAGAATGATGACGTCACGTTTTCAAATTTCATTTGAGGCCAAACGCGAGCCCAGCCGGCTCAATGGAACCGGTATGGGGAGTGGGGATAATACGCTTTTAATCACTTAGGGCAGGTCTACTAATATTCATATGTCTATGGTTCAACCACAAGGCTATAGATTGCAGAAACCTAAAATCTTGTCCAAAATGCGCAAAAAATCATGACGTTAAAGATTGCATGGATGAGGATATTCAGTGCATCAATTGTATAATGACAAGTAAAAGATTAGGACTGAAACTAAATTGTAGTCACTCAGCCATGAGTAAGGAATGCCCAATTTATAAAAGAAAACTTGAAGCAAAAATGAGCAGAATTTCTTTTTTATAAACAAAAGTTACGAGAAAGATGAAATTATATACTTGAACATACAAAGCATCATAGCACATTACGAAGAGGTCAAAATACTTTTAGAAGAGAAGAAACCTTTTATGCTTATGATGAGTGAAACACATGTGACTGAAGATATCCAAGATAGTGAAATTATATTTGATGATTATAATACCATCCGTTGTGACTCGCATAGCAGACATACAGGAGGAGTGATGATTCTCTTAAGTAATAAAGTTCCATATGAAGTGATATCAAATCACCAACATGAAAAACATTGTTGGATTTTAGCCATCAGCATTAAATCAGGAATCAAGAAAGGTGTATATACTGTTATTTATAGATCACCAAACACGAGTAAATGCGACTTCTTAACATATTTTCAAAGATGGAGCATGGAAAATTTGCAAGATGAAAATATTAACATCATAGTTGGAGATTTCAATATAAATGTTAAAGCAAATGCAGACATATACACAAAAAAACTGAAATCTATTATTCAAACTGCAGGTATGAAACAATTAGTTAAAGATTTCACACGAATTACTAATACCTCTAAAACATTGATTGATCTGGTTATCTCAAATAAATTTAACCTATGTGTTAATGTATTAGATAAACATAAAATTACCGACCATAATATGATTCAAATTCTATTAAATGACAGAGAAAACTACAACTCCAGTAAAGAAACACAAGTAATAACATTTAAAAATTACAAAAGATACAATAAAGAACTCTTCATTCAGACCTTAGAGACTATTGATTGGAATGAAATAAATCAAATGGAATATAACAAAAAAGCTGACCAGACGATATTAAACATTAAAAAATCCATTGATGAAGTAGTTCCAGAACAGAAGATACGTAAAGGAAACAATAATAAATGGTTCACAAAAGAACTACGCACAATGCAGCATGATAGAGATACATTTTACAAGAGAGCACGCCTTACTAATAATACTATGGATTGGAATAACTACAAAAAAATGAGAAATAAATACTCCAAAGACATAAAAAGAACGCATAATGAGTACATAAAAAATAAAATAAAATCGGAAGAAGGGGATCCCAAAAAAATTTGGAAAAGCATTAAAGAATTAGTACATGGCGATAACAAAAACGACATAAAAATAGTAAACTTCCCAAAAGATATAAACGAAGAAAACATGGCTAATAGCTTTAATAAATATTTTATAGAAAGCATCACTCAAATTAACAAATTAATACCTAACATTGTTTTCAACCCCACAAATGATAATAACAACTCAAACAAAAAATTATTGGTCTTCAGAAAAATAACTGCAGAATATTTATTTAACATTTTAAAGAAAATTAAATCAAAAAACAGTTCAGATGGATTAACTATTAGTGTGATAAAAGATGCTTTTCCAGTAATTGGATCTACTCTATTAAATATTATTAATCAGACAATTGAAGAGGGAAAATTTCCACAGTCATGGAAACTATCTACCATTATACCGGTCCCAAAGGTTAAAAATACCAGAAAATGTGAAGAATTTCGACCAATAAACACCTTACCGAAATATGAACAGATACTTGAAGTAATAATAAAAGAACAAATATTGCAATACTTAGATGAACACAATATTTTATACCAAGAACAATCGGGATTCAGATGTAATAATTCTTGTGAAACAGCGTTAAATGTAATCGTTGAAGAATGGAAAGAAGGAATGAATAGTAATAAATTTATCTTAGCAATATTCTTGGATTTTCAAAGGGCATTCGAAACCATAGATCGAGAAATATTGATAAGAAAGCTTAAAGAAATTGGTTTCTCAACTCTAGCCATTAAATTAATAAAAGAGTATTTGAAAGACCGAATACAGGTAACAAAAATTAATAATCAATTTTCAAAACCAATGGAAAATAAATTAGGAGTACCACAGGGATCAGTCCTTGGACCTCTATTGTTCATACTCTATATTAATGACATGGTGAAAATATTTTCAAAATGCAAAGTACGACTATTTGCCGATGATACACTTATATATATAATTGGAGAAAACTATGAAGAACTAATAAATATTTTAAATAATGAACTAGATAATGTATCAAGATGGCTAAAAATAAATAAGCTTAAATTAAATACAAAAAAAACAAAATGTATGGTAATTGGTTATAAGAAGACATCCAGTGAAAGCAAAATCAAAATTGATGGTGAAATTATTGAAAATGTTACCGATATAAAATACTTAGGAGTTATAATAGATTCCAAACTCAACTTTAACAAACATGCGGAATATACCCAAAAGAAAATTGGAAAAAAGATATCTTTCTTGGGAAGAATTCGCCAAAAACTGTCCGAAAAAACTGCAATCACCATTTATAACTCCATTATTGCTCCACATTTTAATTACTGCTCAACTATCCTTTTCCTGTGTAACGACCGAGAGCAAAATAAATTTCAAATTCTCCAAAATAGGGCAATGAGAACAATACTCAGACGAAATAGATATTCAAAAGTAAATAAAATGTTAAACGAACTAAATTGGCTAACGGTGAAACAGATGTTGACCTTGAACACGATGATATTTTTACACAAAATAGTAAACAACCTGCTACCCAAATATTTTTCGAATCAAATTGTATACAACAAGGACATACACCAACATAAAACTAGGACGTGCAATGAAATCAGGCTACCAAAGAAGGACAAAGCGAATACCCAGAATAGTATATTTTATAAAGGGATGAAATACTATAACGCGCTGCCGGAAAACCTTAAGTCTGCCCCAATTGAAAAGTTTAAGATGTTGTGTAGGAGCCATATCAAGAAAGAAAAAAAAACATAGTATATTTAAATGTAATAATTAATTAGTCATTTGTAATCTTAAATGTACAAATTACTAAAATAAAATCAATAAATAAATAAAATAAAAAACTTAAGTTCTACAAGCTTTTCCGTACAGCATCCCCAAAAATGACATCAAGGCCTCATGAGTGGAATTAATGAAAACAAAATGGATTCGGGTCGAAAAAAGGCGTGTTCTATTTTGGTACCGGTTTTAAGATGGCGGACATTGTTTGATATATATATTATGTAGCCTGCTGTTTTACATTACTATTTTTTATTTGGAAATGCTGCATGTTTTTTTCGTTTTATATATAAAAAAAATTGTCATAAAAGACTTCATCATGCGTTTATAAATTTATAACGGATTATGAACATCTATAAATGTTCGGTTTGTTTTATGATTTGATGACGGCAACGCACGAACAAAGATGACTATTCCTAATTTATTGAGAATCTCTTCAAATTTATTGGTAATTCCGGCAAAAAACGGGATTGCAGGCTTTACGAATGAATGAACGGGTTTCCTGATAAACTTTCATTAAATTATGAATATATTTCCATGATGTCTGAGCATGTGTTCACGAAAATCCGGATATTTTTGCATTTCGTCATGATATTATCAAGATAAATGCAAAACCAATCATTTGAGGAGATTCTTTACAAATAAGCAATGGTCATTTTTCTCTGTGCCCCAAAAGCAAATAGCAAATGCTTTGATGTGACAGATGGTCATAATCAAGGTCTTGCCAGTTTTCGACGATGTAGTACCTATAGTCCCAAATACATGTTTTCTTATCTAATGGCAACATCTGCATGAAATGATAAATATCAAAATAATAATCGTGTAAAAAATTGTTTTTTTAATACGGGTATATAGTTTTGATATGGGAAAAGGTATGAAAAAAAACGTCGTATAAAACGCCCAATACCTTTTGGTTGAAAGACAGACCGAGGGTTGAATTAATTATAATAAATTTATTGACGACTGACGAGGTTGCATATTCGTGATTTATTTAATGTATAGCCGTCTTTGTAACTTAACCTCACCTAACAGTCAACACTTCAACGAGAACCGGCACATAATAAAAGTAAGTATATTGAAAGAACATATTTTTACTTCCTGTCGCGCGGGACACCAACCCGCTACCTACCTATGCAAAGTTTAGTACGTAGTCTACGAAGCAGGGAAGGTCGTCCTTTTTATATATTTATTTAAACAATTGTATGAAGGTAAAACATGCATTCTATTCAACTAAATGTGTAAACATTCAAATTTACACATCTGTGCTAAACGGCATTTTTCACACAGCTGTGAAGTGCCACTTAAATAGAACCTGTAATTAATGATTTGTATTTTTCGTTGTGTCCTCGAATGGATGTGGGTAAAAATATCCTTCTTACTATATTATTACGATTATTTGTTATTGTATTTGAGTTACTCATACGAACAGTAAATTAAACCAAACCTAATGGTGCCTTTTGTTATTGTATTTGAGTTACTCATACGAACAGGAAATTATACCAAACGTAATGGTTATTGTATTTGAGTTACTCATACGAACAGTAAATTATACCAAACGTAATGGTGTCGTTTCTGCATCCTAGACGATACGTTTAACTTTCGCGCTGCGAAGGAACCCGAGTGCTACTGTCTTCATTACTTTATCGCGCAGTTGTTGTTTGGATAATAATTAGTTCAGGGCCGGCCCTGTACAGGCGCAATTGGAGCAGTCCGCTCCGGGCTCCGACTTTCCAAGGAGCCAAGGCTCTGATAATACAGCGCCCTTGCTGTTTTTATTAGCGCCAGGCGCCGTTTGGTCAGAGAGTCTGCCACAGTGAAATCGATAGCTTTACGATGTCGGATCGATAGGTGTAACTAACCCTGATTATATATAGTTTTTCCGAGTACTGTCCACCGTTGATATCCAGATCAATGTTGATAACGTACTAAATCAGAAATCGATATACTTTGGCAACACTGGCGCATCTCTCTATGGATATTATACCTCAAAAATTGTAAAAATTAATAATACAAATAAATTGACAATGTCGAATTGGAATATTAACTCTGTACATGTACTTTTTTACACTAAAAAGGGAGTTAATTAGTTCAAGAGGTCAATAGACATAACTAACAACATTATTTGTTTCTTCGAGTTGGGACGGAATCAATGGATCGCGTCTTAGATAAAATAATTATGTCTAAAGATCATGTATACGATTTTTTCAGTCCTAAGAGCTTAGTTAGTTCACCCCGATTCAATAATAAGCCAGTCATAGTCATTTTGCATAACAAACGACTTTATTCAAAAAGTTGCGCATGTTGACAGCTTATCCAACACCTTTAAGGCCGCGCTACAAGTATCGGCTTCTGTTTACCGATTGTAAGAATCATTTTCTGACCGTGCTCGCAAATATCGCTAACTGACCATAGATGACGTACCTATAGATCGTCAGTGCTAGACCTCTAGGGCCGACCCTGTATTGGTGGCTGGGTTCGCCCATTGCTTCAACCCCCTCCAAGTGATGGTTCCCATCCTTTCATTGGTCTAGACCAGAGGTTCCCAAAGTGGTCTATATGGACCCCCAGGGGTCGATATCGGCTTGCTGGGGGTCTATGTCAGCGAGAAAAAAATTTGGGGGAAACGAGATTTAAATGGGGGTACATACAAGCGGACCCCCATTTACCTCAAGTCAACATTTAGGAGTTCCGTAAATGACACAATAGACCTAGAATAAACACAAATATAATAGATTGAGAAATTACTTATTTGATATTTGCATTTTTATATTTCGTAAAGTTGTTAATTGAGATATGTAACTTACGTTCCTTTTCGCGTCAGAATTAATATATTCAAGCAAATCATTGCACATTGGAAGCCGCGAATTTTCCTAGTTCCCCAACTTGTTTTTGAAAAACGTCCAGGGTAATAATGACGTTCAACATTTAAATGTACTTTACACAGAGTTCAAAACTATGTTTGAGGACATTTTGACTATCGAAATGGAACGATGAAGAATCGAAAAACATGTGACAAGAAGAAATGACCGGAATAAGCAATGACAACAAACTTAAGGGGCAGTTCTCTAGGGCTAGCTACAGGAAGAAATTCCCGTTTCTTATCCTGCTTCATTTTCATTTGGTGCCCCTGTCTGCACAATGTAAAGACAGAGCAACTATACCGCCATCCGGTTGTTGGGCAGGCAATGGAAGGGAATCTTTATACTAAAAAAATAAATGATTATCACATGGGACGTTAATAGTTTTAGGAAAATTCAATATTCGGCAGGCAGGGGTCTACGGAAAAAAAAAATTTGGCAAGTGGTCTACGGGGCAAAAAAGTTTGGGAACCTCTGGTCTAGACTCTAAGGCACGGGACAGAGCACCAACGAGGCGAGGCGAGCACGTCTACCATATTCTCGCAGTCTTCCATGGAAGTCTCAAACCAACAATGTAGAGTAGGCATAATAATATCTGCAACAAAAGTTTAAAAAAAACGCCCTGATTTATAACGTAACACGGAAATTCACATCAGAAGTAGACCAACGAATTTGGTAAACATTTTTATGCATGGTTTTTTACCAAATATACATAATGGTTTCAAAAACAAAAAGCTATTTGCATAACGAAACTAAGGTAATATAATACGTAGACATTCACAGCGAAAGAAAAGGTCTGACACTATTCGGCTTTATAATGTTTGGGGGTCATTGACTTCAGTGGCAGACAAGTCAAGTGACCATCACAAGACTTTCTCCCTGCCATAACAATAGCTACATGTATTCAGTTCATTGCATTAATCATTTGAAGGTTCAAACGATTACATTTTATGTGAACACATGCGGGTATTATCATTACGCATTAGGTTCTAGGTAACAATGTTCCTGGTAACAATGTTCCCTGTCAAAATGTTCCCAGCAAAAATGCTCCCAGTAAAATAGTCCCCAGTTAAAGTGTTCCCAGTTAAAATGTCGCCAGTTATAACGTTGCCAGTAAAAATGTTCCCGGTCAAAATTTTCCTATTAATAATGTTCCTTGCCATAATGCTCCTAATTAGAAAAAGTTAAAAAGTCATTATATTGGCATAGTCATAGACTAAGCATTTACTAACCTAACCTAACCTAACCTAAACGACTGTGCAACTATTAACTAAGAACATTGTAGCAGATGACGTTTTGACCGAGGATATTTTCGAAGGGGACATTATTTTTACTGGGAACATTTTGACAGGGAACATTGTTACCAGCAACGCACTCATCAGTGTAATGGCACCTCCATTGGAGCAAAACTCTTAAGCGAAAACAAATCGGGAGGAGGAGTATATAAGAATAGGTAAAAGTAGGTAAGGAGACTAAGAATTACCTGGCGGTTCAGATCTATTTGATAAACTTAATATAGTTATAAACCGTATCAATCCTTATGGTTTATTTCACTATCATTACAAATACATTTCAATAACATTTACGTGAATTATTACACATTAAAAATAGTGGGTATCACTTATGTATGTATGTAAGCACATTTAAACCTTCGGGCCCACGCAAAGTAATATAATAGAATCAATTATTATTCCAGCTCAACATAAAGTTTAAAATGGATTCAAAACGAATTACATACTGTTTTTGAAAGAAGTTAGTAGAAAGACTCTTTCAAATTAAAATTTTATAAATGCACATGTGCAATTAAAAATATTAAAAATTTAAACGCAAAAATGACTAAAGTTTTTAAATTCGCTTAGGCATCGATGTTTTTTTTTTTTGTTTAGTGAGGCAATTCTGTCGATTTTCTTTTGGAGGTATAACTATCGTTATAAGTGATTATTTCGGGGTATATTATAAACGAGGAAAAAAGGTACTATTTTCATTCAAATGCATCGTTACCATTTTTAAAGAATGTATGTGGTTGCGATGGACTTCCTCAATATACCGTTGAGTCAACATACGCCCTCTTTTGTTATGAGTAAGATTATTAAACATACACTTAAATTAACCGCTTTAATTTTCCAAATTATGCATTTCTATAAATACCATTTCACGGCAGTTAACTCTTAGAGCAGCGATATGACATGTAACAATGTTGTTTGAAACAACCAAAGATGTCCAGATTCTGTCAGGCTCTAAAGCTTGGAATTAACTCTCGCATAAACTAAAACGAAAATTGACTGAACACAAATAATTCGGAATGAAACACAAATCTATTCACAGAATCATAACCACAAGTGAATAATAAAGTTAAAAATTATAGCCTAGATAAAAAATTTGTGAATACTAAGGACTTTGTTTCGGAGAATTTGAACAATTCATCAAATTTCAAAGGTGATTTTCAAGTTCTGTGAAAGTTCTGTTATTATATCATTATAGGCCAGTTGCTACACAGAACTTCGAAATTTACTTCGAAATTAGAATTGTTCAAATTCTTTGAAAATACCCGTTCTAAGCATTTAATTGTATTTTGTTATCTTCAAAAGGCCTCCGAAATGCTCCATTATTTTATTTATTTATTTATTATTTATTTATTTATTTATTTAACGCCCAGAGGGCTTTTACATGTGGGTGGTACAAATTAAATGACAGTTTTGAAACATAAGAAAGAAAAGAAGGAAATAATAAAAATAAAATTACATAAGTATATGCGAGAAACAAAATAAAAAATAACAAGAACATAAATTAAAAAATACAGCGATTTGACTGGTTTACAAAAATATAACTTCCATTTAGGAATAGTATTGAAATAGGTCTTTTACGTAATCCACAAAATTCGCAAAGTTAATATTAAATATATCGACATCACCTAAGTATTGGTTTCCCATAGTGTGAAACCGTTGTGTTGGGGAGTTCGCAATGTAATTGCGCTTATGTGTGTTGCAGTGGAATAGTGTATTTTGTCGTGTTGTTATTATAGGTATTCGTATGTTTATGAGTTGCAGAAGTTCGCAACAGTCGAATTTAGAGTTTAGAATCTTGAATAAAAAAGTTAAGTCGTTTATTTTACGCCTGTCTTCCAATGTGTAACATTCAAATGTGTATTTGTTAACCAGAAACAATATTTTCAGTTAACCCTATTTACCACTGATAAACTAGACCCTACAAAACCCCAAAAAGCTTCTTAATCTGTTATAAAGAAGCATGTCTAAGGACGAGTTATTTCACAGAATTTGAACAATTCATCAAATTTCAAAGTTCATTTTCAAGTTTTGTGAAGGTTCTATTCAAGTTCTTTCATCATTTCAGTTTTGTGCAACAACTGGCCAGTAATGATATAATAACAGAATTTGAAAAGAACCTTAACAGAACTTGAAAATCAAGTTTGAAATTTGATGAATCGTTCAAATTCTGCGAAACAACCCGTCCTAAGAATCCTGAAAACTGTTTTACACCAAGGATAAATTGGATGACACCACCGCGACACCTTATGTTTACGCAAATCAAATATTAAATGTATGCCGTAAACACAAATATCTTCACCAAACTTGCACATCAATTAATAATAATAATAATATTTTTATGATTTGTTTAGCGCGGTTTTTGTGCGAAATCACCTCAAGGGCGCTGTAAGGATGCTTTTTTTTTATATGTTCTTTATTCAGTAAAGTTTATACATTACAGTAAACGGGTAAATTTTTGGCCACCACACTAGGCACATGCCCGTGTTGTAGTGGAAAAGTTTAACATTGAAGTATATACATAGAGTGTGTATTCCCTACAAAATCAGTGTAAAATGTTGTTCCCGTTCGGGAAGTAGGAAGGCGATGTGGCGGCTGTCGATGGCACCCAAATCCTTCTGACCGCGAACGAACTCATCGAACGGAGTCGCAGAGTCGAGACATTTGCCTTATCGGTGCGTCGACTTAAGTGCTCCTTGAGTTTTTTAACATTAAAAAGCAATTTACGCGACTACTGATTGTGTTAAAACCCTATTTACCAATGAAAGGTTAAAGGATTGCTTTCCCTATCTTTTTCCAGTACAACTTGCACCTACAATATCTCAGCAAGCATATCAGCATTTTTCTTTATTGCTGGAGACCTGTACAAAAAACCTCTTAGATAACAGGTGATCTAGGTGGTTTTGCCTGTTCCCGGCGAACACTCATAATCGACTTAAGCCCGTGGTATCTCACAGCGGACAATGAACCGATGTTTGTGGACCATACTTCGAACGCAAATGTTGGCTCTACGAGTATCTATATAGCGCAATGACCGTTAATCTTATTTTTCTCAGATCTCGGTGTGTGACCAAGTTCTTTTAAGAATATTTATGGTAAAATTTCACGATTTTGTGCATACAAAAAATAACTTCTAAATAAGGTATCATCTACCTCTTCTGATCTGGGAATTTCAAGGACGCAAAATGATATCAATATTCGCATAATATACTTATCTATATTAAATTAGTTACCAATGATAAATTTAGGACTATCGAAAACAATATTTAATTAGACACGTTGAAATATGTGTATATATTTGAAGAATGTACTTTCCCTATGCGAGGGAAGAAAGCAAACAATTTGTGAATTTGGCGTGACTGGAAGTATTATAGTACCGTGCAGACTTGCGGCTGGTAGTCATACGTCATTAAAAGGCTATATGGCCGCCCTGAATTCCTAAATATACCCACTCCAGCGCGCCTCTGCGCCGGGGTTCGTTTCGAATATATTCCGAGAAAAAGCGAACAGAAGGAATGTTTAGAAAGGCACCGATAGTTAAGTAATTTTTAAACAGACATTTTTTCCAAGAAAGAAGGAAAGAATTTTACATTTGACTTCAGATATTCATTATGTTTTTTATCAGGGTCGGCGGTACTAAAAAAGTATGCAGTGGTTACATCAATCCTCGATTAACGAAATCCTCCTTAAAGCACCAATAACACAACTTTGCAAGGATATTAATAGCCCTCCCCCCAGGCAATTTTTTTTTAAATGGATTGAGGGATGTAAAATCAAAAAATGATGGTATAAAAATTTACAAAATTGCACACCTCTGTCATTAATTGGTTATACATGCTAAAATACTAATAAAGAGATGTTGGGAGAAAAAATATACTGAATTGATTCTTCATTTATTCAAAAACAAAGATTCAATATTAGATTTAAGAAAAACCTTATAATGGGAGATATCTCGGCTACTGAAAATATCGTGCATCTCATCACATAAATTTAATTTAATTTCCCCTTTCTTTTTTACTCTGTACGGATAAGTTTTGTTCTTATTAAACTTTTTTTTCTATTTATACTTAAATTCAATTCATAGTTAGCCATTCAATAAATTATTTAAAATCACTAATATAACATAACGCGTAAATTAAATTCAAAGATTTCTTTATTTTATTTACGTCACGTCCAATGTTTTATTTTATGTATTTATTTGTGATAATACTATTTTATAACTAAGTGCATACAATAAATATCATTAGATACAACAAATACTATATACGGTTTGTAGTTATACTGTCTTGTAATGATTAAACTCAAATATAATGTTTACAGTTATATTTGTATATTTTATACAATATATTCACATAAACGAGAAAACAGAAGGAAAATTTTCAGACATTTATTCAACACTATTCCAGTATTGTTTTTATTATCATAAAAACATGCAAGTTTAATTTTAAGTCGTAGACTACTTGCTATAACATGGCTCAAGGCAGTACTAGGGTAGCAAGTAGGGGAATATCATAAAATGTAACAAACGTAATAAAATGTAATACTTCAAATACTTATGTTACGTTGTAGGTAACTCTTAACAATCTCTGTAAATAAAAATGTAAATGTTCGTTTGTTCATACTATTTAATCTCTGATAGTTCTTCACTGATTGCTTTGAAATGTTGACGCAACAATACATTCGAATACGCGTGGGGTTTTATATATATATATATATATATATATATATATATATATATATATATATATATATATATATATATATATATATATATAAAACCCCACGCGTATTCGAATGTATTGTTGCGTCAACATTTCAAAGCAATCAGTGAAGAACTATCAGAGATTAAATAGTATGAACAAACGAACATTTACATTTTTATTTACAGAGATTGTTAAGAGTTACCTACAACGTAACATAAGTATTTGAAGTATTACATTTTATTACGTTTGTTACATTTTATGATATTCCCCTACTTGCTACCCTAGTACTGCCTTGAGCCATGTTATAGCAAGTAGTCTACGACTTAAAATTAAACTTGCATGTTTTTATGATAATAAAAACAATACTGGAATAGTGTTGAATAAATGTCTGAAAATTTTCCTTCTGTTTTCTCGTTTATGTGAATATATTGTATAAAATATATTCACATAAACGAGAAAACATATATATATATATATCATATAGATGTCACATGGTGACGCGTAGGTCAAAAGTAAAGTAAAAAGGTCGTAGTAGGTTACAAACCAACTCTTTAGAGCGTGAGCACACAGAGAGCGGTCAGGAGTTCCGAGTTCCGAGTTCCGCGTTCGGCGTTCATTAGAATGTACTGATACTATAACAACAACGCACACAGCGGGCAGTCAGACCGCGGCGGTCAAAACGGAACGCCGCGTTCTAAGAGTTCTTTTGCCGCCGAGGCAGAGAACGCCAGAACGCCGCGATGTTTGAGGTTACAAACACAGAAAAGTTAATTGAATTGGTTAGGGAAAGGAGTTTGTTATACGATTTAAGTGATGTAAATTATAAAAAACGCGAAAAAAAAGTCGAAGCTTGGTTTGAAATTGCTAGTAGTAAATTTAAATTTTAAGTAAATTTTATTATTAGTAAATTCGCCTTGATCTTCTCGCGTTGTGTTGATTGGGTGCACCCAATACTTTCTTTTCTTTTTAGAAGCTGTTAAGCTCCACAAGAGCAATATATTTTCACGGATGATGAACTTTCTAGTGACATGTTGCATATGCAAAGACCCAAACGAAACTAGAACGCGAGAATTTGAACGCAACTTGTGTGCGTTGGAACTCTTGAGCGGTCAACGGTCACTAGAACGCAGAACTCTGACCGCTCTCTGTGTGCTCACGCCCTTAGAATTTTGTAATCATTCAAAAAGATAGCTACCAAAAGGTGACCGGGTATCTCATCAAAATGACAATTCAACACACCTACAAAAAGTGATATAAAGTCATGAAAAGTGATGAAACAAATACTAGGTTACATAGGTAACTATTAAACCTGGTTTTTGTTTAGTCACTTTTAATGACTCTATATTACTTTTTAAAGGTGTGTTGGATTTTAATTCGATGAAATATCGTGGAACCCATAGACATATGAATATTAGATACGATACATAGACATATGAATATTAGATATGAATATTAGATATATTAATTCCTATGTCTGTGGTGGAACCCTACCAAAAATATGGAAAAATTAGTTGTATGAAAATATTGTTAATTCTGAATTTGAAATATGAGATCGACAAATGTGACGTATAATAATAATAATGAGGTCCCAATGGTCGAGTAGATAGAGACGTTGTACCTGTAAGACAAAGATCCTGTGTTCGATTCCCAGTTGAGACCGTTATTTTTTTTCTGTGTCTTGTTCTGTTTCATGTTTCGTTTGGTTTTGTTAGTATTATCCTCTTCTTCAATTAAAAATGCACTGCACAACTGTCTTATTATCATTATACCAATATATTAACGATGTGTGTATGTTGACAGGGTTTATGGAATTTTCCAAAAAATGGGAACAATGCTCTCTAGGGGTTGTGTCGCCGATGATGTAATGTGATGACATTGTAACAGTTCGGTAATCTACACGAGACGCCTTGACAAACAATGACAAGCAAAACTTTCTCCAATTCTAATAAAAATAAATAAAACATTGATAAAAATGACAAAATATATAATTTAACATTAAAAGCATCACATTATTGTACCATAGCAACAAAATTCAGTTTCACCTCGAAAGATCACGCCCATGAAAATGTCAATTCCTTCGTTAATTAAAAATGGAGTATAATTCTTTTGAATAATATAAGATGATGACGATGCTAATTACTATTATAGGTAGATCGATACATTTCGTTTAGATTAAATAAACATAATAGAATTATATATTCAATTGGGCGACCTTATGGCGTGACTTATGAATGCTAAATTAGTCATTTAATGGGTGCGACGTGTGACCATTATTTGAAGGACTTGATCATTCGATGTGTCTATATCTATATTGTCTATAGTCTTGTTTATGTATCCTCATGACAAGGAACTCTTTAATTTAAAATATGTTTTGTTCGTACTTCGGGCAGGCGACTTTTACTAGCCGCTGACATACTCAAAGAAGCTTTTTTACATTTGTCTTGAAGAGACCCATGTTGTAGGAGGGAGCACAGAGACAAGAACGCGTCGCAGAAGCGACCCGTTCTCATGTAAAAAATGTCAACCGTGTACATTTGTTGGGCGCGTGTTTCCAGACTATGCACCGGTGCCGAAAGGATCAATGACGCTAGTTCATCGGAGCATCTTCCGGCATCATCCCGTTTCTGCACAGAGTCAAGGATTTTTTTTCAAGTATTTTGGGGCTCCAGCCTAGAGGAAGTCGCAAAATTCAACAGTGAGGCGCACTTGCAATTTGTACAGGGTCAGCAGTTGTGTAGTATTAATTGGTTTAAAAAAATATATAAAAATCAAATATTGCCAATAGTCCCTATTGCATCTGCTCCATACCTATGTAGTCAGCATTGACACTGGTAATATCGTGAATTTGGTATAGCAAAACTCTTATTTGCCTGCACAGCTAAGAAAACACCTGACATTCAGAATGACAGTTTCATTTAAGGCTCGATTAGCAATTAAAAATTCTTAGTAGACCTTTGACAAGGACGATAATAAATTGTGACCAAATTTTCCCCCATCTCTATATCCAAAACCGACCATACTGTACCAATTCGATATATGATTTTTTTTTCTAATACTTCTTACCACTGAAGTCTGCTCAGATAAATAATACTGGATGATTAGATTCATATATATCAGTATTACCTACCTTGTGGTGTTCTCATTTTTTCCTTTGGTTAGCAAAGTTTGGTTTGGTTTGGATGATCGGAAAATTTAAATAACACTTTGGTTCGTTCTGTAATTCCGGGTCTATCATCGGGTCATATTTACAATGTACATCTAATTGGACTCACGTTCGTTCTATAGGATCCTCTAAGTTATTCTGAAGCGAGAGAAGCGAACACTGGAGATGCTCGCCTGTAAGATCGGCTAACATCGGATATCTTCGTAACCATTCGGGTATCCGACCCAACCGTCCGACAGTTGTCTATATCATGTGGTAACCCTACTGACACCTATGAAATCTATAGAGATACAATGAATCCATATTTATATATATATATATATATGTATATATATGTATTTTCAAACACCGCAAATTAACAATTAATTAGTGTTAACAGTTACCTACTGGTATTGACCCCACAAGCCGTTAAACAGAATTACCTTAATAATGGTACAAAGTTAATTAAATAAAAAGTCTACATGTTTGTACACTTTTGGACTTTGACTGACGAGAAGATCATAAACATCATAGTTTTAATTAATTGTGCAATAACTGAACATTGAACATGGATAGCAGACTTGTGAACAGGTACAAAGTTTGCCAAAACGGTTCATCATACACCATTTAGTATTTTCCCGCTTACAATAATTGATTGAAACATGGTAAATAATAGCATGATATTATTTATAGTAAATGATGCGAAATCCACATAATTGCTAATATAATAACATCTGCTAGCTAAAGGCACACTGGCACCAGCAGCGTGCCAAACGCCAAACACGTGAATGTGTCACTCTCAGTTACTGACACCGCGTGTCCGTGTGGTCGGAAAAACGCCAACAGTAACATGCATATTTGTAGCCACAACTATTTACTAAGTGCTGTCAATCAAATGGTTTCCAAGGATTTCTGGAAACCCGTTATTGGAGAGTGTTTTTTTATGTTAAAAAAAATAGTGCTAAATTGTAAAAGTTACGAAACCTGCAAACGACTTAGGCTGGGAACACACGGAGTGCTTTAGGCAGTCACTCTATACGTGATCTTCAGTTCCCAAAGAAAAAACCTTTTCGACGTACACTGACTGCAGTGTATTTTGCAGTCACTGCTTAAAGCTGTCGATATCTATTGCTTGTAGCAGTCCGACCAATCTTATTATACCCTAGGAGTCAAGAAAATCTATTTATGTAAAGAAGAATGTGTTTGATGGGCGGCGTGGATTTGATTTTCATACAAATCTACAGTTTTATTCCAAGATTCATGAAATTTTGCACAGTCGAACTTCAAAACAAGAGGAAGGTTACTGTCTACACGAGATTTTAAAAAACTACCCACATCTCCCTTTTCCCACCCCTTATAGCAGAATTTTGAAACTAACATAATGATGAAAATTTGCACACTGTCAAAATAAGAGGAAAATTACCGTCCACATCTGATTTCAAAAAACGCACGGAATTCAGCTAGTACTTTATAAATATCTGTTTGTGTGTAAGGCCAGAAACTCACGAGCGGTAAGTTCTAGCGACATGAAACGTGCACAGATTTTTTTGTAGAATATCTAGCGCAATGAAACATTTCAGTTTTTCCTTTGTGTTAGAAAAATAACACAAGACCCCATATTATTATGCAAGTCCCCAAAATGTTTGTTCCAAATTTTGAAAATTACTAAATGGTGTACATTAAGCGATTCTGAAAAAAATACCCTATGCTTTGAGTATTACTTTACTTCGGAGAAAAATTAATATTGCTAATTTATTAATTATCTCCGAATGAATTGATCGGTTTCCTGATAAAATTTTACCCAAATACGAATGTATTATCACGATGTCAGACACGTGTTCATAAAAATCCTAATGTTTTCGCATTTCGTCATTATATATTATTAAGGAAAATGCAGGTTCATGAACACGTGTTCTGATATATTAGGAATTTACTAAAAGTTAATCCCTTTTTTAAACGGATTACCAATAATTTGAGGAGATTCCTAATTAATTAGCAATACTCATTTTTCCCCGTGTGTCTTGTAACTATTAAAGAAAGGGTATTGCTATCTTTTTTATATATAATATATAATATTATATATAATATATATAAGATGACTGTTAAATATAAACCGTTCTTTTGTTCATAATAATATTGCATAATGTACCTACATATTGTTATGTTTATTACCTGGAAACAACTTGTGCGATAGCCAAGAATATACTCGTTGGTACAGCTTCGATAAAAATAATGGATTGCATCAGGTTACCAAGGAAATATTTCTATAATATTATGTTTTATCTTAATAATACACTAGCTGACGTGTACCCGGCATTGCTCGGAGTTATGAATGGTTCGGGGTAAAGTTTTGAGGTTGTGAAGTCTAGTGTACCTGAAAACTATTATCTCCACCTTAAAAGTCTATTTTTAAGGTGGAGATAATATTGTTATAAAGCATTGAAAAGTTTAATTTTTATAAGTTTTTGTTTCACATGATCTTGCCACGTCTTCCTCGGGCGTGTCCTACTTCCACCATTAAATACTGTATACCATATTGGTACTGCTAAGAAAACTACATTCACTACTCTATACCATATTGATACTGCCAAGAAAACTACACTCAATACTGTATACCATATTGGTATTGCTAAGAAAACTACATTCACTACTGTATACCATATTGGTACTGCTAAGAAAACTACATTCACTACTGTATACCATATTGGTACTGCTAAGAAAACTACATTCACTACTGTATACCATATTGGTACTGCTAAGAAAACTACATTCACTACTGTATACCATATTGGTACTGCTAAGAAAACTACATTCACTACTGTATACCATATTGGTATTGCTAAGAAAACGACATTATATCGACTTTTATTCAACTCCATATCTCATTCAAGTGCAGAGATAATGCGAAGTCTTCCCCACTTCTGCTATCATTCAAAACACTCTCTAAAGTACAAATCACTCTCTATTCATATATCTATTGTACAATCAATGTATTGTACAATATATGGGACGTGTGGGATTGCACTAGCCTCCCCACATCTTGGAATAAAAATAATAATTATCATTATTTTTATAAATACTCCTGGCAATAATAAGACAAACTTTGAATTTTTCAGCAAAATCGTTCCAGTAGTTTAAGAGTCTGTAGGCCAACAAACATATTTTTTTTATTCAATTTATGAACCTAACCCAACCTAACAACATCTACATATGCGTGCAAACTGTTTTTTGTAGCATTATTGGAAATTTGTTTGTGTTGGAAATCCGTTATTACGGAAATTGGATGGTACAATAGATACCTATATCTATAGACATGACGTTTAACCATCATGATGACAATACAGATATTACAATACGTGGGTGATATTACAAGACATAGTGATATATTATGAACGGTGACAATACAGATGATTATCATTACATCATTACCGCTGCGGTATTCGATAACCTGACAGCACTTATCATCCATCATCCGTTAAATCCAATATTATGCGAGGAGACGTCATGATTTTCATATTATTTTAAAACGTTTTATTTTATTTTTTATGTGCAACCGCACAAATGTTCGAACTGCTCCCAACGGAGTCAGTGAGACTATGGCATCTCCGATTGGGATGTGTTATGAGGCTTAAGGTAGTGGAGAGGGGAAGGAGATTGGAAAGAGCAAGGTTGGGAAGCATCTGGCTATCCAGATCTAGTCTGAAGAATGATTTGACAAATTTCGTAACAAACTATCAGTAAAGCACGAATATGTTATGAGGAAGTCGGAACTCATATTCTTCAAAACAATTCATAGTTTCTGATCTCGTTCATTATATTTATTTGCACAAGCGCATCTGAGTTAACACGTGTTCAAATATATTTTGAATTACTAATATTTGATTGGGAAATGATCAAATTTTTATAAGTATCATTTCAACAGTATCTCAATCTTTTTACTTGCGCGCGTCGTGATTTGAACCCGCGACCTCCGGATCTCTTTTTTTCCGAAAGCTTTTATATTTTGTCTACATTCGCACAATTCAGATAACTTTTTGCATCATTTATCTATTGGAGAAAAAAAAGGTTCGAAAGGTTAAGCGCTTATTTCCAACAAACCTTTTATCGAGGATAAACATTCACAGGAGGTCTAGCACGGACGATCGATAAAGCCCTATATCATACCGTCTGCATCTGATGTATTCCCCTATATACGCTATAGAAACCCTCGACTTCAGTGAGCATACCGTCTGCATCTGATGGATTCCCCTATATACGCTATAGAAACCCTCGACTTCAGTGAGCATACCGTCTGCATCTGATGGATTCCCCTATATACGCTATAGAAACCCTCGACTTCAGTGAGCATACCGTCTTCATCTGATGGATTCCCCTATATACGCTATAGAAACCCTCGACTTCAGTGTGCATACCGTCTGCATCTGATGGATTCCCCTATATACGCTATAGAAACCCTCGATTTAAGTGAGCATACCGTCTGCATCTGATGGATTCCCCTATATACGCTATAGAAACCCTCGATTTCAGTGAGCATACCGTCTGCATCTGATGGATTCCCCTATATACGCTATAGAAACCCTCGACTTCAGTGAGCATACCGTCTTCATCTGATGGATTCCCCTATATACGCTATAGAAACCCTCGACTTCAGTGAGCATACCGTCTGCATCTGATGGATTCCCCTATATACGCTATAGAAACCCTCGACTTCAGTGAGCATACCGTCTGCATCTGATGGATTCCCCTATATACGCTATAGAAACCCTCGACTTCAGTGAGCATACCGTCTTCATCTGATGGATTCCCCTATATACGCTATAGAAACCCTCGACTTCAGTGTGCATACCGTCTGCATCTGATGGATTCCCCTATATACGCTATAGAAACCCTCGATTTAAGTGAGCATACCGTCTGCATCTGATGGATTCCCCTATATACGCTATAGAAACCCTCGATTTCAGTGAGCATACCGTCTGCATCTGATGGTTTCACCTATATACGCTATAGAAACCCTCGACTTCAGTGAGCATACCGTCTGCATCTGATGGATTCCCCTATATACGCTATAGAAACCCTCGATTTCAGTGAGCATACCGTCTGCATCTGATGGATTCCCCTATATACGCTATAGAAACCCTCGACTTCAGTGAGCATACCGTCTGCATCTGATGGATTCCCCTATATACGCTATAGAAACCCTCGATTTCAGTGAGCATACCGTCTGCATCTGATGGATTCCCCTATATACGCTATAGAAACCCTCGATTTCAGTGAGCATACCGTCTGCATCTGATGGATTCCCCTATATACGCTATAGAAACCCTCGAATTCAGTGAGCATACCGTCTGCATCTGATGGATTCCCCTATATACGCTATAGAAACCCTCGAATTCAGTGAGCATACCGTCTGCATCTGATGGATTCCCCTATATACGCTATAGAAACCCTCGATTTCAGTGAGCATACCATCTGCATCTGTGGACCAAATAGATTAATTATATTCCACATGACTTCTAATGAAATATCGAGGGTTCCTATACAATCTAAGGACAATCAGTTAAAACTCCAAAGCATCTTTAAATACTTATTAGTTATATAGTTATTGTGTGCAAAGAATGTCAAGTATTCATCGAATATTACACCCAAATCATGCATTTGTGACAATGGTATTAATTTCCTTACATTTACGCCTCGGTATTTGATGTTGTCTACTTTTTCTAAGTGGTTGCAGTAATGTATTTTTATTTTTTTATTACTCGTATATAAATTTCAAGTATGTAGTTAGTTTAATATTTTATACTTTATTTTTTTTTCTTTATGTTAGTTATACTGTTGTTTTCAATTTAATTTATAATAGTTATGTAAAAGTCCAATAGGGCGTTAAGGCGAAGCTTAATGCCAAATCAGTATTTTGATTAATCTTTATAACGAATTGGTGTACATTATGAATAATTACCTACAAGAATAAGAAATTACCTACAATATGAGGTAAACCAAGAATATACACATTTTTGGCTTGTAGCTTCCTCTTAACCAAACAATAAGGAGACGATGTCTGGCGCAGTAGGTACCTAGGTACTTGAGCATAATCTACATCCAAGTAAAAATACAGGTTTAGTAGGTACCTACGTACCTAAGTGGATACGTTAACGCTTCAGTCTGTCGGTCAAGGTTAAATTCACTTACGTAAATATCGATTCGTACCTTATGTCAATGTCGATTCGCACCTACGTTCATATCGGTATAATTTTAGGTAGATAACTAGTGGGGACCTTGAAATACTTTGCATTTTTTAAATTTATTTATTTATTTTATTTTAAATGCACATTTACAGTTATCATAACCAATAATAAACATACATTTTATTTTAATTTATTAAGTAATAATAGCGTTTTTGAACTGGTGAATATTAAGTTGGAAAATATCTATATCAGGGGACAGGTAATTTAGTAACATAATCATTGGTTATATTTCTTTAGTAAATGTCAGAGCTGTAAGCCCCTTGGACTTGGAACTAATGGTCATAGGTTTAAAACCCATAGTTTTTGTTGGTATGTGTATTTGAGATTAAAAAATATTACATTATAATAAAGCGAGCACGTCTTATCACGTTCTCAAGTCCCACCCTTAGGACGGATTGTTTCGCCGAATTTGAATAATTCATCAAAATTTCAAAGCTGATTTTCAAGTTCTGTGAAGGTTCTATTCAAGTTCTATTATTATATCGGTTTTGAGAAACAAATGGCCTATACTATTAATATTCAAAGTCCAATCTCTGATTCAAAGTTTTGGTTTTGCTATACATAGTCCAAATGGCTCACGGAGTTAGGACTCTTCTGCAAAAAAAAAAATAATGAAGAAGTGAAATACAATATGCACATCTCTTCTGACCCATAGATGGTTTATACCGAGCATGCCCAAGAGAAAGTCAGTTGGATAGAGCCACGGGTAGTAGCCATACTCCCTCAGGTAGAGGAATCTCACAAATTTCTTCTGCACTCTCTCCAACTTTGTGGCAATATCAACACATGGTCACCCTACATGTTTACTACATTATATTATAATAAATTGGCTGGAATTAGCTTAGTAGGTACCATGTAAGTACCTAATTTGTAGAAACATTAATGTAATTATATTGTTCTATCAATATATAATCATTGCGTTATTTTGTAAAATTATTAACCTCAACACAGGCTTGTCCTAATGAAGTAAAAAATTCTATCGTTAACAACGACACAATGTAAAGAAACAATAAACATTACAGACAATTTATTACCGGTTAAACCATAGGTTCTCAACCTTACTTTGCCCACCGCTCACTTTGAGAATATTTTTTTTAGAGCCCCCCCCAATTTTTTTTACTTATCATCTGTCGCGAATCTGAAACAGCTATTGCCACGATGATGATATTAATATCTTATATAGTTTCCGGAAAAGCCAAACATTTTCTACACACATCATCAAATAACGTTATTTATTTAACATTATTATTATGACGATTCGTACTGAAGAAGTGCACAAAAACAACACGTAGGCTCTTGGGATAGGATAGGACAATGCAATAGACGCCAACACGCGGAGGTGGGGTGACTTAGCATGACGCAATCCCTCCTAAGTATTGTATTGCATAATGTGCAATAGCGGGCATTTTATTATAATACCACGTATGTGGTCAAAGATGATAGATATTAACTGGTCACCATTCTAAATAGTAATATTATATCAATATCAATTGGAGATAAACAAAATAAATTGAGTTCTTTTCGGGAGAAACGAGAAATAAAACTTTAGGGTATCTAATATTACTTTTATTTTAGGGTTACTGCCAAAAGTTGTAACTTACAAAAACATTTCTTAGTGTAAATTCAATTTTAAAGTTTTATCTTCATTATAAAGTCAGGGTTTTAGGAAATAATGTTAATGTTAATTAAAAAAAAATAATTTGTTTTATTTTTTAGAAAACATGATCATTTATGTAAGTGTACTATTGGTTTGATTTTCTATTAATTATGAAAAATTAGGTTACAGAGTTTTATAAAATTGGGGGACCCAAAATTATTCCAGACATAGATTATCATCTATATAAATAAAAATGTTATTGTTCGTTCGAAGTTCTCCGAATTTTGACAGAACGTCATCAACGTTCTTCTAATATCTTTGTCATCAACGTTCAACAGCGCCATCTGTTGGACGTAACAGTTATAAGCGCTATTGTTTCTCTTTCTGCACAGATAGATTGAGCCACAGCAACGCGAGGTGGAGTACAGCTAGTAATACATAAAAATGAAAATCTTCCCTAACTCATAAAACCAAAAATGGGAAAGTTATCAACTTTTGGCAGTAACCCCAAGATATTTTTTTATGTAGGTGGGTAACCATCGCCTTCAAACAACATCGAACTTTTAAAAAAATTATCGATGTCTGTGACAGGTGGGTACTTATTTACTACTTAATATTTATCTATCTCCGTTTTAGGACTTTCATTGTTTTTTTTTCGGTACGCACGGAACTATCTATATTATAGTTACCTATGATTGTTTGTAAATGCCTATTCAATATTCTTTGAAAATATCTGATAGTTAAATAAATTCCAGTAAGGTAACTGTAAAAGAGCCGTGATAACGATAATATAGCGGAAGCATATGAAAATAAATTTACGTGGCTTCGTAATGTTTCACTATAAAAAGTATGCCACGAAATCGCAATAATTCTAAATTCGAAACGTGTATCCACGTGACAGATCAATTTATTTCTGCATTTGTCTATTTCAAATACCTATGTAGGTATTTCATTAAAGTTGTTAATATCTTCTTCATTGATAAAAATAACAATTAAGGTTTATACGAGCTTCAATAAGTTCTGTTGTTCCTGGATGGTATGAATAATATTACGTATTTCCACGCGGTTCGGCTGGCAGTCAGTTAGTAGGTATTGTTGGTAGCATTGGGACGGAGCTAACGGCCCTGCCGCGCCGCCAGGGGGAATTAGCAACGAGGAGGGGATTCGCTGTCCAAAATCGCGCGATACAACACGTGAGAATGGTAGCGTGACTCAACTTCGCGGGGACGTCATTCCGTCGTAGTGGTAGCTGCTTACTAAAGAAATATTTATATATATATATATATATTATACTGTAAAGAAAACGGAGATGGCAATTCTAGTTAGATTCTTGTTGGATTCAAGATGGGATTGTAGCTATATTGCTTCGATTTTTATTTTGTTTATTGTTTTATTTACGAATGGCGCATTCTTCACTTAGAAGTAAATTTGACGCCCCAGAAATCTTGCAATAGACATAACTAAAATGCTATTAAACACGAAAAATTGTAGATTCTTAAAAAGGGTATAGATTGAAGCAAAAGCAGCAATTTAAACCAACCTTGGAATTTTTAAACATAGAAAACGTTGTATTCATTATGAAATATTTCAGAACAACGCATTTAATTATTTTAGCGCCTAAAGTTGTTTCTTTTTAAATAATCATTTAGAAGTTGACATTACCAGAAACGTTTTTTGGAGATAGCTAAATTAGATTTCATTCAACATGTCGTAATAAACCGGTTATTCCCATTGCTAGGGATTTTAAAACTCAACTTTAGTACTAATTTAGATATGTAATTATTGTGAGTAACACACAAGAGAAAAGCAGTAGTAAATATTACAACTAAGGTGATTAAATAAATACTAAAATATGAACATCCTCAGAAATTTCCTTTTAAAATATGTAATTAAGATCATTTCCATAATAAATTGTATCGCTTGGGGTCGAGGTTATCACTTGTTATTAATTTGTAAGTTGGAATAGAATTATTTGTTTAATAAAATTCATCACTATCTCAGTCATTAATTCAAACAGTGTAGATAAGGCACGCTTGTGACGCGTGCCTTTAATTTTCCTGCAGCATGTGCGATACTGCTGATATTATTATTAAATAATAATAATATTAATTAGCGAATTAAAGAAAACTGCACTGCAAAAGAGTGACGGTATAATTATTTAATATCTGGTGTATCTTATCAACAATCATGTTGTTTTGGGTTTTCTCGACAATTGATCAGCACTTTTTTCAAAGATTATTTGGTAAATTTAAAGGATTTACAAATGCGTAATTTTTTTGATAGATCCAAATCTATTTTTTAAGTGGAAGGTACCAATTAAGATCTTATAAAATTGTCATCTTATCACACATAATACCCCCTAGAAAAATTCCTGTGAGAAGATGATAAAATATCGATTAAAAAAGATTGAATAAATATGAATTGAATCATAAAATAGATTAATTTAAAATACACTTTTTACAAGCGTGCGGTACCCTGCATTCGAAAATAACATGATAATTCTAATCGGTCTTCATGGTATTATTCATTTGTGATTGATTAATTGTCTTATCTATTAAGTAAAGCAGATCAGATGAAGTGATTTGTGCAAATCATATGCAAGTGTTTCGCCTTTAAAATTATTGTCAAAACAATTACTAATTAATGAAAAGATGATCTGATAAGCCGGCTAAACGTTTAATAAGATGATAATAAGCAAGCGACCGCGTTCATGTTTATGCCTTTAATAATACAAAGTGGGTGTGTTCTGTCGAGAAAACGCAAAGATAACGGAGACCTGACATGGAAAATAGCATTACGACAAAAAAGCCATAAAATGACGGTTGCTCGAGATGAAAATAAAATATTAGCCAAATCGCTCCATGATATAGCATACTTTTATACAGCTAAAGCTGAAGATGTTTTTACAGCTAAAGCCACCTTGTTCTGTGGTAGAGGGACAAACTTAAGGTACTCATTTTATATATTACCTATTCACAGAAATAAAAAAATAACTTTATATTTACATAATTTTGAGGACTTTATTAAGTAAGTACCATTATGATTGTTTGTACATGTTGTTCTCTTGAAATACCGGGGTCACTAGATATATTATTACCTTAGTTTTGTTTAAAATGATAACTAACACAAACAATACAAAATTTATAATGCACACAGGACCGGCCCTGAGTCGAACAGCGCCTGACACTACTGGGCGCTGTGTTGCGTATTATCAGCGCCTTGGTTCCTTCGCTCCATGGCGTTATGTCATGTCGGTTCCCGGAGTAAACTGCTCCAATTGCGAATGCACACGGACGGCCCTAAATGCACAGTAAAAACAAAATAATAAGGTTTACAATATTTAAGCCGTCATCTGTAACGCATGTCAATGTAGATTTCCCTTAGACTTGGTACATAACCTTTTTCACACCATCATACCATGATAAATTATAAGCTTTGAGTGTAAATTATTTATTATTATTGCTTATTGCAATGCTTATATACATGACAATAAGATGTTTTTATAGTACAACAAAAAAAACTAAAACCCAACCAACCAACCAAATAAATAATACCCAATCCCTTTTAGAATAAGTTTTGAAAAATACTAGAATGGTTTTGGGCTTACATATTACTTTTCATAAAACGAGTGCTTTTAGATTTTGTATTTCTACCGAAATAATAAATTAGGTGACCGTGCTACAAAATGCACCGTACAAGGTTGGTTGGCAAAAATCCGTGGCCATGCCGAACTGTTCTGCCGCAAACCAACAACCGACTACCAACGCAACACGCAACATTCAACTCGCTAGGTTGCTAAGCGCGCATAGTGACTGCCAGGTGAATCATGTCGGCTGTTTAGTGATATCCAGTGATATATCCCAGTGTTTATGATGAAAAATTGTGCATTATAATATATATGAATCTCGTTCCCTGTGACCCCAATTTATCTCGACGCGAACTGTGAGTACATTATGCAATTTATCCAAACGTTTATCGGCTTGCGGCGACCTATTTGCATTTTGTTTTGTGTTTGGAAGTATCTATGTTTTTATTACTATTTTTTCTTGTTTGCTGATTGACAGCTGCAGTCGGTTTTTACGTTTTATAACTTACATATTATCCAAAGATACAACTTAACATTTTTTTCGATAAGAAACTTATTTACATTTTGCCATATTTTCCATTGTTTATTATACCAAATAAATGTTAAAGAAAGTCTCTCTACCTTTGCATTTAGCTTGAATAATCATTACACGAAGATTAAAACTATAACTTATTTACATCTTGCATAGTTTATTTAACTCTAATTGCTTCTTTGCTATATGACAGCAGACGGTTTTTGGATTTGTAATATATATTATATCCTTTCGAATATATTATACAAGGTCTGTATGTCTAGCATCGCACATAGGTACCTATCTGGAATTTCATTAATTTACTATGAAGCAATGCATCCGTAATCCGTTTGCCGCCACGAGACTTTATTTGCCTTTTACATCGTTTATTGCTTCCTTTCCGAATGACAGCAGACAATAAATACTGCAAAAACGTACATACACATTCGTAGATATTTGAAATATCGCCATAAATATATAGCAACAATTTGAAATTAATTTACCGATAAACTTTATTACTTTATTTTACTAGTTCCTTTTCGCAACAGTTTTTACTTCCAAATATACAAAAGAAGATGTTTACATTCGTAATTATCTAAAATGTCATTACAATTAGATACATTTTATCATTTGCCGAAACGAAACAGATACTTTCTTTCAACCTTGCACCTTTTATTTTGCTATTATTGCCAAAGTTATATTTCACTGATTGTCGGTATTTATTAAGAAATGTAGGTATATAACATAGGTAGGCACTTTACTTTCCAATATACAAATAAAGGTTCATACTTTCATATCTGACTTTTCACTATCCAAAGATTTGTCGAAACCAAACAGGTGTCCAAACAATATAATGGCAGATTTTTCTGCATCAAGTCATTAAAGCATTATTTACCGGCGTGTCTGTCTACCTTTATAATATTTCATAATACCAATAACGACAGGCCATGGATAAACACGCAATATAAGATTTGAAATAAATAACGTTATCAGTTCCTACACAGCCATCATTTTATGTTATCATCAGACTGGCGAACATTTTTTCTAACCGCAAAATGATAGGTGTGGAAAGTAATTATTTTCATTTATAGTTCGTTGTTTTTTCATTACACCTGAGTAGGAAAACTTTTTGGCATCATAATAATGGGGTACTTGACTGATAAACAGGAAGAATTCTTTTTTTTAACTTTTTTATACGTGATATGTATTTTTATTTATTTATTTTTTATACCGGAAAAACGATGTCTATTGACATTTGAAAAGCCATTTTTAAATCTGCGTGGTCTGCAGTCTACAGAATGATGTCATTGAACTATCAAAAGCAGTAACTTATTATTATTTACTTGCTAACGTGTACCCGGCGTTGCTCGGGGTTTTGAATGATTTGGAGTAAAGTTATGAGGTTGTGAATTGTTGGATAAACATCGACTTTTTTCTGCTTTATATAAATATAATATGCATGTATTATATATGTAAACCTTTCGGAAGAAATTTTCTCAATGATCGTAAAAACCCTGTCACAATCCGTTGCGTATGTTTTTAAGAACTAAGCCACCACAAAATTGATGATTAGTTCCAAATTTTGTCGAAATGTTGTTGAAACGTTGCCTGAAATGGCTTTGGTCTTGTATGGTGACCAGATCTGACTATCCAGAGACTTCCTTACCTTTTTCTTTCCCATCTCCTTCCCGTTCCTACTACCTTCAGCCTCACGACATACCACACTTGGGGATGCCATAGTCTCACTGGCTCCAGACGTTTGGAAGCAGTTGGGACTCTTGTGCTGTATAGCATTAAAAAAGGGCGTTGCTACATATTGATAAAATGAATATCTACAAAAAATAAGTGGATTATTTTTTTCCCTTTAGGTATTGTTAGTTCCTTGTTAGGTCCGTAACGAGTGTAAACACTCGTTTGTAAATCTATATTATGGAGAATACATTTCGATGTTTGTGATTATTTGAATGTGTGAAAGGTTTTCGTAGTCGTATTGTTGTAAAAACTAAAAATATATTTATTTTTTATCTACCTCACTTTTGTTCGTTATTTCTGATTCTTAAAAATTATCCCCTTTAATTATAAACGCGTTTTAAATTATACAACTTAAATTTTAACTGGAAAACTATCATTTACCATACATTAATGGTTGTTTATCAGCTGTGTAAAAACTCGTTTATTAGTTTATTAGTAAGGCCCTTTGAATATTGCTACGTATATGTAAAATAACATGTGTTTTCTTTCTCACATTAGTTATTAATATTGATTATATTTCATTTAATGACATAACTATTCCAATCAATTTTAATATCGATGGGATGTTATGAAATGGACAAAAACTTCCCACGGCTCTCCGAAAACTTTTACTTTACCTCCATATTTTATTTCACCCACTGTCCTAATGATGTAATAATTAATAACCAAAATTTGTCATCGTCATTTTAAATTTATTTGTGTTGCCAGGGGCGTCGGTTCTGTGGAATTTTCACGCCTGGGTGAGAACCTGACACCTTGAATCAATCGGCTACTAACCGATTATCCCCCCTAACGCTTTCCCAGCCCCTAAGATCTATATAATATACAGGGTGTCAGGGGGTTAAGCGCACAAATCTTGGGAGATGATTTTACATTATGATAGAAGTAAAAAAAACTTACGAAAATATTTTTCCATAGAAGAAAGAATATTATTCTTTCCATTAAACAATTCTAAGTTTTTTTTACTTGAAAAACGTTGTAATACGTTACTTTTCCAAAGTAATGTTTTTTTTCAGTTTTATTATCATAATGTAGAATCACCTCTCAAAGTGTGTTCACTTTACCCCCGGACACCCTGTATACATACCAGTATTAGTTTATTTTTAATTTGTGTCGAAGGGTATTTGTTGGGTAATTTTACCGGTAACTAGACAAAACAGAACAGTGACAAAAAGAAAATAATTAGCCCACGAAAATCATGGGAGAATCAGGATTCTTCAAAAATCCGTTCCGATTTGGAAAATAACAATTAAATTATTTTCTGTTCTGAGTAGGTACCTATTTTGAAAACGACACTTAAATTAAAAGCTAATTTGAGTTTATTACACCAGAGTTACGCAGACAGACGAAATACGTATTTTTGATGATAAAACAATAAGTTTTGTTAGTTCGTTTATTTTCATGATTTTTTCTTCACTTTTCAAAAGTGTTCTTTTTTGTCGCTGTTCTGATTATTTTCTATATTTATTCATTTGTCATGTTATTGTATAGAGCTTCAATAAACGTCTTTTGAATTATTTTGTGTAGAACATACGTTTTATAAAAATATTATATTGTCATTAGATACACAGAGAAGAATAGTATCTACACCACAATTAGCAAATTTGTATTCAGCCAATTTACTAGAAATAAATAAGAGAAAATCACAAGGCTACCGTTTCTATAATGCAAATTTTAATGGTCAGTTAAATTGCCAACATTCCTCGCAAATGAACATAACATTAGAACACTGAAAAGATAAACCAAAAGTGGTGTGGTGTGGGCGCTTCCTAAGTAAGCTATATTTTGCCTTACTTACGATGAAAACATTTAAAACTATTGAAATTCTTTTTTACGAAATTTAATAATTTATTAATTATACTAGCTGGACCTCGCCACGCGTTGCTGTGGCGCAGTCTGTCTGTGCAGATAGAGAAACAAAAAAGGCATATATTTACCTGTCACAGGTGAAATTTATATAATATAATTATATAAAAACACACGCGTATTCAAATGCAACGTTGTGTCAAAATTTCGAAGCAATCGGTGAAGAACTTTCGGAAATTTAAGATATTGAACAAACATTTAGATTTTTATTTATATAGATGTTTCTAACTTGTTATTCGACTCGAGAAGAGAAAATTACAGAAAAAATCTTTTTTTTTTAATATTGAAAGAACACACTATATAAAATACTGTGACAATGTCGAGGCATCACTGTTAGAAGTGTGAGTATACAGGGTGTCCGGAAACTCGTAGTACAAGCGGGAAACTGGTGAATCTACATCACATTTGGAGTCGATTTTGTAGTATATTTTTTTTTTATTTGAGCTTTCGTTATCGAGTAAATCGAGTTAGAAGTTAATTTTTTTTTTTTTTTTTTTTTTTTTTTTTTAATCAAATTCTTATAAATTATCACTGAAGATATAATATGTACTAAAGTACCCAACTAATTAAAACTATTTGAAAGTAAAACAAATGAAGAAACTCGGATTTGAAGCATTATTTTGAAATCACCCTTCATTTAATCCGGTGTAATCATAAAATATTTCTGCTCTGCAGGGTTAAAACATCTGTTAAAAAACTTTAACCCAAAAATAGCCGAAAAATATTTTTTTTTTGTTTTTTTTTTTTTTTTTGTGAAAAAGCTCAAATCAAAAAACTTTATGTTTTTTTGGGTTTCCCATGTTGTGTAGATTCTCCAGTTTCCCGCTTGTACTACGAGTTTCCGGACACCGTGTATAATATATCCAATAATACACACACTCCTAAGTTATGTTGTTTGGGTCAACTCTAATTGCACATTCTGTACATACGTAAAGTTCTCGTATAGTTCTCATTTCTAGGGATTATATATTTTGTGTTCAGTGCTTCTGAATGAGTGCTTTCTATTTTCCTTCGCTAAACTCATTCAATATTATTGCACAGACAATCGACAAAGCCATATGTCAATACAATGTTGACGAAACCCGTCATCTATGGTCAGTTTGCGATATTTCCGAGCACGGACAGAGTCGGTAGCCAAAAGCCGCTACTTTTAGCGCAGTCTCCAAGGTGTCGGATAAGCTGTCAATATGCACAATTTTTTGATAATATCGTTCGTTATGCAAAATTACTGGCTTATTAATGAATGGATGTGAACTAGCTAAGCTCTTAGAAGTGAAAGAAATCTTATCCGCGATCCATAGACTTAATTAATTCATCTAAGCCGCGATCAATTGTTCCGTTCCTAAAACAAAAGTTGATAGTTATGATTAATGACCTCGTGAACTAATTACTGAACTCCCTTTTTAGTATCAAAAAAGTATACTATTGACAGACTGTCAATATATATATTAAAGTTAATATTTAAATTAGGGATTGTCAATTTGTTAGTATTTTTTACTTTTACGTAGCCGTCTGATGTTTAGGAATGTCAAATCATCGAATGATGCGCCAGTGTTGCCAGCGTATATCGAATACTGATTTAGGTATGGTACCGTTTGGGTATCAACAGCGGGACCGTGCCAAGGAAATCGGTATAAAATCGTCGGTAGTTACGCCTATCAATCCGACATTGTAAAGTTAGATTTGACGATACTGGACCCCTTGGTAAACAAGAAATTTTTTCAAAAATTTCTGGCCATTGTCGTGTATCGCCTATTATTATTAGTCTAGTATTGCCCTGTCGGTTCCATGTTACAACAATATTGCCGGACTCTTCGCTCTGTTACATAATATTATGTGGGTCTCTGTTCGCCTCTTACCCGTTAGCAAAACTGTTACATCGAATGTGATTAATATTAATAATAAAAAAAATTATGCAAGGTGGGAAAAAGTAATGTGAATGTGCCATAATTTTTGCAAATGGCGTCAAATGTCATTGTGCTTTGACTTTTATGCTGTAGACAGATAGAGATTTAGTTGACAACAAGCAGTGTAATGATACACACCTGAAGAACGCGGAATTATTGTTACAGTGTGTTAAAACCACAGACTGGAAATTGGTCAAATAAGCAGTAACAATAATTCCGCGTCCTAAGAGTATCGTTACATCGCTTGTAGTCAACTAAATCTCTATTTGTCTACAACATAATTGTCAAAGCACAATTACATTTGAAGCCATTTACAAAAATGATGGCACATTCACAATATGAAACTACTTTTGCCCCACCTTGTACAAGTTTGATTGGAGTGGAGATAGCAGGAGATGTTTTTTTGTGGTGTGAATTTTTTTTATACATTACGGCAATTTTGACGGGACACGACAATATTGACAGTTAACACATTACCCTGCGAAACTATTGAATAAGCAATTTGTCTCGCTCGTTTACCAGCACCTTAAGGCGATGCACAACATCGTGTAATATTTTAAATTGAGCCGCTATCAATAACAACCCTTACGTACATGGCGATAAGGTTTAAATTCCCGCTCAATACCATCCGCCTGTTTTGATTTATGCAAGAAAAAAACATGGCCAAAAAGTGCCTTTTATTTTATTTTGTGGATGTTCAGGCATAAATATTTATTTTTTTTTCGATCATTTTATAAATAACTTAATTTGCCACATTATACAATAAAATCATAACCGAAAATGGGTTCTTAAGTAGGAGATTTTGAACTTTAAAGCAGTTTTCATAGGCCTTTACATTATTTTTTTCTGGGCTTATAAAAAGACTTATCTAAAAAATACTCCATTATTTCAAAGACCAAGGTGTATTCTACTCGCAGTATTTAATTAAAGCATCTGAAACATTTCTAGGCGACCAAATTTTCAAACCAAAAACAAATGATTTTGCATTACTACGTATACGTATGGCATCGCCTTAATAAATATTTACCAAATGCGACAAAATTAGCACATTCGTAAATTGTGCTGTGCCCAAAATATTTTCGGCAATATAATTAATTGCATAATTGAGATTTGAGGAAATAATATACATGTTACAATGAAACTGCCACACAACAAATGCAATGCCGACGTATAACGTCACGTGGTCAAAACTTTCAAATATTACTTTTATGTCTTTGTTTATTTGTTTTGTTTCTGCAACGGTTTGCGGTCATAAACAGGTCAGGAAATGAATAAGTAACCATCTGTTCAAATTTGAAATTATTGTACAGTTCTTCACGCTTTTTTATTTGCCCTGAAGAAAATAATTTAACATGGAAAAACCCATGTTGTGGGAAGGATGAAACAAAGATACCTGCAGATAATTCCACAGCCTAGCTGTTGAATTGTCGTAGAAAGGATCCGTTCTCATGTGAAAAATGTTAAACGTGTACATGTTGGGCGTGTAATGTTGGGCGCGCGTAAGGGATCAATGACTCTAGTTCCTTGGTGCATCTTCAACTGAAATATTGGTAGAACAAGGCTCTGTGAATATTGCAATCCGTTCGTTAAGATACGGGAATATATCAATCTAACCGCCTGGTTTATTCATAGAGTTTCTTCTTCAAGGGTTGTGGGGCTCCAGACCAAAGGTGGCTGCCAAATTCAACAGTGGGGCGCATTTGCGATTTGTACAGGGTCTTACAAAATTGTGTTCAACTCTCTCAATTTTTAATTGATGTGTCGGGCTTCTGAAATAAATAGTGATTTAGTCATCGACTAACTGATAACCCTGTATAAATCTCAAGTAAGCCCAACAATGGAATTTAGGAGCCACCTCTGGCCTGGAGCCCCAGAATACTCGATAAATCTAGGGGAAGGTCCGTCTGATTTACAATCCATCTTTAACGCACAGACATGATGTGGGCATGTTTAGTATGTTTTGTAGGTATTTTAATGGGGCCTGCTGCACCGATACACGCGCGTAAAGCTCGGTTCATGATTCATCTTTATCCTGTAGTTCGACGTACACGAGCGGAACACTCGTTCACAGTTGATGTTGGCTTCATGAGAACGAGCCGCTTCTGTTTTTCCTCCTTCATATAATCCTGGCCTCTTCAAGACCAGCATTAACAAATCCCTTCCTGCAGCCCTTACCTTAATCCGCCTTGCAACGTTGCCCAACCGGATATCTCTAAAATTAAAACACAATTTTTTATATGCGAAAACTCTCCATATTAATTATAAATTAATAGACATCAATTTCAGTAAATAACAGTGTTTTTTCATAGAAATATGCAAAAGATTTGCATATTTCATATAACATGCAAAATAATATATTTTGTGTTTATGAATATAAATTAAAACTATCTTCGAGAATTGAAAGAAAATCTTCGCGGCAAATCCTTGTTTCTTTATAAATACGTATAACAAAATATTTAGCGTACTTACGATAATAAATTTTGTTGCTTGCAGGTTGTTGATCTTTTCATCTTCCTGCAGAACGACGCCTATTCTGCCGGCACGTGAAATACATTTATTCCAATCGATGCTACTTAATAAATGTTAATTAAATTCATATGTACCACTAAAAATATGAATATTAAATAACGTGATAGTTCTTGGGACTTTTTGAATATCATTTTTGCCGCAAACGGCACGTGGCGAATGTTCTATTTTTGAAATCATTTAATTAGTATAATGACTTCGCAAAATATTTCGGCGTATTTTAAAATGATGATTTAAATTCGAAAGTGGATTAATGGTTACATTTTTTTTAATAATTATAAAAATGTGGTAATTTAGCGTAATTTGTGCGGAGTACTCGGCGTCCTTGGTTGGGAAAGAGAAAAGGTCGTCCTCAACTTAGATGGGCTGACGACTTGTAAAAAAGTGACAAGCTTCGGATAAGTGAGAATGGGGAGAAATTTGAGGGAAGCCTCATCATTCTTATAATTCTATGCTGATAAAGTTTAAAAAATATATATATTTCTTCCGTTGTTATATTGTATTTAAATTATATAATATTATCATTGTTAATAAAACAACACAATTAATCTATAATCAGTATTAAACAAATTAAAACAAAAATTATGTCAATCCAATCTTGATTTAAAGAATGATGGAAAATATCGAAAATACTATTTTAAAAACATCGTCATAGAAGTTACTCAAAAAACCTCTACCCAAACCATAGAATTGGCTGAAAACATTCTATCCAAAACCTAGTTCCCCTCAGGACGGGATCTCATAGTTTGGAGGACTACGAAAATTTTGAGGTGTAACATCATTATACTAGTTGAACTCCCTGACGTTGTTCGGGCTTCACACAGAGTTTTTCATAATCAGACTTAGAAGTGACATTCCTCTTCTTTTAAAGTTTAAGTTTAAGTGTGCAAATTTTCATCAACTTCGGAATAAAACTGCAGATTTGTATGCAAATCAAATTCACGTTGTTCACCCGCCCACCCTTGACAATCAACTTTATATAACAGATGAAAAAACACGCTTTGTAATACACCACTTTTGTTGAATTATTAAATAAAAGTGGTGTATTACAAAGCGTGTTTTGTAATACACCACTTTTATTGAATTATTAAAATAATTCAATAAAAGTCTTTAGTGTTGTATTACAAAACGAACTGTTTTATAATACACACAATAAAAGTGGTGTATTACAAAACGAACTGTTTTGTAATACACACAATAAAAGTGGTGAAAAACTTTTATTGAATTATTAAAATACAGCCAGCCAAATTTCGCTTATCTTGGCTTATATATACGAACTGTTAATATATAACAAGGTTTATATAATATAAGTCCGTTGAAGCTTAAGATAAGAGACAACAGGTTGGCTGTCATTTATTAATTCACTAAAAGTGGTTTATTATAAATTGGTTTTTCATGTAATGTAAAATATTCCACATCTTTTTATATTTATTTTTCTGTATATCTTCGTAAAATGTCAAAATTTATAATATTGAAAGTAAATAAAAAACAACAACAATGCAACTAGGTATAGATGTCAATTAATATTGTTGATTAGCGATGAGAAAAATTATTAATCAAGATGGGTGTCAAGTTAGTGCCAAGGTGTCTAATGCTAAATTATTAATCAAGATGGGTGTCAAGTTAGTGTCAAGGTGTCTAATGTTAAATTATTAATCAAGATGGGTGTCAAGTTAGTGCCAAGGTGTCTAATGCTAAATTATTAATCAAGATGGGTGTCAAGTTAATGCCAAGGTGTCTAATGCTAAATTATTAATCAAGATGCGTGTCAAGTTAGTGCCAAGGTGTCTAATGCTAAATTGTTGCCAATAATTGTAAAATTTGATTTATGTGTAAGATATTATTTTTCGTCATAGGACTTCTGGCGTCCAGCTTTTGACGTAGGCCTCCCTGTCCTGTTTTGCCGATTCGTTGTATCTTTCATGCATCCGAAACTGTTGGTTCAACTATAAGTCTGAGGCCATCTCATCTGACGTTGACCCCTTTTTCTCTTTCCCAACCAAGGACGCCATCTGAAGACGTTGGATTTCCAACGGTCATGTGTTAGCGTCCTACATGAGTATAAAGTCTTAACAGAAATTGATCAGAGTTGTTCCGAGTTGCAGATTGTAGGGTGAATTGTCACGATGATGGACAACCTCCGATGGGAACGGTAGCTGGAAGAATGAAATAGGCGACAGAGATGTTGGCTATCCGCTTTTACCCGTCTTATGCCCATTATTATTTAATAATAATAATAATATTTGGATGATTTGTATAGCGCCGTTTTTGTGCAAAATCACCTCAAGGGCGCTGTACAAATATATAATACATTTCTACAATGATATATGTTATTACTAACTATATATGGAGATAATATACAGTACCATACTTACCTGGTAGGTCACTTGAGATTAACATCAACTAATTATTTATTAGCGAAATTTAGAAATAGGATTTACGACATAACTGGATAATTGGATATAATTGGACTTTATATAATTTAAGGGTATGACAGCTTAAAAAGGTAAGTTTTTAGTTTACACCTGAATTCTGTTGGACTTGTTATGGATCTTAGTTCCGGAGGGAGTTTATTTCAAGCCTTCGACCTAAATGCTTCGAAAGCGCGATTACCAAACTTGGTATTTGGCTTGCGCTTAGGTTTTATCAGTCTGCCTACAGCTGCTGATCTAAGAGTTGACTGCCAGAGATGTTCAGAGATGTATTTGTACATGGTAAGGAAACTCTTTCCAAGGTTTATTTATGTGAAGGTTCATTGTCAAAAATTTTTTGCAAAATTATCTTTATTCTCCGAACGTGAGCAGGAACAGCTTTTACCAATGCATTTATTCAAGGTGTTGAGTTATTACTCATATATTTGGGGATACGACCAAGTTAGTTTCGAGGTGTGCCATCTAATAGTATCAATTTTGCTGGTCTGTTTTTCTTTTTATGTATATTTCTATGTTGGTGTATAATATTATTATGTAAGACTATGACTTGTTTTGCTTCTTTGTCTTTAAATTTTGGCATCAAATGGAGCAAGCAATGTAACCTTTTCTAATGCACTTGCTCCTAACACGAGTAATATAAACGCAGATACAATGTCTTTATTTAATTTATTAATAGGTTACATTTGAATATTCAGAATTGCTCTTTTCTAAAGCACCAGCGTTTGTCGAGTTTGGCAACAGTGACAAGATTATTTCACGGAACATACTTGTCTGTCAATGCACTTACAAAGTGCTTACTTATTGTGGATGATGTGGTGCCAATTAAATTTTAATATAATTAATAAGTAGCGAGAGGTCTAGATAAATCAATGGCTGTGGTGTATATAGGCCTTACAGGGTGTGATAATAAGGTACCCGGCAGAATGTAATTCCTAGGGGCCGAACCCCTACATTTGCAGGGTTGAAGAATCATGCCCACAGTGTCTAACTTTTACGTTAATTTGGCCTTCGAATATTACATTTACTAGGCTAGTTAATGACAAAAAACACACCAAATCAAATATAGTATTAATATATTTATTTATTCATTTTATATTAGCCATTTGTACACCCAAGTTTAAAACAAATTATACATAAAAGATTACGGACCAGCTATTTCGGAGTAAACAATTATAATTCCATTTAAGGCGATGCTCCGCGAAGTAATACAAAAATAGAATTTTTGTTTTTAAATTTGATTGTTTAAAAATATTACAGATGCTTTTATTTAATACTGGGAGTTGAACACATCTTGGTCTTTGCTATAATCGATTTTCTTGCTTTGGTCTCATAAGCCTAGAAAAACCTAAAGTACGATTATCATAAAAATATGCTTTGAAGTGTAAAATCTCGTACCTACTTAAACACTCGCATTCCCAATTTTTACCGATTTATAACAAATTTCTATTAAACTCTTTAAGTTAAGTTTAAAAAAATTTTTACTTTTTTATGATTAATATCTCTACGGTTGTTATGCCAAAACATTAATTATATGAAATCCCCTCGATAGAAAAAATCGCAAATTAAGCTTTGAAAATTATTAAAAACATGTTTTGTTCTGTTGTATAATATTTTAGAGGCATGAAAAAATCCCAGTATATCTTTCAATGCAACGCATTTGTCGAGAGATTTTTGCACTATTTTAAACTAGTCGTGTTTTATTGAATATTTTCACTATTTTCGCTTAAATATTAACGTTTTTGAATATTAGCGCGCTCCCTCTAACATTAGTATTTAGATATCTCCCTTTCAAACCATCTTTGAACGCTTACTACGGGGCCTTATGCGGGAGTTTCAATCTTCCAACCTTCCTTCAACAATCCATCTAAGGAAAGCGTGATTTCGCCCGATTCCGAATGAAAAAGTTTCTTTCACATGTCTCCTATATCCATATATACTCTAGTCCTAGTCACTAGAGTCTATATAGGTTGATTATAGTCATAATATGGCTGTCTAGTGACTTGTGACTAGTCTGAGTGTTCTAGTATTCGAGTCTAGTCGATTGTACGATGTGTGTGATGTATAGGTACACGCAGCCTACGTGCTTTGCAGTCAGTAGGTACTGAAATAATTGCATGTAATTTATGCATTCTATTAGTAAGCTGCTCCATAAATTTCATTGATTTTACCAAACAATTGTCTATTTTTCCCTAAATTATGTCATTTGAACTGTAAGACCTCCGCTCCCATATTATGTCACAATACATCTAAGTTTTAATACACTTATATTTTTCGTTTCTCCAACTGTCAACATTATTCTGTAATCTAGTTTTCATTTAAATATTTTATTTAAAATCCATCATCCTTAATACCTTTTTGGGGATCAATGGTGAAGCACGAAATGAAAGAAGGTTGTGAAGGTCACATGTGTTTATTGGTGAGTCAGTAGCCGTGACAAGGAGATGATGAAGGACAGATGTAGAATACTCCGGTTGCTGCTGTGATGTGTTGGCAGGTCAAGCGCGGGTCAGTGAGTCGACGCCGGGCGCTGGTGACCGGGACTCGATGGAGGTCAGGCACTGGCGAAGAACGTAGGTCTTCAGGCACTCCAGTGCTGACGAGACGGCCGAAGGTGCGACGGACCTTGTAGGCGGTTGAACGGGAACGATGTAGACCAGTGAGGATGCTGCGTGTCCTCGTGGTGGTCATGGTAGCGTGGAAGAAGCGCTGGTCAGAGACGCTGGAACCAGGGCGCTTGTAATCCGAGTAGCGCTGGCCGCGGACGTGGCCGAGGCGCTATGATGATGTCCCGATAGAGTCCATGATGATACGTGCGAAGCCGGGTACGTTGTCCCTCGCGCTAGTAAGAAGAGCGCGGGGGATCACTCGTTGAACCTTGTAGACTGGCGGCAAAATTATGACTGACTGACTGACTGGCTCGCTGCGTCGGGCTTATTTATACTACCCGGCCGGCGGCGGCAGTAGGTAGATGGATGGCAACTAAATTCTAGGCACTCGCACAGACTGTGTCTTTCGGGAACCTTCGACATTGCGGCGATTAAGCATAGGCCGTAGACTCGAACCTTCTGGCGAGTTCTCGTAGTATCCCGGACTGAGTGCGCGTTAGTATTGTCGCGAGTATGCAAGTAGGTCTTGAAACAGGTAGGTTGCTTTGTTTTGATTTCGGCTGCAAATACGTACCTAAGTAGCAAGTACGTACCTAAGTAGATCGAGCGATTTATTATTAATTATTCAATGGATTAATATCGACGCTACACCTTTAAATAGCTTTAGTCGTGTTTATTGAGCCGATCTGAATAACCAGGTACTACCCAACCTTCATCTTTCCCCGTCCCTTCTCATTACTTTCAGCTTCACAACATACGCCAATTATTGAAGATGACATAGTCTTACTGGGTCTTGGCAGTTGGGTTATCGAGGTACAAGCTTAATACGAAAATAAGGGTTGAAACTCTATGATTCATTAATGGATATGTTTTTCTGGAGAGATAATTCAAGTAATCAAAAATATACGAGAAGTCAAAAGACGATACTATTTCTTAATGACCCTCCCTTGTGCTTAATTTATATTACAACCAAATCCGTTATATCTAAGACTACTTTTAATATGTCCTACTTGTAACATGTAAGAAATAAATAAAAAATAATAATAACAAAATATATAGTGGTACTAATATACTATTACAGAAGATACTACTGAATAAATTTAAAGGAACTGGCAATCGAACCCAGGATCTCTGTTTTACTGGGACAACGACTCTAACCACTCGCACATTGGGACCTAATTATTGTACGTCATTATTGTCGATCATATATTATTATATATCTCATATACATTGATGAGTATAACTTTCACAAGTGAATAGGTATCACAAATAAATAAAAATGTTTATCCCATACACTATCTAGGTTAAAAATATTTTTATACGACTTTGTAATCATTCAAAAGGATAGCAGCCAAAAATAATGGTAACATTTGTTGAAGATAATAATTTTAATTCTGAATATGACATAATATGAGATCGACAAAAATAATAATAATATTTGGCTATTTTATATAGCGCCGATTTCGTAAAAAATCACCTCGAGTGCGCAATAATGACGTAAAACAATAAGGTCCCAATGGCCGAGTGGTTACAGGCATTGTTCATGTAAAACAGATATCCAGTGTTCGATCCCAGTTGAGACCTTTACCTTTTTTATTTTTCTATGTCTTGTTCTGTTTCAGGTTTAGTTTAGATTTATTAGTATTATCTTCTCATTTTTTTTTTTTTTTTTATGTGACACCTCACAAGAGCGTCCCTGCCTGTGCAGTGCACAGACAGGGGAACTATGTCACCACCCGATTGGGCGGCGTTGTGAGGCGGAGTAAGGTAGGGGCTGTAGGAAGGGATTTGTTAATGCGGGCCTTGAAGAGGCTCGGATTATAGGAGGGAGGAAAAACAGATGCCGGTAGCTCTTTCCACATACGAGCCGACTTACATAAAAACGAGTCGTAAAAACGGCCCGTTCTCATGAAGCCAACGTCAACCGTGAACAGGTGTTCAGTTCGGGTCCGTCGAGTTTCGCGCACGTGCACCGGTGCATCAGGAATCAATGCTGCTAGCTCCTTGGAGCAGGCTCCATTGAAATACCTGTAGAACAGACACAGCATGCCTACATTGCGTCTATGCATTAGAGAAGGCAATCGGTCTGTTAACAACGGATTGTCAATCAGACGGATCGCTCTCCTTTGCACAGATTCAAGCAGGTTTATCAAGTATTTTGGGGCACCAGCCCAAAGGTGGCTCCCAAATTCAATAGTTGGGCGGACTTGAGACTTGTACAGGGTCAGCAGCTGGTCACTGTTGAAGAATCTCCTAGCCCTGTACAAGACGCCCAACTTTTTGGAGGCCTGATTTACTCGGGCTTCTATGGATCCCCGATACTTGAGCTGGTCTGATAAAGTAACTCCAAGCATTTCAATGGAGTCTTTATTGGGGAGAGTGCTCCCATCAAATTGCACCAAACAGTCATTGATCTCCCTCTTTGCCGAAATCAGACACGCTTGGGTTTTTGAGACGTTGAAACTGACCAAGTTGGCCTTACCCCAGGCACGAACCATCTCAAGGTGGTGGTCAATTTTTCGCTTCAAAACTTCCCTAGCTGTTCGGACATCATAGGTGGAAGGGGGCCTGTCAAAAAGATAACCCTCGTGAACGGTGCTGTCATCAGCGTAGCAGTGAATTGGTGCACATTCAACGAGATCGTTGATGTGCAATAAAAACAGCGTCGGAGACAGCACAGATCCTTGTGGCACCCCCGCATTGATTTGGTGCGGTGAGGAAGAAGAGCCGTCAACCACGGTTTGAATTGTTCTTCCCCTCAGAAAGTCCGCAATCCAACTATGCAAGGTTGGGTGGATCCCATACGATGGTAACTTCCCGATAAGCGCCCGGTGCCAGACTCTGTCAAAGGCTTTGGAGATATCCAACCCAACGGTTTGGGTTTCACCAAAACGTTCCATGTACCGCCCCCAAATATGCGTTACATATCCGAGTAGATCGCCACACGATCGGTTTCGACGAAATCCATATTGCCGATCGCTTAGGATATTGTTATTCTCGAGATATGTGAGCAATTTGTTGTTAACCACCCTTTCTAATACCTTCGAGAGTATGGAAGTGATGGCTATGGGGCGGTAGTTAGAAGGGTCGGAACGGTCCCCCTTTTTTGGGATTGGGTGGACGATTGCCTTTTTCCAAAGATCTGGCACCTTTTCACCTTTGAGAGAGAGCCTAAATAATTTCGCGAGCACTGGAGTCATTTCTGCAGAGCACCTCTTGAGGACCAAGGCAGGTATTCCGTCCGGCCCACTGGCTTTGTCGACTTTTAGCTCGTTCAAGACTCGGAGAACCTCTCTGTTCCGGATCTTCGGTTCCTCCATTTGAAAACCGCAGTGCGGAATGGAAGGGGGAGTCTCTCCGTTATCTTGAAGAGTTGAGTTTTCCGCGAAAATTTTGCCTAATAATTCAGCTTTCTCGCGGGCCGAGTTAGCCAGCCGACCATCAGGCTTGGTCAGAGGTGGGAAAGTGGTTCTGCAGAAATTTCTTCCGATCGAGCTAGCGAGTGACCAGAAAGCACGGCTACCAGTGGGGCAGTTAGCCAGCTTTTTCGCAATTCTCTGGTCGTGATCGCTCTTAGCTCTATTTAGAACTCTCTTACAATCCCTTGCCCGTTTTCGGTATTCCGAAAGGTTATTCATGGAGCTAATCTTCCGGAGTGCATTAAAAGCCGTATTTTTTAGTCTGACAGCTTCAGCACAGCGATGGTCAAACCACGGTTTTGTGCCCGCTCCAGAGGATTTGACGGAGAAGGGAATGTAGCAATCCATTGCTGATGTGATTACTTCTCCTACCTCGCGTGCACAAATTGATGGGTCTTCGGAGCTAAAGCATACAGTACTCCAAGGAAAGGCGCCGAAGAAAGACCGCATGCCGTCCCATTTCGCTGCCCTGTAGTGCCATACCTTCCTCTTTACATGTTTGTCGGGTTGACGGTTCATGGAGGATGGGACAGAGGTGGTAATCAGGCAGTGGTCAGAGGATCCTAAGGGCGCTGTCACCTTCACTCTGTACCCGAGTGGCTCACTAGTGAGAAACAAATCGAGTAGGTTGGCTCGATGTGATGGGATGTCTGGTATTCTGGTCGGAGATTCTACGAGTTGGCTTAGTCCATGGATAAGAGCAAAGGATTCCGCTGATCTACCGGCAGAGTTTGTTGGGCCCGAGAACTTCAGCCATTGTTCATTATGAACATTGAAGTCCCCCAGGATTAAAAACTCGGCCGATGGGTAACGGGGCAAGAGAATATCTACAGTGTCACTCAAGTATTTAAACAACTCAACAGTGTCTGATTCGGCAAGGTTTGGTGAGCGATATAGGCACGCATAAATTCTCATCATACCGGTGAGATCCACACGTACCCATAACACTTCGTGTTTTGCGCTCTCGATATTTGCGAGACGAGCGCAGCTGATGTCAGCACGGCTGTAAAGGCAGACACCTCCTTTTGGCCTGAAAAGGCTTTCCAGATGATATCCTGGGCAGTTCAGATAGGAGGTATCTGGGGGCTCGGCAATCTGTGTTTCCGTAAGGAAGAGGAGATGGGGATTTTGTGAGAGAAGGTGGTGGTGGATGGGAGTTAGGTTGGTGTGCAGACCGCGAATGTTAGCGAAATTCACCTTCATCCTCGGTCCACACTGAGGACTCCTACTGTTCGCTGTCGCTGAGTTTATATTAATTTGTTGTGAGTTCATAGTTTTTAAGTTTGTTTTATTTGTTTGTGGGATTTAGGATGGGTTGGGAAGGATTAGGTTAAAAAGGTTGGGTGGGGAGTTGGAGAGTGGAGCAACTGGATACACCAAATGTAAGGTATGTTCTTCTGACTGCGGTTCCAGGCAATGGGCAGGAGAGTCCGGCTGTGGAGGTCGCCCAGTGCGCCCCAAACGCTGGATGCTGGGTCCTCTCCGGTCACGAACCGGCACAACATCAGCGGCAGGGTTTTTTCGCTGGCTGATGGGGCAGCCCACCCTTGGTCGTGAGCCCAAGGGTCGGGCCCCTGTACTATCCAGCGGCCCGGACAGCGATAACCGGTTTACTGGATCTCCCTCAACCGGCCTCTCCCAGCCCGCCCCGCCCCGCAGTAAGTAGGCCGACCCATTCATCAGTGTGATCCAGAACGCACAACCCTCCATGAGCCCGGGCACCCCTGCTAAGTCACCAAACGTAGCGAACCACTTCAGGTGACCTGTGGCAGAGGTGTTGGTAACCCAGAGTATGGTTCCCGGGGCGGCGGTACCCATTGACCACCTCCCAAATTAAAAATTTGTAATTCCAAAATAAAAACAAGATGTTATTTCAATAAATATATTTTACTTAATTTTTTTTTTAAATTAATTTAATAATGTATATTGTAAGTCTTTTAAAATCATTTAAATTAATTAATACTAGGATATTAGAATTGCGATTTGAAATTCATTGTAAATTATTCATCTTACAAAACTTAATATTTCCGGTTTTTGGGGGGTCAGAGTGCGAGCTTTCGGACTTGTTCCAGACCGAGCGGTGAGATTTATTTCAATGAAGTGCCGACACAAAGATAATGAGTTTATTATGCATACATAATCAAATTACACAACACCTACTGACTGACCAGTTTGTGACAACCAAACCTGTAGTGCAGCATTTTATTTTGAATGCAGCTGACCCTGCACTATTAATACGCATAATTGTATGTGTTTCTTTCCGTTGAGTTTGATAGCCACCTCTAGTCTGGATACTAGATATACGATACATAAAAAAATTGATTCTGTGAAAAAACTAGTATAAAAGTACTCTGAAAGCTTATCCTTGCATTCAAGTTTGGAATATTTCGGACTGCTTTCCTCGTTATAATGGTATTTAAATGGATGGTGCCCCTTAGAATTATACCAATGATCCAGTGTAAATAATTGAAATGCCAAAAGCGCCCCCAACACGGTTAACGTTCGTAGCGTGAGAACGGGTCGTTTTTATGACGTGATCTCGAGTCGAAAAACTCTGCTACTGAATAATTTGCCGGCTTTTGTGTTTTTTGCCTTCTACGACAAGTGGATTTCACTGTTTCCATTCTCCATAAATATATCCTTCACACAGCATCTCCAATGATGGCACAGGAGATAGGATTATAATGCTTGAAATTAATATTTACTATATTACCGGTTAGTTGCCAAGTTGTCTAAGGCATTGGGTTCACGTGAGTTTTCTGCTATGTAGTCATCCAATTCAAATGATAATGTCAGGTTATTCGTAGCCCGGGATTGACAGCATTTTTAAAATTATAATAATCAAACGTACTAATTTCGGTAACCTGTGCGTTAAGTGAAATATTCCCGCTTAAAATTAATCACCTTCAATAATCAATCACCTATTGAAAAAAACAAACACATTAAGATTAATACCCTAAAATAAAGCCAGAATCTTGACCGCGTAAGAGAAGCAGAGACGTGAACAAAAATATGCGACGCGCGGCCCTGGTGTATTGAAAAGACCTGCGGTTGAATTTGTGATGAAGTTGTGTAAAACAATATTCGGCGCGCGGCCCGGCGTAATGGATGGACCTACGGTCGACTTTGTCCTAGCAGGCATAGAAAATTGATCTTTCCGTTTGATTTATTTTAATTTTTTTTGATGAACGTATTTCTAAAATCTGAAATATTTCTAGATGGATCTCTCGGGAACTTACTAATTTATCGCATAGAAAAATAAATTCTGGTACTTACCGCTAATTGTATAGTTGAAAAACGTTTTATAAAATTTTCATGGTAAAGTCCTGTTTTTAATAATCTTTAATATAAATACTTACATTCGTAGGGATTCCTTTAGAAATATTTGAGATTTTGAAATAATTAGAATGTGAGCGTCGCGCTAACTCCGGTTATGTCTTCTATCGCCTTAATTTAACATTTTTGTTGTTGTTATAAATATTATGATTTGTGTCCATGTAGAAATTCAGCATATCCATGCTGAATCAGAAATAAATCAGAAATCAGGCACTTAATTTAATCGATAATTTATGTATACGATCGTATAAAAATTAATTCTTCAAATATTATTAAACTTTCTTAAACACCAGTAGGTAATAAATAATGAATTAATGTTTTAGCTCCAGATATCGAACTTAGAATAGAATCCTTCATTCGAGGCGCACAACACGAGCTTCAAAGACTCTCGAAAGTTGATTTTATCGGCAATTTTTTGGTGAAAGTTTTCGAAGCTTGTATCAGACGTAATTGTGTGCCAATTTTCGCCAGTTTGCTAACAAGAATTTTATGGCAAACCTTATCAAACGCTTTGCTGAAATCAGTATATATAGAATCGACTTGTTGTCTATTAGCAAGTGCATTTGTTATATAATTTTCGTACAGGGATAGATTGGTTAAGGTTGATCTGTTTGAAACAAAACCATGTTGGCAAGTTGTAATGATGGATTTCACGCTGGGGTTTATCTCTAGAAGAATTAATTTTTCAAAAATCTTGGGTATTGATGATTGGATACAAATTGGACGATAATTTTCAATTGCAGATTTATCCCCGCATTTAAATATTGGAGTTAAGTAACTTTTTTTCCAAAGTTTTGGGAAATTTCCCGTTGACAGAGACTTATTAAATAATATGAACAACGGAATGGATAAGCTGTCTGCACAGTTTTTAATCAAGATGGGTGGAATTTGATCCGGCCCGGAACTTAATTTTGGTTCAAGTGTTTTAAGGTAATTTGTAATGTCGGTGATGTTAATATTAATATTTGATAATTGCAAGTTTATATCAGAATTAAATTCCGGAATTTGTTCATCTGAAATGTTAGGTTCAAACGCATCTTTAAAGAAATCGGCAAACATGTCAACAATTTCTTTTATGTTGCCAGAACTCCTCTGTTTATGATTCATAGTTCCGGGGATCCCGACTTCATTTTTTTTCATAGACTTTACGTGTTTCCAGAAATGTTTTACATCATGATTTATAGTATTTTCCACTTCCATTATATAATTTTTATAATTATTTTTAGACAAATTTTTGCAAGCTTTCCTGACACTTTTAAATTTAATATAATTAGGTACAGATCTATGTTCTTTATAGATTTTATGAGATTCTTTTTTTAAATTTATCAAGTGAATTAATTCTTTAGTGAACCATATTGGATACGTTGATTCTTTATGTTGGGTAAGAGGAATATTATTTGAAATTACATTATTGAGTTGCGAGTAAAAATATTCAGTATTGTAATCAATCAATATCACCGCCATTTAGACTTGTCCAGTCAATGTTAGACAGTACCTCATTAACTTTATTGTAATCTGCGTTTTTAAAATTATAACAAATTCTTGAGATTTTAAGATTATCATTTCCAGTGTAAGGTATAGAAATTATAAGTGTAGGATGGTGTTTATCTATAGGGACAACGAACTCAGGAGATTCGTATACATCTACATTATCTTCATTTGAGGATATGAAATCGAGAATGCGATTGTTAACATTGGGTACGTTATTAAATTGAGAAAGATTTAAATAATAACACATATCCAGAATATCCCTTTCACAATCAGAAATTGGCGAGTAATTAGGATCATTAAACTTACAATTCGGAAGGTTGTAATCACCACAGACAATTATTTTGTGTGTTGGATATTTTGTTTTTACATACTCGACGTCCTCACAGTGATTTTTGTATATCGACAAGTCCGAGTTGGGAGGAATATATACACTGCCAATAATAGTTTTACATGATTTTCCGCTTAATAGTACAAATATTTGCTCAACATCATAATTTTTATGTTTAATTAATTTAGAGTTAGTGCTTTTATTCACTGCTATTAAGACGCCCCCTCCTCTTGATTTGGCACTAGTATTATGACTCCGGTCCATTCGGTATATGTTGTGATTCGGTAATCCGAGCTCCGCTGAATGAATGGAAGGTTCCAACCAGGTTTCAGTGAGTACGATGACGTCTTGTGTGATGGTAGGAGCTGTAACTTTGAATTTGCCGAGTTTTGATTTGATACCCCTGATATTTTGGTAGTAGATGCAGCATGATCCCGGTTTATGTTTATTAGCTGGCCTCTGTAATTTCACATCAACCACTTTCGTGCTTAATTCCATAACATTTCTGATATTCTGATAGTACAGGTTACATTTATTTAGTTTGAGTTTTTTGGCAAAACATCGATAATTTTGGGGAGGTTATTAATATATTTTATAGTTAAATTTGGTTCGCCATTTTTCTTTCTAGTTTCCAGTTCGTCCCGAAGCATCATAAGTTGTTTTCTTTGCTGACTCGTCTGATCGTTGCCGGCTTTAACACCATCTTTGAATTTTTTGTTATTAATTAAGATTGTCCGGGCTAAATGCTCCTCATTGAGTTCTATCTTGATTGGTCTACATTTGTTTGAAATTTTCTTCGTTCCCAACCTGTACATTTTAATGTCTTGAGTATTAATGGTAATATCAATATTTTTCAGGGCCGTAGTAACTTTTTTAATATCATCGGAAATATTTATAGATGTTAGATCTGACGTACTCTCCGGGACATTGAAGAGAATTATGTTTTTAGCACGAAGCTAAAGTTTACGTACCCAAAACGGTTATTTGTAAGATTCTTACTCTCTGTGTAGGTGTTTACGTACCCAAAACGGTTATTTGTAAGATTCTTACTCTCTGTGTAGGTTTTTACGTACCCAAAACAGTTATTTGTAAGATTCTTACTCTCTGTGTAGGTTTTTACGTACCCAAAACGGTTATTTGTAAGATCCTTACTCTCCGTGTAGGAGTTGTTTACGAAATGGCTAATTCAGATTTTCATAAATCTATATTTTTTATTATTTTTATTTCTTGCTACAGCAATCCCGATGAGTTACAAAACTCATTGTAGGACGAGAGGAACTTACAATACATAGGTGGGAGTTAATAGGTAAAATCTTACATTGGTATTCTGTTATCAAAATTATAAGTTTCACATACGAAGCAGTACAAAAATAAAAAGATATTAACCTACTTTATTTGTTGATAGTAGAAAATGATACATTTTCACAGAATGAAATATCTGCATACCTTCTATATAAGAGTGAAATACCTAGGTAGGTATATAATGTAAAAGATCCATTATTAAATTATTTCAATCTATTTGAGAAGGCCCCCTGCAGTTATACAAAAAATAAACTTTATATCCGATTCCCTGCCAAAATTTTTGTCTGGGTATTAATTATGCATTTACGTAAGATACTTCCTTTTGTAGCCAACATTTAGGACAGCACTACAGTGTCCATCAGACAGATGAAAATGTAATGTAATTACACATCTGCACTAACGGCATAATACCCCCAAAATAAATCACTATAATTTCATCCAATTTCAGAGAAATTCGTATATGCGCGTGTGTTTACGTAATTGAATGCGATAGTTGATAGAATGCATTGTCATCGATACTTTTGGCCGTAAAATCGTAAATCATATCTGACATTACAGCAGTTACGCAGTACGAAATAAATATCGGTCTTACCCAATCGGTATTTGGCGAGGTTTTTATCGCGGTTGACTCCAGTCCATGGGTAGGAAGGTAAAATCTTTAATAATACCAATTTAAAAAAAATAAAGTTTAAGACATTTAAAAATAGATGTATTATGGTAAAAAATGTTTTTTTAAATATTTTTTACTAAAACCCCTTTGTCACTAAAATGTGAGGGATATTTCTTCGCATTTTTCAACGCCTTTTTAATTAAATATCGCTTTTCACAAATGATTTTCTTATTTTTAATCATGTCTAATAGTTGATTGTGCATTTAAAGATAATCATTAAAAAATTGTTCCGAGTGATTTATTCACTTGAAACTGTTCCACGAAAAAAAAAGTTTTTGTAGATATTTCTCATTGTGAAAACACTCCTCAATTTCTCCCTGTCTTGTGGTTGAACGCCTGTCATACTTAACCTTGATGGAGATGTAATGTCATTGCCAAGACACCGGCTCGATGCTTGCAGCCAGCCAATGATCGCCGGCCGCCTCCGCCCGCTTCCTCCCTCCCCCACCACCTCTTCCCACGTCTTGCCATGTCCTTCCCGCTCCTCCACTCGATCAGCGGCCGATGTGATAATAGTACGGAACAACGGTTGGAACAGACTGTTATACATTATGCATTCCGTTTTATGTGTTTCCGCTTTTCAATACAATCCTAATAAATGGGTTATTTCTAAAAATATCCGATAACGAAAAACTGTTTTTGAAAGGAGATAAAATACAAATTCAAATTTTATTATTAGAAATAAACATATAATTTTAAAAAAAATATGTTTGAAATCAAACATATTTTTTTTAAATGGTTCACTTAACGTTTTTTCGTCTAAACACTGAACGAACATTTCTAATTAACGAAAAAAAACACAAATAAAGATTCTAAAACAAAACAAATAAAGATTCAAACTTATGTAAAAGCTCACTCAAATGCAAAATAGTACAAACACAAAAAGAGGCAAGAGATTAAAGAGACACATAAGTAATACATAATATAATTAATGCAACATATTTTTTAGCAACAGCAGAACATTTTTTCTAACCCGTATAAATTATCGACGAAAATGTCTACTTCAGCACACTCTGTATTATTATATATCCTACATATCAGAGGGTTAAATAAGCGATATCATTTTTTAATGTATTCAGGTGACATGCTATTTCAATATTGCCAAGACATAGTGTAGTAGATAGCTGTGAATAATTTTTTCTTCTTTCTTCATTAAAAAGAAAGACAAACATTCCCGGGTTACGAATAACCTGACAATATTTTTTGCTTGTGTTGTGATGGAAGACTTAGCTAGCCAAGAAATTGAATGCACTACGCCAGGGTGGGACCCAAACGCGATGCCAACTCAACCACTGACCCCTGTCTGATTTTGAATAAACATATTAAATCAGTCAATTACTTTCTTGTTGAAGTATTCAAGACGTAAGTCGTATAATCTAAGATGGTCATGTAGACCACATTTGTCTATATTCTTGTTACAATTTTATCTCTCTGTTTTTCGGCTACTCTTTCGTAATTAAAACGAAACGGTGTTTTCATAACCCGCAGCTAGTACGAGGAATTCTTTAATAAATTATTACGACATGGAAATGTTGTCAGTCTTACAAACGTGAAACACACTTCTCAGCAATATTCGGCACAACGTTAGAATATTATAGTTTGGTTTTTGTGTAATATATTTGTGACTTAGCTGTTTGTCCTCGTTGTAGGTATTTTTAATTTCCATAATAATCCACAATATTACTATTATAATATATAATATATCTAAATTATTATTATAGCATATTTTCCCATATTATTGCCTTCAGTAATAAAGAACTATTGATTAAACGAAATCGATTTTTTTTATATTAAAATTTAAGAATATTTTTTTTATTTTATTTCTTTCTGCTCAGCTGAAAGACATCCTGAAGTTAATCATATAAAATTTGTTAATCTAAGAATAATATTGAACAATGGAGAAATATGGTAAAACATAAATAAAAAAGGTAAAAAATCGTAAAATGTGATAAAACCATAGAAAAATATGTTAAAACATTTCTAAAAACAGTTAAACGTAGTCAAAAGCATGGCGGAAGACTTGAAAAACATAATATGTTGTCAGTTTTTTTACTTTGTATTACCATATTAACCATGTCTTATAATAATTTTCAATGAATTATCAAATTTTCAAGCTTTTATTCACGTTCGAATAGTTACAAAATCTTCCACCACAAATTTAACTACGTTTTAAATCATTTCATATATCGTATTTTACGATGGTTTATCTCGTTTAATCACATTTCGCCACGTTTTTCACGTGTTATGATGTTTTTTAGTATCTTACCACGTTTCGTCATATTAAACCACGTTTTTATGAGTTTTACTTCGTAATTCGGTAAAATATGGTTAAGAATTCTAAACAACACCTTGTTTTATCATATTTTGCCACGTTTTTCTACTTGTGCTCGTTTTGTGAAGTTTGTTAGTATCTTACCACGTTTCATCATATTAAACAATGTTTTGATTTATTTTACCTCGTTATTTGGTGAAATTTGGTGAAACTTGGAAAAAATGTGCAAATAAATGAAAAACATCAGAAATATTGAAAAATAACACGCTCAAAATCAGTGAAATATACATAATGGCCATAAAAACTAGGCTTCCCAGGATAAAAAATGTAATAAAAGGCTAAATGCGGTTAACAGTCAAAAATGCTGTCAATAATTTAATGAATTATTTATTATTTATTTATTTATTTATTTATTTATTTATTTTTCCATGTTCTCCGTAAAACGGTTATTCACCAATACATTATGGAGAAGATTACAAATTAGACAAAAAGTATAGCAAAACACATGAAAAGGTCAGTTTCACTACTTTGTGACATACGTCAAAAGATAATTGTTAAACTGCCTGTAGGTTATTACAAAAGCAAAAATAATTAATTGCAAAAGCGGCAAAAAGTGTAAAATTCAGAAAATAATTCCTCAAAACTAGCTCAATACTAAGACTAAGGGAATTTTTCCGCAGTCATGGAAAACCTCCATAATAACACCAGTGCCCAAAATAATAAATGCTAAAAATTTCGAAGACTTCAGACCAATAAATGGATTGCCTAAATATGAACAATTACTAGAATGCATTGTGAAAGAACAGATAAAGTGCTTTTGAAACGATAGACAGAGAAAGACTAATAATGAAATTGAAGGACATAGGAATCCGTGCTAATGAATTGCAGTGGTTTATTGATTACTTAAAAAATAGAAAACAAAAAACCAAAATTGGAGATACTATCTCTGAAAAACAAGAAATCAACATTGGAGTTCCTCAAGGATCTGTTTTGGGACCGCTCCTATTTATTTTATATATTAATGATATAGTGAAGTGCTTAAAGTACTGTTCCATCAAACTTTTTGCAGATGACACACTTTTATATATTATAGCAAATAATATTGAAGATGCGTTGTCAAAAATACAAAATGAACTTAATGAATTATCTAAGTGGTTAAACATAAATAAATTGAAATTAAATGTAACTAAAAGTAAATTCATGGTATTTAACAAGTTAAAATTTAACACTAACTTTGAAATTTTAAATAAAAAAATGGCGAAAAAGGTTAATTTCTTAAGCAGGATAAAAGGAAAATTGGACATTAAAACAAGGATATTGGTCTACAATACCACTGTAGCATCCCATCTAAATTATTGTACAAGTGTAATATTTCTAAGTAACAAAACCCAAATTAAGAGAATGGAAGTAATCCAGAACAGAGGCATGAGGTCAATACTGTGTTGTAGCAGGTACACCAGAATAAAAACTATACAACGTCAACTCAATATTTTAAGTGTGTGGCAACGATTAGTTTATAATACCTTAGTGTTTATTTATAAGCTAAAAAATAAAATGTTACCTGACTATATGTCAAAGAATGTTAGAATTAATAGTGCAGTTCATTTATATCCTACGAGAAACTGCAACGATTTTAGGCTTCCTAAAACACACTTATCAGAAACACAAAACAATATTTATTATAAAGGTTTCAAAATGTTCAATGAACTCCCGGTAATTGTTAAGGAAGCTAAAAGTCTTGCAGTTTTTCGTGGATTATGTCTCAATGTTGTGAAATCTAAATTTTAGTATGTAAGAAGTAAATAATATTGTAGTAGTCACAGAAAATAAAATATTAGGTATAAGATGTAAACTCTTATAACTAAATAAAATATACATAAAAAAAAAAAAAAAAAATACGTAAAAACTGTGAAATATGTATTCATAAAAGTGGTACTAAGTAGTTAAAATGCTCAAGATAGATCAATATACGTAAAGTACCTGTCGTGTTCTGTCAAGCTGTTATTTATACTAAGAACACAAGTTTAACTAATCCGCCGAACGTAAAAAACTATCTATCGTGAAAAACAACGAAAGTTCAACTTGTGGAAGTGTTATCTCTTAAATCATTTGCTTTTAAGCACATTTTTAAAGTTATAAACTAATCATCCATAATAATTGTTTCACTAACAGAAGTACCTACCAAGTGATATTTACAACAACAAGTGCGTTCATTGGCTGCCTTTGATTATGAGCTCACTTTTCTGGGCTCCAATTGGTTGTCATAGTGTTTTGAAACTTTAAATAACTTCTGCATTCTAACAAATCGAAAATAATTATTTTATTTAAAAAATTCTTCGTTTAACCTTTGCCGTTGATGCATATGTTTAAAAATTATGGGTAAAAAAAAGAACTCTGTTAAAAGCCCCATAATTGCTTCCCCTCACACCCCCCAGTCTGAAGAATCGGACTCCGACGCTGATGAGATTGAAGCCGAAAATAACCCTGACCTGAGTCATGTATCAGGACATAAAATATTATCCGGGACTCAAATTACCCTAAAAGCCTTACAGGACGCATTGGCTGAAAAGCCATCCAAAGTGTCTAAAGAGCAGCAGCTCAAAGTATCGAGAAACGTGACAAATTTTCTCGGTTCCGTTGCCCAACTTTTGCTGGAGAAGGAAGAGCTTAGAGGAGACCTTAATTCGGCCCTAGCTAATATCAAGGTCTTGCAGGCCGAGAAAACAATGGCCGAAAATTATACAAAACAGCTGCTGGACAAAATTCAACAGCTTGAGTCAGATCTGGGTCCAGTAATGCGCCATGTGGCTGATGCAATAGAGGCTAGCCTTTAATTTGCTGAAGTTTCAAAGAAAAAACTCCCAGTGCCTATTTTTTTTTTTTTTTATATTAACTCCACACAGGAGGCCCTGAAGAAAACAATTTCCCTCAAGGCCTATGTCATCTTTGGGGATGCTGTGTGGAGGGTCTTTTTGTGGAGAGGAAGGAGTGAACATGGGTCTTGAAGAGTCCCATGTTGTAGGAGGGAGGAAACACAGAGGCCGGCAGTTCGTTCCACAGCCGAGCTGTTGAACTTAAGAACGAATCGTAGAAGCGACCCGTTCTCATGTGACAAATGTCAACCGTGTACAAATGTTGGGCGCGCGTTTGGCGTGTATCCCGACTATGCACCGGTGCCGAAGGGATCAATGACGCTAGTTCCTCAGAGCATCTTCCATTGTAATACCGATAGAACAAGGACAGCATACCTACCTGACGCCTGTGCTCTAAAGATTGCAGTCCGCTTGTTAAGATTGGGGAATCTATCAAACGGACCGCCCGTTTTTGCACAGAGTCAAGGGTTTTTTTCACGTATTTAGGGGCTCCGGACCAGAGATGGCTACCAAATTCGAGAGTAGGGCGCACTTGCGATTTGTACAGGGTCAGCAGTTGTGTACTATTAAAGTATCTGCGGGCCCTGTACAGTACGCCCAGCTTCTGAGAGGCCAGCTTTACTCTGGCTTCAATGGAGCCCCCGTACTTGAGCTGGTCACTTATAGTTACACCAAGCATATCAATGGAAGGCCTGTTCGGAAGATTGCTTCCGTTGAAGGAGACTAGATAATATATCTATCTATCGGATGAGAAATTTTTAGAGAATGCTCTCTCTGGAATCTCTGAAGGTGACAACTTTAAAGTTGCTCTACATGCGCACGTTTCGGAAAGCCTGCAGCTTCCCGGACCCACCCCACTGGAGATAAGGACTGCCCGGCGTACAAAGCGGCTTTGTTGAAGGATCTCTCCACCATCGACTATGGCGTTTAATCATACGGAAAAATATGGCGAGGCAGTTGCTGTTGATGCATTAAATATATTATATCAAAATGTGAGGGGTATTCGAACAACGACAGTAAGTGTGCGCAATGAAATTTTAATCAATAATTATGACATTATTTGTTTTTCTGAAACATGGCTGAACTCAACAGTGTTTAGTGAAGAACTGTTTGATGACAGATATATAGTATTTAGGAGAGATCGTGAGTCAACCAAATCTGCGTCTAAAGAAGGTGGCGGAGTTCTATCCGCCGTTTCTAAAAAACTTCTTGTATCCAGAAAAACGGAATGGGAGAGTGACAATGAAGATTTGTGGTTTGTAATTAAGTCTCGTTCCAACTCGCTCATCTTTATTTGCATCCTCTATATTCCTCCTAGTGTAACTGTAGACAATTATTGTAATCAGATTGAAAAATTACAAGATCTGTATTTAAAGTATTCAATTTCCAATTCACAGTTTATTGGTGATTTCAATTTGCCCGAAATAAAATGGTTACCTGACAATTCATTTAAAAATAATGTACTTTCACCTTCTAATTATAAAAGCATGAAAGTACACAGTCTTGTCAACCTTTCATCAATTTGCAACTTGTATCAATTCAATAAAGTACTAAATACAAATGAAAATGTATTGGATCTTGTTTTCTCTGATAAAGTTAACATAGATATACATATAGGACCAGGCTTCACCAAATTGGATCAATATCACCCTTCATTTGAAATAATGGTGAAACAAATTAAAGATCAATTTTTAGAAATCAATAGAAGTGACTCAAAATATAACTTCAGGAAGGGAAACTTTCATGAATGTCGACAGGATCTATTATCTGTTAATTGGATAACTCTTTTTAAAAATGAAAATGTGAATAGTATGGTGATCTTGTTCTATGAAAAATTATAGGAAATAATTTTATTTTTATTTTTTTTTATTATTACAAGATAATACATTACAAAATGATAATAAACAAAGTAATAATGTATTATTCCCAATGAGTTTATAAAACTCATTTCGGGAAAGACAACATTAGAAAGGACAAGGCAAATAAATAAAATACATTAAAATAAATAAACGCAGATGTTATTATGGAGTACCAGAGAAAGATTGTGTTAGTCATTAATGAAACTGCTAAGGAAATATCTTTTAAGAGCTTTTGTCAATGTTTTTTTGTTAGTTGCCGGAAGTTTTAAATTACTAGGTAATGCGTTATATTGTTTATGTGCAATGTATTGTAAGGAGTTAATTCCAAATTTTGTCGTGTAAGTAGATGATGATAAATGTATTTGATTTTGTGATCGTGTTTTGTGCTGGTGTATGTCAGAATTAAAGACTGGTTTAGTGTTGGTGTGTGAGGAGTGTTGAATTATTTGTAGAATGGCAGTTGTGATGTTATACTTTGGCAGGACTGTAAAAGGAAGTATTTGTGTCTGTGAGTATATATCTTTGACATGTGTATCCCATGGCAGATTATATATATTACGTACGGCTCTATTTTGAATTACTTGTATTTCGGAACTTTTTTTTATGGTAATGGTTCCCCAGATACTAACTAGATAACTCAGGTGGGAGTGGATCATAGCATAATATGTTGCACGCAGTAAATGTAGTAGTATTAATTATTATTAATATTAGTAGTAGTAATAAACGCAGTAGATGTGGGGAGCACACCTTGGAGACAAACATTGACAAACAAGGAATTGACAAACACTTTAAAAAATATATTACTAAAACAAAAAATCAATATCCTGTCTGGTTTAATCAGCAATTGATTGCTCTTCTTAAGAAAAAAAAACAACATTAGACTTAAGGTAAAAAAAACATGGTAACGAGTCAGATTATAGAGAATTTTCTTATTTAAGGAAAGTTACAAAAAAAATACAAATCTAATGTTATAAAGCATACATCAACTCTGTCGAAAGTGGTCTGCAAGGTAACATAAAGGTGTTCTGGTCATACTCAAAATCATTACGAAAAACCAATTGTATTCCTAAAGTAATGCATCTTGACGATATTTCCGCAAATGACGGTGAAAACATAGCAAACATATTTTCTAAATATTTTTCATCTGTTTATACCAATTCGGAATCATCCACTAATGGTTCAATGCCAAACATAACTGAACACAATCAAAGCAATTTGGGTAAAATACATATTGGTGCAGATGAAATAAAATGTTTTTTGAGTAAAATAGATTCCAACAAGGGTCCAGGCCCAGATAATATTCCTCCTTTCTTTGTCAGTTGCTTTGCAGACTCTTTATGTTTACCGCTTTTTATAATTTTTAATGCATCCCTAACCACGGGAACTTTTCCTAATTTGTGGAAAAAAGCACATGTGAAACCAGTATTAAAATCGGGAGACCAATCTTTAGTAAAAAATTATAGACCAATCAGTATATTATCCTGTTTTGCTAAGGTTTTTGAATCTCTGATATATAAAAATATTTTTTCGCATTTTAAGCCCCTTTCTCACTACTACACTACACTACACTACATCTCTGCACTAGGCAACATGGATTTGTTCCTCAAAGATCTATTAACTCAAATCTTTTGGAATTTTGTAATTATGTATGTAATTCTTTTAATGAAAGATTACAGTTAGATGCAATTTATACTGATTTCCAAAAAGTTTTTGATAAAGTTAATCACTCCATCTTATTAAAAAAAATTGAACAAATAGGAATACATGGAGATCTACTTCGCTGGGTGAAATCATATTTGTATAACAGAACTCAATTAGTTCTTATTAATGGATACAAATCATCCCCTGTAATTGTAACTTCCGGTGTACCACAGGGTTCAAATCTTGGCCCCCTGCTTTTTCTTATATTCATAAATGACCTTGGCTCGAAATTAAATTGTGATTATGCTTTTTTCGCCGATGATTTTAAAATTTTTCGTAAAATCAAGTCTGTTTCCGATCATCAGATAAGTCCGATCGGACACTGGAAATATCCTATCGGACATCGGATATGTCCGATCGGACACTGGAAATGTCCTATCGGACATCGAATAAGTCCGATCGGACACTGGAAATGTCCGATCGGACACTGGAAATGTCCTATCGGACATCGGATATGTCCGATCGGACATCGGATATGTCCGATCGGACACTGGAAATGTCCTATCGGACATCGAATATGTCCGATCGGACATCGGATATGTCCGATCGGACACTGGAAATGTCCTATCGGACATCGGATATGTCCGATCGGACACTGTAAATGTCCTATCGGACATCGAATAAGTCCGATCGGACACTGGAAATGTCAGATCGGACATCGGATATGTCCGATCGGACAGAGGAAATGTCCTGTCGGACATCGGATATTTATTTTATTTATTTATTTTATTTAAACGCCCATAGGGCTTTTACATACAATGCTATTATGTTTTTTAAATATAATAACAATAAACAGTTTAGAAAATATATAAGAATATACAGATTACATAAAATATAAGATTGAACAATGCATAGGTTAACAAAATATAGGTAACATGAAACAAGAGTTTACGAAACGTAGAACATGAAATTTAAGTAAATGAAATAAAAATATATGATCTGCCAATATCCTCCAAAACAATTGAATAAAAAAGGATGAAATTGTTGTTCACATTAGCCTATAAACTATGTAACTCTAATTAATAATCTCTATTACGCAAGATTAGGATAAGAAACGACAAAAAGTCTAATAGAAAAACATTTAGTTAAGTATTATAATATTAAACCAAGTATCACAATATTAAGTCAAGTACCACAATATTAAACCAAGTATTATAATATTAAATTAAGTATTACAATATTCAGTCAAGTATTATAATATTAAACAAAGTACCATAATATTAAGTTATATTAAACTAAGTATTATAATATTTATTTATTTAAACGTAATTTGTAGAGTAGTGGAAATAGTTCGCACATACTCCGTTTAATGTTTGCCAAGTTCATATTTGACATACAGATTTAATAATAATGTGTTTATAGGCTGATAGACATTCAGTACCGTTAGTGTTCACGCAATATTTATTCCCTGCACTGTGTAGTCGGTTCATTACTGAATTTATTTCTGCTAAGGTACCTGCAATGTTACAATGGTAAGGTACCTTCTGACGAACCGTTCTACTAGGTACATGAAAGTCGATCAACCTAAGGAGTTCAGGGGAGTCAAACATGTTATTAACAATTTTATAAAGAAAAAAGAGATCAGAACATATTCTTCTTTCTTTTAATGTGGCTAGGCCCATGACTTTCAACAGTGAGGTGTAGTTAATGTTTTCAATAGGAATACCTAATCTATAATTTATGTTACGTAAAAATTTATGTTGGATTCGCTCGATAGATTTTTCATGAATATTGTAAAATGGATTCCAAATGGTTGAGTTGAATTCTAAATGGCTTCTGACAATGGATGAATATAATATTTTTAAAGTTTTTAAATTTTTGAAATCTTTTGCAGTTCTTAATATGAAACCCAACATTTGCATCGCTTTAGTGGTTATATTGTTAATGTGGGAGATAAATGTTAATTTGGTGTCAAATATTATCCCCAGGTCTTTTATTTCGGGTACAGATACTAAGACTTGATCATTCATACAGTATGTGAAAATCAATGGGTTTTTCTTCCTATAAAATTTCATGACTTGACACTTTTTTACATTGAGGGTTAACTTATTTAGGATACACCAATCAGAAAAGCTAATGAGATTTGATTGTAATAATAAGCAGTCATTAATATTGTCAATAATTCGGTAAATTTTCATATCATCTGCGAACATCAAAATAAAGACACGTTTAAATACATTTGTAACGTCATTTATAAATATGTTGAAAAGAATGGGTCCTAGATGTGATCCCTGGGGCACACCGCTTGTAGCTGTAAAAGTGTAGGACAGTTGACCTTTAATGCAGACAGTAAGCTCTCGATTAGACAGATAATTCTTAAACCAGGATAGTACGTTACCGGTTATGCCAATTTTCGCCAGTTTGCTAACAAGAATTTTATGGCAAACCTTATCAAACGCTTTGCTGAAATCAGTATATATAGAATCGACTTGTTGTCTATTAGCAAGTGCATTTGTTATATAATTTTCGTACAGGGATAGATTGGTTAAGGTTGATCTGTTTGAAACAAAACCATGTTGGCAAGTTGTAATGATGGATTTCACGCTGGGGTTTATCTCTAGAAGAATTAATTTTTCAAAAATCTTGGGTATTGATGATTGGATACAAATTGGACGATAATTTTCAATTGCAGATTTATCCCCGCATTTAAATATTGGAGTTAAGTAACTTTTTTTCCAAAGTTTTGGGAAATTTCCCGTTGACAGAGACTTATTAAATAATATGAACAACGGAATGGATAAGCTGTCTGCACAGTTTTTAATCAAGATGGGTGGAATTTGATCAGGCCCGGAACTTAATTTTGGTTCAAGTGTTTTAAGGTAATTTGTAATGTCGGTGATGTTAATATTAATATTTGATAATTGCAAGTTTATATCAGAATTAAATTCCGGAATTTGTTCATCTGAAATGTTAGGTTCAAACGCATCTTTAAAGAAATCGGCAAACATGTCAACAATTTCTTTTATGTTGCCAGAACTCCTCTGTTTATGATTCATAGTTCCGGGGATCCCGACTTCATTTTTTTTCATAGACTTTACGTGTTTCCAGAAATGTTTTACATCATGATTTATAGTATTTTCCACTTCCATTATATAATTTTTATAACTATTTTTAGACAAATTTTTGCAAGCTTTCCTGACACTTTTAAATTTAATATAATTAGGTACAGATCTATGTTCTTTATAGATTTTATGAGATTCTTTTTTTTAAATTTATCAAGTGAATTAATTCTTTAGTGAACCATATTGGATACGTTGATTCTTTATGTTGGGTAAGAGGAATATTATTTGAAATTACATTATTGAGTTGCGAGTAAAAATATTCAGTATTGTAATCAATATCACCGTCATTTAGACTTGTCCAGTCAATGTTAGACAGTACCTCATTAACTTTATTGTAATCTGCGTTTTTAAAATTATAACAAATTCTTGAGATTTTAAGATTATCATTTCCAGTGTAAGGTATAGAAATTATAAGTGTAGGATGGTGATTATCTATAGGGACAATGAACTCAGGAGATTCGTATACATTTACATTATCTTCATTTGAGAATATCAAATCGAGAATGCGATTGTTAACATTGGGTACGTTATTAAATTGAGAAAGATTTAAATAAGAACACATATCCAGAATATCCCTTTCACAATCAGAAATTGGTGAGTAATTAGGATCATTAAACTTACAATTCGGAAGGTTGTAATCACCACAGACAATTATTTTGTGTGTTGGATATTTTGTTTTTACATACTCGACGTCCTCACAGTGATTTTTGTATATCGACAAGTCCGAGTTGGGAGGAATATATACACTGCCAATAATAGTTTTACATGATTTTCCGCTTAATAGTACAAATATTTGCTCAACATCATAATTTTTATGTTTAATTAATTTAGAGTTAGTGCTTTTATTCACTGCTATTAAGACGCCCCCTCCTCTTGATTTGGCACTAGTATTATGACTCCGGTCCATTCGGTATATGTTGTGATTCGGTAATCCGAGCTCCGCTGAATGAATAGAAGGTTCCAACCAGGTTTCGGTGAGTACGATGACGTCTTGTGTGATGGTAGGAGCTGTAACTTTGAATTTGCCGAGTTTTGATTTGATACCCCTGATATTTTGGTAGTAGATGCAGCATGATCCCGGTTTATGTTTATTAGCTGGCCTCTGTAATTATGATATGTCCGATCGGACACTGGAAATGTCCTATCGGACATCGGATAAGTCCGATCGGACACTGGAAATGTCCTACCGGACATCAGATGTGTCCGATCGGACATTGGATGTGTCCGATCGGACACTGGACATGTCAGATCGGACATCGAATATGTCCGATCGGACATCGGATATGTCTGATCGGACACTGGAAATGTCCTATCGGACATCGGATATGTCCGATCGGACATCGGATATGTCCGATCGGACACTGGAAATGTCCTATCGGACATCGAATATGTCCGATCGGACATCGGATATGTCCGATCGGACACTGGAAATGTCCTATCGGACATCGAATATGTCCGATCGGACATCGGATATGTCCGATCGGACACTGGAAATGTCCTATCGGACATCGGATATGTCCGATCGGACACTGGAGATGTCCTACCGGACATCAGATGTGTCCGATCAGACATTGGATGTGTCCGATCGGACACTGGAAATGTCCTATCGGACATCGAATATGTCCGATCGGACATCGGATATGTCCGATCGGACACTGGAAATGTCCTATCGGACATCGAATATGTCCGATCGGACATCGGATATGTCCGATCGGACATTGGATGTGTCCGATCGGACATCGGATATGTCTGATCGGACACTGGAAATGTCCTATCGGACATCGGATATGTCCGATCGGACATCGGATATGTCCGATCGGACACTGGAAATGTCCTATCGGACATCGAATATGTCCGATCGGACATCGGATATGTCCGATCGGACACTGGAAATGTCCTATCGGACATCGAATATGTCCGATCGGACACTGGAAATGTCCTATCGGACATCGAATAAGTCCGATCGGACACTGGAAATGTCAGATCGGACATCGGATATGTCCGATCGGACAGAGGAAATGTCCTGTCGTACATCGGATATGTACGATCGGACACTGGAAATGTCCTATCGGACATCGGATAAGTCCGATCGGACACTGGAAAAGTCCTACCGTACATCAGATGTGTCCGATCAGACATTGGATGTGTCCGATCGGACATCGGATGTGTCCGATCGGACACTGGACATGTCAGATCGGACATCGAATATGTCCGATCGGACATCGGATATGTCCGATCGGACACTGGAAATGTCCTATCGGACATCGGATATGTCCGTTTGGACACTGAAAATGTCCTATCGGACATCGAATAAGTCCGATCGGACACTGGAAATGTCCTACCGGACATCAGATAAGTTCGGTCGGACATTGGATATGTCAGATAGGACATCGGATATGTCCGATCAGACACTGGACAAGTCAGATCAGACATCGGATATGTCCGATAGGCCATTTCCAAATAAAACATAAATTAAACTTTTTGGTGGAATTCGGCGAATCTAGTCAAACCTTGCTGTAATGACGTAAAACATAATAAAAAATGCTGAAATGGGATAAATGTTGGTAAAACATAGAAACTTTTGGCGGAAGACGTTAAAATATGGTAAAACATACAAATGTATGGTGGAAGACAGTAAAATATGCTAAAACATAGAAATCTATTATGGTAGGTACATTAAAATAGGGTAAAACCTAGAAATGCTTGGTGTAGGACGGTCAAATATGGTAAAACCTTGAAAATCTGAAGAAATTATGGGAAAAAGCCTCTTTCGCAATTTTAAGCTTAAAAAAATGATAAATTAGTTTAATACATAAAATCGTCGAAAATATGGTTCAACATCATTTAAAACCGTTTAATGTAATCAAATTTATGGCGGATGACAATAAAACAGCGAACAACATGCTAAACCTTGAAGAACATAGTAAAATTGGTAAATAAAACTTTAAAAATAGTGTAAATAGTCCAAAATATGGTGGAAGTCTTGAAAAACATATGTTTTTTACTATGGTTCACCATATTTATCACGTCTGTTAATGATTTTCAATAAATTATCAAATTTTCAAGCTTTTATCCACGTTCGAATTGTTTCACCATCTTCCACCACAAATTTAACTATGTTTTACATCATTTATCACATTTTAACGATGTTTTATATCAATTTAGCCACGTTTTGCCACGTTTTTCACGTGTTATGACTTTTTTTTAGTATCTTACCACGATTCGTCATATAAAACCAAGCTTTTACTAGTTTTACTAAGTTAAACGTTGGATACATCACCTCATTTTATTTTATTTTGCCACGTTTACCACGTGTTGTGACGTCTGCTAGTTTCTTACATGTATCATCATATTCAACCATGATTTTATGTGTTTTTCCACTTATTTGGTGAAACTTGGTGAAACATGGAAAAAAATCATTAAGATATGTAAAGCAATGAAAAACATCGGAAAAATTAAAAATCATGCTAAATTCCTTTAAAACCAGGCTTTCCACGATTAAAAATTTAATAAAAGGTTAAATGCGGTTAACAGTTGAAAATGCGGTTAATAATTTAATGAATTAGAAAAGATAGCTAAAAGTGTTAATTCAGAAAATCGTACCCTAAAATTAGGTTAACACGATAAAACCATGGAATATGTACGCATAAAAGTGGTACAATGTAGTTAAAATGCTCAAAGTTGTAAAATACGTGTTTGAAATGCACTAAAAATTCTATAAGTTATTAAAGACGCTAAAAAATGCAATACTCGGTATTACTCGCTACAACAATAGTCATACGCTTAAAGAGTTATACTTATCATATTTAACCATGTTTTTATGAGTTTTGAGTGAAACGCCGTAAAACATGGAAAAATATACGCTTAAACAAAGTTAATAGTGATTTAATATGGTAAAACAAAACAAAACGTGGTAAAAACTCGCAGAAATTTTAAATTTTTTTTATTTATTTATTACTTGTAAATTATTTAACATTATAAATGATAACAATATGCAGACTTATATATATAATTTTTTCGTTTTTTTATTCTACTACTCCATAAGTTGAGCTCCAGGAACTCGTGTTTATGGGAGGAGTATTTACATTTAGTTCTAATGATTTTTTAAACAACAATCAAAAACTTTTGATATAAATACAAACATAATATTAACATTGGTAAACAAATTAGAAAAGTGTGTTTTTAAAGATAATTAAAAACATTGTGAAATATGGTAAAACATAAATAAAAAAGGTAAAAAATCGTAAAATGTGATAAAACCATAGAAAAATATGTTAAAACATTTCTAAAAACAGTTAAACGTAGTCAAAAGCATGGCGGAAGACTTGAAAAACATAATATGTTGTCAGTTTTTTTACTTTGTATTACCATATTAACCAAGTCTTATAATAATTTTCAATGAATTATCAAATTTTCAAGCTTTTATTCACGTTCGAATAGTTACAAAATCTTCCACCACAAATTTAACTACGTTTTAAATCATTTATCATATATCGTATTTTACGATGGTTTATCTCGTTTAATCACATTTCGCCACGTTTTTCACGTGTTATGATGTTTTTTAGTATCTTACCACGTATCGTCATATTAAACCACGTTTTTATGAGTTTTACTTCGTAATTCGCTGAAATATGGTTAAGAATTCTAAACAACACCTTGTTTTATCATATTTTGCCACGTTTTTCTACTTGTGCTCGTTTTGTGAAGTTTGTTAGTATCTTAACATTGAGTATATTATTATGGATAGTATATATTATGACGGCCGGCATAGTCCAGTGGTAACGCATTGGACTGCCATTCCGAAGGTCGCGGGTTCGAACCCGGCGTGCGCAAATAAATTTTATTTGATTAATTTGTGTTATTTCAAAATTAATTAATTAAAATAATATATAGTATATTTGCGGCACGTTCCAGAGTGGAAGATACTACCAGTATCGCCCTGGTGTAAGACCACCATTCAGAATTGAAACGTTGCTCCAAATGGCTTTAGCCGTGTTTAGTGACTAGATCTGAATAGCCAGGTAATTCCCCACCTTACTCTTTCCCTTCCCCACTTACCTTCAGCCTCACAACATCCCCCAATTGGGGATGCCATAGTCTCACTGGCTCCAGACGGGAGCAGTTGGGACTCTTGTGAGGTATTCACTATAAAAAGTTACACTCTGTGTATGCTTTTTACTAATTTTCCGGCATGAACTTATGAACTATAATATTATCGGTAATTATTTAACCTATCCCATATTATTTTATGATATATAATTATTCCATGAAATAATATGATATTATGTTTGCATATTATAACCTGTGTAGGTACACACCTATTGACGTTTTATTAATAAAATAATTAACTTCTACTATCTCTTATTTTATACAATAATATTTTTATTTCGTTTCTTTGTGTATTTATATCATTATCGCCTTTCGGCTTTTACATAATATAACTCAGGACGGGTTGTTTCACAGACTATGAAAAATTCATCAAATTTCACAGTTAATTTGCACGTTCTGCGAAATTCCTATTCAAGTTCTCTTATTATATCATTATAGGCCAGTTGCTTCACAGAACTGAAATAATAGCATATCTTGAATAGAATATTCATAAAGTATGAAAATTAACTTTGATATTTGAATAATAAGCCGTCCTTAGAGCACAAGACATGAACTAAAACAGGAAAGAACAGTAAATAGAAGTTAAAGATGAGGTTCACAGTAAATGTAACTAACTTAAGATAAAGATGAGACACACAGTAAATGTAACTAACTTAAGATAAGGATGAGGTATACAGTATATGTAACTAACTTAAGATAAAGATGAGGCACACAGTAAATGTAACTAACTTAAGATAAGGATGAGGTACACAGTAAATGTAACTAACTTAAGATAAAGATGAGGCACACAGTAAATGTAAATAACTTAAGATAAGGATGAGGTACACAGTAAATATAACTAACTTAAGGCGAAATAAGACTCCCAAAAAATAACAGTTATGGGCGTGAACGCGTTTTAAGTGGGCGAAGCCAAAGAAGTTTCACCTGTGCGCCGCATCGAAACAAATATTATAATATTTCGGGGTGGAGAGGAATGAAGTAAGTTAGAACGGGGAACACGCGACGTGCGCTCGGTCAACTCACTTCGAAGTCAGAGCAGCGATGAAATCCACTAGATGGTACCCGTGAGTAAGGTTTGAACATGAAATGCTTAATAATGGGCATCTTTCAAACTATGTGAATAGTAATATTAAGTTGAATGTGCATGTTTTAGGTAAATTTCGATAGAAACGTTACCTATTGCAGAAGGAGCTCATGATTTTATGATTCTTATCAGATTTCTGTCAAACTTGTATGATGAATTAGTCGATACCATCAACCATACTGCTAGACGGTAGGCAGTAACTTATGACTCGTAACCGACGTGTTCTTCATTGACAGATGTCAAAGCAATACGGTATTCAATCACGAATCATTTTCATAATATCTGATCATAATTGTATCTGAATATATTGACAAGATAAATAAAATATCAGTCATTTTCAATATTTATTATTATCGTTTACAAAAAGTTACATAAAACAAATAATTATGTAATGTAAAAAGCGTAAGATGCAACTTTTTTGTATAAATTCCATCATTTATTATAATATAAGTTAGAAATAGTAAAAATAATTTTATGTAAAAAACGAAAATAATTATTCAATAAACTAGCATTTCGTCGAAATCTAAACGACGCTTTCCAAATTGACGTTCTTTACATACAATATCTAAGATATGTGGAGGATCACGAACATTCATAGACCTTGTGACTCCAGGATCGATAAGCTCGACAAGAATGCAATCCATTTAAAAATTAGTTAATTTAATAAGCATTTTTTCTTCCCAGAACTTGTCATCTCGAAGTATACGCTCAACTATCTCTAAGTTAGATAATTACAATCATAAAGAGAGTCGTGCTGCGAAATTCTATTTAATACATTTAAAGAAAAAATATGTCTTCTATTCTCCTTCCTTCCAGAATAACGGGTTTCTTCTTTTCCTGTGTAAACAAAACTTTTACTTTATTTACGTCAATTGAAAACAATATGTATGGGAAATATGTATTTGAAAATTTTTTACGACTTCAATACGTTCATAGTAAAATTATATGTTTAAATCAGTTATTACTTGCTCAGAATTTTTCTCCGATGAAATCGGTCCTTTCGACATCGGATTATTGATATATTAAGTATTTTCGTGATGAAATAAAAACAATATTAGAAAAATTATGTTAATTCACTTTTCAATCAAATTTTGGCATTATACACACGAGGGTATGAGTACGTATAGACGGGTATATACAAGTTTATAAATTACTTGCTGTAATATAGATAGAGGTGGTATATCGCTGAGTCTAGAAGCAAGCATTAATTGCACATTTTTTCTGTGTTCTTTATTCTGCCTTTGATTTTTTCACCCTGCTTACTAGCGGATACCTGTTATTTTTTCTTTGTTGCCATATGCCTTTGCCTTTGTCGTTATATGATATTGGTCGGTTTTTGTATTGATTTGTTGATGATAAACGTACCTACATGTTATCTGGGTTATAAATTTGAGAATGTTGTCGATATATTTGGGGATTCCGTATTATAGGCCAGTACACTTAGCGCCAAAAAAGGGGGTTGCGATCGTAATTATTCCGGTAGTCCCAATTTTTTTTAATGTTTTATAAACTGATCCCATGATGTATAATCTGAATTTCTGACCATGGCGCACCTGTGCTCGCGCCACGATTTTAAAAAAACCGGCTGAAATCGCGCCAAAATCTAGTTTTTCCAAAATATCTCATTCCCAATGCAAATTTTGGCTAAATTAGCTAACCAATTAAAGTAAAACATAAAATTACCTACAACTTTTGTGAAAACAATTTTCTTTAATCTCTAATAGGTACCGAGGTAGAAAGTCGTAAAGGTGCATATATTTTTGAAAAAAACAAGGTTTTTGCGCGACTAGGTTTGGTTTTTTGTAAATATCTCGTTTCCAGTACAATTTTGTGTAAAAATTATTGATACTAATTTTGTAGAAAATAAAATTTCATAAAATAAATAGGTATATAATTTATGTGTTTTAACTCTAATACGTATCCAAGCTCTAATCCACCAAAACCAGGCCAAAAATTGAAACAGAGGTAAAGTGTTTTAATTTCATTCCTTAATTTTATTTTTCTTCAACAATTATTGTTGGGAAAACATATACGTTGACAACAATCGTTATGCCTAGCATATCGGTCGCCATACATTACCAATGGGAAGACCACTAAAATAGGCCAAGCCACTACATTTATACTCGCAGCTAGGTCTGACATGCGAAAGTGCATCTGCAGAAAATCGGGTTTGAAATGCTCCCTACTCTGCATTCATTGCTTCGTTGGTGACGTTGATGATGAGCTAACTTAAGATAAATATGACGTACACAGTGTATGTAACTAACTTAAGCTAAAGATGAGGTACACAATATATGTAACTAACTTATGACAATGATGAGGTAGGCAGTAAATGTATCTAACTTAAGATAAAGGTGAGTTATACAGTAAATGGATCTAACTTAAGATAAAGGTGAGGTACACAGTAAATGTAACTAACTTAAGATAAAGATGCGGTAGACAGTAAATACTTATGGGTTGCTATATAATAAGTATTTTCCAATTGAAAAATAGTGCAATTAATTAAGAGCTCTTATGAGCGTGTAAAACCGCAAATAATAGAATTATATAATAATAAGATAATGGTCTCAACTCGGAATTGAATCAGGATCTCTGTCTTACCGGGACAACGTCTTTGACCACCCGACCATTGGGACATAATTATTATACGTCATTTTTTGACGATCTCATATCTCATATTCCTAAGGAACTGAAAAGAAAAAATAAATTACAATAACGAGATACACGGACACGGGACGAGAAATTCTAAGCAAATTAGATTGCCAACAAGAAAAAAAACAAGCACCCAAAAATCTCTGATGTACCAGGCCGTTCAACTCTATAACAAAATCCCGAAGGAAATTGCTGTGATAGAAAATATTAATAAGTTCAAAAATGAATTAAGAAAATATGTCTATCTCAATTATTAATGTTTCTTTTTTTGTGACTTTATTGAAATATTTAAAGAAAGATTATGTTTGCCAAACAATGTACATGTTTATATGTTTATAAAACTATTAGCACACACGAAGATGTGAGCTAACTTAAGATTAATAAATAAAATAATATATATATATATATATATCTCATATCGCGGGTTCGATTCCCAGTTGAGACCGTTATCTTTTTATTTTTCTGTGTCTTGTTCTGTTTCATATTTCGATTAGATTTATTAGTATTATCTTCTTCTTCAATGATATATTACATTGATGAGTATAAATTTCAAAGGTTATTAAAGAATAGTTTTTCCAATATACATAGAAATGGGATTATAAAATATTTTATCGTGTCTTTTCTTATAATCGCAATAATTTGGCTGTAAATGTATGACCAATAGATGTTCCTATAAATTTAATGAAAAATAGATAGTTGCGTCTATGGTTATTGTTCAAATTAATATAGCCTGTCAAGCCATCAAATCAGTTGAAACCAATTTTAAAATGTTGGTCAGAGAAAGCTTTGATTCGTATAGTTCCGATTCGGCTGTACCTGCTTGCGCCGTTTCTCCCGTAAGTTAACTCTTCTGTTTTGTGGTTAGATGTCGAGGTGCTGTTGAACGAGCGAAAAAAATTGCTTATCATTGCCGAACAATTGTTTTGGCAATAGTTTTTCAGAGCAATGTGTTGGCCGACAATATTGTCGTTTCCTTCCAAGACTACCAAGATAGGTAAGACAAATTCTGCTATAACTCCAACGACCTTGTACATCATAGATATTTATGCCGTGTTGCGCTTCCTCTTTCTTTAGCCAACGTTTCAGACAGCATGACAGTGTCCGTCTTCAGGGCAATATATACATTCAACACGGCATAATACCCACAAAATAAATCACTATAATACTTTTGGTTGTGAAAATCTCAAATCATATCGAACTTGTACATACTAATATTAATCGCATTCTAAATTATGACAGTTTTGGTTGCGGGTAACTTGGCGAACGGAGACACGCGTAAAGCTGCGTTTGGACATGATAAATAACACGCGAGCCGAGACACGAATTACGAAAAAATAATGGTCGTCATAATTAATTATTAGGATGGGTTTTTTCGCAGAATTTGAACAATTCATCAAATTTATAATATTAATAAGTTCATTTTGAAGTTCTGTGAAAATTCTATCCTAGTGCTGTTATTATACCATCATGGGCTAGTTGCTTCACAGAACTTAAATAATAACAGAATTTGAATAGAACTTGAAAATTAACTTTGAAACATGATGAATTGTTCAAATTCTGTCCCTTCCTAAGGACGGGATGTTTCTGAGAATTTGAACGATTCATCAAATTTCAACGTTCTTTTTTTGTGAAAGTCCTATTCAAGTTCTGTTATTATAATATTATAGGCTAGTTGCTTGACAGAACTGAAATAATAACAGAACTTGAAAATTAACCTTGAAATTTGATGAATTCTTCAAATTCTGTCCTGTCCTAAGTATTTTATGAACGCAATCATTTGCATTATAATGAACCTCTCGAGAAATTGGTGTCGTGTGTACATTTACCATATTATTTCATTTACACCATTCCTCAAAATATTAATATGGAAACTCATGAAACTGCTTACTGAGGTTTAAAGCCAATGAATCCAACTAGATTTCACCATTCATATTTTTAAGTTCTATAAATTTGGCACATTGTGGGAATCGATCGCTCAAAATGTTTTTGCAAACTTGGCATAGTGCCAAAAATCGCCGGAGGGGTTAATATATTGGGCCAAGTTAGGTTATGGTTAGTCATGCTGGGTTTAGGTTAGGTTGTGTTATTATTATACCTTGGCCGCTAATTATTATTCAGTATTTATTATGCATTTTTTATTATTCATTAATTATTAGTCATTATTTTTTTTAATTTAATATTTGAAAAAAATATTTTTTTACATAGATAAGTATACAGGATATAAACAAGATATAAAACAATAGAAATTAAAGTAGCCTTTCCTCACCATAAAGAGACAATGCTCTTGTGTTTGGTGAGGGAATTCTAGTTCAATTATATATATGTTAGTATTAAGGTTAATAAATTATTAAGAAACAACACAAGATTTAAACAATATTACTTCTAGATGTAAGTAGTGAACGTATTTTGGACTTATAATAGTTTAAGGTAATTTTTTAATTCAAGGTGAAATTCCTGAATATTTTCGATATTTTTTAAATTCAATGGAAGTTTATTAAAATAAATTATGCCTAGATAAAGATGGGTATTTTGAATGAGCTTAGTGTTAAATTTTGGCATTTTAATAGTTTTCTGGTATCTTGCTGATGCATTGAATTGCAAGTTATGAGTATTTGACTGTATTTCTTTGTAAATTTGAAGTATTGAATATTTTGATACATTTTGTCTACTGTAGGTACTTTGAAAATTGAAAAAAGAATTTCAGTAGAAAATTTTGACGGTTTTTTCAAAATTACTTTGATTACCAATCTTTGAACTACTTTAAGTGGGTTCAAAATTTTATTATATTTTCCTTCCCAACCAATAATACCAATAATATATATATATATATATTTTTTTTTTTTTTTTCTTTTTTTTTTTTTTTTAATATTTTTTTAATTTAATTAAAATCAAATTTAATAATATAATTATTAAGTTCTGCAAGTATTTTTGTTATTGTTACAGCTGTTTCGGCTTTCAAGGCCATTTTCAAACTGTGGTTTATCCACGTTTAGACGACTTATTAATATGATTCTATTTTACCCCCTCCCAAATTTAAAATGATTTATTACCGGTTAAACCAATTTACTGATAAAAATAATTGTGACAATAGATTTCATATTCTGTGGGGGTATTTTGAAGTCTGTTTTCCCCACATTAATGTTTTCTTAATTGTTCAATAATGATATAGCAGTTAATAATTTATTTAAATGTGTTATATTGTTTATGTTTTTTGAAACAGCTGTAACAATAACAAAAACAAAAAAATACTTGCAGAACTTAATAATTATATTATTAAATTTGATTTTAATTAAATTTAAAAAAAAATAAATGGAGTTCTACGAATTAAACACAAAAACAATAAATAAATAAAATATTTATTATTCTTTTTTTTTTTCATTTTTTATTATTCATTATTTATCATTCCGTTAGTAAAATTACTAAACAGAATACCACCACTAACATTTATATTGGTGCCAAAGACGTTGCTCATATTTTTCCGAGTTATCGTCATTAATTTTTGGGTAATTTGCGCCTCTTCCTTCTTTAGCTAACGTTTCGAACAGTTTTAAAGTGTCCATCATCAGGGCAGATGTGTAGATTGTGGTGAACTGTGTGTTTTATGTCCTTTTTATGTTTTAAAAAAAAGAAGACAAATTCCAAGACTGCGAATAACCTGACAATAATTTAACTCCTAATACTATCGTCATATGCAACAAGTGATACACGATTTTTGTCCAGACGATAAATTAAGAGAAAGCTACAAGCCAAAAATGTGTACATTCTTTGTATACCTTATAGTAATAATAGGCATTAAAATCGCTTGACAAACGGAGTCTAGAAACGTTCGATTTCAAGCACAAAACTGGCTTTTATTTATTTTGTAAATAATTTTATAAGAAAGCAAAAAAAGTTAATCAAGTGAAACTGTTACAGATAATCTTAGCTATAATATTGTATTTTTTCAAAGTTGTTTCCTTTACGCGTTCATACATTTCTATTGAAAAAATATTTTTTTTAGTAGTTTACATTTATATTTTTTATTGAGTAATTTATATTTTACTCAAGCGAAACGATAGAAAAACCTTCAGTTTATCTAAAGCATATTTTTGGTATTCATAATGTACACCAATTCGCTATAAAGATTAATCAAAATAGTGATTTGGCATTAAGCTTTGCCTTACATCAGGCACAGCTAAGCGATATTGGCCTCGCGAAAAATAACTCAAGTTTACGCGCATGTGCCGACTATTAGGTTGCGTTCACCGAATAAATTCTTGCGGTTCATTTTGAAATGGTTTAGAGAACTTTTCGAAGGCATTCATAATTAGTTTGAAGACAATGCCTTTAACTATTTTTGGCGTCGTTTTTTTCCTTTCTTGGGTGTCCTTGTGTGCGTCGCGCAGAAAAAATCTCACGATGGACTGACTGCGCTGTAAACCGACACCTTACGTTCGGACTGTACTTTTCTGCGCGGCGGCCTCGTGTGGCGCGTGGTACCGCCGCTCCGAAGTTGCGGTGTAATAGCCGCTAATAAATCATGATGATATAAAGAATTTTCTTTGTAATGCAAAAAATATTAAGAAAATCGTTTTTCAGGAAACCTGTTAATTCATTCGTTAGGCCTGCAATCCCGTTTTTAACCGGAATTATTTATTTATTTATTTATTTATTAACGCCGATTATAGCGGCTTTTACAAAAGAATAACATTTTTTTTTTACTTATTATAAATACAGAATATACATAGATAAAAAAAATATAAATACAAAATACATAAGAGAGAACAATAGAAATGGTTATTAAGTTATTATAAATACAATGCAACAATGTGTATATATAAATATATAAACAATTAATTTACAATAAATCCCGGATAAACTAATACTTTAAAACTGTATTTGGTTATATTCAATCAGAGAAGCGCTGACATACAGTTTTAATTAGGTGGTGTTTGTATGAGGATAAACTAGCAATGTTTATAGATTCATCCAAAACATATTTATTACCAAGTACATGTAGGCGATTCATTATGGAATTGAGTTCAGCGTTAGATCCTGTATTGTTGCAGTGATAAGGTAATTTGAAACGAACTGATCGACTAGGTACACGGAAACATATTAGCGAAAGAAGTTCAGGGGAGTTCAACAGGTTGGTAATGATTTTAAATAAATAAAATAGGTCAAAACAAATTCTTCTTTCTTTTAATGTATCGAGTCCCAATAAATGTAACAGAGAGGGGTAATTAATGTTTTCGATGAGTATTCCCAATTTAAAATTTAAATAACGTAAAAATTTATGTTGGACGCGCTCAAGGGAATTCTCATGTACACTGTAGTAAGGACTCCAAATGGTGGTGTTAAATTCTAGTTGGCTTCTAACAAGTGAAGTGTAAAGTAATTTGACAGTTTTTAAATTTTTAAAATCCTTTGAAATCCGTAAGACAAAACCTAACATTTGCATTGCTTTACTGGTTATATTATTAATATGTTTAATGAAAGTTAATTTAGTGTCAAAGGTTATACCAAGGTCTCTTATTTCATCAACAGATAATAAGGTGTGATTATTGAGAAAGTAGGTGAACAACAATGGGTTTTTTTTTTTGTGGAATCTCATAAGTTGACATTTTTTTACATTAAGTGTTAATTTGTTTTTAAGACACCAATCGTTAAAGCTATTAATATTAGATTGAAGTGTTAGACAGTCCTCTATATTGTCAATAATTCTATATATCTTCATATCATCAGCGAACATTAGAATGAGAACACGGGTGAATATGTTTGTTACGTCGTTAATGAATAAATTAAAAAGTATAGGACCAAGATGCGAACCCTGGGGTACGCCACTGGTAGCTTCGAACATGTAGGATAAGTGATCATTAATACAGACAGTTAACTGACGCCTAAGTAAGTAACTCTTAAACCAAGATAAAAGGTTTCCATTAATTCCGAGTTTCAAAAGTTTATTAATGAGGATTTTATGACAGACCTTATCAAACGCCTTACTGAAGTCGGTATATATAGAATCAACTTGTTGTTTGTTGGCAAGTGCATTGGAAATAAAATTTTCATATAATGTTAGGTTAGTCAAAGTTGATCTGCCGGAGATAAAGCCGTGTTGACAAGTTGCGATACAAGAGTTTACAAAGAAGCTGATTTTCTTAAGAATCAATTTCTCAAAAAGTTTAGGTATAGACGATTGAATACAGATAGGCCGATAATTTTCAACAAAGGATTTATCACCACTTTTAAATACAGGAGTTAAGTAGCTAAGTTTCCATATTTTTGGAAAGTGTCCTGTGGAGAGTGACTTATTAAACAGTATATTAAGCGGAACAGATAAACTTTGGACACAATTCTTAAGTAAGATGGAAGGAATCTTATCAGGTCCCGAGCTTGTTTTAGGTTCAAGTGATTTAATACAGACTATAATGTCTTCAATATCAATGTGTATTTGCGATAAGTGTAAATTTAAATCCGTATTGAAGTAAGGAATTAAGTCATCTGGAATATCAGGTTCATACACGTCCTTAAAGTAATCAGCAAACATGTTAACAATTTCATAAATTTTACTGGAGCTATTTTGTCTGTAACGTATATTACCAGAAATACCAGCATCATTGTTTTTCAATGATTTTGTGTATTTCCAAAAGTATTTTACATCATGAAGTATCGTGTTCTCAACAGAATTAATGTAATTTTTATATCATCTTTTTGTCATTTTTTATTACCAATAATTTGAAGAGATTCTTAGTAAATCAGTAATAGCCATTTTTTTCGTGAAATTATCGAAGTTCTAGCAGAAGATTGAACCTCAAACATGAAATTATTGTGAATTTGATGATCGGTTAAATTCGAGTCAATAATAATATCAAAGCTATTAAATCTGTTTTAAATTATTGATAAATGATAAAAGAATGTTCGGGCGTTCTGACGACGTTAATTTTCATTAACACACTCAAATGACGTCATTCGCACAAGAAGTTTTTCTACGCCTAGGAAAGTTTACAAAGCGTTGTTTATAAACAAACCATGTTTGCAATAAAACAGTGCCTCTCACGTGTTTGTCTGCGGTGCACATCCACATCATGTTATCAACGTGCACCCTGTAACCTTATCTTGTATGTATATGTTAATATATTTTAATATACTATCGACGCCGGAAAGGCAAAAGGGTGTAAGCGACAATTTAGTCAAAAATGAGTTAAACCTACAATTTTGAGTAGAATTTTAGTCTAGTCAGAACTGTTTGTCGTTTAACTCATTTTTGACACAATTGTCGCTTACGCCCTTTTGCCTTTCCAGCGTAGAATTTGCTACGTGCTGTTAGCAAATGGCAATATAAATAAGATATTGCAGACCGTCGCTCTCGGAGGTAAGGAATATCTGGATTAGCTTGATCTCTGATCTCTTTCTTTGATTTCTTTGATTCGATAATGGATATATGCCAGAGGTCTGAAGGGTTTAAATACGAGAAAATTGGAAACATACTCATTTGGAAATACTCATACTCAATTGGAAACATACTCACTGTCCATGTTCAAAAAACTACCGGTTTAAACCTTTCAATTATTTGACTTTTAATACAGTTAAGGCAACATAAGACTGATAACGGAGTTTGCTCGACCCTCGCACTTTATTTTTTTTCTGATGAACGTATTACTAAAATCTCGAATGTTTTAGAGGTAGATATAATTAAAAAAACGAAAAAAAATTCTAGCACTGCTAGGGCAAAGTCGACTGTAGGTCCGTCCATTACGCCCGGCCGCGCCCCAATATTGTTTCACGACTTCATAACTTATGTCGTTAAGATTCAAAATTTATTTTAGAAATTTGATATGGCAAATTCAACCGTAGGTCTGTCCGATACACCAGGGCTATGCGTCGTATTTTTTGTGCACGGCTACTTCACTTACGTCGTTAAGATTCTGGCTTTATTAGGGTATTGTCGCGTTCTGTGTAAATCCTATTTGCAGTATTCTTTTTCGTAATTAAAAAAAATCTGAAATTTAGTGTTTAAGATGATATGTTAAGACAATAACGTTTTTCATTCCTTTTATAGTGTGTTTTTCCCCCTTGAAAAATATGGTGAAATATTTTCGTTATCTTGCCGTTATAAACGTGACGATTTCTTCGTGTTGCAATATTTTGCTTACCAAAAGTAAACATCAAATACGTAAACGATGCTATCAAATATATAACAACATCATTGAAAAAACATTAAACGAATAATAAATAGATTGTCACTAAACGCAGTTAATACATTGATGTATTATGTTTAGATTTTTTTATTTTTTATTTATTGAATAAATAGTTAATACATATCAACAAACAAGTCCTGCTAAGCCAATTGAATTGGCTTGTCAACAGGTGCTTAAAGTTTAGTTTCATATACATTTTTATAAGTTATAATTTACATCTTATATCTACAGAATTAACAATTTTTTCATACAATTTTTCATACATATTAAAGTAAATTTTTTTTTTCCGATAGCCAATTTTTCACCACATATTTAACCTTATTCATAGATTTACATTGCTTTATAGTGTCAGGTAATAAATTAAATATCTTCGGTATGTTGTATTCAAACGTTCTCTGTCCGTATTTATTATTAAATTTCGGAACTATTAACCCGTCATTGCGCGTGAATCTAGTACTGTATTTATGTTTTAATTTTTCTTTATGCTGCGGGGTAAATATATATTGAATTATGATTTTTTGCCATAGAATAGCCTTAACAGGTAAAATTTTGGCACTCTGAAACAGCAACTGTGTATTATGTCTCTGTTTAAAAATATTAGGGACGACTAGTAATTTTACAATTGCGTTTTGTACAACTTGGACTTGTTTCAGATTGGTTGCAGTAGTATTTCCCCAAATGGTTAATCCATATCTTATAATAGATTCTGCCATTGACATATAAATTATTTTAAGTGTTTCAATTGATAGGAAAAAATTTAATGTGTACATTCTGCCAGCAATTGATCTGAGTCTTTTACAGTTTTTTTTTATATGTTTGTCCCATTTGAAAAAGCAATCAACTGTAACACCAAGATAGACATATTCTGTAACTAATTCTAAGCTTTCACATTTACAATTAGTCGGGATATTTTTATGGATGCAATTAAAATTATGAGAAATAATATTAGGATTAAATTGAAATCTGGCATTAGGTGATCTTATATGCATAACTTTGGTTTTTTTTAGCATTTATTAATAGTCCTGCATCATGTGACCATTTACAAAGTTGATTAAAGTCAATTTGCATGAGTTCAATTGCAATTTTTAGATCTTTATGTGATATGACCAATGCTGTATCATCTGCAAATACAAAATGTTTAACAAAAGAGAAAAGTTTTTTCATTATAGTTACATAAATTATATATAGTGTAGGTCCCAATATGGAACCTTGTGGAACACCTGCAGATACATTCTTTGTTTTACTAAAAGTATTATTTATTTTGTTACATATTTTTCTATTTCTAAGATAATCTTTAAATAAATTTAACACATTTCCTCTTATTCCAATTTTTTCTAAGGTTTCTAGCAGTTTTTTAGAGTTAATTGTGTCAAAAACTTTAGAGTTATCGATAAATAACACAATAACATGTAATTTATTATTTAATTGATTATTTATGTAATTGGAAAAATCTTGCAGTAATTTTTCAGTATTTTTTTTCTTTGAAAGCCATATTGATTTGGATCTATGATAGCGAATTTTTCAATGTAATTATTTAATTTATTTGATAAAAAATTTTCGAGAATTTTTTCTAACGCAGGTAGTATACTAATAGGCCTATAATTTCCCAGTTCAATGTGTTTTCCACCTTTAAATATTGGTCTAGTAATGCTACATTTAAATTCTTGTGGAATTTTTGTTTGCTTTATTATCGTATTGATTAAATGAGTAATTATTGGCCCAAGAGTTTTTATATTTCTTTTTAAATCAAACATTCTTATATTGTCAATACCTGTGCTTTTAGAGTTTTTCATTTTTTTAACAATGTTTTCAATATCAGTTATAGTAGCTCTTGGTATAAATAAACTGTGAGGCAGTTCTTCCAGTACAATATTAGTGGCTTTGTGATTGCATTTATGTAACATGTTGCTGATGCTATCCGAGAAGTAATTCACAAAATCATTTGACACAGAATCCTCAGTTCTATCTTTTAACATATATCGTGTTATTGTTTCATCACAATCGTTTTTGGGTTTACGTCCTAAAATATTATTTATCTCATCCCAGGTTTTTTTTGTATCATTAAAACAGTTTTTAAATTTATTATTATAGTAGTAAGTTTTATCTTTATTTATAAGTTTATTGACAAGGTTTCGTGATTTTTTGTATTCTGTTTCATATGTTTTGTTTGTTGGTGTACTTTTCCTTTTTTTATATTGTTTATCCCTTTTATTTATTTGACATAATAATTCACTGCTTACCCATTCATTTATTGCATAAGGTCGTGTTTTCCGTTTTTGCACTATCGTTTTAGAACTACTCTTGTAAAATTTATTAAATAAAGATTTTATTTTTTCATATAATGAAATACAATCCTTCTCCTCTATAAGTTTACTCCAGTTATAATCTCTGATATGTCTATCAATATCCTTTTGTGAGATGATTTGAATATACTTATTTGCAAAGTCTACCTGACGTTTATGACTTTTTATATTAATAGCAGTGCTAAAATGATCGGCAATATTATTTTCACAGACGCAAGCTGTTATTTTCTTGCCTCTAAATTTGGCAAATATATGGTCAATACACGTGCGAGTAATTTGTCCATTTAATACAGCTTCTCTGGTTACTACATTGATGCATTTAGTTAAACAATGGTTAGTAAGTAAGTTTTCATACGAAGTTACAATATATTTTCCTTTCTATTAATTGTCTCAAGATATGATGATAATTCCGTCAGAAATGAAGATTTACTGAAATTAGGAGGTCTATAGATAGCTATTATATTGACTTTAGTTTTGTCCTGGAGTATGAGCTTTCCTGATATATTTTCAAAATGTATTGATTTTAATGTTTTTAGTCTAAATTCAAATTTGAATGACATATGAATATGAAGATGACATATGAAGGGAAAAAATAGGCTCCTCTATTTCACCTCCAATTGACCTCCAACTCTCCCAACGCTCTACCGAACTAAAACTACTCAATACGGTCTACGAACACCGCTTATCGCGTTTTAATAGTGGAACAAGCTTCGACGAGATTTAGTGCGAAGTAGCGCCTCTAATTGTAGCTCTATGACTTAACCCGAATCACTATTACAAACAAACATTAATACAAATATGTTAAAATTATATTTTTCTTTCTCTTTTGAAGTTTACAATGCGTTTTTTTTAGTACATGAATTTCGATTTTGTTTTATTGCAACTGATTGATTGACCCGCTTCCCGACATCCGATCGAGCTGAAACTCGGCAGATAGACTCCTTTTCGATGACAATGGATTCTGCCTACTTTTGGTGCCACTCGCACACACGCATTCCTCTAAAATTGAAAATACATGTATTATAGAAATCTATTTGTAACATATTTTTATCTTATTTATTTTTATAATTAATGTCAAGCTTTTAGATTATCCTTTTGAACATGATATAATTTTTGAATGATTTATAAATACACTTTGAAACGGAATTGATTTAATTAATTTGGTAGGCGGGTATCCCGGGAACCATTTATTTAATCAACATCTCTGCTATAGGTCACCGCAAGTGGTTCTCTACTTCTGGTGATTTAACAGGGGTGCCCGGGTTCATGGGATGAGGTTTGTCTAGGTCTTGGCGGCGAATGCCTCTGCCCACCTTATTGCGTAGCGGGCCGGATCGTGAGAGACCGGTTGAGAGAGACTTTTGACCTCTCCTGCAGGACACTCGAGCCATCGCTTAGCACCGCAGTGAGAGAGATGTATTCGTACGTTCTTCACTCCTGGACATACGGATCCCTAGATTTTTTCCCAACTTCCTCTCCTTCATTTCTTTAAAAAGACCCTCCACACAGTATCCCCAAAGATGACACATGCTCCGAGATAAATTATTTTCATAAGGGCCTCCTGTGTGGAGCTAATGTAAAAAATTGTTTCAGGTTCCTTTTTACCAAATACGCGATATTTATCATGCAATGCGTGCTTCTAGCTTATAGATAAGCAATTATGACCTTCCTCTGTGAGATTGTATTGAACACGTGTTTATTTCACCATTTATATTTGTATAAATGTATGTGTAAGCAAATAATATGTGCCCGCCTTAGAACAGAAATCTTCTAGTGAGGCGGGTTACTTTCATGTTTGTAATTTTGATCATGTTATTGCAATAAACGCCCGGGTTGCCGGCAATTAAAAAATAAAAAAATTACTATGCAATTTGCAACAATAACAACCTTGGGTCAAGGAACAAATCGATATTCCCGAAAGGCCCTAAGAACAATAAAATAATTTCCACTTGAAAAAAAGACACCAACGCATGCGTGTTAATATTTTTACATACAAATTTTTTAGATTCATTAGATCAGAATCGTAATTTGCTTGAAAGGGCATTAGCCGTGTTTGGTGTCCAAATTTCGTTAACCTGGTAAGTACTTCCCCATCTCTTCCCAATCCTCTTCATCTCCTCACTACCTTCCGCTTTACAATATACCCCAATTGGGGATGCCATTGTATATTTGGTTCCCAATAATTGCTACTCTTGCGTTCATACATACAATGACCGAATTTTGCACTATAAACTACACTCACTGACGGTCAGACGTAAACTTTCTGACGTATTGCTTCTACACAAAATTATACATGCATCAGTTGATACACCAAACATTTTATCTCAAATTAACATCAATATACCATCAAGAAAATCAACAAGGAGGATGAAAGACATTTTTTATATTAAAGCCTACCACACAAATACAGGATATTTTTCCCCTGTACCGCGAACATTAAGAAATTATAACATTATACATGGCTCTAATAATGAAATAGACATTTTTAATGACCAATTTAAACACTTCAAAAAATGTATTACCTTTAATCATATTAAGCTGATATTGTGATGAAGCCTTTTATTTAAAGAGAAGCAACATTGTACCTACCTAATCAGTGTCTCACCAGTACAGGTGTGACAATAACAAATCGTTTATGAACATATTTGTATTTACCTTTTACCCATTCTTATTTGTTATTTACTTGCATATTTAGCTTATTCATTTTGTTACTATTTTTGTTATTATCATTTTGTTATTATTATGTATTTAAACATCCATGTATGTAAATTTTTGGGCACCATGCCTGTTTTATGTACTTAAATAAAAATAAATAAAATTAATAAATAAAAAATACGTATAATTATGTTATTCATTTATTCTATATATATTTTTTAAAAATATGCAATAGGATTGTTTTAGGACATAAATTAACTTGTATTTACCATGTACTTATTTAAAATACCACAAATAAAATAAAATAAATATTTTTTTTCTAAAATAAATAAATCAACATGAAATTTGTAGCTTTAAAATAGTGTGTGTTTGCCTATCAAATCAAAACAATGCGCCATATTATTGGTAAAGTAACTAGAACTGTCATAATCATCAATTTGGGATAAAAAATGAATTTAATGTCATTGACGGCCTCCGCGGTTGAGTTGTTGCGATCCTCGGCTTCAAATCCAAAGGTCGAAGGTTCGAATCCTGGCGTGCGCAAGTAAATTTTATTTGATTAATGTGTTATTTCACAATTCATTAATTACAAATATTGTATGTTTACGGCACGTTACAGAGTGGTAGATACTTTCATTATCGCCCTAGTGAAGGACCATCATTCCGAATCGAATGCTTTAAATGGCTTTAGCCGTGCTTGGTGAGCAGTTCTGAGTAGCCAGGTACTTTCCTCTTCCTCATCTCCTTCCCCTTCCCACTACATTCAGCCTCACCACATACCCCAATTGGGGATGCCATAGTCTCACTGGCTCCAGACGGTTGGAACTCTTGGGAGGTACTATCCTTTTACGGCCATTACTGTGTAGAATTGAACCGTGTTGTTTAGTCAGTATTATATATGGTTCGTGTCGGTATTTCATGTGGTATGAAGGCATTTTATCTGCCTCGGCAACAGGGGATGCCAAACTAGGTCACCCGGCTTTGTGGACGCTGAGGGTAGAGGTAATAAACCAGGGGTGGGCGAGCTTAATGTAATCAAGAGTCACTTAAGATAATCTCGATTACTTCGAGAGCCACTTTACCTTTTTCAGAGTAATTAAAAAGACTGGAATATTAATACAGCGCAAAGTAGCTAAACAGTCAAATTAATTAACTGGACGTTTATTTAGTTTTCGGCAAGATAATACTAATGAATTTTACGACAGTAATTTTTATGTCGAAAAAAATATATTTGTGGAAAGTATAATTGTAAATGCGCTGATTGATGATGAACTTGACGATATCGATATCAGCATCCAATGAACCGAATAGATGAATATATCTGCTAACCACCAGTCTGTATTTTGCCAAGTAGGAAAAAATTTCGTTTACAAGATATGAATTCGAAGAAAATTACAAAATAATTTTCAATTTTTCGGTAATAAGACCTCTTAATATAATTTTCTCGTGCATATTATATTTGAGTATGCATACATTTTAATTTATCTATGTAATATTATTTTGTTCCCAATCTTAATTGAAAAATAATCAATTTGTTTGCCTGGAGTAACGAAAAGTACGTCGTGAAATTATTGATTCCTTTCTGTCTGAAATTTCTAAGGCAGCAAACCATTTTCAGCTCGCAACATATTTTTCCATAATGACCTAACTATGGAGCTTTGAACTATCTATTTTACTGTCGATAAATAATAATCCACGAGAAGCTGTTCATGCTGTTAGTTGAACCAAAAGTAGTTATTTATTTCACAATATTCAGTAGACCCAGTAGTAATTAGACAACGGGCTGTTTTCGTGGTGGACAATCAGCATATTGTTCTTTATCGTTTTTATTGCGTAAAAAATTGTATCACGGTTGAAATAACATCAGTGCCGTAATAAGGGTGGGGGAAATTTGCCTCGAGGCTTCGGTATGCGGGAGCTTTTTGGGGTCAACCAGGAGCGCCAACATGTTTTTTTTGGTTTATAACACAAAATCATTGTTCTCCCTCAATTAATGGGATTTCCAGTAAGCTAAAAAACGCTATTATTGTAAATAACAGAACCTTAGCACAATGCAGTAGACGTGTTTGTTATTTGGTAAGTCTTCGTCAAAGTGGTAAGTCACATAACTATGATAAGTGTGTTTTTCTAAACATCACAAACGATTTTAGGAAATCAGGTCATAAAAGTACGCCGTGACAACTCGAACGGTATCTGACCGGTGATGGTTTTAATGAATATTAAATTATATAGTAGGAACGCCAGAAGTCAATGGTCCATGTCTTGACACATTTTAAATACATACTTTTGATTTTTATTGGAACAACTTTTCTTTAATAACTTTTGAAGGTTATTAAAGAAAAATCAATTGTATGTGTATATTAATTGGTGAATTAATCTCTTATGCTGATGATACTGTTTTATTAATAAAAGGTCAAACATGGGAACTAGTTAACAAACTTGCAAATGAATGTATTAATATCTTAAAATCATGGTTTGATAATAACCTACTCACACTTAATGCTAAAAAAACAACATATGTATTATTTTCACTACAAAAAATACCTAAACACAAAGTAAATATCATAATACATGATGAAAATTGTGACAATGTCAACTGTAAACTACTTAATCCTATTTGTACTGTAATCAACTCTTCTTCTGAAATTAAATATCTTGGTGTGATCATCGATGAAAATCTGAAATGGAAAAGCCATATTATAGAGTTAGTAAAGAGAATTAGGAAATGTATATATATATTTGTTAGGTTAAGAAATATTTTAAATGTGAAAATACTAAAAAATGTATATTATGCTCTTGTCCACTCCCTGCTTATTTACGGAATCATAGGTTGGGGAGGATCTTATAAAAACAACCTAAACTCAGTAAAAGTCTCGCAAAAAATTATTATAAAGGTAATACTTAAAAAAAACTCTACTTTCCCAACAAAATTGCTTTTTAAATTGTTTCCAGTACCAAATATTGATGATATATTTAAGCAAACTTCCATTATAAAAATGTGTAAAGAAAAAAATAACACAGAATATCAAGAATTTTACAAACTCATGAGAAATGGAAATCAATTTATTACGCCAATCTTCAAAACAACTCAAATGCAAAACCATTATATTTACCAAGCCATAAAAAACTACAATAATCTCCCTTCCGAATAAGGAAGTTGAGTGAAAAATATTTTGACTTATAAAAAATATGTTCATGTAGATCAAAAAATATCGATTCTAAATATATAAATATATTTCTATATTATTATTCTTAGAATTAGTTAAACGTTCTTGAAAAAGCATTCAATAGCAATAGACTGTATACGCTCCACGATTGGTCGAAAGAATTCTGACGTCACATGTGTCGTGACTTGTACGTACAACGGATCACTTATGGTGCATCTCTTTCTATTACATGAGAGATGGTCGGTTTAGATGAGAGAGGTGTATGTGTATAGGCCAAACGTTTATTTAAGTTTGTCAAATATATGTACGTATTTGTTGTTATTATTATATGAAATGGATTTCTAAAGATACATATACATATAGTGCTTTATAATAATATGTTGTTTATTGCATAACTTAGAAGTTTTTATTATTATACATGTCACATAACATGTGATACACTTCAGGCCGCCGGCCGCCCAGAAAAGTATCACAGTGAACTGGGCTGTAAACCGTTATTTTACTTTTGGTCTTTACTTTTCTGCGCGGTGGTCCTGAATTCGCGCGGGGCAAGTCAACAAATAGCGACGACAATAAAGTACCGGGCTTGAAAATCAAATATTCTAACTTAAAATATTAATTTAACTATGAAATCTTAATCAATTTTCTTTTTTTTTTTAATAACATCAATTCTAATAGACGGTTACCATTGGTAAAAAAATTACTGGAATTCCTTATTGAAGAATTAATTTTTTTTCCATACAAAATCTTTAAGCGACGTGGTTCTTACAGTTTGAATGACGTCACACCCACCCCCGCCTCTTACCGCTCGGATTCCGCTCGTTTTGGCGGGCTTAATAAAATTCAAACTTTGAGAATTAATTTAACTATGAAAACAAACTTAAAAAAAAAAAAAAAAATACTCGTATTTAAGTTTGAATGCGAACATTGATAAAAAAAAATAAAAAAAATGGACTCAACTTCCTTATTGCGCTGTATTACGAACCAACAAGAACAAATAAATAAAATCACACTTTTTTTCCAAAAAAACTTATATTAAAAAAATATATATATCAAACTTTAAAATCAAACTTTTTTTCCAAAAAAATTATATTAAAAAAAAAAATATATCAAATTTTAAAATCAAACTTTTTTTCCAAAAAAACTTATATTAAAAAAAATATATATTATAACATTGAATCTAAGTAAGAATCGTGGCTCCCTTATCAGGCACAAGAGCTCCTCTTTTCTGATAAGGTATACATGACCAATTATGAACCTTAATATTATTTTCTGCAAAATATGTATTAATGTAACTTATATGATATATATATTAAAATAATAAAAAAAAAAAAATGTATGTTAACAGCTCTTCTGTCCTCTTCATCAATGCAAAACAAACTTTTAACGAAATTCTTGCTAAAACAGACTACGCAATAATTACAAGAAGATAATATCAAAAGTGGATATTTTCAATTGCGAGCTTAACAAAAAGAGTCCAAGAGTATTTCTCTGATGTTTCAGGAGTATGTAAATTGTATGTTGTTTAAGTTTCTAATTCTGTTATAAATTGAATTTGTTTTCTGTACACCTATCTTCTTATGGTTACCAAGAAATGACAACCGTGACTATAGATATGCACATAAATCTTTTTTTTCTGAACATTATTACTATGCGAGTTTTTGTTGCTGTAGTTTTATAAAATTCTGTATCGAACTTAATCAATGTTACAAGGTGTTAAGGGACGTACTTGACCTACTTCAACCAGTGATTCCTGACATTATTTGAAGTAAAAAATGTAAATTAAATTTTGGAGTCCGGTGACTTTGTTTGTGTTTTTTTTTTGTGAAACTTAGAATCAGTAGGTATTGAACAGTTGGGATCGGGGTAAGGGGTTGGGCGGTTAGAATCAGTAGGTATTGAACAGTTGGGATCGGGATAATGGGTTGGGCGGTTACTAGGCTGAGTTATCAGTGACACAATGACGATGAAAATAAAATTCTTGAATGATATAAAAATTTATTTTTTTTAAACTTAAAAAAAGTCACCGGATTCTAAATTTTCATTTAAATTTTTACTACAAATAATGTAAAAAATCGCTGGTTAAAAGTACGTCCCCTATCACTATGTAAATCCTGTCGATTTATCGAACTTTTCGATTTGTCGATTTCTTTGACGTTTGTGGTAAAAATTTTTTTTTTTTCACTTTTAGCACATTTTTAAAGCATCAAAGGCTAAGTTATTCACGAACCAACGTTTTACAATCCCTGGCATAGTCTATAGATCTTAAGGGACGTGTTTAGTTCTAGGGCAGATAAATTGCTGACCAATTGATAAGTTCTAATACATAATGAACTTCTATTCTCTAGATCAAAACTTGCGGTGCTGTGTTTTGGATCTATTGGATAAATAGTAATAGATACTGTCAGTATCACCCTGGTAAAAGACAACCAATCAGAATCGACGTTTACTTCCCAATTTCGTCAGCCTCGCAACATATTGTGTCTTTTAGAAGCCCCGTATTCAGTTTGCTTCTTTTGTATCACATGCTCTTACTGGTTCATGTACACAGTATCAAGAAACTAGTGGTAAAAACAGGATTCCAGAGAATCTACCACAATAGAGAAACAAAAAAAAAATTCTTTGAAAGTTCTATTCAAGTTCTGTTATCATTTCAGTTTTGTTAAACAACTGGCCGATATTGATAAAATAACAGAACTTTAAACATTTACAGAATATTTATTTATTTATAGAATACATGATAATACAATAATACATTTTCTTACATGTGATACATTAAATTACCACACTAGGCGACTGCCTGTCTCGTGGCGACCAATGGTATATAGTTAGTATGTGAGGTATATGAAAAATATGAAAATGAATTTTGAAATTTGATTGAAATTGTAGTCAGGTAAGTTTTTAGATTCTCACGGCCAAAAGCATTTTTGTTGTTTGTTTTTTGGGGTGTTATGCCGTGTTGCGCTAACTCACTGCAACGCTGTCCGAAACGTCGGCTAAAGAAGGAGTTAGCGCAACACGGCATAACACCCCAAAAACAAACAACAAAAATTGATTGAAATTGTTCAAATTCTGTGAAACAACCCGTCCTAAATGTCATTAATAACGATTGAACTAATAAAGTTAAGTATAGATTAGATAACCTGTAAGGTTGAGTTGTAAAGTTTAAATAAATATAATTATTTACGTTCGCATTTCTATAATAGTTCATATTTTTGCAATAAAATTATATAAAATTACATTTGATTCGTTTGATTCATTAAACATAATATTGTTGCGTAGATTGGGGGCTAGTAACAAACATTAGGGTTAAATGTTATATGTACAGAGGTTGCTTCAGGGTGTTCTAAAAATGATGTAATTTAAGCGTAATGGAATGAAACAGAAAATACGTGGCGTTATTTGAATTGAACATGAAAACTTGCATTGTATTTATTACGCAACAATTAATTATTCTTTCTTCATATGAAGCGGTTACTTTGTGATGTGACATTATAATTTAAAATTAAACAATAACTTTGTAAACATCACTTATATGATGTTTACAAAGTTATTGTTTAATTTTAAATTAATTATTCATTGACAGCAGAATTGATTCACACCACTGATAAAAAATGGTTATAAGCGTGATCAATACCGAATTGAAAGGAAATTGATGTCGCCATTTTAGGTAAGTCTTTCCGACATTCGGCCTAAAGAAAATATTTAATTCATTAATTATCGAGAGGTAAATAGATTTCCGAAGTTCGCGAGTTCAAATCCCGGCGTGCGCAAATGTATTTGCGTTATTTCACAATTCATTAATTTAAAATAATATATGGTATACTTATGGCATAGTGGAAGATACTCTCAGTATTGCCCTGGTGGAAGACCACCATTTAGAAATGAAACATTGCTTGATTGCATTGGGATCAACTTTCGGGGGTGGAACTGTCAGGGGATCATGAGTCGGGTCGTTAGAAAATTATACTTTTTTCGGGACAGACACGCCTACAACCTACAACACTATTTTCTCTTCGGTGGTTCCATTGATAATTAGTACAGAGTGGAAATTTTAAACTACACCTATTTAGGTTGTTGGTTTGTTTTGTGCCAAATATATGGAGGACTGAGGGGGTTATGGAACACCCGGTACAGTGGTGATGGAACTACTAGCAGGGGGTTGTGGGACATCCAGTATACACTATTGTCAGCAGACTGGCCTGATTGGTATATAAGTGAGAGTATTGATTTGGGGAGAGTGGCCCGGTTCAAGGGCCGCCGCTTTTCATGGATATCGGATAATGACGCACTCGTACACGTTCATATATAAACCACATCGAATACTAGATTTGTGTACGCAGTGGCATGCATTACTCTATGCCCAAGGGTATATAAGGACGGAGAAAAATTAGTATGGCTGATTTATTAAAATCCTGTTAAAAAAGCAATGGCACGCCATTTCCTAACAAACTATTTGTATATTCAGAGTACACGCAGCTGCGCTTATCCTAAAAAATAAAAATAAAAAGACGAAATGCGAAAAATATTAAAATTTTTATGAACACGTGTTCCGACATCCCCATAACATATTCGTGTTTTAACGACAGTTCGTTAAGAAACCTGTCAATTCATTATTTAAAGGCCTGCAGTCCCGTTTTTAACAGGAATGCGAATAGTTTGAATAGATTTTTAATAAATTAAAAATATTTTAAATCAGTAAGTTTTCTCCGAGCGCAGTTTTTTTGATTGGAATTACATGCACAACATTGAAATTTTCCATAGTCTTAAAGACCCCGCATACCGAATTTCTACCGATTTATGACACATTTTTCTTGAACCCTCTAAGTTTTCAAGCTCTTAAAAAAATATGGCTTATTTTTTAAGATAATTTGTATGCATTTGCCGAGCCGAAAAGGTAATCATATGAAATTCCTTTGGTAAAAAAAAAATCGGCAAAATTTGCTCTGAAAATTGTAAAAACCCATTTGGTTCTGTTATTTAATATAGGTATGAAAAATATCACAGTGTTTTTTTAAATGCTACTTGAGACATTTGTCAAGGGATTTTTGCTCTATTTGAAATAACTCAAGCTTTATTAAATATTTTCGCTTACGCCTATTAATTATAATATTTAATATTTCAAACCATCTTCTTTTTGAGCGCTTACTTCGGAGCCTTAAGGCGAAGCTATCTGTGAATTTATTACATTAATTCGAATCGAATTATGAATACCAAAAATATGCTTTTGATAGATTGATACTTTTCCTACAGTTTCGCTTGAGAATTAAAATACTTAACTGCTTTATAAAAAATATAAGCGTAAACTATGAATATATAAAAAATAATTTTTCTTAAATACTGTTTTCTTGCTATAATTATTTGTTACATTTTCCCTTGATTTGAACTCTTAAATTTTGTTCTTTCGTAAAAAAATTATTCACAAAATAAATAAAAAAAAACACTTTTGCGGTTTTATCGATCAGTTCTGGACTGCATTTGCCAAGTGATTCTTATGCCTATTATATAGATTATATAGTCAAGGTGAAATAAAACATACAAATAATAGAAATTATGTTTTGTTTGTATATTCCACTAAAAAGGGCCGTTTTTATTACATTCTATTATATTATGAACAGATTGAAATAAGATTAATAGTTGCTTACCAATATTATATAATAATTGAATTGTCTTTCTTTCTTTTTAAACTCACGCACTCCACCATCATACAAAGTTCCCGAGACATTTTCCTAAGGTAGGCACAGCTTTTCAGCCTTTATGGACTGCAAGCCACTGGGTACAAGTATACGCATAATTGATATGACTAACTAATTAATCGTCGCGCAATGGTGGTAGAATGATAAAACTGGTAGAATGAAACGCCACTGAACTCTGCTTTGAAATATTTCCATCCACCTGAATCCCCGACGTTGCACGGGCTTTGCACCGAATTATTCGAAATCAGACATACACAGTGAGTGACTTTCCTGTTTTTAAAAGCAAGTTTGGAAAATTTCATCAATCTCGGACAAAAACTGTAGATTTTTGTATAAATCGAATCCCCGTCGCCCACCAGATGCCCTCCCACCCATCACAGAGGGTAGACTTTGTCCTGCCACAGACCGCCTTCTAAATCGTCCGCATTTTATATAGACCTCATTTTATACAGACCTCATTTTATATAGACCTCATTTTATATAGACCTCATTTTATGCAGACCTTATTTTATATAGACCACATTTTATACAGACCTTATTTTATATAGACCTCATTTTATACAGACCTCATTTTATGTAGACCGCCTTTTATCTGTTGTCGGATATTTTATGCATTTCACATACATGTAATACATGCACAAGTCACATCCATCGTAGATATTGTTTTGACGTTTCATTTGATATCGATCATTTCAGCAGATTGTGATTGTTTAGTAACATAGAAAATAAGGAAAAATGCGACTAGTACCGTTCTATAATCTTAAAATAACCTAGAAATGTATATCTTTGACAGTGTGACAGATTGCCATACGAATACCATCCATAGAAAACACTTTCGATGTAATTTTTTTATTTATATTTTTATGAATCTCATATTCAAGTGTAATAAATAAAATGTATAATTCTTAATTGATAATGGATAAAATTTAAATGTTATAAGCGAGGTAAATAAAAATAGATTCATAAGTCTAAACAGTATTACTATTTTAAATTTATAGTAAAAAAAAATAATTTGATGTATTGCGATTTGGTGAACAATATTTTTTGTCAATCCGTTTTTGCCAATCAGAATAGATAAAGCTTACGCACCTTAAAAATTAATTAAGACCCTTTTTTCCTATCGCCACCTATCGGGTCCAAAACCCATATCCTATGTTTCAAGCTAGAACCAACCAAATACAATCATAACATTTCATTGAAATCGGTTGGGCGGTTTAGGAGGTTAGCATGTACGACACGTGATTTTTGTATATTAAGATATCTTTTAAGAAGATTGTCTGCGGCGGGTAGGCGCCCATCTGGTGGGCGGTCATATGTATAATATAGATGGACTAGCTTATTTCCCCGGCGTTGCCCTGTCTTCACTTAGAGTTTTTCGAAATACCTTGTAGTAATGTGCAAAATTTGATCGATCTCTGAATAAAACTGTAGATTTGTATAAAAATCAAATGCTCGCTTCCTGCCCACCCGCCACAGACACTATTTATATATGGATTATTTACTGCAATTTTATTATTGATATCAACGTTAAATTTGTGAATATTGGCAGGATCCCTATTACGTATTACTTTATGAATAGTGTCCCGGTGTGGGTTTGTTTTTTAAAACTAAGGCCCTGTCCGCACAGCGTTTTAAATTCGCGCGTTTTAAATTCGCGCGAATTATATTCCGCGATCGGAATTACAACTAGTACGCACTGCGAATAAAATTTCGTGCGATTTTTGACAGTATAATATAGTTCTCGGCTAAGACGGACGTGTAAATGGATAACAGAACTAAAATTTTAATGTATCTAATTCTACGGCGGCGGCGTAACAGAAAAAGATGTCACGAACATTGGATTCACCCATTTACAGCATTGAGACCTATGAAAGGATTTTTCTTTATAAAACATCAAGAGCTGCGAAAATACAATAAAAAGTTTTTTGGGTATTACAGAATGACAAAAAAATCATTTGATAATTTACTACTACTAGTTGGTCCGGCTATTACCCATCAAGATTCGAATTGGAGCAGCAGCGACGTAGCACAACTGATGTGAAACGCGCGAATTTTATTCCGCAGTGCGGCCATGGCCATACTATTTCATACTGCACAAAATATTCGCGCGGAAATAAATCCGCACCGCATCGCGTTCAATTTGCAGCAAACCACAGAATTTTTATACGCGCGTTTTTTTTACCGCCAGTGCGGATAGCCCTATAAGATCCCATGTGTCACAGAATTTGCGAAAAAAAAACGCGCGGTGAAAAACCGCTGTGCGGACAGGCCCTAATCTACGGTTGTATTTCGTGATTGGTGAAATTTTGCACACTTGACTTTTAAACAGGAGGAACGTGTGTCGTTTTGTTCCTTCTTATTTACATGCGTTTTTCTTTATTGTGTGATGTTTGACGTGCGCCCAACAATATCATGTCTCGCTCTCACGTGAATCTTATAGCTAAGTAATATCTACAATAGCATCTACCTGTAGGTTGTTTTTTTTCCTTCCTTTCGTTGTTCCTACACTTCCTTTACGTGGATATTTTATAATATCACGTCTCACTGTCCCGAATAACCTACACATAATACCACGTCCCTCCCTACGTTTAAACGTAATTAATTGAAGCATAATCGCAAGTTCTTAATAAGACAAAGTTTTGCCTTTGTATTTCTGTTTCGAAGTAATTTCGAAGTTCTGAAAAATCGAAGACGACAAAACCCTACTCAAAGCGATCAAAGAACATTTCAATGTAAAAAATCAAAATAACGAAATTCGTCAATTAAATAATGTAACGTTATAAATCGTTAAATTGTACATTGTTGATATACATTTATATTTTTAATGTTCTTAACTCCTTAAATTATTAATAAGAATACTTACAAAAATAATGTTCATCTCGATACTCAGCAGCTTTTTTAAACACAAGCGTCTGCTTCCATAAAAGAGGAACATCAAAAAAAAAAGTGAAAACTAATATTTATATATCATTATTGTTAGCAAATATTACTATACATTGTAAACTGTTTAATTATTAAATATTAAACAAAAATTAAAAAGTTTCTCTTGTGGGACGTATGTGCCTCAATATCACGTCACGGCACGCTCCCCCGTGAATGTTATAACTAAATTATCTGTAAGAACCACACGTGCAGTTTTTTTCTTCCTCTTTTTTTCCTTTACCCGTGACATATGACTCGTGCCCAGAGCCGTATTAGGGTAGCGAGCTGCCTTGGGCAAAAATAAATGCCGCTCTCCCCTTCCTAAAAATGAAAGTATAAAATTGTATTAACTTACTTTTGAAAGTAGGCCCATAACCTTAGAATAATTAAAAAGTGAAGATGGGTTACTGAGACAACGGGCGTGGTTTCACCGAACCAGGTCCGGTGGACATACTTTAAATATACTGCGTTTAATATCACACATAAGTTTTTTCATCAGATGAGCTGTCACAAGCTGCCACAAAGATGTCGTTCTAGACTTTTTTGTAAAAAATGCCTTCTTGTACTTTTGAGAGCTGTAATAATAATCCACGAGCAAAAAACAGATCTAATGGAGTTTCTTCCCATTCGTAAAAACACACAAATAACTTGTTATGTCAATAAATACAACTACTATTCACAAGGCTTTCAGAAAACGGTAAATAAAAACATGAGATAGCCAACGTAGCAACGAACAAGTATAAGAAGGACAACTCACTGGCAGTAAGTCGTCGCATACAGCATTCGTCTTAGTGTTAGGTAAGCTTATCTTTTCATCCCAGTCACATCCGTGATGTGGAATGCAGCAATTCGCCTCAACTTTTAAGTGCGTAAACGCTATCTCTATTTCACATATGTACATATTTTTTGAATTTCCATCTTGCCATACACGAACGTTTTATTTAAGAATTTACTGAAAACATAAAGGTTTTTGTAAGTTGTCACATTTTAGGTTTATTTTGTTGGAAAATAACGTGTCTATCTGTATTTTAACGCCATTGCCAAATATATAACTGCACACGTCGTGAGTTCAACAAAGAGCCAAAAAAAATTTTTTAAGTTAATCGTTTTTTACCGAAAATATTAATAAATCATATTTCTGAATGTGGCCTAACCAAAGATATTAGAAGAACGAGATGTGCTATGCGCAGTTCGTACTGAGTGGAATTGTTTTGCCGAGTGTCGCCGGTTTTGTTCACCAATACTACTGAACACCTTCGCTTACGCTAAGGCATCGCTAAGGTTTTTTTTTTTTTTTTATAGTGAATACCTCACAAGAGTCCCAACTACTCCCGTCTGGAGCCAGTGAGACTATGGCATCCCCAATTGGGGGATGTTGTGAGGATGAAGGTAAGTGGGGAAGGGAAAGAGGAAGGTGGGGAAGTACCTGGCTATTCAGATCTAGTCACTAAACACGGCTAAAGCCATTTGGAGCAACGTTTCAATTCTGAATGGTGGTCTTACACCAGGGCGATACTGGTAGTATCTTCCACTCTGAAGGTATCCGCACTAATACATAGAACAGATTTCTGTGCGTACACGTCCCGATACCGTTCAAAGTACCCTAATTAGGTAGTACTCCGGCTACGGTCCGGCGGCCAACATAGCATATCTCGTTCTTCTAATATCTTTGGGCCTAACCATGGTTTGATAGTGGAATTGAACGCCGAGACAGCTGTCACAATTAAAAAACTAAATTTCTTTGCTTAATAATAACATTTTTAGATTGATTTTACTTTAATATCTTTTTTAAATGAAGTTTTCCGAGTTAGACACAATAAAAACAAATAAGTTTCCATGACATAAAAGTAAAGATTCATTATCTCTTTAGGATTGCTGATATTAACAACAAGTGCATCGTCCTACTGCATATATATGCGAATTGGCGCCATCTCTGTTTGAAATACTGCGAAGAAATCACTTACTATTTTATTAGAATACTTGCTGACGTGTACCCGGCGTTGCTGGGGTTATCTTTAGGCGATATACGTAAACCGTCGCATACTTTTCTGTAGGCCTTTTAAAGATATAAAATACCGTAATTAATAGTTTTTTTTTCATTTCCATAACTAGTTGGCGTGTATCGGCGTTGCTCGACTTTTTTCTACTTTCTATAAATATAATATGCATGTATAATATACGTAAACCTTCCGTAAGAAATTCTCTAAATGGTAGTGAAAGTCCTATCAAAATCCGTTGCGTAGTTTAGATAAAATAAGCGCAAAGACAGACAGACAGGAACAGCGACTTTATTTTATACTATTTTTTAGTTTCGGCGAAATGTCGCCCTCTAAAAATTGCCGCCCTAGGCAACTACCTAAATTGCCTAGGCCCAAATACGGCACTGTGTGCCCCAATATCACTTATATCACGCCTCGTTCCTTGCGTCCCTCGCCTCGAGCGCTCACGTGCCACGCGCGGAGAACGCCGAAGGTGACGCGAGGTTCACGGTTCACGGGACGGCCCGCCTGATTTAATCAAGTAGACTTGCAAATTATTATTAATCACTGATTAAGCCCATGTATATATATCCTCCGGCAGAAAGCGCAAATCCTCAGTACTGTAAAATCCGTACTGGCGGTTACAAGGTGTCGCAGTTGTAACCGAGCTGTTGGATTATAAATTTATCAGTGATATCTATTATCAGTGTATTACTTCTACTCGAACAAACCGGTAACGAGTTGTGTGAAATTATCGCTGTGATTCCTGTTGGATAAAATTGTACCATTTACGTTTACTAATAATCTTACAGGTGAGTTAAATTTTATTATTTTAAACGAATATATTTTTTAAAATATAATAACTGATATATTACTACCCGGCTACGTTGTTAGGATTTATTTTTACTCAATTTCAATGTTGGGAAATTTTGGAAGCTGGAAAACTTAATATATTTAAATTATTTTTATTTGTGAAAAAAAATTCTTCTGGAAAAATGGGAAATATTGGAAGACATTTATATTTTTGATACTAAAAAAAAAATATCCGGGAAAATCGGAAAATAGGTAGCGAAATTTTTATTTTTTGGTATTATTTGAAGTGTGGAAATTTTCCACATTGGGATTTCCATATTTTTCTGAAAATATTTTTTACGGAAACATTGGAAAATGGAAAGAAATGGTCGGGAAATTGTGTAAAAGTTTTTGACACAGAAATTAACTGCGTAAACTTTCTTTTTGATATTTTCTCATCGGATATGTTGTTTGAAAACTTCAACGGTTCTTTTTGAAATTAATAGATGGCGCGACATCCGTTTACAGCAATCCTAAACTGTACAGTCATTAAAATTATAAAACTCAGATTATCATTTTGTCTAATTTTTTGTCCCTTAAATGAATATTCAAGGCTGCATAGGTCATAGAGCAAATGACGTTGCAAGCTGAAAATATCCCTTTAGTAGAATTTCTACTTTATAACAGATGTTATATTTTTGGATAATTATTTTATTGATTTGTTCAGTCGTTTTCAAATTATTATTCAAGCTAATTTATACAGTTTTTCGCGTTACACTTTTTACAAATACCAAATAATACCATCCTAAAAATCTACAGTTGTAATGTTAACCCCAATAGAAAATTACAGTTTTTCTACCACACAGACCTGAATATTGTTTATGAATAATTAGTTTAGTAAAGTTTTATTTGGAACGAATTTCGAATTTCAAATATCACGTCAAAGATCGCTGTATAATTTTGACATTAAATCAAATGACGTGCCGACTTATGTAAAAAAAAAATCTTGCACAAAATGAACTAAATACTAAACACAGTTTATGATGAAATGATTATTTAATTAGTATTTTCGTAGCCAATTTAATAGCTGTAGAACGGTGATAGTGGTGGCTACCAATTAACATAATATTTTATTTCAACGTCCTACGGTATGTCACGTACAGGTATTTTATTTGCAAAGTAAATATTTTCACGCGTAAACTAAATGTACTTATTTATTTAATTTAAGAAGATTTATAATATAAATATTATAATGTATTAATTATGGTGATTGAGTATTTGATTTAGCTGCCTAAATGCTGTTTCCTGGTCCAGAGAGCGATTCTGAGAATAATTCTAATCCATCTCTTGTGTTTGCTTTACGTAATACGAAATGTTCTAAAGCTTTCAACTTGGGTAACGTACTCTTAATAGCTTTGCGACGTGAGACTTTTCCTTTGCTCTGGCTTTCATATTGCGAAAGCTTCGTCGAGTATCGTTGGCGTTGAAAACTTGCTCGTGGCCTCAAATTTATCGTCTTAATATAATATATTTTAAAACGTAAGAAACCAACTCTGTGATTACCTTAAAATTATCGCAATTTCCTAGAACAAATATGTACTTAATTAAAATCCTTTTTTTTAAACAATCTTTTTAAACTATTTAATCTAATGAATTTAGCGACATTATTTTTACTACTTTTTTAATGATAAACTAATATTTATAAGATTATTTTCCGAGTAAAAATAAATGCCGCTGACGGGAATTGAATCAGCACCTACTGATGTCCGGTCAGGTGCTCTGGACCACTGTGCTACGTCGGCTTATTTCCAACACGCCAAATAATTCAATATTTTTTATTTTTTATTTTTTTAAAAGAAAGACAAACATTCCCGGGTTACGAATAACCTGACAATATTTGAAAATCTCCTACTACCACCATAGTAAGCTGAAAATGTTGCTTGTGTTGTGATGGAGGACTTAGCCAGCCGAGGAATTGAACACACTACGCCCGAGTGGGACCCAAGCGCGATGTCAACTCGGCCACCGACCGGTCTAGTACTGTATACAATATATACTATACATATATATATACATATACTAGTACTTCAATCAACAATTACTGCGTTACATTTTGTTTTATTTATTTTATTTCTTGCTACACGGTGAGAACGGAAAGAATTTACAATACATAAGAGGGAGGCATACAACTTTACATTTATGTATTTTAAGATTAATCAAAATTATAAGTTTCACATGCAATGAAGTACAAAAATCAAATTGTTTTTGCTTGAAAATAAATCTAATTACTACATTATGTGTTCATATACCTCTTTTTCTACTTGGATATAATTATTTTATTTTTTCTGAAAAAAAATTACCAGTTGTATTTTAAGGTTATAGGTAAAATGATCGTAACTGTCAAATCGTATGCAAGTAATAAGCTAATAGTTGTAAGCAAATAATACAAACAAATTATATTTACGATAAAAATCCGCTTAACATCTAATAATAATTACGATCTTTTTACATACGATCTTTTTAGATACGTTTTTTTTACATACTTTTTTTTTACATACGATATTATTACATACGATATTATTACATACGATCTTTTTACAAACATTTTTTTTACATACGATATTATTACATACGATATTATTACATACGATCTTTTTACATACATTTTTTTTACATACGATATTATTACATACGATATTATTACATACGATCTTTTTACATACATTTTTTTTACATACGATATTATTACATACGATATTTTTACATACGATCTATTTACATAGATATTTTTACATACGATATTTTTACATACTATCTTTTTACGGTGACCGGATAAATCATCAAGATGATAATTCATCACATCTTTAAAAAGTTATATAAAGTCATGGAAAGTAATGAAACAAAAACTTTATGAACTGGGTTAAGTAGGTTAGGTTAAAAAATAAAAATTTTCATCGTTTTTAATGAATTGTGTCGAATAGTCACTGTGTTGAGTTAGCATGGAACCCTTTTTACATACAATATTTTTACGTACGATCTTTTGCATACGATCTTTTTTATACGAGCTTTTGCATACGAGCTTTTTACTTACGAATAAAACGTCGGTTAACGTATTTTAAAAGTTCGTAATATATATATTAGATCATCTTTTCTCTATTCTATTAAAATAAAGTCGCTATCCGAGTCTGTCTGTCTGTGCGCTTAGTTTTTCTAAATTACGCAACGGATTTTGATAGGGTTTTAGCTATCATTTAAAAAATTTCTTCTGGAAGGTTTATATATATAATGCAAGCCGGGCACACGGTCAGCTAGTCGTTATATAGCAACGAATTTTCTAATTGGTTTGGTAGTATGGTATATCTTAATAAAATCATATAAAAATCCCTTTAAAAATATTAAATTTTAAAATAAAAGTTGTTAAAATTAATATAGTGTAATAATGTTAAAATTATTTAAAATCTTGTGGTACCGAATTAATACAATCTAATCTTAAGTACAAAATTATATTTCATATTTTATAGCCTAGAAGAGTAGGTGTTTTATGTATGTTACAAAATCAGCTCCAATTGGCAAAACACAGTTTTATTAACCTGATAACGAGGTACACATGTAGTTCAATCGATAATCGTAGTTAACTGGCAGAATAGTATGACATAACTACCTATTTAAGTCATAATACACGGGAACACTCACTGATACGAAATATCGTTAATTTATTTAAAATCTGGTCAAATTATTTACTCTCCTATTAAAAACGAGACTAGAGACCTATAACGAATGATTTGACAAATTTCACTATAAACTATCACTAAATCACGAATACGTTATGAGGAAGTAGGAACACGTGTTCTTCAAAATAATAATAGTTTCGCATCTCGTTCATTACATTTATTCGGACTAGAACACGTGCGTGAACACGCGTTGAGATATATTCTGAATGTTTAATATTTTATTGAGGTATGGCGTACTAATTTTTCTCCGTGTACGTATTAATAATAATTGTGACCTTAAAAATATTTGATCAATTTTTAGAAGACGTTAAAATAATAAAATACATTTTGTCTGCACGGTATGACAGTTGTTCTAAGCTCTCATATGTTATTTTGGAAAAAATAAACATCAACAACCATAAATTTAATGTTACTAACTCTTGTGCAGTTACGTATTTTTCTCTCTAAGTAATGTAGAAAGATTAGTTTCTACTATGAACTACTCTAGTCAAACCTCCTCCCCCACTTCAACACTTACTAATAATACTATGTTCACCCATTGTTTTGTAATGTCAAGTTAGTATATTTTGTCCTGAGGAACGAAGATCGTCCCGAAACCGGATTTATAACGTATAACCACAAATTTATAGATAGTTTCATTCAAACGTATATATTTAACCGTCTGTCATAATAAAAAATAAAAAGTACCTAAATATCGTGCACAAATTATTAGTATTATACTAACTTTGTTTTTTAGCGCTTGACTTCACTAGGCATACTCAAACATCGGACTTTTATTAAATAATTTCTTGAAAAATATACATTTTTAACCATTTCTGTAGCTTTATTCTATCTGTCTTACTAATTACATTCTTACACGCCCGTTCAACATTGGTGCGGCCTCGAGCTTGGTTTAAGAGGAAGCTACAAGCCAATATTGTGTATATTCTTGGTATACCTTATATCGTAGGTAATAGGCATTCAAATCGCTTGACAAACGGAGTCTAGAAACGTTCGATTTCAAGCATAAAACTGGTTTTCATTTATTTTGTAAATAATTTTTTAAGAAAGTAAAAACGTTAATCAAGTGAAACTGTCACAGATATTCTTAGCTATAATACTGTATTTTTTAGAAGTTGTTTTCTTTATGCGTTCATACATTTCTATTGAAAAAAATAATATTAGTAGATTACATTTGTTTTTTAGAGTAAGTTATTTTTATATTTGTATTCTACACAAGCGAAACGATAAGAAAATCTTCAATTTATCTAAAGCATATTTTTTGGTATTCATAATGTACACCAATACGTTATAAAGATTAATCAAAATAGTGATTTGGCATTAACCTTCGCCTTAAGACTTTTTTAACCTCATACACGCCACGGTAATAAGTAAAGTTTGTCACTGTTCGGACCTTACGCGCCGCGTAATATTTACGCCACGGTTTTTACTAAGACTGTCTGTGGCAATATTAAATCTGTCTTTTCCATCGCTTTACCTGTCAAAACATTACCACGAAACATCAGTCTCCATTTATTATCGTGCTTGTTTTTGATGTAATACTAGGATAACTGTAATTACTTCTGTGTTAAACTGTTATATCCCCCCGTTATAGTTTTTCAAGGTGGCCAGTCAAATTTACCTCAATAATCTTGAAACAATGTGATTGAACAACTAACATTAGCAAATTCAAATTATTTACAGTAATATACAACCACTTAACATTAACATATTTTTTTAAATATCTTTCAATATTCACTCTTTCCCAAAAAGTTACGAGATGCCACTGCAAAGTAACGATTGTGAAATATAAGACCAATGTTTTTCACAAAGTAAATAATATAACGGTTTTTCATTCTCGCGATATAATTATGTATAACTAAGACATAATAGGCGTTACTCGACTTTTCTCTACTTTCTATATATAAAAGAAAAGTGTATTATTAAGCATGTATTAGGTATATATATAAAATCCAGAAGAAATTCTCTGAATGATAGTGAAAACCCTATCATAATCCGTTGCGTAGTTTAGAAGAACTAAGCGCACAAACAGACAGACGCGAATAGCGACTTTGTTTTATACTATTTAAAGATATATCTTATTCACGGGCATAGTATATTAACATTGCTTCTATAGAAGAGAAACATAAAAACATTGTCAAAACAAATTTCAAGTTATTCTCTATTTTTCTATATAATTATTAACTTTTTTATTTTATTTTGTTTATTTATTTTTTTTTTATTTAATATATATAAGGGGGTACAGGATATAATATGAGTACATAAAAGATATATTTACATTAAAAATATATTTATGTTCGCAATCTCACCAATGAAGAAACTGGTTATTGTGCTTGGTGAGAGAGTTACACTAATTATAAGAAAAATAGAATATCATTATGCTATAAGTAAGTATATATATGATAGGAACAATATATACAGAGACAAAATCTAAATACAGTGGAGATGAGTATAGACTGATACTAAATATCAATGAAGGGAAAAACAGGCAATTATTTAGTGAATTATTTCTGAAAGAGTAACTTCAGTTTTAGTTTAAGTATGTTAATATCCTTTAATTTCTTTATTTCAATCGGAAGGTTGTTGAAATACTTTACTCCTAAATATTTATAGTTATTTTGCATTTGTTTGGTATTGCATTTTGGAATTTTGATAAAAATAATAATATTAATATTTTTTCTTTGTTTGTTTCCTATATACTCAAAACTACTGGATCGATTTTTTTAAAATTTCAAAGCTTGTTCATATTAGTGCCAGCAGTATTTAGATAGCAGTTTGAATGGTAAAAGAAGTCGGGGACGCGAGGGAAGACTTCGCATTATCTCTGCACTGTATTGAGATACGGAGTCGAATAAAAGTCGATATAATGTACTTTTTTGTAGTAACAATGTGGCATACAGTATAAAATGATGGAAAACGTGGCACGATCAAGTGAAACAAAATCATATAAAAAGTAAACTATTTCCACCTTAGAAATAGACCCAGTTACAGGGACACGAGAATTCACCACCTCAAAAATTTTATCCAAACCATTCATAAACACGAGCAACGCCGGGTACACCTCTGCTTGTTGTAAATAAACATAATTATCCTTCTGTAAGCTGATAATCGGTTGATTATGTACATATTTGGTCGATATTGCTTACTTAACGATTATCCATTATATATTAATGATTTTCGGAGCTATGAGCTATGGCGTCACGAATTCCGGAATATAATATTAGCCACCGCTCGATCAGCTGTACTCAGTATTTGGCGATTATTAAATTTAATCTTTTACCCATACGAATACTCTACTCGGGAATTCGGATGATATGTAAAATAAGGTTAATATTTAAAATGCACGTGAACTTCAACGTCGTATTTTTTTCTAATCTAAAATAGATCGATTCAACCGCAAATTAAAACTCGTGATTTTCAACAGCAAAAATCACCTTAGTATAATTTAAAATTTTCTCAGAAGTACTTCTTTCTAGGTAGATTACAAAACTATTACGCCCCTATAGTCTGAAGTCCAAATATGATGCATAACAACAATCTCGTTAAATGTCTATAAGGTCTGAAATGATTCATGTCGCATGTCATAATGCACGCTATGATGTCTGTAGGAACGACTATAATCATTCGTAATTTTAAATTGATCTTTGATTTGTGTGAGATTGTCTAGTTGCGTGTTAACAGTAAGGCCATTCCTATATGGAGATACTTAGAAGAGACTCGAGTTTTGTGTGCGTAGCATACGCGCCGCTCGTGAGTATCCGCCATACTATTTTGCTAGTATTCATACACAACGCCACGCGTCGGCTACGGGTTTGTCGTCAAATGCACGCTTCTGACAGTGATGTTAGCAAGCTACGCGAATTGCATTCTCATCTACTACTCGTTTGACACAAATAACATCCGAACATGATTTGTATGTTAAATTTGTTCTGGAGATTGGGAAATATCGCATGTTTATAAAACTATAATTTACCTGAATTCGTTAGAAAGGGTTTAGCGGAGACGGCGTGGATTGAGGTTGGAAAAAAAAGTCATTTTCAAATTCTTGTGTAGTTTATTGGCGGAGAAGAATGCCCTATAATTAACATTTATTTAGTTGTATGGTGAACCCAAAATCTTCTTTTAGATCGTTTTTTATGCTTGTAAATATAAAGATCAACAATATTAATGTCTTCGTCGCTACAGACACTTCACATCGTATTGATTCCACGGCTGCACTTGAAGAAATGATCTAGTTCATTTTGATTCGGGTAGTGCCGTGTACTTAAACCAGCTTTGAAGAGTAGCATATCGGTAGGCTACTTGTGGTTGCGTTACAGTCACATAGCTTGTCAGTATATCCGTATACGAAGGGGCTAAACGGTTCATAATACCATAATTTCTAATTAAATTGTACTTTCAACGTATTATTAATTCGTCCGTTTTTTAATGTAGATTTTTGTTTTAATGTATGCTAATGATGCAATTTTTATACTGACGAATAAATTTTCTTTGATGATTTAAAAGGTGCTATTTTTTGCCGCCAAAACGACACGTTCGTGAAATGTGGCGTTGTTGACGTCACGCCGGCCAACATCGGTGACAGTCGTCTTACCAGCCTTTCTACGTCACAATGACGCTGTAGCCATTTTTAACCGTTTGAAATGATCGTTTTTTAAATCAATAATAATGAGTGAAAATATTAAAACCACTACAATAACGGTTTCCTGTCGATGAGTCGACGACCTTTGAGGTAAAGAACGAGATCATAATTAGGACAAATTCTACTTTAATTGGAAGAACTCAAAGCGGTTACATTCTGAGAAAAAATCATAACCGCATAGAACTTCATATCATATATGATATTGCGAAGTATTTAATCGATTGAGATTTGCAATGGATAATTAATTAATCGAAAGCGTGAAGAAGTCCTGTTTTAACTCGACCATTTGTCTGTAAAATTCTTTGTTACGTTCCGATTCAAGATGGTAGCCGTGTTGGATACTACGTTTTTATCCCGCCAGAGTTCGCATGCTCGCGGTTTTTTCTACGAACTGTCAAATCGAATAATTATGGTACCTGACGGCCTGAATATAGTTAAAAAAAAGAATTGTCACTGAGATGGTGACACTTCTTTAGACAAATTGTGTAATTCCTAATTTGAAATGTAAAAGAAATCTTACGTAAGATATTTTTCGTTTATTTTTAGTTATTTAAGTGCCTACTTACAAATATATAATAATCTTATGATTTCAGAGGAAATTTTGGTTATTGTTATAAAATTATCGTTTTGGACGCAAGGTCTATCTACTGTTCACAGAACTACTACTTTTAAAATTTTAATTTTTTTATTTATTAACTCTTTTTTAGCTTTTTGTTCATCCAAGTTACAACAAAATGTAAGTTGTTGTAACTTGCACACATACATACATTAGTACATTATATTTTTATTAAATTGGTGCAGACTTTATACTTTCCGGGGCAGCGCATTATAATATTGCATTCATTTGTATAGTAAACTGTTTTGTGTATTTACATTGTCCTTTTTGGTAGCTTAATTTTATTCCACGTCTTGTGTCATGTCTATGAATCTCCTTGTTGAATACAATTTTCTCCACGTTCTTGTGTTATGTATATAAATGTCCTTGTTGTATATAATTTTACTCCACGTTCTTGTGTTATGTCTATGAATGTCCTTGTTGTAAATAATTTTACTCCACGTTCTTGTGTTATGTATATGAATGTCTTTGTTGTATATAATTTTGTTTAAAAAATATTTTTATAATAGGTTGTTTATTATTTTATGTTTAAATATCATCGCGCTCAATGTCAGCATGTTTTTCACTGTTAGCTAATTTAGTTCCTCTAACATTTTATTTACTTTTTGAAAATCTATTTCGCCCAAGTATTGCTTTATTTTGAAGAATTTGAAACTTTTTTTGTTATCTTTCGTTACACAAGAAAAGAATCGTTGAGCAGTTGTCAAAATGTAGAGCAATAATAGAGCTGTATATATAGTGATTTTAGTTTACCTGTAAATTTTTTGATCAATTCTTCCCAAAAAGATATGCATGCTTGTTAAAGGTTGGTTTGTTTTAAATGTGTCAACGCACCTTAAGACAGGTGTAAAGCCTTGTAATTTATTAGGAAATTTAAAAAGAATTTACTGAGCATGAAAATTCCCTTGGAAATACTGCGCTCTAAAAGAAGTGAAACAAATTCATAATAGAAAAAAAAATCTAAGAAATAAAAAACTTTAAAAATCACCGGAGACCAAAAGTTCATTTACATTTTTTTCTCCGAATAACGCTAGGAATCATTGGTTAAAGTAAGTCAAGTACGTTCCTTAACACCCTGTATGTATTATGTTATTTTTTCGTTTCTATAGATTGAAGTTTCAAGGTCATAAGAATCAGATACCCAAAGTCCCAAGAATACAAAAACATCTATTCGTGACCCCATTTTGTGTTGATGCACCGGTAATATTTTATGAATAATTTCTTTGAACGCTGTGTTTTTATCGTCTAATAATAATTACTGTCATTGTATCATAATAATATGTACGAATATTTAAGGGTATAATGCAACAATACTGTATCGTACTTTGAGCCTTAACAAGTCACTATGTTCTTCACAATTAAATTTTACTGTTAGATTTACAGCATGTTTTCGAAATAATGCCATTGATTTATTTTATTTAAATGAGACATGAAGCTAAAAAATAGGTTACGCTTTTTTTACCTCCAATTGACCTCCAACTCTTCCAACACTCACTAAAACTACCGAAGCTGGTCGCCACGCACCGCTTATCGCGTTTTAATAGTGGAACAAGTATCGACGAGATATTAGTATGCAGTAGCGCCTCTAATTATAGCTCTATGTATAATGGGCATATATTGTATTGCGTATTTAACGATCACATATCTATATTGCCGAATTTATTGTGGCATTATACCAAGGTGACAGGATAAAAAAGAACATTACAAAAATATGATAATCGAATAAATGTTTTTTTTTCTTCAATGTTTTTTCATTTAACCATTTCCGTCTTGAATTGTCGCATGTCCTGGCAGTGCCCTCTGTTAGGACATTCGCAACGTTTCCTGCCGCCTGACACCGTTGCAATAATAATTATAATTAGCGACAAGTGCTTGCTTCAACTAACTGGGAGCTGTATAGGTACGAGCATCTACTGTACCTATCAGTTGGTATTAGTACCGGCAACTGCACTAAGCGTGACTGAGAGAGTTCGTGTAGTTTTACACCTAGCAGTTAGGTCCTATTTCTCTTCAACAGCTCTAAATTGCAATACAACATTTAAAAATACATAAAAAACCTTTCCATGCAATTATCTCGATTACAAACCTTTAAAAGGTACCAAGTTGTGAATCATCTCATTTCGGAAAGTACCACTAATCTCCGCTTATACATAATGTGAAAATTATGCATCTGGACCATAGTACTTTTTTTTAATAACTTCAATCCTCTAGCTTTGAACTTTGAAATTTGTGAAAAAAATACAGTTTTTGAAATCAGTTGAAAAAGGCTCTCAGATATTAGCATTACAAATCGCCATGATGTGCAATTAAAAATATTAAAGTTTTTAATATACCTATGATGGTTCTTATCGTGTAATTACTACCGTACACGAATTTCAAAAAAAAAATTAGACAAAGGAATTATAAAAGTTATTGTCAATTAATTTTTTTTCGTTTTATATTTAAATATTTATTATAAAATTAGCAAACTTGGCAAATATTTTTTAAGTGCTAAATATTGTTTCGCTTAATTATTTAATTTTTTTCGGAAGCGTCTATGGTAAACTTTTGAATACAAATTCATAGCGTTGTGTTCTCCCTTCTTGTGCTGTTTAAAACATATATCTCACCGTAATGCAAAAAGATATAACATTACTTTTTTTTAATACGTGTCAGGCTAGGAGAAATATCTCCCAAAAAGCTTCGTTAGAAATGTATATAGATTTATTCACCTGCGTAATAAACCTTTTTGTCATGTTCACGCATTTTACTTTCAGTGAGAATGTTGAGGGAGTGATAACAGATCTATAAAAATGATTTTCAGCCGCTGTAAGGAACATCGATGTAAAAATAAAATTCGTAGTTGATCTAACGTGGCGAAGTCCTGTTTTAACTCGACTACTTTGCATTTCGTATGTCTGTAAATGTGTTATGTGTTCCATGTCCGATTAAGATGGTAGCCGTGTTTGATAGTACATTTTTATTCCGCAGAGCGCTCGAGCGTTGCGGGCACTCAAATCGGAATAATCTACATTACGCGGAATCTACTGTTCCCAAAAGTATTAGAATTTTGATGTGGTACGCAGTACGCACTGCTACGACCCTCGGTTGAGGCGCAGTAAATAAAAACTTAACTCTGTACGGCGAGCGGTTGTCGAGAAGTTCTCTTCGTAGTTGATGGGTAATTTGGAGATCTGGACACTGAGGATGTGTATTTAAGATCTGCAGGTGTAAGTGTGTAAGTATCTTGGGGTGATACAAGTTCCAGTGTGTAAGTATCTTGGGGTGATACAAGTTCCAATGTGTAAGTATCTTGAGGTGAATATATGGATTCCACACAATAACAACTTTATAGATTTAGTTGAATTACTTTATTTAGATAGAAGTACACTTATTTACTTAATTAAATGATAAGTACATTAATTAAATGACAATGACAATAATGCGTAGAGGTGCAGCGTGTAAGCAGCACAAGTGATGTTAATTGTGAACATAGGGGAACAGCTTGTTCCTGTTTATATAGTATTCCGGGTCTCTGGGACCGTGAGAGCTTTGTGGACTTTAATCCCTAAGATGCAAAAAAGGGTCATGTGACTAATTTGAATATTGCATCATCGATTGGTTTCCCAAAATAATAGGGTTCCTTTTAAAAGTGCCGAAGAAATGAATGTTTGCCATTATAGCTTACTTTTGGGGCACCGGCTAAGATTAACAGTAATATTAAGATGTAGAAAGAAATAAAGGTTGACTTTAATTACTTAGATTTATAGCATAGGCTGGGATTATAACAGCACTATGTCAAACGCTTGGAAATATACATATTGGTTAAAAATACAGTTATTTATGAGGTGAGTTATCACCATCGCACGTTATAATATCATTTATACTTGTTTATGATCTTTGATTGATTTGATTAAACATTAGTCGGCTAATCTAAGTTAATTATCGCCTCTTCGACGCCATACTGTTGGTGTTTATAAATTCTCTTTTATGTTGGGTCTACACTTTACTTTGAGTATATATCGCGTTTCGTTAATCATCATGCCTTTTCTTATCAAACAATGTAATATTATTATTGTATGTTATTTCTATTAGTTTGTGACATAAACTCTATACCCCGCAAATAATAATAATTCATATTTAAGGACGATAAGAAACTGCAACTGTATAAGGATAATTTTCACGAAGGAACTTAAGACTATCACAATTGAAGCCAAACGTCTCTATTGTATAAAAACAAAAATAAACCAAAAAAGAAAATTGAAATCACTGAAAGAGAAATTCGCATAATCTATCACTTTTTTAGTCAACTCCGCTGATGAACGATTTTATAAGTGGCCCCTAACTGAGCATTCACTCAGTTGATTGATGAAAATGCTCATTACTGCACGGAGAAAAACGAGTGTTGCTAATTATTAAGAATCTCTTAAAATTATTCGTAATCCTGTTAAAAACAGGATTGCACAATGCACATTTCAATAATCAAAGAAAGTGCTTTACAATCGTGCACTTGGAAACCGCGTCATCGCGATTTTTTATAGCTTACAGCTCTCCACAGTTTCGTTTATGGGATGTGCATAAATTTAGCCGAATTCAAAAATGAGTTGTGTGTGCGCTGTGTACACTAAAACACCCGCAGTACATGTGAATGATGCTAACGTAACAACGGAAATGTGCGAATATGTATACAGTATACGCAGTAATACATGTACACTACACATACAGTTAAACTGGTTTCGCAATATTCAGAGCAGAGATAATTTTGCCCAAAGAATTCCGTAGCGGTGTAAATGTCCAGCTGGTTGTTGGTTTCTAAATTGTTTTTAGAATGGCACCTGATACATAACATCAGATAGTATTTAGTGTAGTATGTACGTACGAGTAGGTAGGCTACCCATCGTGGGCTAGTTTCTCTTAGGCTATTTGAATGGATTCGTTAGTTATTATATTATTATTATTATCATCAACTGTGGGTATGTTTGGAAAGTTGGCCAATTATTTGCAGACGGCCACTAGGACGCGTTTTGAATTCGGCTCGATGGTGATAATTCCGAGTATTAGAGAGAACTTAATAGCTATTATTATTTTTTGATCCGTTATAAATGTGTTTTGAGGGGGAATTGGCAAATTTGCCGTAGAGTGCATTGCTCCTTGACCGAGGGTAAGCAATCGATTTTTATTTTGACTTCATGAACTGCACGCCACTACCAAAATAGCATAATCGTGGAATCTGAAAATTATGTATCTGCCGCTGAGAGCTCCGTTTTATAATAACCTAATTTTATAATATTATTTGTTTGTGAGGAAAGAGAGATGTCACAAGGTAAAAGGCCAGGAAAATACCTCGAAAATGCTCCCAGCTGTCCGGTTTCAGTAGGACTAAGGCATCTTCAATTGGGGTGGGTATTGTAAGTGGGGAAACGAAAGAGATGTGGGAGAGGAAGGTTGGGAAGTACAAGTCTATTTAAAATGTGGTCACCAAACATTTTAAGCCACTTCACGTCTAAACTCTGAATGGGTGGTCTTTCAACAGGGGTATACTGAGAGTCGTTACCACAACATATTTATAGCGCTTCGAGCTGAACGGCTGCACGACTTTTTTATACAAAACTTAAATTTGGATTTGAATCCAAAATACCCAACCAAACCGAACATGGTCGAAAGTATAACAAATACTAAAGTGTTTTAAATTATGATATAGGCCATCATAGTATAGTAAATACTATGTATAGACAAGTGCTGTTTTATTTATTTGTGTTTTAAATTATGATATAGGCCATCATAGTATAGCAAATACTATGTATAGACAAGTGCTCTTTTATTTATTTGTGTTCTAAATTATGATAAAGGCCATCAAAGTATTGTAAATACTATGTATTGTAAGTGCTATTTTATTTATTTGTGTTTTAAATTATGATATAGGCCATCAAAGTATAGCAAATACTTATAGATAAGTGCTATTTTATTTATTTGTGTTCTAAATTATGATATAGGCCATCAAAGATTTCAATTTGCCTAATTTAGAGACAACTGTGGCATTTTTTGTGAGTTAATTGTAATTATTAAAAAAAAATCTTGCCTCACCTGTGTTAATATAATCTTCTCTAAATAGTATCAAATAAAGTCGCTATCCGCGTCTGTCTGCTTGTGCGCTTAGTTCTTCTAAACTACGCAACAGATTTTTATAGGGTGTTCACTATCATATAAAGACTTTATTCCGGAAGGTTTATAATGAAAAATAAAATAAAAATAAAATATTGTTAATAAACGCTTTTTTGGGTAGACATTTTAATTTATATCATACTAGTCATACCCCGCCACGCGTTGCTGTGGCTCAGTATGCCTGCGTAGGTAGAGAAAAAATAGGGCGTATTGCTTTTGCGTCCAACAGATGGGGCTATTTTTATCTGTGAGAAAGATATACAAAAAAATTTGTTCCAACGTTAAATCATTTGTAATTTAATTTTACGCCCATCAAAATGCATTATATATTTCATCATATTTATATAGTGAATAAAAAAATAATATTATTTCAAAATAATTAACGTTAACTTATTTGACAAACTTCGCTATAAAATCATGAAAAATTGATATCTTTTAAGCTCTATATTTTGTAATTTAAAACACAAATAAATAAAGTAGCATGTAGTTTGCTACACCTTTTGAGTTTCAGTTTTGTTTTATATGAAAAAAGGTCGCGCAGTTGTTTCTCTCAAGTGGCCCGATAAAGATTATGCAATTCGTTTTTCGCAACGAAAAAAAATCCAGGAAGATGTAATAATGAAAATGACTTAATGAGTATTTTCGGACCTTAGACCACGGAACACGCGAATAACTTCCCACTTAATTATCTACACGAAGCAATCTCTACCGTTCGAAGGCTTTACCTGGCGTCAACATTGATTGATTGCTTTTACATTCTACGGTTTGTATATTCAAATATGGAATTACTGACTTATACACTATTCCCTTTGATGTTAACCCCACAGGCTAATTTGTTCGATTTTGCAAACAAACAGCTATTACACGTATAGTTAATTTGTTCGCTTTTCGGAACAGTTCAAATGATCCCATAGAAATCGTTGTCTCCCTTCCCGCTATGTTGAAATATGATCTAAATGGTGTTAGAAAGAGAAAATACCACGCTTTATATATAAATGTAGAAATTAATAACAGAATAATTAAAATGTACACTTCTATGAAACCAAAGCTTCCGATTTCAGAAAAAAATTATGAATTTTTTTAGTAATTATTTTTAATGAAACTGCAAAAAGCGAGGTATCTAATAAAATATATGTTTTAAACATTTTAAATAATGTAGGTATGTTTATTTCTAATAATAAAATTTGAAAGTGTTTTTCACCATCTTTCAAAAACAGTTTTTAGTTTTGGGATGAATTCAGAAATATCCTATTTAATCCGATTATTTTGAGAATCGGAAATACGACACACAAGTTCTCCGTCTTTCTGACAACATATTTAAGGAATATAACAGACAATAGCCAGAGGCCTAAAGGGTTAACCACCAAAAATATATCATAATTTTTCAGTCTGCTACAAGTCTAGCAGTACGATAGAATTAGTAGAAAAGATTCTATTAGATGTTACTTTTACAGAAAGCTTCGTCAGGTGAAAATGTCCCTTTCGCCGCTGAACACTGCATCTGTTATCAATTTGTTTATATCGTAAACTACTGGCTTATCTATTATATTTTTATTAGGTTAACGATAACGTGTTTTATTTTGTATATTCAGAAAGCTGCTAAAGTCTCGTATGGTACGAGTTTGCGCACGTAGAAAAATGAGTATTGCTGATTTATTAAAATCCCGTTAAAATGAATGAACTTGACACTGTAATATTCTTGAAAATTGGGCAATAGACCCAACATAGTTGCAAACCTTTGGTCTTTACACTGCCTTGTTTTGAATTCACTCATTCCTGCCGCTGAGAGCTCCCGTGTAATCTCCTTTATAGTTTCGTTTACGTGATAGAGAAATAAGAAACTACGTAACCATAAGCCCATACACCGGTAATATTATAGTGTTTCAGGTGTGGCATGTCGATAAGCCTAAGTTTGCATGGTAACGTACATACATAGATAAAGCAAGTTGCGGCGTAAAACACGTTTTGGCATCGTAAGCCCCCTTACTAATAATATAACAAAATACACAACTGATAAAAAACCATTTACCATACATTAATGGTTGTTTATCAGTCGTTTAAAATTTAAAACACGTTTATTAGTAAAAACCGACCTCAATGAGACTTGTTACATAATTCGTAAAAGATAATAATAATTAATATATATATATATATATAGATATGATTGTAATATCTAAAATTAGTAACAGAAAATTACGATGGATTGGTCAGTTTACTACCTGGTTTCGCCAAGCAATTTATTTTGTTTTTAGATGCAAACTTTTCTTTGTTATATAAAATATAACGTCTCGTGTAATTTGTTTCATTAAAAATGTTATGTTTAAAATTTTTATTCTCAGTATCGCCCTGGTGTATTGCATTCTCAATTGTAACGTTGCTTGGCTTCAGCTGTGTTTGGTGACCAGATCTGAATATCCAGGTACTAACCCATATTCCCTTCCCCTCCCCACCACTTGCGCTACCAACATACCCCAATTAGGGATGTCATAGTCTTACTGCCTCCAGACGGTTGAGACTCTTGTGCAGTATAAAAAAATTAACTAGCCTTGATAATGATCTTTGACCTGGAAATTTCAGGCAGAATAATCCGTGCAAATTTCACGAAGCCAGAGCTCACCGTTCTAGCGTTTTAATTGCTTTAGTAAAACAAAAATTGCTTTGTGTTGAGATTAACAATGAAAATACACATTGCAACAGTATAAAACATTACATCATTGATACTGGGTTGTCCTCATTAAAAAACATAAATAATGCCAATTATTGATAAAATTGGCATTATTTTTGTTTTTGTCTACACGGGTCACTGTTTTTGTCAACTTGCGCGCGTGGCAACATTTGGATTGATTAAATTTTTCAATAATCCTTCAAATAAATTGTAGTTTATTGATAAAAATAGTTTTTTTTTCCATTTCCATAACTAGCTGACGTTGACCCGGCGTTGCTCGACTTTTCTCTACTTTCTATAAATATAGTATGCATGTATTATATATATAAACCTTAAGGAAAAAATTCTCTAAATGATGGTGAAAACCTTATCAAAATCCGTTGCGTAGTTTAGAAGAACTAAGCGCACAAATAGAACGCAAATAGCGACTTTATTTTATACTATTTAGTAATAATAATAGAGATATAGCAGTAGTATGATAGTCCCGGCGAGAGATCGAACGTGACGTCATCGTTCTAGTATCCTCTGCCTTTTTCGTTATCACACAAAACGCGTGAGAAGGAAGAGGACAAACGTCCATGACATCCGTACGAACTCTCGCTAGGACTAGTTTATCTAATGATTTTTAAGCGTAGCGAAATTCTGCTTGAACTCGACTATTTTGCATTTCATCTATCTGTAAATTATTTTGTTACGTTCCGGTTTCAAGATGGTGGCCGTTTTAATCTGGCTTGCGCCGCAGTAGCCGATTATCTGAAAATAAGTAGCTATTCAGGGGAAAATACTTATGGTAGATTATATACTACGTATTTGTATAAAATATATATAAACACATCTGGTAAGATGGTAAAATTTGTAAAAACATAATTTTGCGTAAAACAAGTAAGTTATTACAAAAATAGCATCTGCTGGAGCACGGTGAAAATTTAGCGTCGGCAAATGACGCCGTAATGGTTCAGTAATGATACTTCTCATTTCAATTTTGTTTTCGTAAATGAATGAATGCGATATCGATGACAATGCACTCTATAAGCTTTTGGTGGCCAATCACGCATACGAATGCGGACTTATTCGAATTTCTCTGAAATTGGATTTACAGCGGGATTTGGGTGTTGTCAGCGCGGTTGACTCCCATCCCCATGTGTAAACGCGCCATTATAGCAATACTATGCTGTAATAGCATGAGTAACTCCTAGCAGTCCTAACACAATAACGTGAGTGGTTTATTTACGACAATAACATGATGATGCGCGGAAGGAGAACGCGCCACCTTCTTGTTTAGTTCGTGGCTACAGTCCATTGGCGGTCCCGTATGGGTCGACCCGAATCGTGACGTAGACTTGTGACGTCACACTTATTTACATCTCGTAGTGAAATTATTTTCTCAGTGTTGCAACAGATCGGATGAGCTACATACAGCAGATGCTGAAGGGAAGTATCTGGAATAAAATATATGCATATCCTGGTATTCATTTCTGGAAAAACTTCACTACTTTAGTCCGGATTTTCAATACAAAGAATGTAGTTAAATATTTGAAGGCCTCTGTGCTCGATGGGTAAAGCTCTCGACTAGCAAGCTGGATGTCACAAACTTGTGTTATTTCATAAATCATTAAAAATATTGTATCGATGATGCTATAGTCTCACTGACTCTAGATGGTTTTTTTACTCTTGCACATAAAAAATATATATATTTATGTACATAAACCACGTGAAAACACGTCAAGTCTGTTTGTTTTGAGTTTTATGGAGTCCTTCAGAATTTAAAAAATATTATTTCCTAGTATCATTTTAACGGGAACACCTGTGTGAACGAATTACTAAGTAACAACGCAAACAAAGGTAAGGTAACAATAATTAATGTCTTATCAATTGTTATGGAGTTCCTAGCGCTTGTGAAAAATCACGGGATGTTAACTGAAAGCACTGTGTATGGCAAAACAGACAGTGCAGTTTCGAAGGGCCGGTACATTCCATGTGGTGGGGGTATGGGCCTGAGAGGGGTCTCATTACTATTAAAATAATTACCCACTTTATCACTTGGTTCCCACAATTATTCAAATTTTTAATAAAATTAATAGTTAATTGAAAATGATTTTTTTTACGAATTACATTACGCAGATTTTTTCACATCACGCACACAATAACAGACAATAAGAATTAGTATGTTAATTAATTATTTAACGTGTGATATTATCATGTCAATTATTATGTACATTTATTTAACACTTAAAAACATAAATCGAAATGCTTATTAATTTTAGTTCATTATTAGCTGTACCCCACTACACATTGCTGTGGCTCAGTCTCTCTTTGCAGATAGAGAAACAATAGCCCCTGTTGCTTTGATGTACAACAGATGGCGCTGTTTTTACCTGTCACAGGTGACATCTATATAATATAATTTCAAAGCAATCGGTGGAGAACTTTCTGAGATTTAAGATTTTGAACAAACGAACATGTGGGATAGATATAAATTAAGGTGACCGGATAAATCATCAAAATGATAATTCATCACATCTTTAAAAAGTTATATAAAGTCATGGAAAGTGATGAAACAAAAACTTTATTAACTCGGTTAAGTAGGTTAGGTTAAATTTTTTTTTCATCGTTTCGAATGACTTTATATCACTTTTTAAAAGTATGTTGAATTGTCACTGTGTTGAGTTATCATGGAACCATAAATTATATATGTATTTATAATTTATACATAGATAAATATTTTATATTGATATATTAGCTTTACTGCCTGGTTTCATCTGAGAGTTCCAGCAATCTTCTTTTCTTATTGAGTGATTGAAATATTTAGTGTTTTGATTTTTTTCTACAATTAAATAGATATTTCAAGACTCTGTAACTCACGATAGAAATGACGTTTTGCTCGGAAAGTAGTTAATTTGGCCAATAAATAGCGCAAAGAAAAAGCTGTTCAAATTTCATAACTTCAGAGCTTACCGTTTTGCTTTATAGATAAGATTCTGTTAGTATTTCGTGACGATATCGCATTAAATTACTCTTTTATCTCTGAAAAATAAACAATTTATTTTTACAATGTTGACTTGGGTTCATTTTCATCTTATGGTAAAAGTAGATCCACTGTAACTATCTCTCTTTATCATAAACGCCGTACGGTGAACAGGAGCGCAACTGTTGAATTTGGAAGCCACCTCTGGTCTGGAGCCCCAAAATACTTGATATAAAACCCTTGACTCTGCCCAAACAAGCGGTCCGTTTGATTGATTCAAATGGATTGCAATCTTTAAAGCATAGTCGTCAGGTGAGAATGCTGTCCTTGTTCTACCTATATTTCAATGGAAGATGCTCCGACGAACTAGCGTCATTGATCCCTTAGGCATCGGTGCATAGTCAGGATCAGTCTCGTCAAGATCCATGTTTACTCCTTCCTATCTCCTCACAAATTCCCCCTACACAGCATACCCAAAGATATCATAGGCCCCAAGGGAATTATTTTTTTTTATGTTGTAATGCCGGTTCGCCATAGAGCAGCCGCAGATTGCTGCGCGGAAGCGTAGCATCCGACTCTACTTAGTCGTGCCAGGGCCGCGGCAACAGCTGATTAGTGATTACACCGGTCACGCAATTGCAGCGCTGTGTGGATGCCAATATCACGGTCATGGTCACAGAGATACTAAAATCTTATCCAATTTTCTGCTGATATTCTAATACATTAATAATGTTAATTTGTTAGCTAGACGGCTACACCAAAACTATAGGCAGAAAACCACTTTAAGAAGATTAATGCTTGCAATACAGTATCACTTCTACACACACTTCACCACAATCTACACAACTGCCCTGACGATGGACACTGTAATGCTCTCCGAAACGTTGTCCAGATAAACCCAAAAATTAATCACGACTAATGACTCAAATTTATGTATTTTAGGATTGCTATTCGACCGTACGGGGCGATACTGATAGTGTCTTCCATTATAAACGAGGTGCTTAATAATTACGTAATAATTAGTAATTTCCATTTATTTTTGCGGTTCACCATTCAATAAAAATATCGGAACTTTGGCGGATGTGTCGAGCGCTAATGTAAAGCCGCAAGCTTTTTCCTTCCAATCGATAGGAACTTAGAACACGTAGGCCCAAAATAGAGGATGACGATAATATCAACAAGATACTATGCAAAATAATATTATAGATGGAAATATTCACAATGTGCGTTGAGATTTTCCTCCTCGGCTACTTGTACCTACTTATTCACGTGGGAAGAGGGTTTTATCGATGTACATTGTTCGCATCTATGCATCTATGTATATTACCATGGCTTTAGTACAGCAATTACCCACGGGCCGTCTAGTCGTGTTTGCGTTCCCGCTACCTGCCACAGTCGAACGAGCCGACCACTTCTGACAACAACTTACAGTAACAACAGTCATCAATCACTATGGTGAAATAGTCGATCGGAATTCCGTTGTGAACTTGATAATACAGCCGGGATATTTGGTTGAGTTTTCGCTCGAGGCGCGCCGCATATTGACATTTGTCTAGAGTCCCGGCGTTTTCCGACACCCGTTCGATGTTCGCTTTTTACCCCGCATTCTAGAATCTAAATCCCGTACGGATTCTGTGTTCTGCTGTTCCGTCCTGTGGACACCGTGGGAGTAGACGCGCTGCTTGCTACAGTTCTATCAAGGAGTAGAAATAAGCATTTTTCATAATTTAAAAACAGTTTTATAGTGATTTTATTTTACGATGGTTACCAGTGACGTACAAGTTAAGTGCGATGATATTCACAGGCGGGGCGGTAGGGACTCCAGCCCCTGCATCAGGTGGGTTCTCCGACATTTTCTTTGTTTACTACCGGCGTTTGGTACCTTTTCCTGACCTGGGGCCAACGTTTTGAACGTTCGACGATTTCACCATAAACTTTCGAAATTATAGCTACTGTGCTTTTATAAATTATTTGTGTACGCACTGTGGTAGTGTGTAACGCATTATTTGTGACTCATCAAATAATATTACCCAATAATGTGTTTATGGTCTAATGACGGGAGTTTTTTTTCTATTATTTAACGTATTAATACGCGTATTTTATATTATTTAATGTATTAATACACGTATTTTGTATTATTTAATGAATTAACACACGTATTTTATATTATTTAACGTATTAATACACGCATTTCTACTATTTATATTGCATCGGTAAATAGGTACATTTAAAAATACGGATAGTAAATTTTCAAATCTGAAGAATAACATTTTTTAACACGCAAGTAAATGTAATTTACGTACTTAATTATTTTGACCAATTTGAAATGATGAACAAGTACCAGCAAATAAAACTAAGCTTTTTTAAAAGGGTGTGTTTCGTGTTTCATGGATTGATTAAACAAAATAATATTAGTATGTTATCACATGACATTAATACCGAGTAGGAAAGTACATCATTCGCTAACTCCAGTGCTAATAACTGACTTATCTTATCGCTTAAGTATACTTAAATAAAACTGTTCAAATAACAATATGTTCCTGTAAAACAACTGTATAACTGAAATACTCTTGAAGATAGAATAAGGTTGTGACGATAGTACGTGACTGAAAACACGTAAATTTATGCTTATTAAAATCATATGCCAAGGTTCAATGAGATGACGTGATTTTTCATCCCTTTCACCAAAACATAATTTTCACGTTCGATTTTTTTTTTAAATTTTCAATTTATTTTGCGTTGATGAAACTGTCTGTTTACAAAATTTGAGTACTGAACTGTTTGTAGTTTGTACTTCTACTGAAATATCGTCGGTAGTGATGCAGTGTTGTTGGAAGCACCTGTCAATTTCCGCATTTTAATGTAAAAGTGCACAGGATAAAATGCGGTTAAAGCTATTTAATTTATTTATTTTACATGTATATTATTTTAACACAAAGAACATTTAAATGAGCATAATTTTAATACATTTAGTTGACACAGTAGATAATCAGAATTAATTTTTTTAGCTATTGCTATCATAATTATTGTGAATATATAATAAAAAAAACACAAGGTAAAGATAAAGGTTTTCAACTCACCCTTGATGTGTTTAATAATTTTATTATTAATTCTGAAATGTCATTTTGACTTAAAATTCTGTTTCAAATTATAAAATATGGTTTTCCCTACACTTTAGCAGTTTGTCCTGAATTGAAATAATTTATTGGAAACTTTTGAATATTAAAACTAAGCATATTAATTTTAAAAATACACCAGAAAAAACGGTTATTAGTGAAACCGGGATTTTAACTCTAAACCTTGTTATCCAAGGCGACTTATCACTTTTCGTTGAGCTATCGGTACAACCGAACCTGTCGTATTTCTAATCCGCTGGATTAGCCATAGTGAATGTTGAAATGAATGCTATTGTCAATTCTGAACAAAGTTTTTCTTTATTGCTTCCAGTAAAGACACATCGACCTGCAGTAAAGCGACAATGCCGCCATACGCCAGCGACCAGGTGACGGGTGTCCTGTTTGAGACGGACGCCAAAACCAGCGATCTGAGTCTGTCCGCCGTGGAGGCCAAGATCAACGTCGCCGACAACCATCCCCGACAGCTGGTCTGGAGGAACATCATCGCCTTCGCCTATGTCCACCTCGCCGCCATCTACGGTGCCTACCTCTTCCTCACATCCGCCAAGTGGCAGACTGACATCCTAGGTAACTAACTCCCCACCAATCAATCAGGCCATACTTGTCTCTAATGAAAGAAAAATTAGATAGTGTTGGAGGTCATTGAAGAAGTTTTGCAATCAATGTATTGTGCTCCAAAGAACCAAAATCTTCATTTAGCCTAGCCAAATCTCAATCACCTTTACACTCCTTCACGGGTCTTCTAAAGTCCACCTTTGGACATCTTCTACATTCTTGGTGACACTCTCACCCATCCGAATTTAGCTGTTTTTTTATGTTGCTAGCCCGTATCAACTGTGAGTTTAAGCCTGTCGTCCCACAGGTCGGTAAGCAATCCACATAAACCAAATGGTATAAGACCCTGCGCAAAAAAGTTTCACACTAGACAGCGCTGCAAACCGTTACTTTACTATAGCGAACATAATTGTCTGCGCAAGGTCTTACAGCACTCGGTTTATGCCGCTTGCTTTCCGGCATTTGGGACAACGGGCTAAGTGTCTCTGTCACTAGCAGGTGCAATGCAGCACGTTGTCTCAGGTGGGAGACAGAGAAACTAGAAACCTTCCAACTATGTTCATTAACCTTTTAGCCTTACAGGCACATTAAAAAAAAACTTTATACTAGTTTATAAATATATAAACACATCGTCTGGTAAGACATAACAATTTTAAAAAGAAAATTTTGCAAAAAAACAAGTAAGTTATTACAAAAATAGAATCGTTTGGCGCATGGCGAAAATTTTGCATCAGGATACCACAATGTAATGGGCGGTTCATTTGATAGATCTATAATCTTAACGGATGGATTACAATTATCAAAACATTTAAATAAATTAAATAGGTGAGGATTTGAGGTAGTTACATAATATGTTTGAGATTTATTGTTGTGGAATGATTTGTAGACTTTGTGCACTGACCTCCTACAATTTGGACAGTTAAATATCCTGTAACTAACAATAACAATACCTAACTTAACCTAATCTCGTTTCTTCAAAGAGCCTTTGAGAATATGTGTCTCTCAATCTGTTGGATTTTCACATTGAATTAATTTTGCGAATAACACTAAAGTAAAAAGGAAAAATAATTTTTGATACACAAAGGAAAATAAATTAATCTTATAATGCGTGTAAATTTAGTATCTACAGTTTAACTTATGTCATTAAAAATCACACAGAAATAATCGGCAACCACACCGGAAAAAGTTTGGAAAATTATTAACTTTAAATAATTTTATGACATTATTTCGAAGAATGCTATGAATTTTATTTAATCATTTGAATTGGAATCAATTTATGTCTTTAGTATATAACAACTGAAATGACTACCATTATATACATTATTTCCGAGAAACCGTAACAAATCTTAGCAGTTTGGCTTCATTTACATAACAATCATAATTTGTCATCATAAAATTATAGTTGACCATTGTTCCCACTAAGTTGTTTTGCCATGAAATGTTTCCGCACGCTACACAGAATAATTCTCTCAATATTACTTTAGATCTATCTATATAAATAAAAATGTAAATGTTTGTTTGTTCAAAATCTTAAATCTCTGAAATTTCTTCACCGATTGCTTTGAAGTTTTGACACAATGTTACATTCGAATACACATGTGTTTTTATATACCTTTATTATGTAGATGTCACCTGTGACAGATAAAAACATGCTTTTTTTAAAAAACAGCGCCATCTGTTGGACGTAAAAGCAACGTGTGCTATTGTTTCTCTATCTGCACAGACAGAGTGAGCCACAGTATCGCGTGGCGGGGTCAGATAGTTTACAATAAAATCCCAAAACTTCTGCAAAATGTTTAAAAATAAACTTATCCCTGACTATATTTTACGAACAATAATTCTGTTTTCAGTTCCTAAAAAATTTATATTATAGAACATAATTTATTTTACTGACAATATTAACGATAAACGCAATGTACGTTATCATCTTAACATTTCAATTTTGAATGGTGGTCCTTAGTAAGGACTCCTTACACCAGGGCGATACCGAGAGTATCTTCTGATCTGGAATGTGCTGCAAATATACTATATATTATTTTAAATGAGTAAATTGTGAAATAATACAAATTAATCAAATAAAATTAACCTGCGCACGCCGGGATTTGAACCCGCGACCTCCAGCTTGCTAGAGGAGAGCCTTACCCCTCGACCACGGAGGCCATCATAATGAGGATGTGAAATGATTTGCATTCTTCTTCTCCCTCCATCCGGTTCTCTCTTTCCTTTCACAAAAAAGACTCCACTTGCTAAAGATCACACGTGCCCTGCATGGAGTTATTAAATAACACGTAATTCATGACATTTTGTTGTTTATTACAGCTTTCATATTGTATACTGCATCCGGCCTCGGCATCACAGCGGGAGCGCATCGTCAGTGGGCGCACAAGTCCTACAGCGCCAAGTGGCCGCTTCGGGCGTTACTGGTGCTTTTCAACACCCTTGCCTTCCAGGTAACTAATCAACCTAAATACCTAACCTACCTTTCCTAACCTAACCTAACCAGCCAACCAAACAATCAACCAACCGAGTACAGGTAAATCATTTTAAAGAGATTCTTGTTCAATGGTGTGCTGTATTTTTTACTACTGTGGGATAAGAAGGGACTACGTGCGAGTATTCTAAACTTGTTTGAATCAATTTGAATACTATCAGTGTATACAAATATATTTAAGCATGCATTCTATAAAATGATTTGCCGTTTCACCACATCTTTGTTGATATAAATAGACTTCATATTTGACATGTCATAAGCATTGTTTTATAATTAAGCCCCTCAAGGTGATTTTTTTCATAAAAAAACAGCACCATTAAAATTATCTAAATTCTTTTAGCATGATTATACTCTGAGCATAGATTATAGAAGAACACAAGAAATGTCTTGTGCTTGTGTTTCCGGATCCAAATATTTGCCCAATCGAGGCATAAATTTCCAGTGAGACAGGCGCTGGGGTAAATGGAACATTTGTTTCCATGGAAAGCACTTCTAGTTCTCTTCTCTATTCTATGAATCTGAGGATATGCTGAAATTTTGGGAATCTATAATCTTCTGTTGTATTTCCACTGCGGTTGACATACGTTTTTGGTTAATATCAGTGGCACAGATTTATTCCTTTTTTCTTACACTAGTCTGTAATCTTATTAGAATTTTTAGAGCACTGAAAAATTATATTTAGTTCCGTATCAGACTTGGTCATTGTTCATAATCAACTCATCGAATTACTATTGGATCAAACCAGAAGCTATTAGTTATGCATATGCTTGATTTGATTTTCAAATTCAAATTAACAACACTTCCTTATTTTTTTATAGTTACACATTAATTTTTATAGCGAAGGTTTCTTTTCAATGGTAAGATTATTTCTTGGCTATAAAGCATCATCGATTTAATTGGCTTTTTCGGTCTATGCAAAAAAAATTTACTGACTTCAATAAAAGTTACAAAAGTAATTCAAATTTGATTTACGATTAGGAAATTAATTGGTCTGCCATTAACTAGGAAGCTATTAATAACGGCAGTATTTATTATACTTAGTAATAGCAATATTTATTTATACTGGGTTTTTAGAGATGTTTCTACTTACACCGTTCCAAAAACGCAGTTAAAACATAAATGTTATTAAGCACAATCTGATTTAAACCTTGTACACGTGTGACTACCTTCTTACGTATCTATGTTTTATAACTTTTAAGATGAGAATATGTTCATTTGTAGAAAACTAATTTCTTGTATTTTCTCACACACAGTACAGCAATAACAATAAATATGTAAGCCCTAAGCTGCTGTAAAATAAACTAAAAGTTTGTGCCTACAAGACATTAATGCAATACCAGCGCACATTCGTATTGCTGCGATATTCTCCATTTGTAAGCATGTTAATATTGTCAGTAATTAGAATTGTACATCACACAATAAGCCCCTGAGGGCCCTTGTGGAATAACCAAATCACTGCCTGAGTGCCTTTCTTAAATAACCACAGTTGAGCCCGAGTGCCGTTGTTGAATAATCATTTGTGCTAACTTTTCACCTATCTTTGCAGGATTCAGTGATAGACTGGGCCCGGGACCACCGCATGCACCACAAGTACAGCGAGACAGATGCAGATCCCCACAATGCGACCAGGGGATTCTTCTTCTCCCACATCGGCTGGCTGCTCTGCCGCAAACATCCCCAGATCAAGGAGAAAGGCAAGGGGCTGGACTTGAGCGACCTCTACGCTGATCCCATTCTTCGATTCCAAAAGAAGTAAGTTGCCTGTCTAACGAAAAACAGATATATGTATATATTTGAACATCAATCAATAGTGAAACAGTCACTGACCAGTCTTGTTTGTTTGATTCATTCAGGTACTACATGCTGCTTATGCCCATAGTCTGCTTCATCGTACCAACACTGATCCCCGTCTACTTCTGGAACGAGACATGGACCAACTCTTGGTTTGTGGCCACCATGTTCCGCTATACCTTCATCCTGAATGTGACCTGGCTGGTGAATTCCGCAGCGCACAAGTGGGGCAACAAGCCCTACGACAAGAACATCAACCCCACCCAGAACATGACCGTGGCCATGTTCGCACTGGGAGAGGGCTTCCACAACTACCACCACACCTTCCCCTGGGATTACAAGACCTCCGAGTTGGGCAACAGCCGGCTGAACTTCACCACGCAGTTCATCAACTTCTTCGCTCGCATTGGTTGGGCGTACGACCTGAAGACCGTGTCTCCGACTATCATTGAGAAACGCGTCAAGAGGACGGGAGACGGCAGTCACCAGCTGTGGGGATGGGGAGACATGGACCAGCCCGCCGAGGAGGTTGCGGAAGCCATCGTCACGCACAAGAAGGACGACTAAGATGTAGTCGGGTAGCTTTATGATATAATTGTTTATTCATCATTTCTAGTGCATCGTCAGTATTGCCAAGAAGAAATGGTTAAGATATTCACGTCGGCTGTGTTGGATTAGTTTAACTTTTTATCCATGAATTTGTTTTAAGTGATGACACTACTTTCTTCCATTCCCCTGAAGAAAATCATATCAGTGTCCGGCAAGATGCGGACGGATATGTCCGACTACTTCTGGTCTGTTTGTTTGCAGCTTCGGTAGTCGTAGCCTCACCGTCACACGGCCGGGACTTCCTCCACCACTTGATATAGATTAGGTTAATATTTATTACGTCTAACGGCTAAGTTCAGCGAGTTACTATGTTGTGACTGGCGACAAACGATGTGCAAAAACGCATATTTATACTAAAGATTTATGATGATAGACTTCAAGTCTGAATAATAGTCTACGATAAAGTAAACTTAAATCCCTGACTATTTTAGGTAGACTTTAATTACAACCGTGTTATGTTGGGGAAGTAAGGAGAGAATAGAGGGATGGGATGGAATAGAAGGAGTATTTATTGAAGATAGGAGATAGGTACCGGATCATCTCACAGTTGCGGCCTTCTGGTTGCAGCCATATTACGCTTATGAAAGGAAACGATGTGTGCTGGAAATATAAATGTTATTTTAAGGTATTTTTGATAGAGGAATGTTTCACTCTTAGTGTCGTATGTTTCTGAAGTCTATACTCGTATTAATGATACGAGAACATTTATAACAATTCTTGGATTTGTCTTTTATATTATCTGATGTATAAAACGTAATTCTACAGGGATCGAAACATATAGGAACCAAATTATATAAATACTTAATGGAGAGCAAATATGAAAGTTTTGGGGTCTATTCATAAAAAATTGTACCTTACTGTTGTTAAAGTACTGTTGTGTTCTATATTTATATAAAACATTTAACTGTACGTTTGAAATAAACCTGTGATGGATAAATAATATTGTTTCAAATAACTGCCTTCCTCCATCCCATCCCCGCTCTCTTCAGCTATACAATATTCACTGAATGAAATTAGCTTATGTGTGCGTGTTTATTAATTTATCCAACACACTCACTCGATGCTTGACATAAGTATCCTTCGGGGACAGCCGGCTTATTTACACCATACGGTTCATCAACTTCTTCGCTCGCATCGGCTGGGCGTGAAACCTAAAGACCGTATCTCTGATCGTCATCGAGAAGTGACGATGAAGAGGACAGGAGACCAGCCCGCCGAGGAGACGACGCAAGCCATCGTCCCACACGAGATAGCCGACACTGTAACACATTATTGGCTAAAGAATGAAGAAACTCAACACGGCATAATAACCCAAAAAATTTATCATGATAATTAAACCAGTCATTTAAAAAGAAAACCATTTTATTATTAATTAAGAGTCATATTATTATACACAGTAGAACATTTAACAATAAATAATTGAGAAAGTTTGGCAGACATCAAGATTTAAAGATACATAATATCATCCTAAACTGTGAGACAACTTTATATCATTACATACATATATGCATTCTTTTTTTTAATTCAATACTTTATAGATATGTATGGTAAAAAAATGTAAAAGCCCAAATGGGGTGTAAATGAATAAAAAATAAATAAATCTCACACAAGAAGTTTAACGAAACTCACGACAGTGACAATTCAACACACTTTTGAAAAGTGATGAAACATAGCTAGGTTCATAGGTTAGTTTTTTCCGTCGCTTTTAATGACTTTATATCACTTTTTAAAGGTGCTTTGAATTATTATTGTGTTGCATTATGCATCATGGAACCCTTTAGAGTATTTTTATTTAGTAGAAAATAATACAATATTTCAAATTATAATCGTATAAATATTTTTTTCCCTAATTATTCTACTACTCCATAAGGTGATAAATATGATACCAAATTTGGAGCTTACGGTAAAATTAGAATAATTTGAGTATTGAATACCATTTAACGTGAACTGTGGCGGCTGACGCATAATAAGTGATCCATCGATGGTTGTCCCCATATGGGCATGTCGCATAACTTCATGTGATCCATGAAATTTTACTAAAACACGTATTTACATTGTTTAAAAATGTTCTGCACAGTGGGTTAGATTGCACTAAAAATCCAGCATTTTTAAAGATTAATTTTACTACATAGCAGATTTATCTGAACCTTTAAAATCTCAATCAATCTGCCGTAAATTCTCAAAGATTATCTATTTACATATGTGTGGGGCGCCTATTCATGCTCCTTGACGACGTGCTTCATCCGCTCGGGCACGTGAGGCACCTTGCCGGGCTTGCTGTGCTTGCGGCGGTTGGCCTCCTTGCGCTTGTTCTTGTCGCGGATGACGCGGTGCTCATGGTGCGCATTGAATACGTGGCGCGGCACCTGGCGATGTCGAGCGATGCGCTTGATCTGCGGATGACTGGCAAACTTCTCCTTGAGCGCATCGCCGTAGTTGATGGCTGCCTTTTCACGCGGTTTTAACTAGAAACAAGAGTTTAAAAAACAGAATGAATTCATGTTTATTTTGATAATGTGTCCTTTTGTGGCTTCCCCAAATGTGTCCAACATGGGGTAGGTCACTTATGATTTTGAACTTAAACACTTGGAAGTGGTTGCACACCCTATGCCCTGCACTTAGGCAAGTCACTAGTGGCAAAGATGTAAGCGCGTACGCTCCCTATGCCCTACACTTAGGCAAGTCACTTATTGTGGCAAAAATGGAAGCGGGTATACACCCTACGCCCTCCGCTAAGGCAGTCCCATCCTATCCTAAGGCACTATCATCCCTGGGGTGCTGGAAATGTGAGATCCGAACTATAGACCTTAATAAAACAGAAACCGTAAATTTAAAATTTATAAATCTTATATGTACTAGTAATTAAAAGTTGACAAAAATCAAATGAAATAATTTATGTTAACAGATTGATTATGCATATGGGCAAATTGTTTATAAGAATAAGACACTTTGGAAAAGCTGGGTAGAGACGATGACTTCGGAAATGTAAATTTGCATATTTACCTCTCTTTCGGCATAATAAATGTACAGATTTTATCTTCAAAAAGAACATATATTTTTTATGGTACTTAAAAACTTAAGGAGTTAAAGCGAAACTTGTTATAAATGGGTAGAAATTGGGAATGAGGGGGCTTAAGGTGAAACGGAAGCTACAATTCTCATACAATCTATTAGCATTCCCCACTCGAAAACTACTGCTATTATGAATACATAGATCGAGCTAGGTACCAGTATAATAGTATATTTGCGGCACGTTCCAGAGTGGAATATACTCCCAGTATCGCTCTGGCGTAAGGCCACCATTCAGAATTGAATCGTTGCTTGAAATGGCTTTGGCCATGTTTAGTGACCAGATCTGAATAGCCAGGAACTTCCCCATTTTCTCTTCCCCTAACTACTTTTCATATTATTAATTGGCACACATAGTCTAAAATAACACTAAATCTACATGCTAATAAATAACAACTATTGATTGATACTGATGATCAGTATAAAGTATTATGAGCCATATTTTCAGCATATATCCAAATCTATTTGGGAATTTACAATTTTTTATGTTTCTTGGGCACACAACATCTTGATTTATTAACATTCATACATCGTCTCATGCGTCCGACTCTTGGCTCAAATATTTGATTCACATTCATACATCGACTCGTAATAATATTATTATTACCTATTAGCGAACTCATGATAGGTACCTACAATATTATTTACTAGGTATTGTGAAATGTGTGCCCTGGATTGAGCACAAGAGATATCATTTTTACATCTAGCAATTATCACCACTTTGTTGGTTTTTATAAATGCGCCACATAGAAATAAACGAATACATAGATGTTACTTTTTAACACAAGCACAAACTGAGAAAGGGCATGGAATGGATTATCAGTAGTTATGTACCTACATCGCTTGGTGGTGAATAATATTAGATTCATGAAGCCATTGTCATATCATAAATAACGTTTTGTACGAAATTTCATATCAAATTGATAATTCAACCTCATTTCATTCCGACTGTTCTGGAAGATGTTTACTACATAGACAAGCGCTTGTCGCAAGCACTTAAAATTAAAATTACTAAAAAATATTGTTTGGACTACGTCATTCTTCATTCAGCAAGTGAGGCTACTGGTATATCAGTTACCAGCATCTCGAAGATTTAAAGGGAAGACATACAAAAACTATGAGAGATCGTGCATTATTTTGACAGAGAAACAACTTCCACATTAGAAAAAATACTGTTGACGATTTTAGTAAAGAAGCGATAAGTACGTCGATAAATTCACGAATTTTAAATGCTGAAAAATGTAATTACAAAGCATAAAACTCCAGGTGTCGTTGGATGATTGCTAAATTTTAGACAGTGACAGAATATTTATGGAAGGAAATTTCTCATAAAACTTGAAACTTTTCATTAGAAAAAAATAATCAGAACGGCGCTATAGAAATGATCCAAACATTATTACTATTATTTCGTAGCATTAATATAGAACTTTTTACAAACTATTTGTCTAATTATAAGATAATTTTTGTTTTGTATATCTCATCTTTCCTATAGAAATTTTACAACTTGCAGGTTTTTGTTAAATGTATTACTAATTCTCTTACAATAACGTAAATTAGTCCCTCATAGATAAAGTGTGTTATTGTCAGAGACGATATACTACATTTATCATCATAACGCCGTGATATTGCTTTATTTATATTTAGAAAACATAGACAACCGAAATTAGTTTTTATGATAATACTCACAGCCCCAAGTTTCTCCGAGGCTTTAGCCTTCCATATCCTAATGTTCATCTCGTCGGAGCCGCTTAGCAGATACTTGTTATCGAGGGACCACCTGACGCAGGTGAGGCGCTGCATGCGCTTGGTGTGGTATACGTCCCGGGAGTGGCCCTTCAACGACTCGAAGATGCGGAGCGTCTTGTCGTAGGAGGCGGACACCAGCTCCTTGCCGGTGGGGGAGTAGTCCAGGTCTATGACGGCCGCCACGTGGTCCTTGTGCACGTTGATGGGGTTTTTAAGGTAGCGGGTGTCAAATGTATATAAGCTGAAATAGATAGCATTCATTTTATTAATAATATTACAAGTATTCAAACAGACTTGTGAGTTCAATCTCATAATGACTTATGAGTTGTGAAATGAAATTAGTACGAGAGTACATTGGAGGGGACCCACCCTTTCCCGACGGCTGTGTGAGGAAACTGATTGTTTAACCTCCTTAGCCGCACACGTCAGGACTCTAATTTTTTTTTGTAAAAAGAAGCTACATTTATTTTAAAACGATTCTAGACCCTCCAATGTCCCTGCATGCATGATTGTTAGTACGAAATAATGTATGCATACTTACATTAATAGTAACACAAAATAAGAACACATATGAAATGTGTTCGCCTGGTGGTTTGGCATCTAAAATTAAATAATAAATAAGGAGCACAAATTTTATAAGTGGAAGTATGATTGAAACATAAAAATATACAAGCCGCGTATCGAGGGCAGTTTACCCCACTATCACGGGGCGGTCCCGGCAAGAATGAACGTGGCAAGCGGCCTGGCCACAACGATCCCAAGCACCCGCATCCCTTAGCCAGTTTTCCGAGAATACCCTCGAAGAAATGTAAATGGGGGGAGGGGGGGGGAGATACTCCCAAAGACCCTAGGGAATGAAGTGAGCCTCAGGTCACCGGAGGCAGGACAGAAGGGGACCGGGCTCGCGCAAACATTCCCCAGGCCCGCTCATGATGCCGGGGGAGGCACCCGTGGTTCATGGGACAGCCGCCCCGGATTAATGTCACCTTACTGGATGCAGGAACAGGGTCTATCCGCCCCCGTGGTGGGGAAATGAACAATACAGTACGATAGAGTTCAGTTCGACAACCTATTCATAAACCAATTTGTTAGTAACAAATAAAAAGGCAAATAACAAACGTAGAAAATAAGTTGTGTAAGTTGTGTAATAAGTTGTGTAATAAGTAGTACGAGATGTTATGAAATGAACTTTCTTAAAATTAAAACATTCAACCCCGTAATATTTTCTTAAAATCAAGTACTTTGTATTTTTAAATTCTTTCATATGGCCACCCCGTGGTTGCGTTTAAAGTGGGTGTGACTATTATCGAAGGAGGCGGGGCAAAGGGGTCCTCGGCTCCGAACGAAGGGAGACCGGTCTCTTTGGATTTTGGCTCTTTTTGCGAGAGGTTGTTACGTGCTCCGCTTTGAGACTTGCTTTGCTAAAACAGTGGTTGTCAATTAACTACTAGTACATTTCGATTCATTCTTTCTACAGTGTTTGTCAATTCATTACTAGTATATTTCGATTCATTTTTTCTACTGCCTGCCCCCCGGACGTCTACAAAACTACAAAAACTGCGGTATCGTTCCACGCTTTATTTTTTTATTAATTTCTGTCTCTGCTTTCTTCCCACTAATTTAACATCATTCTTTTAACCGTCCACAAAGAGATTTAAGCTTTTCCTACGCGTAGATTCCTGTGCTGTAATTATATAGTCTTTTTGAAGGCATTTAAAGGCACCACAATAATAGTGTTTTATTTCCAAGATACCCGTTGTTCCACCCACTTCTAGAAGGCGTATGTTCTCTCTTAATACCAACGAACTGAAAACACGGTACCTGCTCGAGCTAGCCAGGTATTCTTGAAGATATAATACATTTCTATACGCGGTTCGATTCCGTAGAAACTCTTTATCTAACACGCGGTTCGATTCCGTGGAAACGCATTATCTAACAGAGAGTACAGACTTTTCTTTAACTCGGTGGATTGTATACTAATGTCATCACTAGTATGTACATGGAAAAGCTGTGGCAAAATAAATAATTCAGAGCCACTCAATATTAAAGGCAAAACAATGAAATAATCATTATTTTATGGTTTAAATTAGTTAGTAGCTCAGTGGTCCAGAGCACCTGACCGGACATCAGAAGATGCGGGTTCACAACACAAATTCATCAAATAAAATTTACTTGCGCACGTCGGGATTTGAACCTGCGACCTTCGGATTGTTAGTCGAGAGTCTTAACGCTCGACCATGGAGGCCGTCGAGATAAAATATAAACTGCTCTGAGAAAAATTTGCAAACTTTTATAATTGACAGCATACTCGATTCCTCGCATCTTAAAACCAGGAAGCGATGTAAAAATAAGTGTTAAAAATGAAGTTATTTTTCCCTATAGTTTTGCCGTTTCCTAGTTATGACTAAGTAATGGATATCGCGTAAATGCATAATATATTTCAAAAGCTTTTACGATAAGAGCACATTTTACACAAATTCAAATTAGAATGCTGATCTTGTGAAAAAAAGTTATGGCATCAAACTCAAGTTTCAAATACTTAAATAAATCAACCAGTAATTTGCTAGAGACCTATTTGCAAACACATGTGCCCATGTTCAAATCAATTTCATTCACATCAATGTTAGCAATGGTCACTAGATTCAACTGATACATACTTCTTATTGCAGGTGTATCTTCTTTGAAGAATAAAATGAATCATCAGTCTTGCTATGTTTTTGGCGGTTTAATGTTTTCGTTTTTATAGTGGAATAACGTAATGAGTAAAACCTCATATTTTAACTTGCCTCAGAACATACTTTGTCTAGTGAGGCGGGCAAAGAAGACTACGCAATAAAAAATCAGAATAAAATGAAACTAAAACTGTAATATTTAATCATTGAAGACAATATTAAGAACTCTCAAACGAAAGATGTGAAACAGAAAAGATTCAGTCGCATCTAGGAATTGAACCCAGGACCTATTCTTTGCTAGGGAGATGCTCTGACCACTGAGCTATTTCGACCATACCAACTTACGTCAGCATTCATTTTCATATAATGCATATTTTGTTTGGCTGCTATGTATGATTACAAGATTCTACCCAAATTAATTAATTGCAATCTAGATATTGTCTTGGACAAATATAACCATTTTTATTTTAATGTGTGACATCTATTGACTTTTCTACAAGCGAATCCCAAGATCATCTTTCATTTGAGAGCCATTAATATTGTCTTCAGTGATTAAATTTAATGTTTTTTGTGATGCAGGAAATAAATATAATAATTTAATGCTTACTTGTAATCCTCATTAGCCACGGTGAAGATGAAGGCCTCCATGGGGTTCCAGCAGAGGGTGTTGGAGCGCATCTCCATCACCACCTTCCGCACGGGCCCCGCCTCGCGGCTGTCGTAGAGGATGATGCTGCGGTCGCTGGCGCAACAGGCTAGCAGGTGCTTCTCCACCTAATAAAGTTAAAAACACAGATGTGTTAGTTATACCACAATAAATAACAGAAAATTTTCATTGAAGGACTTATTATTCATTGAGGAACGCCACACGAACGAACGGGGCTAAGTTCTCATTAATCACTGAAATCTGTAAGACAACAGATTAAAATTGTCATCCCATAATGGTGCAGAAGCTTTTGTTGGGGTAAATACTATGGAGGATTGAGAAATTGAAAAAATCCAAAGGTTTTTTTTTTGTTGTTTGTTTTTGGGGTGTTATGCCGTGTTGCGCTAACTCCTTCTTTAGCCGACGTTTCGGACAGCGTTGCAGTGTCCATCATCAGGGCAGATCCGGTAGATCCGAAGATGTGTGGATTCGGATCTACCGGATCTGCCCTGATGATGGACACTGCAACGCTGTCCGAAACGTCGGCTAAAGAAGGAGTTAGCGCAACACGGCATAACACCCCAAAAACAAACAACAAAAATGCTTTTGGCCGTGAGAATCTAAAAACTTACCAAATCCAAAGGTTATACAAAACACATATATAAAAAAAATAACCTCTTGGAAATAATATTGGTTAGTTGAAATATTTCTGAAGTTTTGAACTGCAATACAAAGTAAACATTGAGTAATTAAAATTTTAATAATAAACTTGATTAGTTACAGGGTGAATGTCACGTAAAATTGATAACTGGGTGTAGGATAGAACAAATTACTTAAGAGATTACACAATTGATCCCACTAACCCTTAGAAGACGGCTAATATTTTGTAAATATCTCAAAGCCAAATATAATATTGAACATTATATTTGAAATAACTGACAGGCATCTACAATGTCAACGTTTTTTACTTAGGAATTTTCATGGACAATATTGAAATGTGTTCAAAACTTCTAAAACCTACCTCTTTACACTGCACATGATTTCACTGAACTGCTATTGTAGTTGGTTGTATCCTAAGGGCTAATGTAACTCGTAAAACTAAAACAGTTTTAATATCATGCATCGCTGTTATTTAAAATCTCAAACAGTGTTGCCAGCTTTCATTCTTTGTATCATAGTGAAAAGTACCTGATTAAAAGCGACGTGGTGCAAGCTGTCAACACCCCACTGGAAGGTCCGGACAGGTTCGCTGCGTGTTTCCTCCCACAGCTGGCAGATCTCGCCGCATGTGGCAAACAGGGGTTCACTGCGGTGGTGTGACAGCCCCGTCACCATCGTCCTGCTCAGGATTGTGTCAATAGGCTCTTCCGCCTTCCCCTCTTCCGGACCCTCAACACTCCAAGTCTTGATAGTTTTATCATCACCGATCGTTATAAATCTATCCCCGTCGGGCAGAAAACAAATTTGTCTAACGTAGCCATCATGGGCTATGAAATTTCTAGTGCATCTTTGTGTAGGGAGATTCCAGAGTCTCACTTCTCCGTCAAAAGCTCCACTAGCTGTTACTGATAGTCTGGTGGGATGCTTGCCGATGCAGGACACTCCGTCGGAATGGCCATCCAAACATCCGATGAAAGGTTTAGCGAATACGCGCTCCAATTTGGTAGCGTTCAAGGCTCGGACGTATTCTCTTGGAGCTTCGAATGGATGCAGCCCTGGGTCGTAATTACGTGGAACTGCACACAAAAATCAAAATAATAATTAGAAAACACAGTTTATAAGAATATAAAGACTAAAAGTCAACGTTTACCTGCTTCATTTAATAATAAACATACAAATAAATATTATGCGTATTGTTTTTCTTGACATGCGACTGTCAATATTAATTTACCTCTGTGAATGTCTCGTTTGGTCTGACGGATGTATTCATCTGGATTTCTACTAATTACTTTGACTTTCATATTGATTGATCGGTATTTATAACATTTAGCAATATAATAACAACAACTTTACTTCCACGAGACTCGACACGAGGAAATCTTCTTCTGTCAAAATAAACAATAGACAATTTAATGTTCGATTAGAAAATTTCGCTACTCTTCTCCATGTGGACAACTTCGCAAAATATATTTTTTGTTCCTATAAAATATATTATTATTATAAACATATTTCTAAAACTCCACTGCTTTACATAAATAGTACGTATATTTCCTATTTTTTGCAATTTATTTACTCTCAAGATTCAAAAAAAAATCTGAGTTGCTTATATTATTGTCTATTCATCCAAGAACTTGAAGTGCTGCCAGACGCAAAGTTTTTAACCCGTTTTCATGGTTTTTTGGGTAATTTATTATTTTAAATGATATGTACTTTTAAGTTTTGAGTGAGATAATAATATAATTCTTTAGCATGGGTCACGTTGGGGAAATCGCGTATTCAGGAACGTAGTTCCTTAACTTTAGTACAAACTAAGCTCACGTTTTCAAAATGTCTTAATCTAATTATTATCTATGTAAATAATAAATAATATAATGTAATTAATGAAATAAATATAATGTCATGTACATTTAATTATGTACCTACTGTAAAATGTGCAGCATAACTATGTAATTTAAAATGAAGTTCTACAAATAAAATTTGACAGTCATAAAAATATTATTATTTATAAGGTCTGTTTTTTTTACAAAAACCTTTATTTCTAGTGTAAAGTAAAATCACAAATTGATTTTTGGGTACTGTACAGTGTTGAGCTTACTACTTATTTAGCCAACTTTTCGGACAGCGTTACAGTGTCCATAATTAGGACAAATGATAGCAAATAAATCGTGATAATATTTTTAGCCGTGAAAATCTAAAATCATAAATATTAAAAAAAGGTTTGTTTCTTAGATTAGTAAAGATAATATCTGTTGGTATCGTTGTCTTCTTATTTAAATCGCAATAAAAAGCTTTCGTAAAAGATTTTTATCCTACTCAGCAGGGTTTTTTTAACATAGTTTTTCTACCCCTGAAACATGGTTTTCCATTTTTGGGATATGGCATCACTGAGAACTTGTCGCATTTGTCAGATTCAGATTCGTGAACTCGAGAGTGCAAATTCGACGTCAGTTTGCAGATGCTGGGTGGAGCTATTGTTTGTTGTATTATAACAATAATATCATCATGTCTCGTAGTATAAATTAAAGTAATGTGTCTTCTGGTCCCAAATATAAATACAATATTATTGAATAAATACACTGGCAGTGTTTGTTTAATATTATATTATTTTTTTCTGAAAGTGGTGATCTAAATAGTGAATAAAATATTTTGGATCAAGATTAATTAAAAGGTAAGTCTTGAATTATTTTATATTAGATGGACTTATTCAACATTTGGTAATTTTTGGATAGGGCCTGACACGCTTATTACGAATATTTTTTAGAAAAAAACTTTACATTCGCCTTAATTACTATAAAAGAAAACTTTTTGCATTTCGGGCGGCGGAAAATTATGAATTTAAATTTTCAATTGCGTTAACCAAAATTCACTTCGCGAATCGATGCGGCGGCAATCAGCTGCCATTAGGTACGTCACTGTTATGTTGGTATCCCTGATACATTGCGTAGATACGACTATGGCTAACTTCGTGGAAGACAAATGGATTTGTATCACAAACCATGTTACACAAACCTAGCGTAGCCGGTAAACCACTTGAAAACTGGGATGTTTTTCTTGCCTTGACGCGAGCAGGCGTTATTAAGGGGCACTTTCCTTTGTATCACAAACCATGTTACACAAACCTAGGTATTCCACGAAGATAGCAACGGTCGTATTTAGCTCTTGTTAATGCATCAGTGATACCAACATAACAGTGCGTTCCTAATGTCGCCACATCGATTCGCGAAGTGAATTTTGGTTTTACCCAATTGAAAATCAAAATGCATAATTTTCCACCGCCCGAAATGCAAAAAGTTTTCTTTTATAGTAATTAAGGCGAATATAAAGTTTTTTTCTAAAAATTATTCGTAATAAGCGTGTCAGGCCCTATCCAAAATTTACCCAACATTTTGTTACACTTTTGGAATGGAAACCACACATTACTAAATAACATATATTTTATAATAAGCGAGTACTTGCAGAATAAGCTCGTTCTGGGTTCTGTTAGCGAACTTCCATATTATATTTATCTGCAGTATCTTTGGTAATGCATAACAAATAATATTTATTAATAAAATTGGTTTTATCGGATAAAATGCAGTGTGTAACAATTCATTAGTCATTATTTATTATTTTTTTAGTTACTGAGTGTTATATATTTTAGTTTTTTGCACTATTAACCCCATAAAACTATCAATTTAATAAATTATATTTTGGTCCTTCGATTATACCATAACTAGCTGACGTGTACCCGGCGTTGCCCGGGGTTGTTTGAATAATTTGGAGTAAACTTTTTGAATTTTGTGATGAACATCAACTTTTCTCTACTTTCTATTAGTATAATATGCATGTCTTATATAAAGAAAGCTTCCGGAAAAAATCTAAATGATAGTGAAAAACTTATGAAAATACTTTGCGCAGTTTAGAGGAACTAAGCGCCTAAACAGACAGACGCTGTTAGTGACTTTATTTTAAACTATTCAGAGATAATATTATACTATATTTCTGTCGCTTATCTTTCCTTGAAATCACTGAGTACCGCGGTCGTTCTGCTCTAAGCAAGATACTAATAAATCACTGAGTACCGTGGTCCTTCTGCTCGAAGCAAGATACTAATAAATCACTGAGTACCGCGGTCGTTCTGCTCTAAGCAAGATACTAATAAATCACTGAGTACCGTGGTCCTTCTGCTCGAAGCAAGATACTTATAAAACGGAGAAATCTATTAACTTTTTTTTAACCCTTCATTGGTTTATAAATCACTTTATGTTTCACGTTTATTGTTTGGGAATCCGTTTACATTATTATAATGTATAGTCAGGGAGGGAAATGTCCAATCACACCTTTCAGTCAATGGTGGGTATTACAAATTTATCTGTGCAATCTGGGGATGTTGTGGGTACAAAAAAAAGTTTTTAATACTCTTTTTTTTCACCTACATAGTTACTAAAAGTTCGTAAATCTATACCTATGTACATAATTTTCTCTAGATGTCGTCATTTCGTCCTGTGCAGTGTTAATAATTTTTAATTCCGAGTTTTGAACTTTAAAAACAAATCTGAAAAAAATCATGAAGTTCTTTTCCACATTATTTTTCGAGTGAATAATTAGCAGAAAAGGATACCTACTTACACATGTTAAAGCTCTCAAAAAGGGATTTAACGACAAGTCCATGGTTCATTGTACAGTGGTTTTGTTTTTAAAATTCTTAACAAAACATTGATACGATTCGAAATGAATTTGAAACTAGTTTAACAACATTGTGAAATTATTTCTGTTTGAGCTTTTAAAAAGTGTATCAAACTAGGTATTGCATTTTATGCTTAGTACAGTATGCGTGGTTGCTGTAAAATAGGCATAATAACATGATCACATCAGCGTCTAATCTTTCAATTTGGGATGCGGGCTTGGGTACCGCCGCCCCGGGCACCATGTATGTAACCAACAGATCTGCCGTAGGTCACCCCAAGTGGTTCGCTACGTTTGATGACTTAGCAGGAATGCCCGGGTTCATGGGGTGAGGTTTGATTCGTCCGTCCGTCCATATTGACCCCCAGATTCCTACCCACCCTTCATACCCTTTTCCTTTCCAGAATTTCCTATCCTTCCTTTCCTGAAGAAGGGGAATATTTTCCTCTGTGCCTCCTGTGTGGGAGCTAATGTAAAAAAATATCTCGCTTCTATCAATGTGATATTATGGATAAGAAAAAATGTCGAATGCAGGAAATTCAATCGATTCAATTTAAATGAGTCGGTAATGTGATAGCAAAAGATAATGTAATTATTTATCAGTGATACAACTTTACAGGATGCAAATTTTTGTCATAATTTATAAGCATTGTTTCATGATTGCAAAAAGCTACATTTTCTCTTAAATTTTTTTGCCAAACGTCACAGACTATTGCGATTGTGATTTTCATATGAAATGTAGGTATTGATATATTTTCATGACTTCGATGTTTTCTGGGAAACTCCGGTACATCAGGTATCCCGCCACACAGCATCCCCAAAAGGGAAATTATTTTCAGTGTGGTGTTAATGTTAAAAAAAGCTTTAAACTGCAGGGTATATTCATTCATAGGTTTTTAATCCTTTCATGCATTGTCTACTTTCAATCTCAACGCGAAACACTCAACTCTGTTGTACCTAACCTACCCTACTTGCATATTAAAACCTATAACTAGTTACTACCTCTAAGCCCTTTTCGTTATACAGGGTGCGCCAAAACAGACAATGCAGTTTTGCTATTAAAAAAAAGGCGCGACGTACAGAAATGTGGTTTATTTTATTCGGTACATCATGCCATTTTATGCATCAATCATAAATTGATGAAGGTGGTTTCTGAAGTTTTCCTTGGGTTCTTCCGAGGTGTGAGGCCAATGTTGAAAAACATTTAACTTCAGGTAGCCCCACAGGAAGAAGTCGCAAATTGCAGCCGGAAGGCCCGCTTTCACCATTTTCAAGAAACGTGTGGACGGCGCATCCTCGGTGTTGTCCTGACCAAACCATGGTAACGACTGAAAGCGGCACGACCCTCCCGATACAATGAGACTCCTCCCAGGTTCCTGAGGAAGTCGGAACACGTGTTCTTCAAAATAATAATAGTTCCGCATCTCGTCCGTTATATTTATTCGAACAAGTGCAATTATTGACATTTTTAACTCACAAATCTTATCCTTAGCATGGCCCTAGAGAACTGTACATAATATACCGTTTATTTTATTAAGGCGAAGCTTAATGCCAAATCACTATTTTGATCAGCCTTTATAACGAATTGGTGTACATTATGAATACCAAAAAACATGCTTTAGATAAATTGAAGGTTTTCCTATCGTTTCGCTTGAGTAGAATACAAATAAAAAAATAAATTACTCAATAAATGCAAACTACTAAAAAAAATATTTTTTCAATAGAAACGTACGAATGCATAAAGGAAACAACTTTGAAAAAATACAGTATTATAGCTAAGATTATCTATGACAGTTGCACTTGATTAACTCTTTTCCTTTCTGATAAAATTATTTACAAAATAAATAAAAACCAGTTTTGTGCTTGAAATCGAACGTTTCTAGACTCCGTTTGTCAAGCGATGTTAATGCCTATTACTATATAAGGTATACCAAGAATATACACATTTTTTGCTTGTAGCTTCCTCTAAACGATAATAATATAAAAATAAACGGATACTAATTATAATAAAAAACGCACGTTTATTTAGTGCCACTATACTTTCAAACTTCAAGGAAAAACTCATTCGCTTCATATTCTGCGGCGGTGACATGATCTGAGATACACATGAAGTTGATGCTAAGGTACTTTAAAAAACCCAACCGACAAAATACGCTGTGTAAATTTATCTTTTTGAAGGAATTTTACGACGTTGCGCTTTTCCACGTTTGCTTTGGGGATTCGGAGAAACGTTTAATTTTAAATACATAATATTATTACATACAGCTCTGCATTCGGAGAGCTTTACCGTGTATTGTGCACTGTGCATTGATTTGAACATTAGGTGTATATTTGTGCGTAACACGAGGAAACGGACTAAAATAGTCGAACCTATAAATTTGTGGAATGGAGTTCTTCAATAAACGTTTGGTTCTATGATCGCGGACATTGCTTTCTGTCTTTGAATTATTACCCCTTCTCTGGTCTGTGGTATATCTAAATAGTATAAAATAATGTCGCTACCCGCGTCTGTCTGTTTGTGCGCTTAGTTCTTCTAAACTACGCAAGGGTTTTCACTATCATTTAGAGAATTTCTTCCGGAAGGTTTACATGCGCGTATTATAATCTTAGAAAGTTACATTGCTAAAGCTGGCTAAACCTTATGAGATTACACCAAAATAATGTACTACGGAATTGTATATCTTAAACAGACCCACAGAAAAGTCAGCGGTGGTGTATGTGTATCTCCTGAGGTAACCCCTAGCAACGCCGGGCACACGTCAAGCTAGTTCAGTAATATTTTGCCTACCAAGTACGAGGAGATCCCATGGACAAATAATATTATACACTATCTTGTTCATTTTGTTTGCATCTTGTTATTATTTACTTTGTTATAGGATATTTTTGTAAAAATGCAAATAGCTACCGACAGCATTTCCGACATTTTGTATAACTTTTAGTACATATGCCATTTATATATGGATTATTATTTATATCCCTACATTTTATTAAACTTTTTAAATGTGTCGTTGTGTCAATAAACAAGATATGATGCAGGTACTTAAATAATCCTGATGCCTATATTATTTTTCGTATTTTTTATGAGGACGACGGAACACGTGTTCATACAAATATATTTTTATTTTTTGCTGTTTTACATTTAGGAAAAATTAGTTGCAAGATAATACTATTTATTATAATTTGAAATAAGAGTTCGACAAAAATGACTTATAATAATTAGGTTAATATTACTATAAGACTCGGCCATTATTCTATATCTACACTGCGAACCGTTTGTAAGAAACTTCTAGAATATTTAAAAATAGAAGCATTTATTTTTTATTAATTTAATAAGAAGACAAACATTCCCTGGTTACGAATAACCTTACAATATTTGAAAATCTCCTAGTGCCACCACAGTAATATGGAAAATGTTGCTTGTATCATGATGGAGGACTTAGCCAAACGCGATGCCAAATCGGCCACTGACCGAATGAATGTCTTGACAAAAACGAAATCATTTTTTTTTTCAAAATTATATATTACAATGTAAGAATCTTCCCCCTTGGCCATAGTGAAAATCAATATCAATCAACGTCTACAAAGAAACCCCGAAACTTACATATTCCTTTCCAAAGAACCAAACTTTTCAAACATCTTGTATGAATGTGTTGAAGATATATTTTTAACGGTGACCGGATAAATCATCAAAATGATAATTAATCACATCTTTAAAAAGTTATATAAAGTCATGGAAAGTGATGAAACAAAAACTTTATTAACTGGGTTAAGTAGGTTAGGTTAGGTTAGGTTAATTTTTTATTTTTTTTATCGTTTTTAATGACTTTATATCACTTTTTAAGAGTGTGTTGAATTATCACTGTGTTGAGTTAGCATGGAACCATTTTTAACTTCCACTGTAGTGGCAAGATTCCGGACATATTTAACGATAACCCCCCCAGAATTTTATTAACTTTCTCGAATCTATCGTTTTCACTTAACTTCACTTGATCCAAGCATTATTTTTTGTGGTTATTTTACGTAATTTTCACATATTATTTTATACCATTATTGGACGGCTGGTATTTATTATTTGTCATTTGTCTTTGTATTTTTATGTTAACCTTTTGTCTGCCATGTACCTACACTATAAAATAAAAAAAATAAAACAAAATACATTATTTACCTCAAGTATTACCTTCTTAAGTGTACTTGAAAACGTATAGCCAGCATATCGTCAGTCAATACCGAATTTTTTTATTCAAAATCTTATCCTCATTGTGAAATAATTCATTTATGTTTTTGGGACAATACAAAAGTTTATTTATTTGATATTTTAGAAACATACAGTAACATTGATTACACTTATTTTACAGATATTAAATATTTCGAGTTGGGTATGATATGGTTCCTTGAAATTTCTTGTAGGTATGTGGTATGTATTTTCAGTAATTAGCAGGTGATGTGTGTAGTATAGGTGCGTGTATGTGTGAATGTGTGTGTATATATGCGCATTGAACAGTTTATATTATTGACATGATTCTACTTTTAAATTTGGGCAGTGAATCCGATAAAATTTCGATGTAATGCAACGTATACATACTAGAGTCGAACTGTCGAGCTAAACCTTAACTTATGGGAAAGGAACGAAGCAACCGCAAATGGTGCGAAACGCCGGTTGCAGTTGCTTCGTTCCTTTCCCGTAATTCGTGGCTCAATTAAGTTACAGTTTAGACAAGTATTATTAAGTATTATTTCGGGAAATTAGATGATGCATTTGTTTTGTAATTGAGCTTACTTGAGATGTACGTTTCAAATTAATTAGGGACAGATGTTCGGTATAGTCGATGTTATTGTTTAAAATTATGACCAATATGTATGCACAAAACTGTATTGTATGCCTCGTTTGAATTCTAATGACATCATTATGTATTTAACAGGTAACTTTTGTAGCGTATCAATATAACGGAAGTTTGATGTCAACTGACTGATCAAAGGTAATCAAAGGCTGGGTTAAATTAGCGGATTATTAGACTTTTAGGATAAAATAACACGGTTGATACTTCCGGAAATTAATGTGAATGATCCTTTAATTATGCACTCATAATGTATTATTTCCGAATAGCGAATCAACGACCATGAATGTAATCAAATATTTGTTTTCCATGTACCTGTGTAGTGTATGTTTCTTTTTCGTGTGACCTTTGGTTGGATTTGACTTCGGGGATTATTTATTACTGAAATCACTGGATATTATTGTAGGATTTGCGAAACTGAAAGCATTTATTGATCATCATTGCCTTTCAAAAACAAACATTGTCAATTTTAAATAAATTTATCTTTCAAATGAACACAGTTAGAAGCTTGAATAATTAAACATATGTCAAAATTTTTAACATAAGAAATACACATTTCAAATAAAGAATTATTAATTAATAAAAATACTTTTGGTACCTACTTTATCACTTGTCTGAATCGTTCCTACACCAGTTCCGATTTTGAAAATCAAAGCAATTCCCAGTTCTAAAGTTCATTGAACCAGAGTTACAGGCACAAATTAGTATTTAAAATAAATATAGTGTATTTTATTATAATCGTAGTAGAAAAAGGTAGATAGGTACTCTACAGACGAACACCATCATTCAGTATGAAAACGTAGCTTAAAATGGCTTTTGCCGTATTTAGTGACTATATCTGAATAGCCAGTTACCTCTCCACCTTCATATTGCCCATCTCTTTTACCCTCCACACATTCTTCAGCCTCACGACATACCCCATTTGGGGGAAGTCATAGACCCGCTGGATTCAGGAAAGTAAGGTATTCACAGGGAAAAAGGAATATCGGGAGAATATATGGCTTGATAGTGGATGAAAGATAAAGTCGGAGACGCCCCCAGGAACACTTGTCGTGAACGAATGAATCAAGTACGCGTCCGGTCTTCTCGAAAATTGTTGTAACAAATAAGTATATTTAGAACGATGCATGAATATGACAGAGTTGTATCGCATTCCATTCTCTTTGCCTGCTCTTACTGTGAAATGTCGGAATGGTTTAGATCTTGTATTCCGAATTTCTGCCGACATACAACATACTTCCCTTTAACACAAGATTTAAGCTCATAAAAAAATAAATGCTGTTTTTTAAGATAATTTCTATTCAGACGCCGAATGTAAACAGTAATTATATGAAATTACATCAGTTGAAAAAAATCGCAAAGTAAAAAGCTATAAAAAGCACATCTGGTTCTGTTGTTACACAGGTATAGAAAAATCACAGGGTTTGATATTTTTGCTCAATTTTATCGCTCCATTTATCACCTCTCTTTCAGGAGGTCTAGTATGGACGATCGATAAAGCCCTGTCAATACGATATTGACTAAATTCCTCATCTACGGCCAGTTACCGACGTTTGCGAGCACGGTCAACGATTGATAAGAAATATTCCGACGGCCGATAGATAAATTTTAGCGCAGCCTACATATTGTCAGATAAACTACGATTAGCTGTCAATATACACTTTTTAATAATGTCGTTCGTTATGCGAAATTACTGTCTTTTTAACGAACGGAGTTGAACTAACGAAGCTCGAAGTATTGAAAGAAGACGTATACTGATGCAAAATTTGTTGTGAATAAAGACCTCATTAACTCCTTTTTTAGTGTCAACAAGTAATTGCGGACTGCCAATACATATTTTGGTTAGTTTTTCAAATTATTAATACTTATACTGTATGAAGTTTGACGTTTCGAAATGTCAATTTGCAAACAATATCTCCAGTATTTATTGTTTTTTGTGTTTAATTTGTAGAACTCCATTTAAATTTTTTTAAATTAATTAAAATCAAATTTAATAATATAATTATAAGTTCTGCAAGTATTTTTTGGTTTTTGTTATTGTTACAGCTGTTTCGGCTTTCAAGGCCATTTTCAAACTGTGGTTTAGCCACGTTTAGACGACTTATTAATATGATTCTATTTTACCCCTTCCCAAATTTAAAATGATTTATTGCCGGTTAAACCAATTTACTGATAAAAATAATTGTGACAATAGATTTCATATTCTGTGGGGGTATTTTGAAGTCTTGAAAGCCGAAACAGCTGTAACAATAACAAAAACCAAAAAATACTTGCGGAACTTAATAATTATATCATTAAATTTAATTTTAATTAAATTTAAAAAAATATATCTCCAGTGTATATCGATTTCTCATTTATGCGCTATTAATATCAGTCTGGCTATCAACAGCGCGACCGTGCTTCTGAAATCGGTATAAATCGATCCGAATAAAGTTATCGATTTCACTGAGCTAGACCCCTGACCATCTTCAGTAATCTTTTTCTTCTTTTTGAACGTTTTTCGTAATTAGTTTGTTTTATTATTCACAGATAGCACAAAACGGATAGAGATTATAACATAATAACCGCTACGTAACTTATATCATATAATTATGACGGGTCAAGAAGAAAGATAACGACATAACTTTTTGTACAACACTAATATAAATTAACTACAATTAATTGATGAAGCAAATAACAAAGGCACTGGGGCTCACACTAATTTCATCACAAATTTGTGTATTATTTCGCATAAATGACTTACTTGTAGATGGCGAATGATTGATACAGTTTAAATTTTAAGATTGATTGCACAGAGTTGGTTGGGAGACTGCTACTACAATTACACATCTTAAATTAACGACAATAATTTAATTTAGCGTTAAACAAAGGCTCGGAGTTCACAATAATTTCATCACACGCCTCAAACTTTATGTTTTCTTTCGCATAAACTTTTACTAGTGCTTATAGACTTTTACTCAAAACTAATGACGTCGATTGATTGATACATAATGATTGCATGTTAGTTAGTTGGGAGACTGCCATTAGAATTACACCGACAATAATTTAATGTTTTGCGCTAATTTCCTCACACACGGAGAAAACTTACTGACATTAAATATTGATGATTTATTAAGAATCTCTTCAAATTATTTGTAATCCGGTTAAAAACGTGACTGCACGCCATTGAATAATTAATTAATAGGTTTCCTGTTAAGGCGAAGCTTAATGCCAAATCACTATTTTGATTAATCTTTATAACGAATTGATGTACATTATGAATACCACAAAATATGCTTTAGTTAAATTGAAGGTTTCCTTCTGTAAATGTAAACTACTAAAAATTTTTTTTTCCATAGTAATGAATGAACGCGTAAAGGAAACAACTTTAAAAAAATATAGTATAATAATTAAGATTATCTGTGACAGTTTCACTTGATTAACTCTTTTTGCTTTCTTATAAAATTATTTTCAAAATAAATAAAAACCGGTTTTTTGCTTGAATTCGAACATTTCTAGATTCCGTTTGTCAAGAGATTTTAATGCCTATTACCTACAATATAAGGTATACCAAGTATATACACATTTTTGGTTTGTAGCTTCCTCTTAAACTTAGTAAAAAAGGAACGTGTCAATAATAATCATTATATTTTCGTATTGTTTGTTTTGTTTTCGTTTCGTAAGCAAATGCAGGTTCATGAACACGTGTTCCGGTGTATTAGAAATGTAACAAAAGTTTCACAGGAAACGGCCTGCGATCCCGTTTTTAACCCGATTTAAAAAAAATCAGCAATACTCATTTTTATCCGCCCACGCCGTAAAAACTTATGTGTTTTTTCGCATAAATGACTAACTTCTCAAACCGTATGATGCGAATAATTGATAACTCATCAAAATGACAATTCAACACACCTTTAAAAAGTGATATTAAGTCATTAAAAGTGATGAAACAAAAACTATGTTAAATAGGTTATGTTTAGGTAAGGTTTACATGTTTTTTTCCATCGCTTTATATCCATTTTTAAAGTTTTGTTGAACTGTCACTGTGTTGAGTCATCGTGGAACTAAATAATTGATACAGTTTAGAATATTGCACAAGTTGTTTGGGAGATATTAGCATTACTGGCACGTCGAGGTCTTGTTGGTTTTATCTCTATGTGCCATTAGCCATTAGCCATTAGACGCGCTCGGCGTGTATTGTTCATTCATTTTATGTGTGAAATTTTATAATTAGCTATTTTTGGCGGTGCACATCTAATTTAATGTGAATTTAACCCTTCTGCGCATTGAAGAGAAAATAAAATTTAACTAGATACTCCAAAAAAGTTTACTTTTAGAACGGGTTGTTTCACAGAATTTGAATAATTCATCAAATTTAATAGTTAATATTCAAGTTCTGTGAATTTTTTATTCAAATTATGTTACTATCCAATTACTGTGAAACTATCGGTCCTTTCACAAAACTTGAATATTTTACCTTTATTTTGATGAATTGTTCAATTTCTGCGAAACAACCCGTCCTTAATATATTTGTAATCCTTTTTCCCAGTCATAAGTCATGTCATCACTGATGAGAAAAACCGATAGTTGTATGTGTTGAGGTCTTGAAGTAGGGTCAATTTTTTCTTACTGGTGAAATTGTTCAACGTTTTACAAATGTCAAATATGTTTTCCTGAACAGACATTGGCCTAAATTTCGTATGTAAATTGTCGACATTATTTTACCACGTATTTTATCACGTACCAGTCTGCAGTCCGGTACAATTCAGCATTCACATAAAAATTAGACACCATTCTCAACATTCTATGTCTAATCCCTTCATACGTAATTTAAAAATATATTCACAACATTACTTTTCTCTCTCATTTTGAATCAACTAAGACAAAATCCTGAAAGTTGAAAGCTAAATCACGACCGACCTATAAAAAACGATGAGAAAGTGATGTTTGTAAAAAAAAAATATATATAATTATGCGGTAATTGCTTTATGCCTTGCTCTCGTGCGAGCGCCTAATCAATTGAAAACTAATCGTGGTATACGCGGAAGTTGTTGGTGTTTGCGGCCGGCGTCGTTTATTTATCTATACTGGGTTCTTACAGATGTTACAATCCAGTTAAAAAACTTCCGCGTATACCACGGAAGTTTTGGAAGTTGTTGGTGTTCCCGGCCGGCGTCGTTTATTTATTTATCTATACTGGGTTCTTACAGATGTTACAATCCAGTTAAAAAAACATACTCAGTCAAACAATAGATAACAACATATAAAAACTCACTCAAATGACAAATAATACCAAGAGCGACAAAGAGAGACACAAGTTTACTGATGCATATTATAATTAGCTCAATAATTGTTACAAATTTTTGAGTAAGAGAGCAGGACATTTTTTTAAAATTTGCATAAATTATCGACAAAAATGTCTACTTCAGCACACCTTGTTATGCGGTCTTATAATACAGTTATTACTTGGCCAACACATTTGGGTCGGAGAACTGAAATAGACGATATTATTGTTCGTCGTGTTTTTTAAAAGCTTATAGAACGCACGCATTCCGATTACCATAGAGATTTTTTTAAAATAATTTATTATAATATGTAACAGTAATTTAATATAATAATAGGTAGTAAGCATTCATGTGTTATATTTAGATGAGACATGGAGCGAAAAAATATGTTTCGCTTTTTTACCTCCAACTCTCCCAACGCTCTAACTTAAACTACCGAATCCGGTCTCCGTGCACCGCTTATCGCGTTCTAATAGTGGAACAAGTTTCGACGAGATATTAGTACACTTTAATTGTTGCTCTATGGTAGTAAGTAACTAAGTACTAGACGTATTAGTTACTCTTCAACGTATAAAAACATTTTTTTCCATCTTAAACAAAAGTTAATGCCACAAGTAAATGTGTTTTTTCTCACAAATTAGGCAAGTATAACCAACCACTAACGGGTTAAATCACAGCAAATCATGTATACCTAATTGCTACTTAAAAACTTATACTCACATTGAATAATGCAAGGTCCCACACAACATATCTCCAAATCTCTCCAGTCTTGAAAACGGCAGCCGACAGCCAGAAGGCAACAGGCAATAAGCAATAATTATATATTTTATATTATGCAATATTATTATTATAGGCAAGGGTACTAGGTTTTCCTCTCATTCAAAGGCCATTCAGATATTAAACTTGTTTCCGTAGGCTTAATTTTTTTAAACGTTCATATTACTTGAGCATTGCTTAGACAGGTATTGTGATTTCTCACGCCCATATCAATACATTGGGGTATATAGATAGAGTCTATATTCCTTGCAAAATCAGTGTGAAATGTTGTTCCCGTGCGGGAAGCAGAAATGGGTGGTGTGGCGGCTGTCGATGTCGCCCGAATTCTTTTAACCGCCCGCTGCGCCACCGCCCGATACATTTGGGTTGCCGGCGGACCAACTACTATTGCTCTATGAGTTTGTTAACATTAAAAAGCCAATTTACACTACTACTGATTATGGTAAAGCCCTGTTTCCCGACAAAAGGTTATACCATTGCTTTCCCTATCTTTTCCAGTACCGGCATACCGGCATTTTGAAGTTCTTGCCGGAGACCTGTGCCTGGCGAGCGCTTGTAACCGACTGTCCTAAGCTCGTAGTATCTCACAGCGGACAATGAACCGATGTTTGTGGCCCATACTTCGAACGCCATTGTTGGCTCTATCTATATACCTCAATGTATCTATAGTTGAATAGCAGCGTGTTCGTAGATCTACTTGAGAATCTACTTCTACGTATCTTGTTTAATGATTACTCCTAAAATCAACATGATCTTTTTGGTATTTCCACTCAGTCCTAATGATCTAGGTAAATTAATGATTAAGGGTAAACGTAACGTACGTTATTATCTACACGTTCATATATGGTATTAATTTAATTATTTTATTAAAATACACTTTCTTCAAGTTATGCTCTAAAATATTAAGACGAATTATTTGTTTGCGCCCGTACATACGCAGGTAAATTGAAAATCTTGGAATCTTGGTTGAATTTTGGAACTATCTTTCATTAGAAGATTGAAAATTAAATGACACTTCTCAATCTATATATACATCTCTCGACTGATGATGCTATCATAGTGGTATTGTTGCAACATATATATATATAATGATGATTTATAAATGGGTTTCTGTCCACTTGCTCCCGAGTCATTACTCCCGGTCCATCGAGCAGCATCTTTTGTCAGACGGCGGTCGCAGGCAATAATGATTATTGCCGAAGATCTCCTTGCTTGCAAATTGTATTGCGTAAGATTCTTCAGCAAGTACCATAAATAATGCATTATTATTGGATTCCTGATGCTTCAATAAATTCAACTAATGTTGCGGTGAAATATTTCACTGAGATTAGATTTAGATGCCATACAATTCAAACAATTCCTCACCAGCCACGGAGAAAATTGTTTGCCATTATTATTATTCGGAAGTTTTTTTTTTTACATTAACTCCACAAAGGAGGCCCTATGGAAAATAATTTCCCTTAGTGCCTATATCATCTTTATGGATGCTGTGTGGAGTGCCATATAGGTATAATTGGAGGCGCTACTGCGTACTAATAAATATTTCGTCGAAACTTGTTCCACTATTAGAACACGATAAGCGATGCGCATAGACCGGATTCAGTAGTTTTAGTTACGTTGGGAGAGTTGGAGGTCAGTTGGAGGTAAGAAAGTGGAACCAATTTTTTCGCTTCATGTTTCATCTAAATATAATACATCAATGGTGGAGAGTCTTTTTGAGGAAAGGCAAGAGCGAACGTTTGCCGTGAATAAGCCTATGTTATAGGAGGAAGGAAACATAGAGGTCGGCAAATCGTTCCATAGCCGAGCTGTTGAACTCAAGAGTCGAAAAAGCGACCCGTTCTCATGTGACGTATTTCAAACGTGTACATATGTTGGGCGCGCGTTGGGCGTATTTTCCGATTATGCAGCGGTACCGAAGGGATGCTAATTCCTGGGAGCATCTTCCATTGTAATTTCAGTAGAACAAGGACAACCTGTGCTCTAAGGATTGCTATCTTCACAGAGTCGAGGGTTTTACAGGTATTTCGAGGCTCCAGAACAGAGAAAGCAAAATTCAACAGTGGGGCGCACTTGCGATTTGTACGGCGTCAGCAGTTGTGTACTATTAATGAATAATTTTAGATTTTGTACCGAAATAATTTATGAACATTTTTTTACTGCTTTTAGGTGAAATAGCGACCGCGCTAAATCACTATTTTGATTAATGTTTAGATATATCGAATTGGTATACATTATGAATACCAAAAAATATTCTTTAGATAAAATCGTTTAGATTTTCCTATCGTTTCGCTTGAATAGAATACAAATAAAAAATAAATTACTCAATAAAAAATATAAATGTAAACTACTTTTTTTCGATAGAAACGTTTAAACGCGTAAAGAAAACAACTTTAAAAAAATACAGTACTATAGCTAAGATTATCTCTGACAGTTTCACTTGATTAACTTTTTTGCTTTCTTATAAAATTATTTACAAAATAAATAAAGACCAGTTTTGTGCTTGAAATCGATCGCTCCGTTTGTCAAGCGATTTTAATGCCTATTACCTACAATATAAGGTATACCAAGAATATACACATTTGGCGTGTAGCTTCCTCTTAACCTAATCTAACCTAACCTAACATTCAGGCGCTGAATTTACCGGATTACTAATTTATCTGGTTACTTTATAAAAATCGATTGATAAATACACGTGATTGAAAATAATACAATTGACAATGAAAAATCAGATAGGTGACCGCACTGACGTCAACATTTTGCGTTGTCAATAATAGAAATTGTTTTAGTTGGCTGTGAACTTAAAAGTAGATTTTAACTGTTTTTTGCTGTGGTTTGTTCATGTTTGTGGACACTTAGGTACAGAATTTATAATAACTTTTACATCCGTAAACAGCGTCCAGCAAAATAAGTACATAATACGTTTTTTAGCGCCACACGGAGAAAACTTAGGTACTGACATAAAATATTGACGATTTATTAAGAACTGCAGGCCCTTAACAAATAAATTGATAGGTTTTTAGTTAACTTTTAGTAAAAAAAGGAATGCATTATCGCGGTGTCGTGACACGTGCTTATAAAAATCATTATATTTTTGCATTTCCTCATCATATATAATCTGAGCAAATGCAGTTGCATGAACACGTGTTACGAAAATTTAGGAATGTACTAAAAGCTTAACACCAAACGGCTTGCAATCCCATTATTAACCGGATTTTAATAAATCAGCAATACTATTTTTCTCGTTTCATCCTGTTAAAAACGGGACTGCAAGTCGCTTCCTGATAAAGTGGTAAATTCATTATAATATCGAAACAAGTGTTCATCCAAGACGAAATGTTAAAACTTTGGGACTTTTAAGAATACGTGTTCGGACATTAAGGCGATGCACTACGTCGTGTAATATTTTAAATCGAGCCGCTATCAATAAAATCCCTTACGTAGATGGCGATAAGGTTTAAATTCCCGCCTAACACCATCCGCCTGTTTTGATTTATGCAAGAAAAAAACATGGCCAAAAAGTGCCTTTTATTTTATTTTGTGGATGTTCAGGCATAAATATTAAATTTTTTCCGATCATTTTATAAATAACTTATTTTGCCACATTATACAATAAAATAATTTCGTTCGTAAGTAGGAGATTTCGAACTTTAAAGCAGGCCTTATACTTATACGTTTTTCATAGGCCTTATACATTATTTTTTTCTGGGCTTATAAAAAGACTTATCTAAAAAATACTCGATTATTTCAAAGGCCAAGATGTATTCTACTCGCAGTATTTAATTAAAGCATCTGAAACATTTCTAGGCTACCAAATTTTCAAACCAAAAACACATGATTTTGCATTACTACGTAGTGCATCGCCTTAATAGCCTACAATCACGTGTTAAACAGGAATACGATTAATTTGAAGAGATTTTTAATAAATAAGCAATTTTTCTCCGTATGCTCGAAATTGAGTGTAATTTAAAAAATAATACTTTTTAAATTACCAACTTTTAATTATGCATTCAAATGGTGTATGTATATTTTACTACTGCCTTATGCCTGCCAAAGTTTTGTATTCTCGTTAATTATTTTTTTATAGCAGTTTTTACGTTAAATGAAATTGACTAATCCCGCGCAAGTTAACTAATTGCTAAATTAAGTTTTGATCAGCTTTGATTGGCGAAAGCGACCGTTCGTTAGTGTGGAATATTATTAAAAATAAAATACTATTTCTTTACAAACATCCAATTATTATTGGATGGAACAAACCGGTTTTGGAAATCACCGTAGGTACTTTTTCAGGTAGATATTTACTATGTACCTTATACTTATATTTATGTCCTGATCACGAAGAAGGCAAAGGTTAAAGCCACTAAAGGTTAAACGTAACGTTTGTTATAAGTTATAATCTACGCGTTCACAGATGGCGTTAATTTCATTATTTAATGAAAATACACTTTTTGCAAGTTATGCTTTAAATTATTAAGAAAAAAATATTTGTTTGCGCCTGCACATAAGCAATATGAATCTGAATTATTAGTTTTGTTCTTACAAAAACTCAATATTGTAAAGCATAGCTTGAAAAACGTATAATTGAATAAAATAATTCAATTAACGCCATCTATGAACTCGTAGATTATAACATAAGTTACGTTTACCCTTAAAGTTTTACAGCAATGTTTCGGTTCTGAATAGTGATCATTGACCATGGCGATACTTGAGTACCAATCTACTACTATGTACTTTTGGCCAACGTCAGTGCTTGTCCCAATTCTCTGTGTAAGTTATCACTAGTTGTTAGGGTCCCTCGCACTAACTGAACCCACTAATTGTTTGTGCTATATCCATGCGCATTAGGGTGTAACGAACAAAAATTATTTTTGTAATTCAAATTTCAAGTTCATAAAAGTTGTCTCTATGAACCCACTTACATCACAAAAAATTGTCCAAATTAAAAAAAAAATGTAGGTCTCCCGCAAGAGGTCTAAGGTTAATAGTTTTCTTTAAAAAATAAAAATTTCTTGTCATCGGACAACTCACGGCAGTGAAAATTCAACAAACTTTTGAAAAGTGATATAAGGTCATGAAAAGTGAAGATAAAAACTAGATTAAGGCGATGCACTACGTCGTGTAATATTTTAAATTGAGCCGCTATCAATAACAACCCTTACGTAGATGGCGATAAGGTTTAAATTAACGCTTAACACCATCCGCCTGTTTTGATTTATTCAAGAAAAAAACATGGCCAAAAAGTTCCTTTTATTTTATTTTGTGGATGTTCAGGCACAAATATTTAAATGTTTTTCGATCATTTTATAAATAACTTAATTTGCCACATTATACAATAAAACCATAACCGAAAATGGGTTCGTAAGTAGGAGATTTTGAACTTTAAAGCAGTTTTCATAGGCCTTGTACATTATTTTTCTGGGCTTATAAAAAGACTTTTCTAAAAAAATTTCGATTATTTCATATGCCAGGATGTATTCTACTCGCAGTATTTAATTAAAGCATCTGAAACATTTCTAGGCGACCAAATTTTCAAACCAAAAACACATGATTTTGCATTACTACGTATGGCATCGCCTTAAATAGATTATGTTTACAGGCTAGTTTTTTATCACTCTTAATTACTTTATATGGCTTATGAAACGTCTGTTGATTTGTCACTGTCCTGAGTTGTCATAGAACTATTTTTTTGTTTTTTTTTAAAAAGAATCTAAATATAGTATATCTATATTTTGTCACTTGTTAGATTTGTCGTTCCCAGATCCAGAACTAATTTATGAAATGTATGAAAAAAATTTACAATCTTTTAATTCAGTCTAGTGCGGGAAGCATAAAACTTGCAGAGTATTAAAATTTTATTAACTTAAAATTTTTGAATTTCCGAAAATAAAATTATCGTTACACCCTAATGTGTACACACCACTGACGTTCTGTGATACACAACATACACGTGCAATGAAATTGGCCGATTGACTCTATTTGTAACAGCAACTAATCTGTCCTTCTGGTAATGTATGATCGCGGAGTCTGACGGATCCATAGACGTTCAAGTTGATAGGGAAAGGGGAACAAACCAAGTTGCGTAGAGCGCGGGAGGCGGCGTCAACGCCTCCTTTTTATGTGATTTTCAATGAATGAATCTGACAGTATACAGGCAACTAGCATTGTATTATCACTACTCAGTCCTCGAAAGTAAAATCTGCTCACGAATTAACTAGTCCTTTTTATGAAAAAGTAAATAAATGTACAGTGGTGCCTCACACAACGAACGCCTCGCACAGCGAATGCTGCACACAACGAACTTCCTTTTCGTTCATTTCACGATTCATACAACGAACTTCGCTTCACACAACGAAGTCGCCCGATCTTCTACGATCACTGCCGATTAATTGCATCCTCCCGCGCAGGCAGTCGTTAGACTCGTTAGTCACTGCGTAGTACGCTTAACTTACGCACGTATCGCAGCAATCGTTCTTCATTACGAATTAAATCGCACACGTATCACGGCAGTCGTCCTTTTAAGATAAACTCAACATTTTTTTTATATGATGGGTTCTAAAAAAAGCAGGAAGGTGATTTCTCTTGATGACACAGAAGTGGTGAAGGACATCATCACAGTGGCCCAAAGGTTGGAATTAGAGGTAGAGGAAGAGGATGTAGAGGAGCTTATTGAGGAACACAAAGAAGAGCTGACAACTGAAGAGCTCCAAACACTTCTGGCCCAACAACAGGACAATGCTCAAAGGGAAGCGTCATCTGATAACGAGGAGCAACAATCAAACAATCAACCAATTCCAACTGCTGACATCAAGAACATCCTGGTCAAATGGAAAGCAGTTCAGGAGTTTACCAATGCCCACTATCCGGATTCCGCTGAAGCAAACAGGATCAACGACCTGTACTCCGATACTCTTGTCCTTTATTTCCGGCAGATGTTGAAGAAAAGAGAGAAACAAACGACTTTGGACAGGTTTTTCACTGCACCATCGGCGGAAAATGGATGAAGATGTGCAAGATTCGATTATTTCTTAAAATTAAAAAATGTGTGTTTTTTTCATTATGTTTTTAGATGTATCTAAATACAAATAATAACAAAAAATTTATCTTTTTTTTTATGTCATCTTACCATATTTTATGCTACAGAACGAATTATTTTTTTTAACATGTATTGTTATGGGAAAACGCGTTTCACATAACGAACTTTTCGCATAACGAACTTGCTCCTGGAACGAATTAAGTTCGTTGTGTGAGGCACCACTGTAATTACAAATCCCAAATCGGGTGAACAAAAGTTCGTGCTTGTTTCCAAAATTGAATATTTTTTACACTATTTAGTTTGACACTTTTAAAAATGTGTTATAATGTACCCACCTCACTCATTTTCATCAACTTTTTTCGGTTTTTTAACCGTTTTGACGAACATTCCGATCGCGCGCTGAAAAGTCTCACAATGGACTAGGCTACAAACCGTTGCCTTACTTCAGCGAACTTTACTTTTCTGCGCAGAATTTGGTTATTTCAATGTGCGCTCTTCGGCATTTAATGGTACGTATACATTTGCCAACCGAAACGCGAACCGAGCCACAAATGACGAGAAAGGAACGAAGCAACTGCAAGTTGCGTTTCGCGCCATTTGCGGTTGATTCGTTCCTAACTTGAGGTTCACTTCGTCAGTTCGGCTCACGTATGTATACGTAGCATACCGTATGACTGTTGTCGTAGATTATTCAAAACATTCTCTTACCCTCTTGGTGCCAAATATGTGGTCATGTGGTTTCCCTGCAGCTCGTCGAAACGATAGGTACCCAGTTTTCATGTTAGGGTAAGTCTATCAATTTAAATGTCTATGGACGGATCAAAGATTATTCCAAGATTCTTTCTCATTTAAAACCCTCTACGGCTTGACTTTAAGTTATAAATCATAATATTAACTGGTTTGATTCTATGCGGTGTTGCCATTATTATAAAGCCTGTGACAGACCACGCTACAAGCGAGCTATATTTTACGTATAGTGTAATGCGTCGCCTACCCAATCCTAGCCCAAACCCGGGAAAATTACGGGATATAATAGTAATAATAATTGTAGGATTGATAATTAATTATTGCATGTTAGCCCCTTGAATAGTCATGAAATATGACTAAACTTGTCAAGATTAATCCTAAGAAATTTAAACAAAACTACCTTCAGTCTCACGAAATATCCCAATTGAGGATGCTATGGTCTCACTGGCTCGACGGTTGGGAGCAACTAGGACTCTTGTGCGGTATTCACATTAAAAAAAACACAATATGTCGGTAGAAATTCGGAATGCGAGGTCTTTGTTTTTGCAGTCCTGAAAACATTATTGCCTCTTTTATTGTTTTCTTGTTAATTTTATCCTTGGAAGAATTTTTAGAATTCTCTAGTATCGCAACTCTGTGGTTTACCGTATGATTCGTTTGTTAACTTGTCACGTAGCAACTCACTTACGATGTCTTAATTTCATAGCTGTTTTAAGCAAAATTCATTATGTGGGTGTATCCATCTGCCTTGAAATTTTTTGGCCACGAAATCTCTCTTGAATAATAAACCGGTTATAAAAGTTGAAATGTCACTTTTATTTTCGTTTCGAGAAAACGATTTTTATGATAGGAAATTATTAACACATAGATGATAAATGATAACGCAGCAAAAATCACAATCAAAAGATGCACATAATATTATTTAAATTGCGTAGTTATACTAGTAGTCATGTAAATTGCCATAGCAATACAGGCGTTTCACACTTTGTGAGATGATCAATAATACGTAAGCACCGGTACCAAAAATGCCAGTTGTATTTATAAACTTATACTGTCGCAGACTCTTGAAATATCACGGGATGGTCTGAATTCTGGAGCAGTCAGTTCCATACGAAGTATAATGACTATTGCTAATTTATTTAGAATTTCGTCAAATTATTGGTAATTCCGGTTAAAAACTGGATCGCTGGCCTTGCGAATGAATTAATAGGTTTCCTGATAAACTTTTAGTAAATTACAAATATATTATCATGATATCGGAGCTCGTGTTCATGAATATCCTAATATTTTCGCATTTCGTCTGTATATATTATTAATGCAAATGCACTTGCATGAACACGTGTTCCGAAATATTAGAAATTTACTAGAAGCATTGATGTACTATATCTTTATCACTAGACTGAGAACAGGAAACGGTCTGCAATTCCGTTTTGATCCGGAATACCAATAATTTGAAGAGATTCTTAATACTCATTTTTCTCCGTGTAGGTAGGTACCTAACTGACACTTAAATTTGAAGCAAATCTCAGTTCTAGAGTTACCCAGGACAGACGGACTATCGAATTTAGTATCAAAGTTATTAGGACAGGTATTATGTAAATAACAAAAAATATATGCAGCTCGATAAAAGAAGTGTCTTTTTGACCTTTTAAAGTTGATTCATTGCTAATTAACATTTTTGGTCAAGTATTTATTATTAAAAGTGGTTATAATAATATTTCCCATGTTATATTACAACATTGAGTTATCTAATAATCCAACTTGCATGTAAATAAGTGATTGGTTATATTATAACATAGTGCCCGTGTTATATCACAACATTGAGTTATTTAATATTCTAACTTGCATGTAAATAAATTATTGGTTATAAGTTATAATATAACATAGTGCCCGTGTTATATCACAACATAGAGTTATTTAATATTCTAACTTGCATGTAAATAAATTATTGGTTATAATATAACATAGTGCCCGTGTTATATCACAACATTGAGTTATTTAATATTCTAACTTGCATGTAAATAAATTATTGGTTATAATATAACATAGTGCCCGTGTTATATCACAACATCGAGTTATTTAATATTCTAACTTGCATGTAAATAAATTATTGGTTATAATATAACATAGTGCCCGTGTTATATCACAACATTGAGTTATTTAATATTCTAACTTGCATGTAAATAAATTATTGGTTATAATATAACATAGTGCCCGTGTTATATCACAACATCGAGTTATTTAATATTCTAACTTGCATGTAAATAAATTATTGGTTATAATATAACATAGTGCCCGTGTTATATCACAACATTGAGTTATTTAATATTCTAACTTACATGTAAATAAATTATTGGTTGTAATATAACATAGTGTCCGTGTTATATCACAACATCGAGTTATTTAATATTCTAACTTACATGTAAATAAATTATTGGTTGTAATATAACGTAGTGTCCGTGTTATATCACAACATCGAGTTATTTAATATTCTATCTTACATGTAAATAAATTATTGGTTGTAATATAACATAGTGTCCGCGTTATATCACAACATCGAATTATTTAATATTCTAACTTACATGTAAATAAATTATTGGTTATAATATAACATATTGCCCACAACATTGTGGTATTTAATATTCTAACTTACATTAAATAAATTATTGGTTATACTATAACATATTGCCCACAACATTGTGGTATTTAATATTCTAACTTGCACGTAAATAAATAAATAATTTAATTATTTTTCCTATATTTTATTTGGACATCATTATAAAGTTTAATTTAATTTATTTGCTTGCATGTTTTTCCTGGGTAATTTTACAAATCTCTAGTCCCTTGCGTTGTATAATATGTTTATTATGTACGTGAGGTGTCAAGTGTCATTTTTTTTTGTGACTCTAGTACGACTTCATCCAATTCGTTTAACTTGACCGAAGGTCTGTATTATATTGAGATTTGTGATAAATATACGGTATGTCGGATACCATAATATATATATTGAGATTTGAGATAGATATTCGGTATGTCGGATACCATAATATATATTGAGATTTGAGATAGATATTCGGTATGTCGGTTACCATAATATATATTGAGATTTGAGATATATATTCGGTATGTCGGATACCATAGTATATATTAAGATTTGAGATAGATGTACGATTTGTCGGACACCATTATATGTCGCATCTGACTTGAACCCAGGACTTTTAGGACCTTATCAACTAAGAGATGGTAGAACATTGCAATGCTCTATTGCTCTCATTGCAATGAGACACAGGCAATTGGATCCAAACTCAGTCGCGAAGTACAGACCCCGAACAAGATAAAATCGTCGAAATACTATCTGAAAGTTGTTATTGTGGCGAAATATATTAAATTACTATTATTTTATCCGGTTGTGTAAAATCTTTACTTCAAAATTTAGCGGTTAGTCAACTCTTTATTTATTGTTATTAGTTATACAAACCCACCATTTTTAAACCCCAAAATACTGTCCATCGGCGTGTTTTTGTACCAGTTTGGTAAGTTAGGTAAGTTTTCAAGTGGGTTTAACAAGAGATTTCCTTCATTCAAGAGAATCTTGGTAAGAGGTATTCTCCTATATTCAAGAGGATCTTAATAGAATGTTTGTACCAACCGTTTTCTCAAAATCGGAATAAGCAGTTCGAGGTAGATAACCGTTTTCTTACCGTAGAGGTATTATTGTACGGGTTGACAAAATCTGTTGTTGACTTGTCAACATCCTGAAATATTTAACTCAACTGTCCACTTTATTTTGCACATAATTACCAATGAGAAAGCTAATGACGTCTCTTTTTATCCAATTACAACTGCCGTAGCATCGATGGCGACCATGGCGACACTTTCTGAAGGCTTTCCAGAAGTTTTTTTTGACTCAGGGCCAATATCAGAGTTTTGGTATAACAAATTGCTACCGGCAACTGCATAGACATTAAGCACGGAGAAAAATGAGTATTGCTGATTTATTAAAATCCTGTTAAAAAGGTGACTGCAGGCTATTTCCTAATAAACTATATTAGTACTTTAATGTTATATCGGAACATATAGTATAATGACGAAATGCTAAAATATTAGAGTGAACACGTTCCAACAACGCCATAACACATTCGTGTTTTACTGATAAATTTATTAAAAAATCTGTAAATTCATTCGTTAAAGACCTGTAGTCCCGTTTTTAACATGAATACGAATCATTTGAATAGCTTTTTAATAAACCAGCAATATTTTATATCGGTAAGTTTTCTCCGTGCACGTATTAATTTAAAATTATCACCTACTATCGACAAAATGGACACGTTTTTGACTGGTACATTGGAAGGAGATTTAGGAATCGTGTACCAAACTATTTTTGTTTGTTGGTCCGTGCAGTTTGATTCTCTGCTCACAGATCTTTTCTGCTTATAAAATTAACGAATTCTTTTGCCAAATTGACGATTATTTCACATGAAATATCACGTATCTTGACGCTTTTAACACTTCAGGTTTTTAAATATTTTTACAAACAAGTCCCAACGACATGGTGAATTTTCTTTGAATTTCGGAATGCTCCCAGGAATCTAAAATGTGCTACATATTACTTATTTTAGAAGTTGTCCTTAAAAGAAATACTATTTTAGAAACAAGATTAAATTATCTTTGAAACATTTGCATTTGAAAAAAACATTGATCTTTCTAAAAAATACATTTTTAATATCAAACATGAAAATGTTAACAAAAAAACTTATCAGGACATTTTGACTCGGAACGTCCATAATTTAGAAATAATTCGATATTTATAAAAAATATTCATTTTGTATAGATAATAAGTAATAAAACTGTCACTTCACTTTTTATATCGTTTACACAAAAAAAAAATATTTTTTAAACTTACAATTAAAATGTCAATGAAAAAATATTAAAATTCGTAATCATCCACTTTGACATTTTTCCTAAATTTTATCCATGTAATAATATATAAATATTTCATACAAGTTGTGAAGAATAATTATTTATCTTTCCAATAACGAATATATCACATATTGACGCATTATAGAAAAAAAGATAAAAATACTTTTATAATGTATTGACGCCCCGGTCAGATCTGTCTTTCAGAAGCTATAATGGAATATGATGTTTGTGCCTAGTAATGTCCTTTCGAGGCGTGAAGGGTTAAGTTCGAAGATTCGTTCCCCTCTCTCACGAAACAACATCATTTTGCAACCGGACAGTCTCCTCCGAGCTGGCATATATATTACAGTGTCCCGTGGGCTGCGTCAGGTCACTCAACTTCACATTTCAAGGTCATCGAGGACAACCACGACTAATGGAACAACAATTGTTTCAAACATAATATGCATATACGAGTATATGCTTACGATGATCTATTGCTAATATTTTACTCGGAGACAAAAAATTTGAACTTTCTGTAGGACATACTAAAAATGTTTTTATTTCTTTAAATTATATATTAAACCCAATAACTGTAATTAAAATTAAATATGTCATTATTTGAACTTCAAAAAATTACAGCGTTTAATGCCTAAGGATTGTTGTCGCATCCAGCGTATTCAAATTGGGGCACGTATTTTACTATGAGTATTGCTGATTTATTAAAATCCTGTTAAAAAATGTATCAGCAGGAAATTTCCTAATAAACTATTGGTTATTTCATATTATATCGGAACACGTGTTCTTGCAGCTGCGTTTCTCCTGTTTTTATTAAAAGACGAAATGTTAAAATATTAGAATTAACACGTTCCGACATCTCCATAACACTTTCGTGTTTTACTGATAGTTTCTTAGGAAATCTGTCAATACATTCGTTAAAGGCTTGCAGTTCCGTTTTAACAGGAATATAACAAGTTCATGGAGAGATTTTTAGATTCATCTGATTGTTTGATTGCTGATTATAATGCACCGTTTTTTTTAATTTAATAATTCGATTAGTTTTAAACTTATTCCCCTGTCTCATAAACGATGCATGTAAAGAGGTTACAACGGAGCTCTGAGTGGCAAGACCATATCCTTCATAGACTAATAATACATCAATGATATCCTTCGATCTGCTAAGAGTTCTTCTTCAATGTTGTTCTTGCCTACTATAATATTGTTCACACAATAAATTCTTGTTCAGAGTAGGAAAAGTCTTAATTTTGACGAGTTCTGTGGGAAAGGCCTTACCAGACCGGTAAGCTCCTTGGCTGTGGACTCTCAGAGGTCACGGGTTTGAAACCCAACAAGGGCAAATAAATATTCAAGTTTTGAATGTTTTTTTTTTCACGTATAAAATATAATCAATTCATGCACCTAGTTCCATAGTGGAATATATTTTATTTTACTCTTAAGTTTCGCAGAAATTCAAGTGTATTCATTATCAATACACATAAACCTCATGGCCTCGATTCTCGACGAAGTCATTCCACTCGAACAACGAGCGGGTCGAATCACTCGTTGTTCGAGTCGATTGACTTTTGTCGTTTGGCGTATGTAATTATGTACCTCAGACATTACCATTTTTTGTACCCCCAATAAATACCCGCAAAAAATATTATATACTCGACACTTTTTCAAATTGGCGGATTGGCGGGTTTTTTTGCAAATGGTTCACGCGGGCCACTTATAATTCTAAGTGGGAATTATAAGTGGGCCTGAGGTTGGGCAGCCTTGACTTAGAGTATCTTATTTTATTAAAATGATTACAGATCTGAAAAAAAATATTTTTAATTTGTAATGTATGAAAACAATATTTTGGTTATTTTTTTTAACTTTATCATACATTTAATTTTTTTTTAAATAGTTGTATTTTTTAGTTTATAGTAAAAATACGTGTCCCAATTTGAATAGGCTGGATGCGACAACAATCCTTAGGCATCAAACGCTTTAATTTTTTGAAGTTCAAATAATGACACATTTAATTTTAATTACAGTTATTCGGTTTAATATTTTTTTTTTTTTTTTTTTTTTATATTTACTCCACACAGGAGGCCCTGAAGAAAATAATTTCCCTCAGGGCCTATGTCATCTTTGGGGATGCTGTGTGGAGGGTCTTTTTGTGGAGAGGAAGGAGTGAACATGGGTCTTGAAGAGTCCCATGTTGTAGGAGGGAGGAAACACAGAGGCCGGCAGTTCGTTCCACAGCCGAGCTGTTGAACTTAAGAACGAATCGTAGAAGCGACCCGTTCTCATGTGACAAGTGTCAACTGTGTACAAATGTTGGGCGCGCGTTTGGCGTGTATCCCGACTACGCACCGGCGCCGAAGGGATCAATGACGCTAGTTCCTCAGAGCATCTTCCATTGTAATACCGATAGAACAAGGACAGCATACCTACCCGACGTCTGTGCTCTAAAGATTGCAGTCCGTTTGTTAAGATTGGGGAATCTATCAAACGGACCGCCCGTTTCTGCACAGAGTCAAGGGTTTTTTTCAGGTATTTTGGGGCTCCAGACCAGAGATGGCTGCCAAATTCGACAGTAGGGCGCACTTGCGATTTGTACAGGGTGAGCAGTTGTGTACTATTAAAGTATCTGCGGGCCCTGTACAGTACGCCCAGCTTCTGAGAGGCCAACTTTACTCTGGCTTCGATGGAGCCCCCGTACCTGAGCTGGTCACTTATAGTTACACCAAGCACATCAATGGAAGGCCTGTTCGGAAGATTGCTTCCGTTGAAGGAGACTAGATTATCATTTGGATCCCTTTTAGACGTAATCAGACAGGACTACGAATATAATCAAAATCTCTTATACATATATATATATATATATATATAAATATACAATAGCTGGCATGACCAAATTGACTAACTGGCCAGATCTGGCCATGCCAGCTGTTGTAAACAAGTAAATGCAGTACCTACTTAAAATGCCACTTTTATCAAAAGGGGGTAAAAGTGGCATTTTAAGTAGGTACTGCATTTACTTGTTTACAATAGCTGGCATGGCCAAATTAACTAACTGGCCAGATTTGGAGAAGATTTGACAAAAACAACCACTCTTTCATAAAATCTGCAGCGATATTGAATTTACTGCTTGGATTGTCTTGTGGGCAGATGGTGCCAGTGGGTACATTTTACAATACACTACATTGCTATGACATGTCGTAATTGGGAGGCCCTGCATACCCTGCAAGTGTCATCCTACAAGTTATTGGAGCCCTGCCAGGTTTTGGGTCCGTCACCCTAAATGTAATAAATGTGTATTGTCGTCCAATCAGCTATCAGACGTGGAGCAGGGGGGGCACACGGTGTTCCCCGAGTTGGGGGTGGGGGTGCCGCCTCGCAAGGGAAGCGCCCTCTTCTGGTTTAACCTGCACCCGTCGGGCGAAGGAAATTACGCCACCCTGCACGGGGCCTGTCATTTAATTTTTTACAAAATTTTCGACTATCTAAACAATTGGTGCTCAAATTAATTGATCTATTGTCGCCTTTGATGAAAGAACCGTATAAAATCAAGTCTGTAGATGTTAAAACGAAGGTAAGAACGATTAATGAACCCCGTTATATGCAAACAAATCATTTTTTGTACTCAAATCAGTGATATGATAATAAAACATTGTTTTTTTTCAGATTTTAATTGCGTTGAATTTTTTTGGCACAGGATCTTACCAACATCCTGTTGGGTCAAATTACTACTTCTTCAACGAACAACAAAGTGAATTGAAAATTGACAGTCGTAAACAGATGTACATTGTTATGATCGCTCATAGCAACCGATAACTATTGCGCAGTTGTTGAATATATCTGCACGTGGCCGGAAACCGAATCACGCACTAATAGCATGTCAACACACCAATACATACGCGTGAGTTCGCGACATCGCTGCCTGGTACGGACAACGCGTGCTAACAACCAATCAGATGACCAATTGAAGAAGCATGCCCAAATAAGGGCATCCCTTCCACAACGCGCCGGGAGAGCTCGCGGGTCAAGTGCTTGCCGCTGGGTAGAGACGCGCCAGTTCACCGCCGACCCCGTTGAGTTCAACACTATGGAATAGTTCCGAGTTCGCGGTTACCGCCAATTTGCGTACGTAACTAAGTACCGGCCTCATTATGTTTTATAAATGTGTCGTATTTCCAAGTCCAAGTTCCATACTCCAGGCCATCACCAAGAACCACGGCTCCATTACGTTATATAGCTGTGTCATGTCTCCATCGTCCTCATCAGACTGAGGCGGCAAACTGTTTTCCCGCCCAGCACAGCCGCCCACGCTGTTCCATACTCCAGGCCATCACCAAGCACCACAGCGCCATTACATTATATAGCTGGGTCATATCTCCATCGTCCCGGCCTGTTGCTGACTACCGCCCATGCCATCTCTGCTCACCAAAGCCTGGTCGCGAAGAGCCCCTTGGCAATCCGACCAGTGCATCCGCCTCATCCACGCCGTCTCCGCCCTCGCCGCCAGCCTCTTACCACTGTCTGATGCCGGCTGCCACACCTACCGTCCACGCCAGGCTGAGACAGTGAACTCGTAGACCCCTGCCTCAGTCCTGAGCGTCCATCCAGCTCAGCCTGATCGTGAGGAGCCCCTTGGCAATCCGATCAGTGCATCAGCCCCATCTCCATCGTCTCTGCCGCTGCCAGCTACCGCCCACGGCCCGCCCACTTATAACTATCTATAGATACATCATATAACTACGTAAGTTATAGGATAGTATAACAACATAGAAAAATTTATCAAATCTATGGAGTTAAATACACGGGTTACCATATAAAAAAAATAAATTGGTACATTTTTATGTTGGTATTAATATCGGTTGTTTTACATTATCTACGATGGTCGAAAATACGCATTTATCGAAACAGTAGATAATTTATCGTGCGCGATCCTCGCATGCGAGCAATTGTCTACTGAAATGAAAATTGGGTCCAAGATATACCTACATGACGAAGGACGGAAGACGGGAGATGCGGAGCGGGAGACGAGCGTAACATGCACGCACACACTCTTAGTTGGGTGGGTACCTACACATCGATAGCGCGCTCGCTGAGCAGAGTGAAATAGCAAGTGATTTTTAAAATACCTATTGTTCAAATTTCTCAGCGCCCGGGTTTCCTCTTAATGTTTCTATTAGGGCCGATCCTGTGCATGCGCAGTTGGAGCAGTCTAACACGGCACTCTTGAGGTTGTTTCTAGCGCCAGGCGCGGCTTGGGTCAGGGCCGGCCCTGGATCCTGTATACGGTCCTACTCATTATATATCAAGGGGGTAAAAGTGGCATTTTTAAGTAGGTACTGCATTCAGATGCAACGTGTACCTTTACCCAATGAATAAATAACGTATTTCTTAAAATAACAAAAAAAATTGTACCAAAATAATTTTAACAAATGATTTGAAAACGCAGAAGAATCCCAACTGCTCCCAATCGCCTGGAGCCACTCAGACTTTGTATTATTTTAAATGAGTAATTTGTGAAAAAATACAAATTAATCAAATAAAATTTACTTGCATACGCCGGGATTTAAACCGGCGACCTCCAGCTTGCTAGTCGATAGCCTTTCCCCTCAAACGCGAAGGCTGCCAAATACTTGAGTTTTATTAAAGAAATTTTATTGTTTACAATAGCTGGCATGGCCAAATTGACTAACTGGCCAGATCTGGCCATGCCAGCGGTTGTAAACAAGTAAATGCAGTACCTACTTAAAATGCCACTTTTATAAAAAGGGGGTAAAATAGGCAAATTTGAGTAGGTACTGCATTTACTTGCTTACAATAATTATTATATAATTATTATAATTACTTTTTTACAATTTACAACACAGGATCTCCTAGTGAGGAGGACTTTTTTTTTTTTTTTTTTTTTTTATATTTACTCCACACAGGAGGCCCTGAAGAAAATAATTTCCCTCAGGGCCTATGTCATCTTTGGGGATGCTGTGTGGAGGGTCTTTTTGTGGAGAGGAAGGAGTGAACATGGGTCTTGAAGAGTCCCATGTTGTAGGAGGGAGGAAACACAGAGGCCGGCAGTTCGTTCCACAGCCGAGCTGTTGAACTTAAGAACGAATCGTAGAAGCGACCCGTTCTCATGTGACAAGTGTCAACTGTGTACAAATGTTGGGCGCGCGTTTGGCGTGTATCCCGACTACGCACCGGCGCCGAAGGGATCAATGACGCTAGTTCCTCAGAGCATCTTCCATTGTAATACCGATAGAACAAGGACAGCATACCTACCCGACGTCTGTGCTCTAAAGATTGCAGTCCGTTTGTTAAGATTGGGGAATCTATCAAACGGACCGCCCGTTTCTGCACAGAGTCAAGGGTTTTTTTCAGGTATTTTGGGGCTCCAGACCAGAGATGGCTGCCAAATTCGACAGTAGGGCGCACTTGCGATTTGTACAGGGTGAGCAGTTGTGTACTATTAAAGTATCTGCGGGCCCTGTACAGTACGCCCAGCTTCTGAGAGGCCAACTTTACTCTGGCTTCGATGGAGCCCCCGTACCTGAGCTGGTCACTTATAGTTACACCAAGCATATCAATGGAAGGCCTGTTCGGAAGATTGCTTCCGTTGAAGGAGACTAGATTATCATTTGGATCCCTTTTAGACGTAATCAGACAGGATTGGGTCTTTGAAACATTAAATTCGACGAGATTATTTTTACCCCAGGAGGAAATACTCTCGAGATAACCGTCCATTCTCTGCTTCAAAGCCCTCCGAGCCGTTGGAGTTTGTGTGCCCTTTGGGGGCTTGTCAAACAAAAAGCTATCATGAACTGTACTGTCATCCGCGTAACAATGAATCGGTGCACATGTCAAAAGGTCATTGATGTGCAACAAAAACAAAGTCGGAGACAGAACCGATCCCTGTGGGACGCCAGCATTTATGGAGTGCGAGGAAGAGGTGAAACCGTCAGCAACCGCCTGAATCGACCTATCCCTTAAAAAGTCAGCAATCCACGTACACAGGGATGCGGGAAGTCCGTAAGAATGCAATTTGTTGACAAGTCCTCGGTGCCAGACCCGGTCAAAGGCCTTGGATATGTCTAGTGCGACCGTTTGGGTCTCACCGTGACGTTCCAGGCACCGCCCCCAAACATGCGTCACATACGCGAGAAGATCACCGCACGAGCGGTTCCGCCGGAATCCGTATTGACGGTCGTTGATAATTTTGTTCTTCTCGAGGTATGTGAGCAGTTTGTCGTTGATCACACGTTCCATCACTTTGGACAGAACTGATGTGATCGCTATGGGGCGGTAGTTGGCCGGGTTGGAGCGGTCACCTTTCTTGGGAATAGGGTGAATTACCGCTTTTTTCCAACCAGAGGGCACAGTGCCACACTTCAGGGACATTTTGAAGAGCTTTGTCAAAACTGGAACTATTTCCGCAGCACACCTCTGCAATACCAAGGCAGGTATTCCATCAGGTCCACTAGCTTTGTTAACATCGAGCCCCCGTATGACGTGGAGTACATCCCGATGCCGGATCCTCAGCTTTTTCATATAGAAGCCGCAGTGAGGAACCGACGGCGGAACAGCACCCCCGTCGTCGAGGGTCGAGTTTTCCGCAAACATTTTCCCTAAAAGGTTTGCCTTTTCGGTGGCGGTGTTTGCTAGTGAGCCGTCAGGTCTGGTAAGAGGTGGCAAACTGGGTTTGCAAAAATTTATAATTCAAATAAATATAAGCATTTTTAGTCTATCCTACAGAAAGTTCAATTTTTTTGTTTGGTTTTGTAACGCAGGTTGCAAACAGTACGAATAGTTTTTTTAGTAAATTCATTTTTATGGTGTACCAAAACTTCCGTGTGAACGCTATGCCGAAGTCTTGACTCTTCACTTCAGTCAGTTATAACAGTGGGAGTGTTTGGACTTGACTTGAGGTATTTTCTGTCGAATTTGTAACGCTGAACACACAAAATATGTACATATCATACAAAATTACGATGCTTTTTGTAAATAATTATTAGACTTATCTTCCTCAGTTCACCAAATTAAAGGGCAAATACGTAATAAAATGTGTATGTTATCGACTTTTCAACATCGGAAGTCATGTTTTTGTAACGTCAGTTTTGTAACTTTGTGCCTTTACATATAGTCGGAAAGTGTGTGTTACAAAACCGTCTCTTTTAAAGGAAGGGTCACATCTAACTAATTTCCGATTTGCATACCATTTTAAAGTTTTGTTGCATCGTTGCTTAATTTTAAACACAATTTTACGAAATTCAAAGAGATTATCCTTATCAAAATGAACAACTTTTATATGACTTTTTGAAATCGTATCGAAAGTTGTTCACTTTGATGGTTACTACCACACCCTCGTGTATTACAGAAAATAGGCACACGCTTAATACGCACTCTGTTAGAAGTTAGATAATAATGAGAAGTAAGTATTTCAGTTTCCGGAAAGGGAAAATAATGCATTTTAATAGTCATTTCGTTAAAATTAAAATCAATTGTTCACTTGGCGGTCATTGTTATTGACGTGAATGTTTTAAGGTTACTTTTTTCTTCTCTTATTTAACCCAAACCATGATCCTATAATAGGTTCTTAATATGGGTTTGATTAAAAAATTAACCAAAAAACTAGCCTAAAAAAATATTTTAATATTAATATGATAAAACATGGCGCGAAGTAAAGTCAAATTATCCGTGTTTTTTTTACGAAATAGCTATTAAAATTAATTATTTTTAATTTCCCCAAACTGGAATACTTCGCATTATTAGCTAACTGATTAAAAGTTTCTTGAAATAAAATGTACCCATTAAACTTGTCCCTATTTTCTGTATATTTATCCATCTTTAGAATTAATAATGGTCTGTAAATTAACGAAAATATTTATCTATTGCAAATTTACATCTCATTTGCTTATGTGGGGGAAAAAGCTATTTCATAAGGCTATGGAATACATTTTTTAATCAAGAGCGCACAAAATGAATTATTTAATATTATTAATTCATTTGATATTATTATAATTTTGATTGATAAAACACACTCCGGATGGAAACTTCCACTGCGGTTTTTAAATAACAAACGTAGAAAAATGTATTTTTAAGAGTTGAGCAATAAACTAAAATATATTTTGCTTAAATGGCGAAAAAAAAATTTAATAAACTTTTAGAAACAGTAGGTACAAAAAAATGGCAATGTCCGACCTTTGACAAGACTCGAGAATAAGTATGTCGACCAGTGTATGTACTTTCGAAGGCGATTGCAAGCGGCCTGAATTGGAGAATCGATACCCAGAACCGTGGGTTAAATCGAATATACATAATATAATACTCATCCACATGAAACAAGCTGACCGTTACCTCCTATAATATCTCCAAGTCTTCCGGCTTCCTAAGAATTGGAGCGCTACGTAAATGATCACGGTGCGACATGTGCTCAATTCCTCACCACCCGAGAGAAACCTTTGCAACCAATACACCAACACTATTACCAGTACAAGGCCCTCTGAAGGACTGTCACGGACGATCGATACAGCCCTATTTCAATACGATATTGACTAAATTCGTCATCTACGGTCAGTTAGTGATATTTGCGAGCACGGTCAACAATTGATAAGAAATGTTGCGACGGCCGATAGACAAATTTTAGCGTGGCTTCCATAGTATCAGATAAGCTTCGGTTAACTGTCAATATACATATGGTAACGTCGTTTGTTATGTAATATTACTTATCGACGAACGGAGTTGAACTAACGAAGCTTTCTAATAAATATAATATTAATTATTTTTTTTTTTTTTAAACACTCAGTGTTTCAGGCGAATAATTATTGCTTGTAAAATAATTGTTACCCTTTGTGCTATGCATAAAAAATCTTGTCTTAAACATTAGTTTATCAAAAAAATAATAATTAATATTTGACAAGTTCAAGAATTTCACCTAAAAATGTAGACAATTTGTCTCGACGCCATCTAGTGAGAGAGTTAGCACTTATAATGCCTTTCTCATATAAAATAAAGTTGGTTGTTTTCAGGTGAAAAAAAAATGTAACAAGCAGTAATTGTTGAATGAAACACTAATATATATAGAATTATTTCGCGGATAAGAGATAAGCCGCCATAGCTCAGTGGTCAGAGCTGTCGACCGGAAATCGAAGGGACACGGGTTCGAGTCCCGTTGGCGTCATGTATCTTTTATCAGGAGATTTTTCAATGTGGATGAGTGTTTCAGGCGAATAATTATTGCTTGTAAAATAATTGTTAAATATAATATCATTAGTATGGGGTGTAAAATAACAAATGTAAAATCAATGTCCAGTGTTTTTACTATGTCCTCTGCGTGCAAAGTCGTAAACTTTAAAAAAAACGTGTTTATCTGAAGTGACCTGCCAGGTAAGTATGTTTTTTTCTGTATCTGTTTGTAAATAATAAAATTAGATAGAGATTAGGAATTCGTGATAAATTGTACAGCGTTGTGGAGATTTTTCACAAAACGACACTATACAAGTTAAATTATTATTGGAATTAAAATAAGTCGAATACGCGGCGAGTTGAATCCGTTTTGGCCAATGACGCTACATTGTTTGGGGCCTGGAGAAACGAAATTTGTTCACATGACAAGTTGTGAATAAAGATCTCAAACTAATGAACACTCTTTTTAATGTCAGAAAGTAAACACGGACTCTCAATGCATATTTATATAATATTTTTACGTAGCTGTATAACGTTCGACGTTTCAAAATTTCAATTCACCGACATTATCTCCAGTGTTCCCAGCGTAAATCGATTTCTTATCAATTGCGTTATCAATATCGATCTGGCTTTCAACAGCGCGACCGTGTTCGGCACACGCTCTGTTTTTACTTTGTCAAATGTAAAACATCGCAGCATAATGAACGGTAGGCACAGTTAGTAGGTATGTTTCTATTTTTATCAAGTTCGGCACTCATCAGTGTACACACAACGCACACCCTAGCTACGTGACACCAAAAACGTTTAGGTAGGTATGCATAGTGCCCACGATAGTCGAATATATTTAATTTGTTCTATAGCAGAGGAGGCATTCATTTTGCAGTACATAAGTAATGAATTCATTGATGTTTATTTACCGATTTGTTCCTCATTTGGATCGCTGAACATGTAATGCCATCTTGGTAAATGAGATTGCAGACTCCCTACTAACTAACAAGACACGTTTAACCTTTCGTTTCTCTCACGAATGTAATCCCTTCCTTCCTTAAAGGTTACATCATTATTTCGCCAATTCGTTTAGAAAAATTTTAGCATTCCGTGTCATCCACAGAACGATCGTACAGCTTGATGTAACGGTGGTCATCAGTAAAGTGTTGACTGAATTCGAAATGATTCCCGATTTGCTGAATGCACTGATGACGACTCGTGGTCTACTTCAATCTGTGCTCACCAAAAGGAATTTATTATCTATACAGTGTTCAACCGTGGCATCCTTTTCATTTTATCACTTTAACATCTGGACATCAATGTGTGTGTACGTTCAACGGGCCCGGTTTTTCAATTAATATAACTCTGCTTTACTTATTAAGTTAAATCGGCTGGTATCAATGAAGACCTAGAGAATAACGACCTTGTTAGAGTCTTACCAAGGCTTGCAAATTAGATTTGCAAAGATGCCATTTTCAAGTGTCTCGAAAGAATTCCGTGTAACCTTTGCTGTAAGGTGTTCTCTTAAATTATAGCTCTTAGATCAGCTATCGGAAGATTGAATGAACAAAAGTGTAGTGGTTCGGATATATTTTCGATGTACTAGCTTTCCGAATATTAAAAGCCCCCAAAATTTGTATAAAGAACAACATTCAAAGTGATACCTACTCAGAACTCATCTCTACAGAAAATCAAACCCATAATTGAATAAAGTTAAAGATATATCGTCGGCTTAGAGTGTAAACCTGCTAACGGCCAAATAGGTAACTTTACAGGAGAGACAAAAAACGTTCTTAAAAAAAAAATAGTTAATTTTAAGAAACGGTTCTAATACAGTATTGTGTATTTTTTTATTCTTTATAATATAAATCAAAAGAAGAGTTAGTAAATTCAGTATTTATTTAATAATTAACACATCTGTGATATAACTATCGTAATTATCGTTACGCACGCAACACGCGACGCACGTCTTCTGTCATCGGCTCTCGATAGTATTCATTTTAATCGTTCGTTCTAGTCTATTTACAAAATGGAAGAGTTTGGTGATATCATTCAGTCCCTGATTAAAACGGTCGATGTTTTGAGTGGCAAAATCGAGGGTTTCGGTAGCGAACTGACCACGATTCGTTCAATTTTAAGTGACGGTAGTGCTAAAATTGTGTGCCCTTCATGCAAGTACTCGTACAACGTAACTGCAGGTACTCCCCAGGTACTAGCGCCGGCGCCAGACTTAAATGTGTGTGTGCGCTCAGCGTACGGCGATATCACTAAGCAGCCGTCTAGGACACCTCCACCGCCCGGCCCCCCCGGCCCCGCCCCCGCTCCTGCTATTACCTTAGCCGCTCTAGCCGGCCAGACTCACCTTCCCGTTAGCGGCGTCCAGCCGCTCACTACCCGCAAAATGACCACAAGATCCACTGCTAAAAAAGGAAAACCGGAGGAAGATCTACATTCCGCTTCCACATCTGCTGCAGCGGCGTCTTCTCCTCCACAACCACAGAGTACAATACAGCCTGTTGTGCCCAAGCTGCAAACCCAGCCAATAACATCGTATAGCGATGCCCTCGTCAACGGTAGACGACGATCTCGGCCAATCTGTAAAGGGACAGGGTCTATCGACGACAGCTTGGTCACTATTCCCAAAAACCTACATCTGCATGTATTCATGTTTCACCCGAATACCACAGAAGAAAATATATCTTCATTCTTAAAAAAGAAGAAGCCGGATTTAATTTACACTGTCGAAAAACTGGTTACGAGGCATGAACGTTATGCTGCCTTCAAAATAGGCATACCGGAAAATTACTTCCACTTTTTCCTGGACCCCACGATCTGGCCTGAAAACGTGGCCTTCAACGAATGGTCATTTCGGAGACCACGACCCCAAACTAGGACGGTCGATACGACGTCCGAAAAAGATAGACATTAGTGGAGTATACCAGAACGTTCGAAGTCTGAATAATAAAATTATCGACTTCATGACAAACGTAATGTACCAGAAACCACTTCTGATTGCTCTTACCGAAACTTGGCTAACTTCAAGCACCTTTTCGTCGGAGCTATTCGAAAACCTATACCACGTCTACAGGAAGGATAGAGGCAGTCGCGGAGGAGGGACTCTCCTAGCCCTCCGAGCTGACAGCCACTCACACGCGGAAAGAATGGACTGCATAGAAACCCAAGGTGAAGACTTGTGGGTGAAAGTATCGCATAGAAATATCATCATTTATATATGTGTTGTATATTTTCCTCCAAATACAACATCTGAACAGTATCAATTATTTTACGACAAAACTATAAGTGAAAGTGTAAAGTTACAATCAAAAAATATTATTATTTTCGGTGACTTTAACTTCCCCTCAGGGAAAAACCCAATTGACGTTTTCGATTACTTTTGTTCTTTTTATAATTTAACACAATTCAACACTGTTTATAACATAAATGCACACATGTTAGACCTAGTATTAAGTAATGTAAATTCTAAAAATGCTGTTATCTGCCGTCATGACTCCCCATTAGTCAGAGAGGATATTCATCACCCTTCACTTTCATTCACATTCGATTACACAACTCAATCACATGTACAAACAGACACATTGCCTCCAGACATAAACATGGGTTGGATTTTCCACGAATGCTCAGATAACACACTTAAGAATGCCTTAGAACAACATCACTGGAATCATTACGATTGCCTTGACGTAAATCTAGCTGTCGAAATGTTTTATGAACAGCTCAATAATATTTTCAACATTTGTTTTAAGAAAAGATCTACACGTATGCTCAAAGATGTTAGACAATATCCGAAATGGTTTAATGGGGAAATCATTCACCTCATACGAGAAAAAATTAAAATGCACTATCTTTGGAAAAAAACAAAATCCGAACATGCCTTAGCTAACTTTAAAACTTTGCGAAAATCAATCAAACGGTTAATTGGTCAGGCCTACACTGACTTTACACGTGAGGCCGAGAACAGTATAATAACAGACCCAACTCGATTTTGGTCTTACACTAACGATAAACGCCGCGGCTGTGACAAACTTAACCACATGGACTACAAAGACAATAAATATAATGGATCGTCTGAGATCGCCGCAGGTTTCGCACACTATTTTCAATCAGTATTTAGCGACAATATCCCCAAACTTGACATATCCTCTATAGCTTCATCGTCATTTAACTCTTTACCTGTACAAATTCATGAAATTAACGATGACGATATTATTACAGCTTTCCATAAGCTAAAACCTAAATACTCCGTCGGCCCAGATTGTATTCCACCTATAATCCTCAAAAGATATGCAAGTTATTTTGTTCAACCTCTAAAACATATTTTTAACCTATCACTTCGCAAAAATATCTTTCCGGAAATGTGGAAACTAACGAAAGTAACGCCTATACATAAAAAAGGAAAAAAGTCAGAAATAGATAATTACAGACCTGTAGCTGTGTTGTCAGCACCCGCAAAACTTTTAGAAACCATAATTTATTCACAGATATATAACCAAACAAAACACGCACTCACCGAAAATCAGCACGGATTTCGTCCCACACTGTCACCTTCAACGAATCTTATGAATCTCATTACCTATATTAATAATTCATTTGAAAATTTTGTACCTGTTGATGTGATTTATACAGACTTCGAGAAAGCATTTGATAAAGTCGACCATGATATTTTATTAAAAAAATTAAGTGACATCGGATTCTCTCAGAATTTCCTCGCTTTTGTGGCTAGCTACTTACGCAATCGTCGTCAGTATGTCAGTTACGGACACCATATCTCTCACGAATACAAAACTAACTCCGGGATTCCCCAGGGATCGAATCTAGGACCCCTTCTCTTTCTCTTATTCATCAATGACATTGGCAACACTATAAACCACTCAAAATATCTCCTTTTTGCTGACGATATAAAACTTTTCAAAGCAATCAAAAGTTACATCGATTCCATTCTTCTGCAGAACGATCTTGATTCTCTTGTCAAATGGTCGGAACTGAACAACTTACCCTTCAGTATTCAGAAATGCAGTATCGTTACATTTACAAGGTCCAAAGATACATTCCTGTTCCCCTACCACATTAATAAACATAAATTAACACTTAAAAATGAGATTCGAGACCTTGGCGTAATTTTTGAAGCAAATCTCTCTTTCAAATCCCATATATCTGATATTGTCTCCCGTGCCAACAAAATGCTTGGATTTGTTCTTCGTAATTCAAGATCATTTACCAACGGAATCGCAATCCGAAGAACGTATGAAGCACTTGTTCGCAGTATCTTGGAATATAGCTCCATTATTTGGGCCCCTTCTGAGCAAAACCATATTCTCGAAATAGAAAAAGTACAAAAGAGATTCATGCGTTACCTATATATGAGGGAATATATGTACTACCCTTTCCTGTATCCATCCTTATTCTTAGCAGGAATGCTCGATCTTAATACATTAGAAGCCCGCCGAAAAATATTTTTAGGAAAACATTTTTTTAAGATAATCTCTGGAACTATACATAATCCACCTATTTTGAAAGAGATTAACTTATATGTTCCAGACAAGTATACTCGTGGAAGGTCCCATACCCTTTTTTATGCTCCAAAAGCGAGGACTTCTGCCTATCAGAACGCCCCAGTCAACAGAGCGACTGAACTGCTCAACGAGTCTGCATTGACCATCGACATTTTTAACGTAACCTACAGGCAGTTTAACAATTATCTTTTGACGTATGTCACAAAGTAGTGAAACTGACCTTTTTATGTGTTTTGCTATACTTTTTGTCTAATTTGTAATCTTCTCCATAATGTATTGGTGAATAACCGTTTTACGGAGAACATGGAAAAATAAATAAATAAATAAATAAATAATAAATAAATAACAGGTTTTCATAGTGCAGTAACATTATTAATAAAGGATTTGGCAGTTTTTCACTCTTAATAAAACTACTTCATTTTTTTAAAAATTATAAGTAATGTTTCTAAATACAACGTTTTGTTAATATAGATTAGGAACACCTTTTTTTCGGTCTCAATATTATAATATTGATAGATTCTATAACTTTGGAAAATTACCACATAATTTAATTCTAAAACTAAATGCTCTATTATAATAGCTTCTCTTAATAACAAAATTTCTCTCTTATCAAAAAAAATATTGAACTCTTAATATTTTACTCTCTAACATAAAGTATCAGTTACACGTTGAAAGTTTGTATCCTGAATATTTCTAAAATAAAATCAAAATAAATCACATTACACACCAGTCAGTCTCAATTATTACTAATACGAGTAGTGACTAGTCATGAAGTAAATTATCATAATAATAACGATAGTCTTCAGGCAAAATGCTTTTTAAATATTGCAAGTCTTCAAACTTCCCTTTTGTAATTTTTATTTTTGTTTGAAAGTGATTTCTAAGGGAATCAAAAGGCTATGCAATTACAGTCGGTGATTTTCTTTGCGGTAGTATTTTCCATACATCAGTGAATATCAATTTAAAAAATACGTCACCGTTTGGAGTGTACTGAAGAGCTCTAATATCAGTAACTTTAGCGTCATCTTTACCACGTCCAGGACGAATGCTTTTTAAAAAATTTACTTCATCAAAGCTTTTGAAAAAAGTATGGTTTAAGTAAGTTACATCATAAGGTCTAGGGTTTTTCCTTGCTGACCTGCAAGTTGATATATACTCCGCAGGAACATTTATGTTTTCAATTTTTCGAAGAAAACTTCTTCGGAAAGGTTTTCACTTTGTGATGGCATTATTTATTTTATTAAAAAGACAGATAACTTTGTTTACATCACTTTATTTGTACACAATCAACGTGTTTCGTGAACAATGTTTACTTCTTCAGGATCAAACGTATACGTATACGTTTGATCCTGAAGAAGTGAACATTGTTCACGAAACGTGTTGATTGTGTACAAATAAAGTGATGTAAACAAAGTTATTTGTCTTTTTTATTAAAATTGATGTTTTTGTCTTTAAGAGGAATGTATGCTGTCCGCTTCCATCTGTGTGTGCCCAACTTCTAGAAACTTTTGTTCTATGATTATGTTGTGGTTTATAGCCGACAATAGCAATGCATTCGACGTTACACAATTCCTGTTTTGATACGTGCAACCATCGCTATAAACAATGATTTTATTTGGTTTTGCTTGTCCATTCTGTCGTAAAACCTTGTTCTCAATTAAACTGACCCATATACTTGCAAACTCTTTCGAGTTTAAACCTCCTTCGGTTTCATTCCATTATTAGCAATAGCCATCTTTGTTCTTCAAATTAAGGCAAGATTGTGTATTTGGAGCTTTGTTCTATAGTATAAACTACTCTTTTTTTTATTTGGGAGCCATCAGAACCGCGTGCAAGTCAACCGTAAACACACTTTCTTCAGCTTTATCTTTTTCTTTTTCTGCTCGAGCTTCTTCTTTTAAAAAAAAATACGTACCTTTGCAATATCTCAATCCTCAAACCTCCGTTTGCACAAATAACACCGAATTATGTCATTATTTGTAAGAGCACGCGTGCTGTCATCGAAAACTCTATACAGAATGGCGGTTAAGATGGACTTAGCAGCAGACTTTTGACGCCATGGATTTGGCAGTTTTACTTATCACGCGTTTTTGTCAATTTAAAGCCAAAACTGACACTAGCTGTTTTTCCTAGCTTGTGTATTTTTTTTTCTCTTTCGAATGGTATAATAAACGTAAAAACAGTCAAAATGGATTTAGCAGGTTTACACTCTAAGCCGACGATATTCTTTTTGCAATTATATGAAAAATTATATCTCTATTTTTTTCTTTATCCCACAAAAATCTGAGTCCTTCTATTGTTCGTGGCGCATCGTGACACATTTACAAACGCGGCAAAACCTGTTTTTCTTTTCTAGTGTAGGTAATCTAACCTAACTTAGGTTTTAAATTACCTACTTACTTTTTGGCACGGCGAAATTTAAACAAGCAATATATTAAATTGATTTTATTCCTCGCGTTTTTCAATAAGTAGGTAACGTTTGAATACAATGATAACATAATAATATTCACTCCAAATATGAACCATAATACTAGTATGTCATTATTAAAACTTCAATTGACAAACAAGGCTTCTATTCCAGAATGTTCTTCGTCGAGTTTTATCTCTAGGAAGCTAAATGTTAAAACACATTATTTGATACATACAAGTACCTAGCGATAATGATATATTATAGTATAGTATGTTTAGATTGTCGGGTCACTTGAAATAATCAATTCAACTTGTTCTGTAATCATCTGTCGCACAGAGCATAATTTATTATTATTCGTATTTAGGTTATTTGTTTATATTAACTGCTAATGTTTTTTGATAATGATACTTGCCTAATTGCATAGCTATCTGGTTGTAGAATAATATCACTTCAAGGGCTCTTCAAAATTGCTTTAAATGCTTCATTCTACGACCTTATAAATAAGTAGTAATTTTCTTCGTATATAATATACACTAGCTGACGTGTACCCGACGTTGCTGTGGTTTATCATGACAGTGAAAATCCTATCAAATTCCGTTGCGTAGTTTGGAAGACCTAAACGTACAAACAGACAGACGTGGAAAGCGACTTTGTTTTATACTATTTATGTTAGGTTCATAAAATAATTGAATTTTGGTTTTACGAGCTAACTCTGATACAAGGGTTTCACCATCACGCCGTTTCCGCCTGGGAAGGCAGAGAGGAGGGACCGCCTAACATCTCGGTCTTGGCACTCACTTCTTGCCTCATTCACATTCATACATACTCTTCTATTATTCTGACTCATGACATGATCCGACTCAAGTATCTGGTTCACTTGATCGTGCCATGTCTTAGTCGGGCGTCCTCGACTTCTGCCATTTACATTTGCGTCATATATTCTCCTTACACTCCTTTTTCGTTCATTATCTCTACATTCCCAAACCATTACAACAACAGTCTCCTTACAAAATTCAGTCTCCTTTCATCCTTCTTCCCCTGGTTCCACGCCTCACTGACATACATCAGGGTAGGTACCAGCACTCCATTGTGAACTGACTGCTAGCTTCGCTTCTTTGGATATTTTTTTGTTAACGCCAACTGCGTTTAGTCCTCCATTATTGGAGTTGCCTGCATTTTTACCCTTCTTTCAATATCTCTGTCAGCCTCGCCATCTCTCGTAAACATACTTCCCAAATACACAAACTCATTCCAAGTATTCATCACTCACGATTACAATATATATATTTTTTTTACTTTATTTATTTTCATTTCTTTACATATATTATACATATTAATAGATAATATATAATAACATAATATATAATACCAAATAGTATACACAAGAAATGATAACCCACTAAGGCATTGCCTGAGTATGGGTAATATAAAACGATTACTATATTTCAATTACCTAAAGTATAATATACATTAGTAGAAAAAGATTTTTTTTTTGTTTATAGTTATTATAAAAAGTAAAGAGAAAACATTATGTACAATAGTTTATAGAGTTTCAGCGAGTGAGTTGTAGAAAAGATCAATAAATTTATAGTAAAAGCGTTTCAATATCTGCGTCATTCAGCCATAATTTTACCTCTTTAATATATTCTATCTTTTTATTTATCATTTGAGTTTGTAGTGGTAGAAGGTTAAATGTACGAGGACCAATGAAACTGCTATGTGTCTGCATTAATTTAGTATTGGTTTGGGGGGTGTAAAATTTATTATTTGTTCTTTTGCTCATTCTGCTTTCATTTATTTTGAAATTATTTTTGTTTTTAAATAAATATTTCATAGTTTGTAATATAAATAATTTACGAATGTTAAATAATTTAGATTCCTTGTATAACAGGTCGCAGGTATATAATAGGTATATATATAATATGTATATATGTATATAATAGGTATATTGCACAATGTTTTCGTACTCTCTCTTTCAAACACCACGACTTTAGACTATCTGGGTTTTTTTAAGACACCGTGACTTTAGACTTTTAGGGTTTCAACTTTATTTATGTTATGTTGTTTTTATCGGCCATGTGGGATTTTATTCAAAATTTTGGGGCCTAATACAACGGAAGACGGATTTTCATGACGACATTTTAAGAATGAAATAATTACGGCACTAATATTGTTTATAAATTTAATTAAATAGCACACACTTTTACACGACATACAAAAGAATAATGTGCCTAGTGCTATATGGCTCGGTACATGACTTACCGAGATTATTATTATTGTGACAGCCGTTCAAAGCCATTATCAAACTAAAAGACAGTTGAGAAAAAACTTTGGCAATCTTCATAGACTTACAAAAGGCTTTTGACACAATAGATCACAAAATACTTTTTTTCAAAACTTTCAAAAATTGGTATGTCATGTACAACACTAAACTTACTAAAAAGCTATATGACGGAGCGTACACAGAGCGTCCAAATTAATAAGAGAAAAAGCAAACCTCTCCTAATCAACCATGGAGTACCACAAGGAAGCGTACTAGGTCCGATATTATTTTTAATATACATTAATGATATCTGTAACCTAGAAACAAGAGGAAAAATCATTAGTTTTGCTGATGACACAGTAATTTTATTTAAAGAAAAAGATTGGATAAATACCTACAAAGAAGCTGAACACGGACTTGGTCTCCTGCAAAACTGGCTTAAAAGAAACTCCCTGACGCTTAATGTCAATAAAACAAAATATCTGACATTTTCTAAAACAGCCAGAGGGCAGCCGTCAGAGGACCTTAATCTCAAATTACATTCATGCCAAGGAATTTATCAAAAAAATCAATCCTTATCATGCCTTTGTCCCACTATAGCACACTCCAAAAGCATCAAATATCTTGGAATTGAAATTGATGATAATCTCCGTTGGAACTCACATATAGATGTAATTACAAAAAAACTAACCAGGTACATATACTTCTTTAGAAACATTCGCAATATCCTCAATATAAACGATATTAAAAAAGTATACTATGCTTTGTGTCAATCACAAATAGAGTACGGAATAACTGGATGGGGGTCTGCCTTGAGCACTCACACAGAGCGGCTCAATATAGCACAAAAAGGAGTATTAAAGACTATACTGAAAGTTCCGCTTAGAACTCCGACAGAAGAAATATTCAAAAACTTCAATGTTTACAATGTACAGAAACTATATTCAAAAAATATTTTATTTAAACTGAAAAAAAACATATCCGAATACTCCACTGCCCAACATAAATACACAACCAGGGCAAAAAGCGAAAATATCCTGATTACTCCCAGTTTGAACACATCCTTTGGACAGAGAAATAATAAATTCCATGCTATAAAATTGTTCAATGCTCTACCAAATGAAACCAAAAAAATAAACGAAATGAATATATTTAAAACAAAAGTCAAAACATGGCTTAGAGATCAAAGTAATAATCAACTTACAAACATTATGAAGACAATGTAAAGACAATTCAAAACTAAATACAAAAATTTAAGAAAAACTAATTTACATGATTCTATTTACCCCTCCCTTATTTTTATCTGTATCATGTTTCTAGTATTTTCAAATCAATTCTGCGAGGTACTTACCTCAAAACATTCCCCCTTTAAAAAAAACATGTTTACTTTCGTCGAGTTGCTCTCTACCAGAAACCCTGGCAAGATATGCCTAATGATACTTATTTGCCAGGGCTCCTGGTAGAGAGCAACTTGCACAAAACAATTTCCCCTTTAAAAAAAGACAGGTTTACTTTCGTCAAGTTGCTCTCTACCAGGAACCCTAGCAAGATATGTCTAATGATACTTATTTGCCAGGGCTCCTGGTAGAGAGCAACTAGCACAAAACAATTCCCTCTTTAAAAAAATACATGTTTACTTTCGTCAAGTTGCTCTCTACCAGAAACCCTGGCAAGATATGCCTAGTGATACTTATTTGCCAGGGCTCCTGGTAGAGAGCAACTTGCACAAATCAATTTTGCTTACCTCAAAACAATTCCCCCTTTATAAAAACCATGTTTACTTTCGTCAAGTTACTCTCTAGGAGCCCTGCCAAGATAAGCCTAATGAAACCACGACTATTTTGATGAGATCTTATGAAATCCTAACATTTCCGCATTTCATCATTAAATAATATATTCTCAAGACAAACGCAGGTGCATGGACATGTGGTCCGATATTATTATGAATTTACTAAAAGTTTATCAGGAAACGGTCGCAAATCCCGTTTTTAACTGGATTACCAATAATTTGAAGAGATTCTTAATAAATTAGCAATACTCATTTTTGTCCGCGTCTGAGGCGTTCCATGCTCGATCTCTCTGCCCACCGCTGCGGAGAAATGGCGTGACATTGGTTAATTAGTTATACGTATTTGATTAGTGTTGGGCTTGGTGGGTGAGCGGTGATGCGCTTGATTCTAAGTCCATTGGCCAGGATCGGATTGCGCGTTGTACCCAAACCATTGCATGGATAATTGATAATTTGCTCAACCCCAACCACAAGCATATAATGTGAACGTAATAATAATAATTCTATGAATTAATGAACGATAGACGATAGTGTGCAGTGTGTACGTGATCAACGGCAGGAAGCGCCGCGCCGAGTTCAAATGGACCAAATCTCTTCGCAACATATCTAACTCTGTTGGAATGTGGAGCTTAGCGCGGCTTGGAACATAATCCGTACATAGGTCGGAAGCCTAGATATAAGCAATATTACACGTATTGTCTATGATTTTATTAGAGGAAAGTACTTAATTTTCTATGTGGTATATCTATGCTCCTACGTCATCGGAAGATCGAGAGCTTTCAAAATGTCAAATGTTTTAGGCGGGCTAATTTACGAGTTGATTTTTTTCATAAAGTTCATTACTTCAATCAGCATGGTGCTATATGCGAGGATACTAATTAAAAAAACTTCAAAATACCCCCACAGAATATGAAATCTATTGTCACAATTATTTTTATCAGTAAATTGGTTTAACCGCTAATAAATCATTTTAACTTGGGAGGGGGTAAAATAGAATCATATTAATAAGTCGTCAAAACGTGGCTTAACCACAGTTTGAAAATGGCCTTGAAAGCCGAAACAGCTGTAACAATAACAAAAACCAAAAAATACTTGCAGAACTTAATAATTATATTATTAAATATGTATTAATTAAATTTAAAAAAAATTAAATGGAGTTCTACGAATTAAACACAAAAACAATAAATAAAAAAATATTGTTTTGATGTAGTCAATGCACTACTCATCAAATTATGACGAAGAAAAAGACGTTGCAAAGTTTCTCGTATAATAGCTTGCCAGGTTATTTGTTTATTTTAGATTGATTATCAATTAGTAACATCAACATCCCCCATCCCTCGATGAATATAACAATACATACTAATAAACTTATGCAATTTACGTATATTTTGGTGAGATTGCAGTACGTAATAACTTACGTAAACGTCATATTTGACATTTGTTACTGCTAGCGCTTCGGTGTCTAAAAAGGGAACTATTCTGCAGCTTACCGAGGCTTAAGCGGCCGATTTAGCCAGGAATGTCGCACATAGCGAGTATATGGAGTGGCTGCATTGATGTACTCGTACTATTAGTCAATGACTGGCTGACATAATATTATGGACTTTAAATACAATAGTGCATTATAGTTATACATGGAACACAATTTTATGGCAGTAAAATAACGCGAGAAGTATTTTAAGAGCTTCTTGTTCCTTATCTTACGCAATTTGACAAGACTTTGTATTGATAGATGTCACGTTTACTTATACTTTTAACATCTTATGCTACTTATAAACGGCAAAATTTTCGCTAATTTTGTGCTTATTTATTTATTTGTATTTTGAATTATAATATAGAGGCCATTAAAGAATTAAATTTTGTATGATTTGGCATTTTTTTGAGTTAATTGTAATTATACAAACAATAATGTTGCCCTACCTTCCGTTTGAATACCATGAAAAATAAAATAAAACATCCTAGGTGAAAAAGAATTAAAGGATGTCCAGGCTTTTTTGAGAAATTTTAATTTAACTTACTAATTAACTAACTAAACAACACGCCGTTTCTCCGCAGGGGTAGGCAGAGAGGACGGACCGCCAAAGAACTCGGTCTTTACACACACTTCTTGCCTTATTCACATTTATACATCGTCTCACACATTCTCTTCTATTATTCTGATTCTTGACATGGACCGGCCATGACGGCCGGCGTGGTCTAGTGGTATACGCTTTTGACTACAGATCCGAAGGTCGCGGGTTCGAACCCGGCGTGCGCAAATAAATTTTATTTGATTAATTTGTGTTATTTCACAATTAATTAATTTAAAATAATATATAGTATATTTGCGGCACGTTCCAGAGTGGAAGATACTCTCAGTATCGCCCTGGTGTAAGACCACCATTCAGAATTGAAACGTTGCTTGAAATGGCTTTAGCCGTGTTTGGTGACCAGATCTGAATAGCCAGGTACTTCCCCACCTTCCTCTTCCCCATCTCCCTCCCCTCCCCAATACCCTCAGCCTCACAACATACCCCAATTGGGGATGCCATAGTCTCACTGGCTCCAGACGGGAGCAGTTGGGACTCTTGTGCGGTAATACTGTAAAAAAAAAAAAAAAAAAATGGACCGACTCAAGTATCTGATCGATTCTACCGTGCCATGTCTTCCTCGGGCGTCCCCGACTTCTGTTCCCATTCACATTTGCGTCATATGTTCTCCTCATGGTACGTATACATTTGCGAACTGAAAAGCGAATCAAGCCACGAATTACGAGAAAGGAACGAAATTCGTCAGTTCGGCTCGCGTATGTAAACGTAGCATAACACTCATAAGCGTCCCAATTTTATTTATATAGAACAAATTTGTGTTGCAACGTAAATCTGTCATTTGTGATTTAAATTTACGCCCATCAAAATGCTTTTTTTAATCATCGTTATTTTTTATTTTATATTTCATCATATTCACATATTAAATAGAGTAAAGTTATTATCTTAAATAATTATCGTTAACTCACAAATAACTGCCTCAAAGTCATGAAGAATTTAATTTTTAATTGCCTGCATTTTATAATTTAAAAGACAAATAAATAAGGTATCACATATCAATCATTTAGTTTGGTTCGGTATTTTGGCCTCAAATCTAAAATTAAGTTTTGTATGAAAAGAGCCGCGCAGTTCTCCTTGAGCCGCGGCATACCCATTTTCTACCGATTTTTTACAAGTTTCTCGTTAAAGCTTTAAGTTTTTAAGTTTAAATAAAAATATATTTTTGAAGATAATATCTATACATTTGCTATGCCGAAACGATAGTTATATGAAATTCCCTCGATGGAAAAAAATCGCAAAGTAAGCTCATATCAGGAAAATTATAAAAAACACTCACATAGTATCTTTAAATGCAACTAAAGTATTTGTCGAGAGATTTTGCTCTACTTCAAACGAGTCGTGTTTCGCCGCCATTCGTATTGACATAATATCTCATTTTCAAACCATACGGGCTCTTAACCATTTGAATGCAACATGTGCAAAATCCCGATGCATTACGCGCGTATCACGTAACCCCTCCCAGGCTCCCACACTTGCACTTGTTGTCAGTGGTAAACTTAATAAATAATCTTGCATTATATTATACATCGTATAAATATGATGTATAATGGGTAATCTGAAAGTATGTTGCCTTTTGTATGCTGATGATGGGTGCTGATTGCTAATAGTATGGAAGATCTACAGTCTCTCGTGTCTAGGATGAACGAAGTATGTATGAAGAATGAGTTTAGTCTACATTCATGGTGTTTGAAAGAGAGAGTACGAAAACAGTGTTCAATATATTTGTGAATGAGGAATACTTGGAGCAGGTGGATGAGTTTGTGTATTTAGGAAGTATGTTTAAGAGGGTAACCGGATAAATCATCACAATGATAATTCATCACATCTTTAAAAAGTTATATAAAGTCATGGAAAGTGATGAAACAAAAACTTTATTAACAGGGTTATGTAGGTTAGGTTAGGATAAAAAAAATAAATTTATCGTTTCTAATGACATTATTTCATCGCGCTTCAAGTGCGATATGTATCAATGAATTTTTATAGTACATGTATTTGAATTTCACTTTTGTTTTCGGTAATGAATGAATGCAATTCTTGGAAGCAGAAATTAACCCACTTCCCGACATCCGATTGAGCTGAAACTCTGCAGATAAACTCGTTGTCGATGACAATGCATTATATCGACTATTTTGGTGTCGATCACGTACACACACGAGGCATATATAATATATACGCATTTCTCTCAAAATCGGACGTAATTACAAAAGTTAATATACGAAATAAATGTTAGTCCCACACGATCGGCATCTGGCAAGGTCGGTAACGCGGTTGACTCTGGTCCTTGGGAAGGAAGGTTGATATCTCAGCCAAACCAAATTTAAAAATAGAAGTGTTTTAGGAAAAAAAAACCTTGTTTAGTAGCGCTTTTTGTGATAATTCACCTTCGTTGATAATCTGGCACTAGCCAATCTCATCTCTGTCCCTTATTAATTTTAATTTTAACATACCTTTGAGACGTACACAACATACAGTGCTATTCCACACGCTTAGTTTTAAAACAAATGCAGCATCTAATTCGCCAATTAACCGAGCTCTTCATACTCTAAATAATATTTGTCTAAACTCAAACAACTTTATTTTTCCAGATTCACTGCTCAAATTCAAACGTCGCATCATGTCAATAATATAAACTGTTCAATGCTCATACATATATAAACAGACACACACACTCTCTTTCTCTATCTCTCTCTCAAACACACACACTCACACACACACACACACCCTCTCACACACAAACACACACACACACGTCACCTGGTAATTAAGGAATAAACATACCACTTAGTAGACATTACAAGGAAACGTATCATAGGTACCCAACATGAAATATCTAATTCCTGTATATTGTTTCATCACTGAAACTCATGTTCTGTTATTTTCTATCATATCAAATAAAAAATTATGTCACCATGAAATGGATTCGCTATCCACTTATTTTTCTGACAAACTTTCGTCTCTTTAGAAGTAGACTTATTATTTCAATTTCAATAAAGTTTATGCCATCAGCTGTTTTGTAATCTTCTCGATGAGATGATTCATGTTTCAAAATAGTTTGTTTTGCGAATGACTAAATAAATGCCATTCAAATTCATTTCGTTAATATTTTCTAGCTAGCCATCTTTAAATTCGAAATTCAAAACGTCTAGAAGGAAATTTTATAAACTTTTCACCGTAACGTAACAAGATTGGGATGGGGTAACAGTAAAATATCATCATTTAATTATCGATATTAAATGATGATATTTTTATTACCATACTACATGGCCATTAAAGTATATAACAACCTTCCACATAACATTAAACAAATACAAGATACACACAAATTCAAATCGTTACTAAACACTTTCCTTGTTAATAAATGTCACTACACGTTGAGTGAATACCTCACGTAAATGAAACGCCTATTTTTATTGGTATATATATTTGTATTTTTTTATTTTTTCATTGGTATATTGTTATTTTATCTGTATAAACATTGTACAAAAAATATTATATAAACATTGTAATTAAATAAATGTGGTTAGCTGGAAGAAATGGGGTCTACCCATAAGCTACACCTTTTGTAATTTTTATTTTACAATAAATAATTTTTGATTTGATTTGATATACTATTGGCGCGAGTAAAATTTTAACAATCCTTGTCAAAACCAGTAGACTAGACGGTAGGTGATCACTGTAATCAATAATATTTGATGATTTGTATTTTTGTGTAGTGCCGTTTTTGTGAAAAATAATCGCAAGGACGATGTATTAGGACTGTTGGGTGTTCGATATTATCAGCGCCTTGACAATTCAGCGCCCGTAGCGGTCTGCTCCAGGTTCGCCCGCATAGGGCCGGCTCTGCTACTGGGTGAAGGCCTAACTATCCATATTTTTTCACCGGTCAGAATTACAGGAAACAATGACAATACCATTAGTGTATATATATTACAAAATCGGGGAGCAAGAAGGTGGGTGGGGCGGCTGTTGATGTCACCTGAATCCTTCCCCGCGAAGCAACTCAACAAACGGAATCGCCGGTGACCGCCCGCCGGAACATTTCATTTGGGTTACCGGCGTGCCAATTTCAAGTGCTCCTTGAGTCTATTTAATCTGCTGATTATGGTAAAACCCCATTTACCGATGAAAGGTTATACCATTGCTTTCCCTATCTTTTCCAGTACGACTTGTACAATATATCAGCGTGCATGTCGGCATTTTGAAGTTATCGCCGTAGACCTGTGCCCGTTGGGCGCTTGTGAATGACTGAAGCCTGTGGTATCTCACAGCAGACCGATGTTCGTGGCCCGTACTTCGAACGCCAATGTTGGCTCTATCTACATACCTCAATGGACGATACATTGTATTTCTATTTAATCTGCTGATTATGGTAAAACCCCATTTACCGATGAAAGGTTATACCATTGCTTTCCCTATCTTTTCCAGTACGACTTGTACAATATATCAGCGTGCATGTCGGCATTTTGAAGTTATCGCCGTAGACCTGTGCCCGTTGGGCGCTTGTGAATGACTGAAGCCTGTGGTATCTCACAGCAGACCGATGTTCGTGGCCCGTACTTCGAACGCCAATGTTGGCTCTATCTACATACCTCAATGGACGATACATTGTATTTCTATTTAATCTGCTGATTATGGTAAAACCCCATTTACCGATGAAAGGTTATACCATTGCTTTCCCTATCTTTTCCAGTACGACTTGTACAATATATCAGCGTGCATGTCGGCATTTTGAAGTTATCGCCGTAGACCTGTGCCCGTTGGGCGCTTGTGAATGACTGAAGCCTGTGGTATCTCACAGCAGACCGATGTTCGTGGCCCGTACTTCGAACGCCAATGTTGGCTCTATCTACATACCTCAATGGACGATACATTGTATTTCTATTTAATCTGCTGATTATGGTAAAACCCCATTTACCGATGAAAGGTTATACCATTGCTTTCCCTATCTTTTCCAGTACGACTTGTACAATATATCAGCGTGCATGTCGGCATTTTGAAGTTATCGCCGTAGACCTGTGCCCGTTGGGCGCTTGTGAATGACTGAAGCCTGTGGTATCTCACAGCAGACCGATGTTCGTGGCCCGTACTTCGAACGCCAATGTTGGCTCTATCTACATACCTCAATGGACGATACATTGTATTTCTATTTAATCTGCTGATTATGGTATAACCCCATTTACCGATGAAAGGTTATACCATTGCTTTCCCTATCTTTTCCAGTACGACTTGTACAATATATCAGCGTGCATGTCGGCATTTTGAAGTTATCGCCGTAGACCTGTGCCCGTTGGGCGCTTGTGAATGACTGAAGCCTGTGGTATCTCACAGCAGACCGATGTTCGTGGCCCGTACTTCGAACGCCAATGTTGGCTCTATCTACATACCTCAATGGACGATACATTGTATTTCTATTTAATCTGCTGATTATGGTAAAACCCCATTTACCGATGAAAGGTTATACCATTGCTTTCCCTATCTTTTCCAGTACGACTTGTACAATATATCAGCGTGCATGTCGGCATTTTGAAGTTATCGCCGTAGACCTGTGCCCGTTGGGCGCTTGTGAATGACTGAAGCCTGTGGTATCTCACAGCAGACCGATGTTCGTGGCCCGTACTTCGAACGCCAATGTTGGCTCTATCTACATACCTCAATGGACGATACATTGTATTTCTATTTAATCTGCTGATTATGGTAAAACCCCATTTACCGATGAAAGGTTATACCATTGCTTTCCCTATCTTTTCCAGTACGACTTGTACAATATATCAGCGTGCATGTCGGCATTTTGAAGTTATCGCCGTAGACCTGTGCCCGTTGGGCGCTTGTGAATGACTGAAGCCTGTGGTATCTCACAGCAGACCGATGTTCGTGGCCCGTACTTCGAACGCCAATGTTGGCTCTATCTACATACCTCAATGGACGATACATTGTATTTCTATTTAATCTGCTGATTATGGTATAACCCCATTTACCGATGAAAGGTTATACCATTGCTTTCCCTATCTTTTCCAGTACGACTTGTACAATATATCAGCGTGCATGTCGGCATTTTGAAGTTATCGCCGTAGACCTGTGCCCGTTGGGCGCTTGTGAATGACTGAAGCCTGTGGTATCTCACAGCAGACCGATGTTCGTGGCCCGTACTTCGAACGCCAATGTTGGCTCTATCTACATACCTCAATGGACGATACATTGTATTTCTAAAAGTTGTACTTTAGCACATATATAACATAATACCAAATACATTTGTGTTAGGTTTTGTACATTATTAAAATAATACCTACCCAATGTACCTACCTTGTTTAACACCACTTGAAACCGCAATAAAACATAATGTTAAACCACAAGTGACTACTTCCCACTAACATATTATTATTATGAATACGCTATGTTTTCATTCAGATTGATTTAGAAATGTCATCATAATAATTCATTTCACAATAAGTATGGCCTTTTCAAATGGTTTCATTAGATATAATTTTGGTTTTTATCTTGAGAAAACTTTCTCAATGGCGGTGATAATTATAAAATTGATGGCATGACATGTTTTTATTGTTGCATGTTTAGGTAAAGTAAATAATCATTAAAATAAAATAAAAATACCATTATATTGATTTATTTTTGGGGTTAATACCCAAGCAGTGTTGACCTACCTCTTTCTTTAGCCAACGTTTCGGACAGCATTACAGTGTCCATCATCAAGGCAGATGTGTAATCGAAGATTGTGAAAAACTAGTCATCAAATATGAGGTCCTCCTGTGTGTAGTAAAGTAATTTGTTATCTCTTTGGCCTCCCTCAAATTTCTCCAGTTTTGCCGATTATTTGCGAATATTAAATACCCTATCAGCAGTTCTTTAATAATAATAATAATAATTGGATGACTTGTATAGCGCCGTTTTTGTGCAAAATCACCTCAAGGGCGCTGTACAAACTTATAATACATCTCTACAGTGATCTATGTTATTACTTAACTATTTATGGAGATAATATATTATACAGTACAATACTTACCTGGTAGGTCACTTGAGATTAACACTTAATTAACATTATATAATTGTTTATTAGCGAAATTTAGATACAGGATTTAGGACATAATTGGAAAATTGAATATAACTGGACTTTCTCTTAGGAGTAGTATATTTAATTTAAGGATACGACAGCTTAAAAAGGTAAGTTTTTAGTTTATACCTGAATTCTGTTGGACTTGTTATGGATCTTAGTTCTGGAGGGAGTTTATTCCAAGCCTTCGGCCCAGATACTCCGAAAGCGCGATCACCAAACTTAGTATTTGGCTTGCGCATAGGTTCTATCAGTCTGCCTACAGCTGATGATGTAGCTGATCTAAGAGTTGACTGCCTCAGACCAGTGTTTTCCGGGACGCATAGTTCAGAGATGTAGGGTGGGGCCATTTCATTGATGGATTTAAACACCATCCAGCACAGTTTGTACTGGATTCTTTCAGGGCACTTGAGCCAGTGAAGGTTACGAAGGTGTTCTGAAATGTGCGAATATTTTGAAACCCCAGTTATGAGCCGTGCTGCTGCATTAAACACTGATTGAAGCTTGTCAATTTGATATTTTGGAAAGCTGGCATAAATGCCGTTGCAGTAATCGAGACGTGAGACTACGTAAGAGTTGATAAGTAGTTTTGTTGCTTCTGTAGGAAGGTTTCTTTGGACAGACTTGAGTTGTCTTAGGTGAAAAAAACCGGTGCTTACAGTCCTATTTATTTGACTTTTAAACGAAAAGTCTGAATCTAAATTGACACCGAGAAGTTAGACTGTTGTTTTTGGGATGATAACGCTGCCAGAAATAGTAATAGGTGAATTGTCTGTTGATTGAATTGAACAATTTATGTTTTTTTTTCAGAATCAAGATGAAGCTAGCCTGGAGTTGTCTTGTCCTGTCCTGTGTTGTGTTGTGGCCGAGCGTGCGTGGGGAGGTGTTCACGGCGCTGGCGGACATGGAGGCGCTGTTGGAGACGGAGGGCATGCTGCTTGACTCGCTGCACAGCTATGTTCGTTACCAAGAGGACCGTCTGAAGCTGCTCAGGAAGTAAGTTGCATAATATTGGCCACTGTCTTGTTCAGTCCTGGCTTGTCATGTATTATCTTGCCCTGTCTTGTCCTGTAATATTTTGTCACTTAATGTCTTATCCTGTCCTGTCCTGTCTAGACTTATCCTGTCCTGTCTTTTCCTACCTTGTCCAGTCTTGTCTTATCCGGTTTTCTCTTTCGTGTATTGTCCTGCCCTCTCTTTCTTGTGTTGTCTTATCCATCATGTACGTGGAGAGTGTTTGATTAACAAATTAATTTTGTTTCAGGCAATATGAGGAATACAATTCGGAGCATCGTACAGCCATGGCCGACGTCAGTAACTACCTCTCAAATCCTATTAATGCCTTTAAAATTATAAAAAGGCTGTCCTCCAACTGGATGGATACGGAGAAAATAATGGAGAATGATCCTGGAGCGAGTGAGTAACCCCAATTATTATTGATAAATTATATGTAATAAAATCAAATGTGAAATTACACTGTGGTAGGACAAAAGACAGATTCTGAAATACTTTGGCGCTGTAATATACGTTGGGCTGTTGATAATGAATTGACATACTAGTATCTACATAATGTGTGTGTCTGAATGTTGCAGGTTTCGTGAAGAACATGACTACGATGAAGGAGGTGCTGAAGTTCCCCAGCGAGGAGGACCTGAGTGGTGCGGCGGCAGCGCTGGTGCGACTGCAGGACCTCTACCGCCTCGATACGGGAGAGGTGGCTCAAGGCTTGCTCAACGGCATCAAATACAGGTATGCTGGAATAATGTGGGATTATTATTTTGTTTGATGTCGCCTTGTTCTCCCAAGATATCTGAGTCTGCTCTGAGATGCTTCCCAACAGGGAATATTGGCGACATTTACTACAGTTTTTGGTGCTTTCCACTCCCATGTAACTCCTGAAGTGGCACTATCATGTTAATTGTGCAACAAGCTCCCTCATTGAGTTATGTGTTGCCTGGTTCAGTTGGGGTTTTGACCATTTACAAATACTTTGGATTGTGTTTCCATGTGCTTTCCTTCCAGACACTGTAAGATTCTTCTTATTCTTCTTGTACCTTCACTAGTACCAGTCATATAGCATATAGCGCCCTTAATCATACATCAAATTTGCTTAGTTCTGCTGGAACTTACTATGCTATGGAACTTACTATGGTTTACCTTCTACTCTTTAAAACAACTCCAAATAAGCGCTGTGAAATTCAATCTTTACTACAGGGTATTAAGACTAGCCTTCCTTTCGTTTAAGTTAGTTGACTGTGTTGTGGTGTTTGTTGCCTTCTAGTGCCCCAATGTCGGCGCATGACTGCTTCGAGCTGGGGCGCCAGACGTACAACTTGGGCGACTATGAGCACACGGAGTTGTGGATGTCCGAGGCGCTCACAAAGCACGATCTGGAGCCCAACAAGACGGTGCCCAAGAGCGAGATCCTCGAGTACCTTGCCTTCTCTTCTTACATGACAGGTATTCAATAAGGGAACATACATTGTATAGACTGCTTCGGGCTACAACCTGGGCGACTACGAGCACACGTAGCTGTAAATGTCCGAGGCGCTCACAAAGCACTCCCTAAAAGACGGTGCGTACAATGTTCTTAAACATAAAAATAATTCAGTAACAATGATGAGCTCGAAGTAAAACGCAAATGAAACCATGTTCCTCCAAAAATATTTTATCTATTACAGTAACTAATTTTCCCGTAAATTTTCAAATGAAACCTTGTTGTTCTAAAGAATAAATACAAAATATTATAAATAGAACTTAGTTGCTCGCAAATTATAAATGAAACCTGTTTGTTAAAAAAATAAATGTTTTAAATATTGTATTTGATTATCTGCGAACCTACATAGAAGTTGAACATATTTTAGTTAGGTTTTTAAAGAGTTTTGATTAGTTAGAGAGAATTTTGATTCAACAAAATCAATTTTGGCCAAAATATCCTTGTTGACCTTGTTGTTCCAAGAGCACGGCATGAAAACTTTTTCATCTTCTGGTGGCATTATACAGCAGTTGTCAAAATTTTTCCTAATAAAATAATGTTTTTTGATATACAGGGTGTCCGGAAACTCGTAGTACAAGCGGGAAACTGGTGAATCTACATCACATTTGGAGTCGATTTTGTAGTATATATTTTTTTTATTTGAGCTTTCGTTATCGAGTAAATCGAGTTAGAAGTTAATTTTTTATTTTTATTTTTTTTTTTTTTAATCAAATTCTTATAAATTATTACTGAAGATCAAAGTACCCAACTAATTAAAACTATTTGAAAGTAAAACAAATGAAGAAACTCGGATTTGAAGCATTATTTTGAAATCACCCTTCATTTAATCCGGTGTAATCATAAAATATTTCTGCTCTGCAGGGTTAAAACATCTGTTGTTCAACCCTAAACACCAGAAAAAACTTTAACCCAAAAATAGCCGAAAAATATTTTTTTTTGGTTTTTTTTTTTTTTTGAAAATGCTCAAATCAAAAAACTTTATGTTTTTTTGGGTTCCCCATGTGGTGTAGATTCTCCAGTTTCCCGCTTGTACTACGAGTTTCCGGACACCGTGTATTAACGTAACATGTGTTTGTAGGAAATGTCGATAGTGCTTTGACCCTCACCAATGAACTCCTGGAAATTGTTCCTGACCATTCCAGGGCCCGAGGAAATATTCCGCATTATGAAAAAGCACTAAAAGAAAATAAAGAAAATGAAAAGGTAATTTTTTTTTATTCATCTCTGCTTTTTCAAACACTTAAACTGATATTATCGTTCTTACTAATGTAATGATGAAGAACACTGCAAGGCTGTCCAAAACTTTAGCTGGACGAAGGGAAACACGGCTTTTTTCCCCAACATTCAACTAACACAATTATTATTTTTCAGGACATTGGCACAGCCCTGCCCTCGCCTAGCAAAAGAGAATTGGAGAGGAATGTGTATGAAGATCTGTGCCGGGAAGAACTAGAACTTCCACAAGCTATTAAGAAGACGTGAGTTTATATTAACATTTGTACCGACTAAGTAGATTTACTTATTTTTTATTATTTATTTATTTATAGAGCGGTGACGATTTACATATAGTTTCCGTGAGCACTTAGGCCATAGGCCCATTGTGCTATCTCCCATTTTACCTCATTCCTTTAACAGTCACCCAGTCCCTTTTATAAAGTTCACCAGGGTTGTCATTGGATATGTGGCTATGTCTTCCCCACAAGCGAAGAGAGCCTCATATCTCCTCTCCATTCCCCTTTAGTTCCGTGAAGGCCCTACAAGGGAAGAGTTCACGGAGGTGGCCTCATCTCTCGTCTCCACTCCTCCTTGGTTCCCTGTAGGCCCCGCAACAGAGGAGTCCACTCCTCCACTAAGTAGATAGTAACCGACCACCCAGTAGTGTAAGATACATCCTTTGCAAAGACTAGTAAATATTCCTTCACGCAGTCTGGTGTCTCTATGTTAATAATAGTTTTTATTTGAATTTCCAGTTTGAAGTGCCGCTACTTCTCTGACACTCACCCGTTCCTGCGACTGGCCCCGCTCAAACTAGAGGAGCAATATCTGGACCCCTACATTGTTGTGTTCCATGACATCTTATTTGAAAATGAAATGAACTTTATCAAAGAGTTTGCTAAGCCCAGGGTAAGATGACAACCTTGTGTAAAATAAATACTCTTTCTCTAGTTGACCTCTTTTGTTTATTGATATTAAATGTAAACGAGTTTGCTTTTAACCTATTTTGTAGTACAGCCAGGCCATGCTCTGTCTCTTTGTATATTGAGTTTATCCAACTCCTTTTCATTAAAAATAATGGTATCATCAGCAAGACTAATTTCTTTTTTTTGTATTTCTTTGGCATTCACTATGTAACAATTTCTAGACATTTTTTGTTTTTTAATGAGTTTTATTATTCACAATGTACATTTGTTACGTATAAATTTTATTAAATTAGCGACCGGTTTCGACACGTTCGTGTCATTAACTAGCTATTTTAAAACTAAATTTTCAAGTGCAGAAATATGGGGTTTTATTTAGTTTGGTTCTTTGGAGGGAGGGGATTTGAGGGAGGGGGAGGGGGTTGAGAGGGAAACGGAGGGAGGAGTCAACATAACGGGGAACATTGTCAATAGAGGTGATTTGCATCATTTGCATTTTGATTTGATAGAGACAGGCCATAGCTTCAACCGGGATAAAACTAAGTTTAAACATTCTAACATTGATAAATATTTTAATTTGTGCGCATTAGAAACTTTAGAAATCAACAAAAAAATTAATTCAAGCATTAATATAGTTAATAAAATAATAGCACCTTGTGAATAATAAAACTCATTAAAAAACAAAAAAAAAGACTAATTTCTCTACATGAGAGAGTATGGCTACTACTGTGGCTCTATCCTGCTGACTTTCTATGGGGTACGCTCAGAATGAACCATCTAAGAGTCAGAGAGGATGTACATATTGCTACACATTTCTTCAGACTGATTCGTGTATGATTTGAAAACTCGGTTATCATGGGGAGCATTCATTTCTATGTTCCCGATGGTTATCTCCATCACCGACAGCATAGACTGTTCTATCTCCTAGTTTGCAATCTTTCCAATGGTCATGCCGGTGGGGAGAGCAATCTTGCTGATGAACAGAACCAATTCAGATATCGACATATTTAACAACAATGAAGCAGCCTTTAAAAGATAAGCTCTATTACTACATGCTAGTATAATTGACCACTGTTTATATTTATATAATTGTTCTTTACAAATATATTCAAAAACGCAATAAAATGAACAATTTTGTAATCTTTTTTAAAATAATAAAATAAATCCACTGAAATAATATTGGTCTTAATACGCTTCCTTGAGGGACACCGTACATAATTGATAGAGGTGTGCTAGTTCTCTCCAATTTGGACGTGTTGTTCTCTACCAGATACGTAACTCGTAAAAGAAGGTGATTTTTATTCAGTTTTGAAAATTGCATTATATGATTGATTATATCAAAAGCTTTTTTGGAGATTTACTACCAAGCATTTTTTTCCTTCATTCATCTTTTTTATGACATAACTTTGCATGAAACACAATTTTTTTTATATGATTGGCAATTGCTTCCGATTGATCTCCAGTTCAAGCGTGCAACCGTCCAGGACTCGGAGACAGGCGAGTTAGTGCACGCCAAGTACCGCATCAGTAAGTCGGCGTGGCTGAAGGACCATGAGCACCGCGTGGTGGCAGCCGTGACGCGACGAGTGGCTGACCTGACAGGTCTCAACATGGACTCTGCCGAGGAGCTGCAGGTGGCCAACTACGGTATCGGGGGGCACTACGAGCCACACTTTGACTTCGCCAGGGTGAGTCAGCCACCCAACTAACTAACATTATATGTCACGTACTGGGATCTATGACAAAGAGAACACTGAAGAAAAATAAAACCCCTAACCTATTCTTTAGAAATTTTCTGTTTTGTCACTGTTCTATTTTATCGTGTTATTAAAGCACTGTCCAAGGGTGTTATTTTACCTACTTCTATGTCATCTTTGAAGATTCTGGATGGAGGATCTTTTTAAGGAAAGCAAGAAGAGGAAGTTCTGGGAAGGATAAAGATTTGATGGTTGGGTAGGAATCTGATGTGGTCTCCCTCAACCGGCCTCTTCTGATCAGACTTGTGGGCAGACGCATCCGCCGCCAAGACCACGACAAACCTTACCCTATGAACCCGGGCACCCTTGCCAACAAACGTGAGAATCACTAGGGGTGACCTAAGGTAGAGGTGTAGGTTCTCAAATGAATAGTTCCCGGGGCAACTTTCCATGATTATATGTCCTGGGCTGGACATATATAACTTTATATGTCCAGCCCATTGCTTTCTTTGGGATCTTACAAAAGTTAAATTTGTTATGTTATAATAACAACCATTTTACTTTTTCAGAAAGAAGAAAAACATGCTTTTGGTGGGGACACTGGTATAGGCAACAGAATAGCAACAGTACTTTTCTATGTAAGTATTTCCCAATAAAAACATAATTTAAGTCTCATGTACTAACAACATATTTAAAGTGTTAATACTTTTGTTCTGAAATTTATGTGATTTGTTTTTCTCGTGAAACCTTCATATTAAGAATAACATCCTCCAAAGTTAAAGTCACTTTATCATCTTAGTATATAAATATTCAACCTGCGTATGTTTGCATTCGCAAACTCGAAAACTTGTCAAACAATGTCGCTGAAAATTTGTTCTTATTAGTGCTAGGAGCGTTTAGAGAAGTTGGTTTGAATGGTAGAAGAATTCGGGGACGCCCATCGAATACTTAACGCAACATCTCTACAGCGGAATAAGATACGGGGTCGAATTAAAGTCGATGTATTATAGGTATGATTTGAGATTTTCACGGCCAAAAGTATTATAGTGATTTGTTTTTGGGTATTGTCTTGTTGTGCTACCTCCTTCTAAAGAAGTTTGGGTATAGAAGGAGGTAGCGCAACACGGCATAATACCCCAAAAACACATCACTATAATCGATGTAATGTAGTTTTTTAACAGAAACATTCTGGTATACAGTAGTGAATGGTGAAAGGAGTCGGAGACTCCCGAGAAAGATGTTAGCATTAGTGAATCATTGCGGGGTCTATTAGTATTTCATATTATAATTGACAATTGAAAATCTCACCCCTCAATTTAGTCCAGTGTGCACTTAAATATATATATTTATTTAATATTTTGATCCATGTTTTAAACTTTATACTTTAGTTTGATAATTGGTAACAATAAAAACAGAAGGTAGGCCAAACAACAGTACTTGTCAGTCTTCTGACACTTACATAGTTTTAATAAGTGCACAACTCTATTCATAGCCCCATTTCTCTTGGAAAGCTAGGCCTTAAACATACTGGAAACTTCAGCCCTAATCGTCAACGTCGGCTACCTGGTTAGTACCTGGCTATTCAGATCTGGTCACCAAACACGGCTAAAGCCATTTCAAGCAACGTTTCAATTCTGAATGGTGGTCTTACACCAGGGCGATACTGAGAGTATCTTCCACTCTGGAACGTGCCGCAAATATACTATATATTATTTTAAATTAATTAATTGTGAAATAACACAAATTAATCAAATAAAATTTATTTGCGCACGCCGGGTTCGAACCCGCGACCTTCGGATCTGTAGTCAAAAGCGTATACCACTAGACCACGCCGGCTGTCTAGTACAGCATAAGCATGAAAAGTAGAATGATTGAATGAAATTTCTAAAACAGTAGATATACTAGTAGTAGATATAATCACTCTTCGTGAATGTTAAAATAAGACATATTGTACTGGAAATGGATGATTAATCTGTCATATGGTAATTTAAATAAAAATGGTGATGGCAGTCTGCCACTACAGCCATACAAAAGTCAGGTTTATAGTGATAGCAGTCTGCCACTACAGCCATACAAAAGTCAGGTTTATAGTGATGGCAGTCTGCCACTACAGCAATACAAAAGTCAGGTTTATAGTGATGGCAGTCTGACACTACATCCATACAAAAGTCAGGTTTATAGTGATGGCAGTCTGCCACTACATCCATACAAAAGTTAGGTTTATAGTGATGGCAGTCTGACATTACATCCATACAAAAGTCAGGTATATAGTGATGGCAGTCTGACACTACATCCATACAAAAGTCAGGTTTATAGTGATGGCAGTCTGACACTACATCCATACAAAAGTCAGGTTTATAGTGATGGCAGTCTGCCACTACATCCGTACAAAAGTCAGGTTTATAGTGATGGCAGTCTGACACTACATCCATACAAAAGTCAGGTTTATAGTGATGGCAGTCTGACACTACATCCATACAAAAGTCAGGTTTATAGTGATGGCAGTCTGACACTACATCCATACAAAAGTCAGGTTTATAGTGATGGCAGTCTAACTCAGTCAAGAGACTAACTACATCCATACAAAAGTCAGGTTTATAGTGATGGCAGTCTGACACTACATCCATACAAAAGTCAGGTTTATAGTTTGTGAACTTTAAATACGAGGTTTATGAACTTTAAATACGAGGACTGCATATGACCAATAGAGGAGCTGTATGCAATAACTAAAAATGGAAATTGTAGTTTTGATTAAAAAGCCTTCAAAATTTTTTGAAATGGGGAGAATCCACTTGTAACTAGTGTTCAAACTTTTGCGTATAGCTGTGTCTGCGTAAAACCTATAGAAGTAATAATTACACAGCAGAAAGAAGGTATTGGAGATTATAAAAAACCTATGAGACCAAAAACATCCGGTGTGCATTTAAGTTGTTATTGCGTCTAGCCCCTCAATTATTGTAATGATTATTGTCAATTGGATGTAGCACTGTTGGTGAAAAATTCTACAGTGTAAATATGAATTGACTTTTCAAATGATTTTATTTATCCTTTAATATGTTTGTGTATTCCTCAGATGACTGATGTGGCGCAGGGTGGCAACACGGTGTTCCCCGAGCTAGGGCTGAGTCTGAAGCCCAAGAAGGGTATGGGCGTGTTCTGGCACAACCTGTTCCCCTCGGGCGAGGGCAACTTCGCCACACGCCACGCCGCCTGCCCTGTGCTGCAGGGCTCCAAGTGGGGTAAGCTTCCTACCTTCTAACCGCCCCCTTAACTCCCACCTGCTTCCTCCTACCTCTGTCCTTCTTGCTATTCATAACTGGCAAGCTTACATGATAGTTCAGTACTGTGATGACATAAGGTTATATTATCGGTTAAGAGCAACAAGAGACTAACTACAATGTTTGCCAAATTAAGTTTTTAACACGTTGATTGCTATGGCAATTTTCAGAATTCCAGTCTAAAAAGCCAATTTCATTTAATCATATTTTTAAATTAAATAAATTTATTTCATCATAAAATTACAGAATATATAATATTTCATTAGTAAGTTATATAACTATATGTAAGTTAGTAATAATGAGATTGTTGAAAGAATTATTTATTTATTGTAAGAAACAAACAGCAATTTTATACAGGATTAGTTATACAAGAGGTTAAATATGAGGTAAGCCAAAATAGTTTCTTATGCTAATGTTGGTTAATGTGATATAATACAAAATTGTAACTGGTTATAACCATTAACTGAAAATAAAATAAACAAAAAAGAAAAAAAAAATATCATATAAATATATTAAAAGGAAGAAGGAATAGGAAAGGGCAAGAGGCAGAGGAAGATGGGATGGGGACAGGAGATGCTCATGTTGTACCTTTTCTATAAATGTGCATTAATTTAATTAACATTTGTGGTTGTACGCTTGACTTCGTTTCGGTATTTCACAAGAGTATTATTAAGAATATCGATATTGTTAAATTGCGTGTTATATTGCGCGCATATACGGGGGATTGGAGAATTTTTTCTAAGGTTGGTTCTGCGCGCGGGCAAATGAAAAAAATGGTTTTGTCTGGTTGGCCTTGTAGGTATGTAAATTCTTAAATAATTTACGAGTTCAGGAGAGTCCAGGCCGTTATTCAGAATTTTGTATAAAAATATTTGATCAGAAATATAATGTTACAATAATAGAGCAGTTTCTAATAGAAGAAAAAGTAAATATGTATGTAAGAGTGTCATAATATATATATTATATTATATATAATATTATATTTTATATAATATCTTTATGTTTTATAAAAACGTTAGTTAGCCACTTGTCGCTCAACCAATGATATTATGTAGATGCAGTTTTTATAATTTTTAAAGTTTCTTACTTAAATTTTATAAATGGAATTTTCTTTGCAATGAAGTGCAGTTGAAACTGTTATCGTTATTTACCAAGTTATAAAGAGATATCAAATGAAACTTGATATCAGATATCAAGTGAAAAATGCAATAAATCTAATGTGGGAAAAGAACTGCAAGTGCAAATGTAGCTTTTTGTGATCATACAATTTTTTCATAAATAATTGATGAAATTCCTTACCTGAACTGTTAATAATTTACCCTTCTGTCAGAACAATTATATTTGTCATAAATAATTTATGAAATTTCTTACCTGAACTGTTCAAAATATACCCTTCTGTCAGAACAATTATATTTGTTATAAATAATTGATGAAATTCCTTACCTGAACTGTTACAAATATACCCTTCTGTCAGAACAATTGTATTTTACAATAAAAAACACATAAATTTGTTTTTGACCACTATATTTTTATTTTCACTCTACCGGTTTCGGAAGAACCCTTCCTTCGTCAGGAGAATATTAAAATAATAAAAAGGGAAACACTTTGTTTACAGTCACTTTATTGAAATTTTTAACGTCTACCGGTTTCGGTACCTCCGTACCATCATCAGGACAGTTATAAAAATATTAACAAATACAGAATAATACACATATATATATATTCTGTATTTGTTAATATTTTTATAACTGTCCTGATGATGGTACGGAGGTACCGAAACCGGTAGACGTTAAAAATTTCAATAAAGTGACTGTAAACAAAGTGTTTCCCTTTTTATTATTTAAAATGTCAAGTCACAATGTGTTTGCTTCTTTTGAAAAAAAAAAAAAAAAAAAAAAAAAAAAAAAAAGAATATTAAAAACTGATCTACTACACAAAATATTGACATATATATACAAAAATGTTAAGTGTTTGAGGGAGGGGTGGACAAAGTGGAAGATAATTTTTCAGAGTTTGCCAATCATCTCATTTCCACCGATCATACTTTTAGTAAAGATACAGGGGTTAAAATTCTTCACCGTAGTAATAAAGGCAAAAAATTAGATAATTTAGAAGCACTTGAAATCAGAAAATCCCTCAATAATAACTCCAGTATAATGAATAACCAAATTAATCTGTCTTATAGTCCTATTCTAGACATATTTCCAGTTAACCGCTCTGTTCTTCCTGGAATTCCCGTAATTACCCCTTCCACTTTGTCCACCCCTCCCTCAAACACTTAACATTTTTGTATATATATGTCAATATTTTGTGTAGTAGATCAGTTTTTAACACGTTCCCGGACGAGCATGCTATAGCATTCGCATTGGATAGTTTAATTATGTTGCGGATGCTATAGCATTCGAAGTTTATTGAGTTTTTTTTGTCAGATATGCTTGAGCAGTTGCTTTATCCTTATAAAATATAGGTAGTCTATTTCTTACTGTCACTGCTGACACAACCACAGATCGCTTACTGTCACATGAGACCTTTTCTGCACACAAAGATAAAACAGTGTTTACCCCTTCCCGTACAGCTCGCCCGGCGTACCCCGCGTGGTTACGTATGCTATAGCATGCGTCAAATGTATTGAGATACGTCTGCTATAGCATTCGCGTCGCACTTGATGGTCAAAAAATGGTCGTCGCACTTGCTGGTCGCGACGTATCATGACGGAAATGCTAGAGCATTCGCAAAAATCTAATACAAAAAAATAGTGCCAAAGTAGGGTGACTCACTGCCCGCGAACGTGTTAATATTCTCCTGACGAAGGAAGGGTTCTTCCGAAACCGGTAGAGTGAAAATAAAACTATAGTGGTCAAAAACAAATTTATGTGTTTTTTATTGTAAATTATGATGAGCCACAAAGTGAATGCTTTTTACATATTGTATTTTAGTTATTGTGACAAAATCGTTAACATCTCCTCCGGCATTTAGCTCAGAATAATACTTAAATATATTGCTGCTTTTATAATTACCTCTTCAGTCGTGTGATCTGCCTTCTCGCCAATTCGTGTCGCTAGGGTGGGGACAAGGGAGGTGAATTTAATTATGAATATCTATTAATTATGAATCTCGATTTAATTGGGTTTGTCAAGTTTTAATACTAAATCTAAATTATACTTAGATCTACTTACATCTATAACTTAATTAGTTGTCATATGGTTCGGGTTGCTTCTTCACTATTCACATCGTCATTGTTCACTGTAACTACATACACCGTTGTCGCCGAGTTGGTTCTGTGGGTTTGGCCTTAGTAAGGCCGAAGTCCTAGGTGCCAGTTTCTGCAGTTCTGCAACTAAGGCCCCCCGGCCGCGTCTGGTCACCGCACTTTCTTTTCCTCCCGGCCGCGTGTGGTCACCGCACTTTCTTCGCCTCCCGGCTGCGTCTGGTCACCGCACTTTCTTTACCTCCCGGCCGCGTCTGGTCACCGCACTATCTTTGCCTCACGCCCAGCATTACGTCGCTGGGCGGAGGATAACATATCTTGAAAATCACTTTCTCTAACTCGACTCTAACTTCTTCATCCACCGCCCAGCATCACATCGCTGGACGGGGAACGCGTGCTTCACCACCACTCCTGTCTCGGTCTCCACTCTCTCCCGCCTCGATCTTGACTGTCTTCGTTCCTAAGCTCGTAGGACCTGTCGCCCTACCCCACACTTCTCCTTCTTTCTTTAAAACCCCCATCTGTCAACACTTGTCTTAGGGCGCACACTGCGGGACACTCTCAGTTTATAACTCAAATTTATTTGTGACAAAATTTGATTCGTCACATTATTTTATGTACATGAATTCGTTTTTTTTTAAATTTTTGTCCCGTTTAAAAAAATGTTTACCTCCAAAGGCAAACCAATAAGTGCTGTCGATTTTTATCTTTCTGAAAATAAAGAACAGTATAAAAATATTTACTTGCAGTTTTGGGCAACTATTGATTTTTTCGGAAAGTTAAACAAAATTTACTCAAGAAAAATTTTAAATTTTCAAACAGATTTCAACAAGAACAGCGCAAGGTGATTTTTTTCTGGTCGAACCACAAAATTTTATTTGAGAATATGTAAGAAAAATCTTATTATTTTTAGTGGCTGATTCAAATCTTTGAAGAAAGACTAAAGTTTTCCACTCATTCCTTTTTAAAACAACAGAAAACGTTGCATATTCTTTACTGCAAACTTTTTGGTGGGAAGTATGAAAAGGCTCACAGGCCACACGAACTGGGCTGATGGACCGCGATTTGCTCATCACTGGTCTAGAGCCAGTGAGACTAAAGGCCCTTACACGCTTCCCTGCAATCGGTGGCGATATAGGGAGAGTGCGTCTTGGCGTCTTCTCTACACACGCCCCTGCACCAGTGAAACTGATCAAGATGGCTCCAAAACTTTTTTTTTTTTAAAGGGCAGAGACGGTTTCAACGTAGTTCCCGTGAGCACTTAGGCCATAGGCCCATTGTGCTATCTCCCATTTTACCTCAATCCTTTAACAACAACCCAGACCCTTTAATAAAGTTCACCAGGGTTGTCATTGGGTATGTGGCTATGTCTTCTGGTTCTACTGTATGTCTCCCCAGGTATCTGAGCCTAGTTCCCACCAGGGCAGGACATTGGCACCATATGTGAATTGGAGTCTCTTCATCCTCTTCACATTTCCTGCATCTATTGGTGTTTTCCACTCCCAATATCTGCATGTGTCTCCTGAGATGGCAGTGTCCCGTTAGTAGTCCTACCAGTTCCCTCAGCGAGTTTCTGTCCATATCGAGTAGTTTCTTGGTTCACCAACACTTTCCAAACATCAAAAAATATGAATGGCTCTGGCTATTTCTTGCGTGCAAGTATGAATAAAAAGGAAAAGAAAAACCATTACAAGCAATGTTTTAAAGTATCTAATACTCTGGATCGTGCTGAAAGAAACCATTTTTTTGTTTTTAGCCTTTTTTAGGCAAAAATAAATCACTATACATAATACTTTTGGCTGTGAAAATTTAAAATATAATCACGCTATACATTATTTTAAATGAATTGTTCTATAAAATAACACAATTAATCAAATAAAATTTACATGCGAATGCTGGGATTTGAGCCTGCTACCTCCGGACTCATAGCCAAGGATCATAATTGTCCACCACGGAGGCCGTCGCTTAAATGGATAATTTCACTGTGTCTAATCATAACTTCTTAAGAGGAAACCCGGGCGCTGAGAAATTTGAACAATAGGTATTTTAAAAATCACTTGCTATTTCACTCTGCTCAGCGAGCGCGCTATCGATGTGTAGGTACCCACCCAACTAAGAGTGTGTGCATGTTACGTTCGCCTATTATTATTACTCCCGCCCCGCATCTCCCGTTTTCCGTCCTTCGTCATATGTCATGTATCTTTCCGACTTATTTCTCCGTTACTGTTTTTGTCTCGGCGTATAATCTCGGCGAAATGGATTTTGATAGGATTTTCGAATTTCGAATTGCTAACGCTGGCTAAACCTTGTGAGATACATCAAAATAATGTACTAGTAATTAATTGTATTGCTCTTACTTACTTGACCGGTCAGTGGCTGAGTGGGCATCGCGTTTGGGTCCCACCCGGGCGTCCCATGTTCGATTCCTCGGCTGGCTAAGTTCTCCATCACAACACAAGCAATACCTTCCGCTTAGTGTGGTGGTAGTAGGAATTTTTCAAATGTTAGGTTATTCGTAACCAGGGAATGTTTGTCTTTCTTTTAAAAATTAAAAAAAAATCTTACTACCCATATAGGTACACCTACTAAAATATGTAGGTGCGTACATTTGAACTGCCTCCGTGGTTGAAGGGTAAGGCTCTTGGCTACGAATCCGCAGGTCGCGGCGTGCGCAAGTAAATTTTATTAAATTAATTTGTGTCGTTTTGCTAAATTAATCCATTAAAAATAATATAAAATACTTGTTTGGACAGATAGTTATCTTTTTTGTTTATCAAAACTTAACTAAACCATTCAAGTTGTTTGAGACAGGGAAAAGTATTAAAATAAAATATTTATTTTTTATTTTAGTAAAATTCCTGAAATCAACAGGTTTTAATTCCCTTGCGATGTTTATTTGGCCAAAATGACCAATTTTTACCACATAAACATCGCAAGTGACCAATTTTCGATATAATATTGCAATTTTTTGTTCACTATTTTGTTTTACGAATCTTATTATTGTGTTTTTTTAATAGAGCCAACGCCAATGCCATTCATTGAAATTTTGAAAATGACATGAAAGCCATAACACCCTTGCCAATCACCACACTGCAAATCGGATGGTGTGGAGGAAACCTCCATTTTTTTCCACTCTACCTCCAGACATGTCGGGGTTCTGAAAATCGGATCATGAGTAATAATGAACTAGTATTTAAATATCCATGTAACTCGAAAATAATAGAAAATGTCATGACTAAACGGCGCAACTTTGCCTACTGTGTTTTGTTATAACAGATCACCACGCAAATGGCATCTTTTTAAAAATATATATTTAAAAAAAAATTCTTTATTCATTGTAAGTTGAGGATTTTTTGACTTTCATGCTAGGTACATGTCCGTGTTACGACCAAATTCTGTATCGGGTTGCTACGGGGTTTTGTTATAATACTCGTCCAAATAAGTCGCGTCTCAACTTGAGCGCGCACATACAATAGTCAGGTGGCTTCTTGCTGCTAACTCATCTTCAGTCACGTCGCGACTTGAGCGTGCGTTTAGACTGGTCTCCCGATCCGGCCTGCCACGCAACTGGCGGACCGATGTATATATCTCCAAGACCCGGACAATCCTCACCCCCATGAACCCGGGCACACCTGCTCAAGTCACCAAACGTAGCGAACCACTCGGGGTGACCTATGACAGAGATTATCCAATAAATGGTTCCCGGGGCGGCGGTACCCATAAACACCTCCCAAATTTAAAATTATTATAGTACTTGACGTATACAAATTGAATTTGGTCCAATTTTAGTAAGATCGGCAAGTATGGTATACTCGAAATAAGTCACTAAACCAAAAAAAAACTAATAAAATATATCAATAACTCGGGAAAAGCCAACACTAGTGCCCCGACACAATTCGATATACTACGCTACATCACTTTGCTGTATATTTATTTGTCGAAATAGAAGTTAAATAAATAAAATAACAATATACATTATAGGTTATTGAAGAATTATAATATTATGCTAGTTACCCAAAAGTTATTTTTAAAAAAATTATCCATTTGAGTGTTTTGTATCCATATTGGCGATACGGAACGAAATCACCTCGGAGTTGGTCTGGCCGTAACGGATGTTTTTTTTACAGATATTATTATACGTAAACATATGAAATTAAAGTAAGAATATCGGAATACTTCACCAAACAAACACAAAAGTGACCAAACGGAAAAAATAATAAAAAAACATCGATTACTCGGGACACCACAACACTAGAATATCGAATATCGATTTATGACTATGTGACATCACTTCGCACAAATGCATACGTATTTATCTAAACCCTGTCCCCCGACCCTTACCTCCCGAATACTGAGCGAAAGGGACACATGCAGCTCGGGCTACAAATACCTAAATGAAATCTTCAAAATCGAGGTTTTGTATTCCCCATTTTTCTCCTCCAAAAGTTAACCGATTTTCAATTTTTTTTTACCAACTACATAAGAAGAAACTATTCTATGTCGGACTGTTTTGCTTTTTTTCAAAATATATTGTCTAGTTTGTAGACTGAACGTCTTTTGACTGCGTTTAAATCAGGCAATTTTATTGATTTTTGGAAGGTCATAACTTCTATAAGAAGCAATTTATCAAAAAAAACAAAACGTACCTACACGCAAGTCGGCCGATATCTATTTTATGTTAAAAAAATATTTGCTCTAGGGTTAAAATCCAGAAAGATAAATGGGGACTACGTTTGTATGGAAAAATCAACGCCCGGTTACGTCTTAAGGAGATGCACTAGGTTGTGTAATATTTTAAATCGAGCCGCTATCAATAACACCCCTTACGTAGATGGCGATAAGGTTTAAATTCCCGCTTAACACCATCCGCCTGTTTTGATTTATGCAAGAAAAAAACATGGCCAAAAAGTGCCTTTTATTTTATTTTGTGGATGTTCAGGCATAAATAATCATTTTATAAATAACCCAATTTGCCACATTATACAATAAAATCATAACCGAAAATGGGTTCGTAAGTAGGAGATTTTGAACTTTAAAGCAGTTTTCATAGGCCTTATACATTATTTTTTTCTGGGCTTACAAAAAGACTTAACTAAAAAATACTCGATAATTTTAACCTTTTCTATGCGTCATAAATTTGTATCACTTCGTTCACACGCGGGGCTATTTATCATCAATCTAATTTATGACTTTAAACAATAATCACGCATGGATTTTAAAATTTGTTTTAAAAAATACGTCGCTTATGTCTTGAATTATCTTTTCAAGTATAAATAAACAATCCAAACATCAATGGGACTTGATAAAAATTCGAAGTATATATTCGTAATGTAACTGAAAAGGAATACCCGGGCGGCCATGTTAATATTTCAAGGATAACGATACACATGCTTATAAACATACCAGAGTAGAGCTCTTCAACTGTGGTGCGATGTAAGTGGTTGATTTATGGGTGCGATGTCGCGTTTGACTGGATACATGAAATATTGACACACTTAAAAAGGTTCATATAATAAAAAATAACTACACTTAAATTTACAAAAATAATGAAATAATTTTTCTGTTATTATGTCACCGTAAATATGTATCACTTAATATATTTTTTTATCGTGATAAATTTTGAAACAGTTCTCAACGCATAACGGCACATTGCACTCTAAGCACATAAATTTAGTAAGTTTTCTGACTTTGGGCTTCAGTGTTGAAGTGGCACAGACACGACACCTTCGACGAGGGTTTGTGTTTTTTGCTGAAGGGGGAACTTTAATGGGCATGTGTTTGGAAACAATTTTCGATGATAAACGCATCGGGTAATCTCTTGATGTTGTGGGACGTAAAATACTCGGCAAAGTTTTATGATATTTCTCTAGTAATTGCTCAATCACAGCCATTTGGAAATCAGCCAAACTGACTTTTTTTGATGTTACAGTTTGGTATATTATGTGAGCATTTAATAAATACAAATCAATTATATGAAATGCAACTTTCCTGTACCATTTGAGTGACTTCCTCATACAACTAAGTTGCTTAGCATCATATCAGCTTTGTCTACTAGACCCATGTTCTTGTTATAGTCTAGAACACATTGTGGTTTTAAAATGGGCTCTCCTGTCGATCTATTTATTTTTCCCGATGGTCCAACAGAACCATCGTGAAGAGTGGTCAGCATGTGGATTTCACGCCTATCGTGCCATTTCAAAGCTAACAACGGTGTTTGGTGCTTTGATTGGATTTCCCCTTTCTTCAATTTAACAAAAGGTGCCATGCCTTTCCTGTTTTTCCGAACAGTGCCACAAGCATTAGTTTTTTTTTCGTGTAAATATTTAAATAAATTTGGACTAGTGTACCAGTTGTCGCACCACAAATTATGACCCTTTCCGAAATAATCTGACAAAAGGGTGGTTACAACGCCTCCCGAAATACCAATACCTTGAGTATCATTTTTTTCTGTATCAGAACCAACATAAATTATAAAATCGAGAATGAAACCCGTCATGACGTCACACATCACAAACATTTTTATTCCAAATCGGTGATGTTTAGATGGAATGTATTGCTTGAATAATAGACGGCCTTTGAAAACGATGATGCTTTCGTCAATACATAGATTTTCATGGGGCATCATAGTTGATTTATAAATCTTTCGTGTGTGGTCAATAAGAACACTTATTTTATGCAGTCTATCAGTAGGCGTTTGAATATTACTATCACTAAAGTGGAGCATCTGTAATATTATCTGAAAACGGTCTCTGGGCATTGTCTTTCCAAATATTGGTGAAAAGATTATGGGGTTCGTACTCCAATGTTCCTCGATAGTTAAGTGTTTGTTCCTAGTCATGGCAAATGTTAACGCAATAAAAACGTACATTTCTGAGACTGTTGTATCAACCCATTTTGTAACTCTCGATTTTGCTGTAAAATCCATCGTCCTAATTTTATATTGATAAAATTGATTTGTTTCATCAACAATTTTTGTCATAATTTCTGTATTCAAAAAATGTTCAAAAAACATAAGTTCGGGCGTGTCTTCAGTTAACCTGGTATCTGGATTGATACCTGATGCGAAATCGTCGAATTCATAAATAATGGGTACGAAAGGGCCGGCAGTCCACAGATTTTCAACCACTTCTTCTCCTTCTTCAATGTTCATTCGGGTTCAGAATCATGGCTTTCATGTATTTCAGCAGCTTCGCAATTATTATCGACGTCACTGTCACTAATTTCAAAATCTGAATCTATTTCTAAAGTAGCACCAAATATTTCTTCGTCATTAAGACCACGACCCGACATTTTGTATTTTGGCAATAAAAATACTTTCAAAAATTGATAAAAAGTCAAACTTGTACAACTTTACACTTGATTTTTCACTAAAAAAAAGTTTTAACCACGTATCTTTATTTGAAAATAATCTAACACTGACGAAATTTTATATTTCTTCAATAGTTTGAATGAATGTATGTAACTGAACTTATTTTAAAATATGGTAAATCAGATGAATGTACACTGTAATTAAAATAGTTCATATCTACGAAAAAGCAAACAATAATTCGATAAAATAATGTAATCTACACGGCGAGCGTCTCTGTTTGAGAATCTTATAAAATGCGCTTGCGCAATAACGTGTGTAAAGACGCGGGAAGAATTCAAACTGATTCATTTTTCGCTCTGAGTTGGAAGATCCCTTCAAATCTTTGTATCGATGATTAGGATACGTATTATGGATAAATATCGTAAGATGTCAGTAGTGTAAAGATGTGAGATTTTTTAGGAGTATAAGTTTTACCGTGCTCAAGCATGTTTCATACCCATAACGCCGAAGAAACTTTGCGTCGCACAGATTTGCCTCCCGCGTACAGGGCATGTACAGTGCGTCGCAGGCGTGCGTTTCCCGCAGGGATAGGGTTAAAGGCCAAGATGTATTCTACTCGCAGTATTTAATTAAAGCATCTGAAAAATTTCTAGGCGACCAAATTTTCAAACCAAAAACACATGATTTTGCATTACTCCTTAGTGCATCGCCTTAACATGTCAACAATAAATTGTAATATAATTGAGACATTTGAAAACAGGGTTGCTTTGGAAGGCCAATTATGTTTATTTTAATACAAAATACTTCAAATTATCTAATACCTTACCCTAACATTTAAAAAAAAATTGTTGTTATTCTTCTGTAAAATTGTGTAGTCGACACATGAATAAACAATTAATTTATTGTTATTGTATTGCAGTGTCCAACAAGTGGATCCACCAGCTGGGACAGGAGCTGCTGCAGCCGTGCACCCTGGAGTTCCAGGAGGAGGGGATGCGTTCGGGTTTCCCTAAACCTGTTCCCGTCAAAAAACCCGCACTGGCCACGGAGGGGTGATCTCACTTAGAACCTAGTTCACCAGGGAATCTCATTGCACGAAGGAAATACTGACATAAGAAAGATACGAATTATATGAGTGTAGAAACAAAGGCGGCATTGTAAAAATCAGACGTTAGTTAAATATGAGGTCTGATGAAACAGATTTATTATAATATGTCGACAAAACATACATTTTTGACTTGGTGTAATTATATTTAATAAACCTGGCAGTTATTAAATGTGTACAAAACTCAAATTTACATAGGTTTGTTTTTATAAAAATCTACAGTTTTATTCAGTGGCGGCTTGAATAATTTGTTAATAATTGAACTAATTCGACATTATTGATGTTGTTTAGTGTAAAACGATGTTTAATTTTTTTTCGAAAATTCGATTTTTTGTATGAAGATTTTCAGGAAATTACAGTTTGGCCGTGATTTACTTTATATTATATTAAATGCAAAAAGTTTTCAGCTACAACAACATCAATAATGCCATTTTTTGTAATATTAGCATTCTAGTACACCCAAAAGTCACGAGCCGCCACTGGTTTTATTCTAAGATTGATGAAATTTTACACACTTTCAAAACAAGAGGAAGGTAACTAACTGTCTACATGAGATTTATAAAAACCGCTTCTTTTTCCCACCCTTTGAAGCAGAATTTTGATATTTCTTGATAAAATTTTGCACACTAGTTATTCAAAATTAGAGGCAAATTACTGTCTACACAAAATTAAGAAAAACTCTGGTTTTGGGTCTTCAGCAAGTCCATTATAAACATGACAGTGTCATGTTTTATTCCACATAAAAGTGTGCAGTGTTACAAAGTTTATATTTTAATTATAACAATAAAAAATGTTCTGGTATTTAAGTTAGAAGGTTATTATTAATAAAAAGAGACTGGAGTTCCTTATTATGCTTCTTTACATATAACATACTTTAAATTATCTTTACCTTACCAAATTATAATTACCTTGACAAATAATTAAAACAATTTGATTCTTTCTCTCGAGAATTGAATTGAATGAAAACAAATTTTCCATTTAGCCCAATAGCCTATCACTCTGTCTCAATTACACTCACCTAATATCATAGATCTCCATCCCATTTGAATTTTGAAAACACTGTTTTGTATGAAAATATAGTCCCTGATTAGGCAAATATTTGGATCATGAAATACAACCACAAGACATTTCTTTATTGTATGGAAAAAACTAATTTGTTTGTTAAAACAGACTTGTCAATTATAATAATACAAGTATTAATTTTACCAAAATATAATAATTTTTTTTACAAATTATTACTAGCTCTGCTTTACAATTTTAAAATAGTTACATGAAGACATAATTTTTTTGTTTGATTGTTTTTCAACTCTTTTTATATATGTAATACTTACTCTGCAGTCTTTGCTTCTGTATGCCTCATATTAATTATTACTGAAAAACTTTCTGTTATGAAAGAATTTTTTTTTTTTACATACAAGTATGTAAGTTGTAAATGAAATGAACATCAATAATTATTACTAACTTTAAGTATGAATCTCAAACATTCGTTCTTTGTTAATTTAGACATTTTAAATAAATTGACATGACAACAGTTTTAGGCATAGCAAATTAATAAGTCTTTGTGATGTAATAGTTAATATATTATGTATAGGGTTCTCAGTGCCTACTGCCCAAATAGGTTAAAGACGGTTTGTGTTACTAATTAAGTACCATAACGGTGATGTATTATATATGAATATTGGCCTAGTAAGAACAGCACCAGTTGAGTTGATATAACTTGACTCTGCGAAAAGTCTTTTGTAATAAGTTTTTAAGGCAATAAATGCTTTTTTTTTATACATTAACTTCATTCAGAAGGCCCTGAGGATTTTTTTTTTGTCTTTGTCATCTTTAAGGATGCTCTGTGGAGTGCTTTTTAAGGATAGAAACGTTCTTGAAGTGTCGCATGTTGTAGGAGGGAGGAAAAACATAAGCCAGCAAATGGTTCCACACAAATGTTAACCGTGAACAAATGTTGGGCGTACGTTTGGCGTGTTTCCCCGCATGCATGGGTGTCAAAAGGATTAATGATGCTAGTTTCTTTGAGCATCTACTATTTAAATACCGGTAGAACAAGGACAGCATTCCCACCTGACGCCTGTCTAAAGATTGTAATCCATTTCTTTGGAAAGGGGAATCTATATATCGGACTGCTTATTTTTACACATATTCGAGGGACTGAAGTTTTTAAAATTCTTGCTTAATAAATTCTTCCGCAATATCCATCCCAATTTTATTAACTGCATAATGATTTCATTCACATTGTATAGTTCTCTTGGTTCTTGTGGATATTTAACAAAAATGGTTTCTTACTAAAACATGAAGTTAAATTAACAATTTCTTTACAACATTTTGAAAATAAATAACATCTTTGAATGATTTTTTTTAACATTAGATCTAAATATCCTGGCTATTTCCTTCTGTTACATCTTTCCCATATCGGGGGTGCCATAATCCTGCTAGATCCAGCTAACAGAAGTCTTTGGTGGTACGTGAAAGAGGTTTTTACTGGGCCAGTTGTTACATTGAGAGGAAGGTAGATAAATCCAGAAATGAAATAATTTTTTATTCAATAACTAACCCAAATGTTCTTTATGAATATTTTTTCCTGTACGCTTTTATTTTGTGTTTGTAAATAATAATAAAAAAACTGTGCCATTTTAGAACTTTCAGGAAAAAAGGCCCAGTTTGTTAATTATATTACACTTTATTAGCAGTTTATTTATTAGTTGCTAGTCTCCGGACAAAATACAAGAAGGTACACATTCTTTAACCTCATTTACGCGACTGTTGCATATGTGATCCATCGGTGACTATCTCCGTACACGGCTGTTGCACTTGTGATCCATCAGTGACTATCTCCATATGCGGATGTTGCACTTGTGATCCATCAGTGACTATCTCCATATGCGGATGTTGCACTTGTGATCCATCAGTGACTATCTCCATATGCGGATGTTGCACTTGTGATCCATCAGTGACTATCTCCATATGCGGATGTTGCACTTGTGATCCATCAGTGACTATCTCCATATGCGGATGTTGCACTTGTGATCCATCAGTGACTATCTCCATATGCGGATGTTGCATATTTATATTTCACTATAAAACACATACACTGTGTCAAAGCATGCCGCGTGCTGGGAGAGATTCTATTGAAAAGGCCAGCATTGTAAAGGTTAATGATCGATTTCAAGTGTCCCAGTTAAGCATTTAATTAATATATTAAGTATATAAATTTGAGAAAAGCAACACTTATTAAAAAATGACCTTAAAGAAGTGTGAGTAGACGTGGAAAGAAAGATGATACCGAGCTTTATAACAGTTTTGTTTTCTTCATAATATTAAACTTACCTAAACATTGTACAGTTCTTGTTTGGTTGTGTTGACATAATCAAATCAACGATCAGCGCCATTAAGTTTAACGCTGATTCTCGGTCCATTTTGGTTTTTGTCCAAATTGTGATCAGCTGACAAGTGTAACGACATGGCTGTTATGCTTAACAGTTGATCACAATTTGATCAACAGCTGAAATGGGCTAAAAATCAGACTGTTCAAATGTCAATATTTCAATATGGTGCTGATCATCCCAACACCCCAATCTTAATAAGAACTTTCATGAAGGTTTTACTAAACATTTTAAGTGTTTACTTTTGTATATCATTTCTATTTAGGAAAATTTTCATTTGAATGTACAAACAATGCGTTAATACAGTTAAAAATCTCTGGAATATTTAAATAATATTTTTCTGATTTTGATCATTGTACTAAAACTGTGTTCATAATTATAATATTATACACACTAAATATCATAAAACTGGCTACAATGACATTTATGAAGGTATGTAGAAAATGTAGAAAACACTACTGACTTGTAAGATGGCTGCCAAGACGGCTGTCACCGACGATATCAACAATGTGACTGACATTAATAAAGCCATCATAAACAAAAACAAACTTGTCGTTTTGGCGACAAATCAAAAATGGCACATTTTAAATCGTTATGGCAAATTTATTCATCAACCTAAAAATAAAATAAAAATGCCATCATTATTGTAATTTTTTCTGATAGTGATATTGCAGCGAACTCAAGATTTCTATTGGTTTCTATTATCGATATGTATCAGTGGTTTTGCTAATCACGCCGTGTTGTAGAAATGTTAGTCTGTGCGTGATGAGGGATGATTATATGTCTCGTATGAGGGAATGAGATCTTCATGCTCGGTGTGTCGGAATAGTTGGATTATTCAGCCCGAGTGTATCCGAGTGCTATCCGTAAGCATCGAATCGACTGTATTGGTGTTGTGTTTTGTATTGCATTTATTCGTGGCCATATTTAGAGAAATTATTGTCGAGCGCTGTACCAAATGATTCCTTAAGATTATTTAAGTTGAAAGTTTCTAATTTGTAAACAAATACTTTGTATGAGTTATTATTTTTATACAAAAACTTTAAAATGAAATTATTTTATAATTAAACAATGAATTTCAGTGTGATTATTTTGATTTATTTAAACCACCGATTATCATTCTACCAGTCATTTTCCCTTTTCCAAAGTCCTTTTTCTTCAGCGCTCCCACCAGGAAGCCATTCTATACTCCACTGCTCAAAAAGTATGGATGAGTTTACAATTTGAAGAAATTTATTTTATTTGAATCTAGAGTTTTTATTTTGCACCATAACAACTTTTGGTTATCGGACGTGCCATACAGACTAGATATAACATAACAAAATGCCATAATATATACTAATTACAGATACGTAAAACTATTCATGTATCCACTACAGATTCCCCGAGGCGAGAGTGAGTAAATAAAAACTCGGAGGACTAAAATCTTTAAACACAACCAAACAGGTCGAAATCATTCGCTTTTCTCAAAGTTGTTTTATTTAAAGCATTACACATATTATACAAGTCATTACGCATAACAAAAGCGAAATCATTTGCCTTTCTCGAGGTGTTTTATTTAAATCATCACACATAGTACACAAGTCGAAACCAATCATTTTTCTTGTCCAGGCCCATTGGTTTATGTATGATCAATGATTCAGGGCATATCCATCCATCCCGTACAGTACCCATTTGAAAATTATTATTAATATATGTAATAGAACAAGGCTGCCCAACCCCAGGCCCGCGGGCCGCGAACGAATTATAAGTGGCCCGCGTGAAACATTTTCAAAAAACCCGCCAATCCGCCAATTTGAAAAAGTGTCGCGGGCCCGCGGTAAAACAAACAAGTGCGCGCGGTCACCAGTGTTGCCAACGACGGCGATTTATCGCTATTTAGGCTACTCAGAACGAGAATCAGCGACGAAAAAATCTAAATTGCTGTGGGGTATCACATATGATGTTCGGGTGTGCGGAATTTTTTCTCAGCGAAGTTCCGTAACATGGCCCGCCAGTGATTCAAAATCGTCAATTTCGCCCAACTGCTAAAAAGGTTGGGCAGCCTTGTACTAGAATGATGTAGAATCAAACAAAAAAATTGCATTCTTGGAATTCTACAAATTTTTATTTAATTTCAAACAAATTGACCAATTTAACTATGGAAGGTAGTACCTGCAACCTGTGCGGCACTACCAGGTTTCCATTTAGCATTAAAGTGCCATTAACCTAAATATGTAGTGATAATGCGACCCAAGGCCAGAAACAGTAAAACTATTATTAATTTATTATTCATTGCGTAAAATTAATTATTTCTTTTGTAAAATCCCTGTTTACTTTTGTAATGAGATTAAGCTTAGTTCCTATCGGGATGTCATTTATCCAGTTCCTACCTATCCCTAACCAATCACCTTGCTGGAAAAGTATTTGAAATTTGAAACAATGGCAAGAACATGGTGCAAATTCGAGTGCATTTGTTTTCATCAGAAGAAAGATTGGAACGGATTGGGACTACCTTGGAAGCAGGCTGATGGTGTTTTTCGTATTCTCTCGTTGAAAAGTAAAATGAAGTAAGTTGACTATCTTGAAAGTGCATAATACCGTTTTAAGTACCTACTCATTTGTTTTGTTGTGGCGATAATTACCTCGAAGTACCGCGGTGGAACTCACTATATTGTGATTATGTTGTATTTTCCTTCGCAGAGAGTGTTGGTAAGTGATTGGTCATCCTGTTTTTCCATCCTTCCATGCATTGTTCCTTCCTACATCTACTGTTACCCAATTCCAGCAAAAGTCAATTCATTTCGTCTCGTTTAAATTATTTACAGTCCATTTTCATGTTCATCTGAAGCTGTAATTTGTGAGCAGTTTCGGATGCATTAGTCCAATGGCTGACTTTTCAGTATACTCACGTGTTATGAGTCTGATTGGGTAGTCAGGATTCCTACCTGAACTTGACGAATGTAAATAAGTAGGTCATCTCAAGCCGAACTTAAAAAGCCACTGAAAGACTGATTGAATTTGTTTTTCTGTTTGAATACAGTAAAGTTGTGATTAACCCAGAACTCCGAATGCCTTCTAACGTGGAGTATCAAGAAGAAGATTTTTGTTTTGAGAGTGTCCAAAATCAGTGTTTTGAACATTATCATTATCAATCTTCCGCACAACCGAACACATGAAAATACCACGATAAACAAAAACAATATCATGATAAATTTGACAAATCTAGCAGTGTAATGGTGTATGTAGGTACCAACACTCACTCACACCCGTACGCATATGCAAATACCATAAAACAGTGGGTTCATAAAAAGTGTAAAATGCGCTCGAGTTGAAATATCCCGAATCTGCGCTTTACACAGTGTCCGGAAACTCGTAGTACAAGCGGGAAACTGAGTCTACGCCCGTTGTTCCACGGGTCGGTAAGCAATCGACATAAACCAAATGCTGTAAGACCCTACGCAGAAAAGTTTCACACTGAACTGCGCTGCAGTCCATTACCATTATTACCATTATGGTGAACGTCATTTTCTGTGCACGGTCTTGCAGCATTCGGTTTATGTCGATTGGGACGACGCACGGGCTTAATCACATTTGTATTCGATTTTGTGGTATGGTAATCATAATAATTTTTTACGGAACACTATAACACACAAAAACAGTTCTATGGAAAATGTTAAAAATAGGGCTATTATAAAATAATATGAACAATTCACTAGAAATAACGTCGGCATTATTTCCAATGGTATTGTTCAACAGTAATATTCTCCAACGATATCATCGTTGACGTTGGGTGAAATTATCTTCCAGTACTATTTCCCATTGTCTTTCAAAATGCGTTGAAGCGTTGACCTTGCTGCGAAGGTTTTTTTAACCATTATTTTTATAAGCAATAATTATTAGCCTGAAACACTCATCCACATTGAAAAATCTCCTGATAAAATATACATGACGCCAACGGGACTTGAACCCGTGTCCTTTCGATTTCCGGTCGACAGCTCTGACCACTGAGCTATGGCGGCTTATCTCTTATCCGCGAAATAATTCAATATATACTAGTGTTTCATTCAACAATTACTGCTTGTTACATTTTTTCACCTGAAAACAACCAACTTTATTTTATATGAGAAAGACATTGTAAGTACTAACTCTCTCACTAGATGGCGTCGAGACAAATTGTCTACATTTTTTGATGAAAATACAAGAACTTGTCAAATATTGATTATTATTTTTTTGGTAAACTAATGTTTAAGACAAGATTTTTTAGGCATAGCACAAAGGGTAACAATTATTTCAATTATTTTAATTAATAATAATTGTTACCATTTGTGCTATGCATAATAAATCTTGTCTTAAACATTAGTTTACCAAAAAAATAATAATCAGTTTTTTTAACCCTTTGTTTGCCAAAAAAATAATAAAAACATATTGAAATATTCAGCGATATTAATTTTTTGGTTCTCTATTATTTGACCTAGATTTAGGTTCACCACTTTCCCGCTTGTACTACAAATTTCCCAATACCGTGTAAAAATTCATTGTTTTTATTATGATTGTGTTAGTGTGCCCTTATCAGGAAAGTCATAAATATATTATTATGGTAAATAACACCTTCCGTGACGCGATAAAGTCCTAACAGTTTAACAGTATATTAATTTAATAACTTATACAACGCATTTGAGGTGATTTTTCACAAAACAGCGCCGTACAAATTTAATTATCAAAATATTATTATTTAACCTACATTTTTATGTACGTGTTTTACGCGTAAACCTTTTTTTCGTTTACCCTAAAATATCACTGGCATCCTCAGGAATACTTTTGATTTTCTTAAAAATATTTAAAAAAAATGTTCGATGCTGTTTTTTACAGATGAAATTCAATATAAAATTACGAAAGAGAAAAATTGGCCTCACTGAATCAAAACTCAAGGCCCAGTTGTTTCGCAGAAATTCAAATGTAACATTGTCATCAAATGGCCATCCAGCGCACTTCACATTTTTTTAAAGTTGAATGGTTCCCGTTGACCGGTCGGTGGCCGAGTTGACATCGCGCTTGGGTCCCACTCAGGCGTAGTGTGTTCAATTCCTCGGCTGGCTAAGTCCTCCATCACAACACAAGCAACATTTTCAGCTTACTGTGGTGGTAGTAGGAGATTTTCAAATATTGTCAGGTTATTCGTAACCCGGGAATGTTGGTCTTTCTTTAAAAAAAAAAAAAAATGCTGATTCTAAGTACGTTTAAGCTTTTGAACAAAATGTGATCAGCAGAAGAGGACAACCATAATGTCAGATTATTACAACTTTATATAAAGCTGAAACGCATCTAAAACCGACGTTTAACGTGTCAAAAAAAAATGGCCATTTGATAACAATGTTACATTTGTATTTCTACGAAACAACTGGACCTTAGTGAATCTATCTATATTCTATCTATTTATAAAAAAGAGTGTATGTAGCAGACTACAAATCTACAGTTTTATTCGGAGATTGAACAGTTGACCTTCAAAATAAGTGGAAGGTCACTGTCTACATCTGATTTCTAAAAACTTTGCGTAAAACCCGGGTAACGTTAGGGACTACAGCTAGTATAATGTAATAGCCCAATTAGGCGTTAATAAATAGATAATACTAATAAAATTAACGCTTTTTTGAGATATTTAAATACATATTAAGTCAGTCTCTGTTTGGCAGAGATTCGTTCTAGCACATTACTTGAAACGTAATTAAAGACGTGCGAATGAAGTTTGTAAATAATTCTTGTGTAGCGATTCTCTCAACTAAAGGTGTATTTATGATTATTATTTCGCAAGAAGGAGAGAATATGGGGTGGGTGTGCCTAGTGACAGTTGGTTTAGTCCTATTGGGTGTCCCCTGGTGTGGGGGGGACGTGTCCAGCGGAGGAGCGGCCATGGAGGCCCTATTGGATACGGAGGCCACCCTACTGGACTGCTTAAACAGCTACATCACAAGACTGGAAGACCGCCTGAGGGTGCTCAGGAAGTATAACCATTTAAGCTTTCCCTCACAATGAGACCTATTTTTTTATGAAACTGTATAGAGTTATTTAAAGACAGTAAAATTAGTTTTTCGATATCTCAAAAAATGACGGAGTTACGAGCTTTCAAAGTGAACATTGGTATAATGTATGCAATGGTGTCCCGTGAAGTTACACGCAGTACAATCATAATAATTCATAATTCGAATGGCAGTGTTGCGTTACCGACACGCGTGTCCTTTACACACTGTCACACTAGTATTGATGGTATTTAGTCAATGCACACTGGCCTCAACATTTGGACGGTTTATGTCTTCCTTGGTACTCTTGGTAGCATTCATTGCGGTATTTTCCAAAAGTTCAAAAAGTTCTGTCCTCGGCATGCTCTAATTGATAAGATATATTTGTACATTTATATATTTTCCCACATACAAATAATACTTAGGTACTAAATGAAAGTGTGCTGGATGTGTTGATATTGTGCATGTGAAATCTGAAGCAAGACAAAACTGGAAGTTAGTTATAGTTTAGGATTACTGTGTATGTTTATCATTGGTGTGTGGAATGTGCTGAGTCAGCAGCCAGGCCAACTGCCGACTCAGCATCTCTTTCTTGTTATTTCTATTAATGTATTCAATGGTTATTTCAGGTATTATGATGAGTACAATACCGAACACAAACTAGCCAAGAAAGATGTGGCGGCTTATTTAGGTAACCCGGTGAATGCATTTAAAGTTGTAAAACGACTTCAAGTAGATTGGAACCATACACTGAACATCATGCATACACCTTTAGGTAAGAAGTTTTGTTCTCTAAACGAACCATACACTGAACATCATGCATACACCTTTAGGTAAGAAGTTTTGTTCTCTAAACGAACCATACACTGAACATCATGCATACACCTTTAGGTAAGAAGTTTCGTTCTTTAAACGAACCATACACTGAACATCATGCATACGCCTTTAGGTAAGAAGTTTTGTCCACTAAACTGACCGTACACTGAACATCATGAATACACCTCTAGGTAAGAAATTTTGTCCTTCAAACTAACCATACACTGAACATCATGAATACACCTTTAGGTAGGAAGTTTTGTTCTCTAAACTAAATTATTTTGTTTTTAGTATTGAATTTAATCAAATTTAAATAACTTACAGAAATTGAAAGAAACATGACTAAATTGAAAAAAGAATTAGTATTTCCGAATGCGGAGGATCTGTCTAGTGTTTCGGAAGCCCTAGCAAGTCTGCAACAGCTGTATGAGTTACCGACTTCCGAGCTTGCTGATGGAAGAATTTATGGGAAACAATACAGGTGATATAACATAATTAAGTAAATCGTTTCGAAGTATTTAAATTGATTCAATTTTTTTTTTAAATAGATCTTTTAAAAACGGAATCAATTTAAACATAGATAGATAGATAAAATATATAGATTTTTTTATTTAAACTCCACGATTAAAATGCTCCTAAAACATGAAGGGTATAAAGCATACAATGTATTAACTATTTACATATCTAATCAGGGCTGGTCTTGAGCCAAACGGCGCCTGGCACTAGTAAAAACCTCAAGGGCGCTGTGTTAGGTGAAAGGCCCTTCATACACAGAGATACTTACAAGCTACGTGACTGTGACGCAACCACAAGTAGCATACCGATACACTACTCTTTTTACATCTCGTTTGCGTATTTACGAATTGTACTGGACTTGAACACTTCAAGTAGGTACAGCCGTGGAATTATTACGATGTCAAGTGATTCTAGCGATGAAGATAAGAATATTGTTCTTTTTTATATTTACAAGCATAAAAAATGATCTAACTTTTAGGTTCATCCATACAACGAAATAAATGTTAGTTGTAAGGCATTCGTCGCCGCCAAGGAACTACATGAGAATGACGTCAAATTGGCTTATTTTCAATCTCAATCCACGCATTCTCCGCTAAATCCTTTCAAACTTATTCCGGTAAATTACAGTTACATCAACATGGATATTTCCCACCTCCAGAACAAATTTAACATTCAAATCATGTTCGGACGTAATTTCTGTCAAACGAGTAGTAAGTAGATAGGAATATACTGCACGAATACCAGCACTGTCAGTAGCGTGCAACTGACATTAAACCCGTAGTCGACGCGTCACGTCGTGTACGAACACTAGCAAAATAGTATGGCAGATACTCACGATACAACACGTATGCACAAAAACTCGAGTCGCTTGTAAGTATATCCGTATACGAATAGGCATTATTAGAGCCTCGACTCCTTGAAAACCAAAAATGACATCGCCTAGAAGGTTTTTTTAAAGATGGACTCAATATATTCCCTAACACGTATTTAATTTTGTGGCCTTTCAGTTCGCCCATGACAGCCAACGACAGCTTCGAACTTGGCTACCAGTTATTTTACTTGCGGTATTACTCTGACTCCTCTAACTGGTTCGCCACGGCTTTGTCCAAATCTGACCTGGAGAATAATAAAGATACCGTTTCAAAAAGTATTGTGCTTGAATATTTAGCTTATTCAGCTTTCATGAAAGGTAATAAACAATAAATAAATAATTAAATAAAGCTACCGCTACTAACATAAAACTTACATTTGTTTAATTTGTAGGGGATGTGAACACATCACTCAGCGCATACAGGGATCTACTCGAGCTGGAGCCTGAACACTCGCGGGCCAGAGGAGGCTTTCAGGCATTAACAAATTTAAATCAATCGAATAAAGTAGGGTATATTTGATTTTTTTTTCATTTTTATTTAAATTGAGACTTATTTACCTTTCACGATGGCTACCCAAATTTAGGACACGGCGACATTCCAGGGAATAGTGTCCTTCTTGGTTACAGCTACGTTGACGATTAGAGAGATCGTGTCTGACTGCTCTGTCCAATAGGTGATTTTTATTAGCTTTTATGTTGCGTACCGACTATTGGTACTTGAATGGGTTGTATTTTTAACGAGATAGAAAGAATCAAGCGATCGTGTCTGTTTATCACAAGGAAAATTAAGAGTAGGGAAAACGAGGCCTATACCTTTGAAAATGATGTTTGTTTAATTTGGAAGCTCTTGTGGTTTCTGGAAGGTTCCACGGGCACTATTATAAGTTCATAGATTTCCGTCTAGCACCGTTGTTTCCACAACACGAACTGTTTTGTGATCACCACACGACAATGTTTAATGTATTTAACTTGGGGATGGTAATCACGGACTTTTCACGAGATTAATTGTTACGAGTTCTTTTGAAATCTTCATTCTTGATTTCTTCGAAGGTAAGACTTTTAGGAATGGAACAAAACGAGGAATAAGGCCATTTGGGTAGGAACTGGAATGTTGGGATAGTAAAAAAAAGTGTTTCAATATTAGTAATTTTTTTATTATTTGAATGAATCTTTTAACCATTTGATTAAAAATAATTATAAACCTTAAGCATATGGGATGAACGGAGAAATTTAAGAGAGTTGATTGTCTTTAAATCTCAGCAAACAGTTCGTATGTTTTTGTATTAATATTTGGAGATATGATATTAATTAAATCAAATGGCTAAATCGAAAACCGAACACCCTGAAATTTCCATCGCTCGGTTTGACATCCACCAGGTACTTAGAATACTATAATAAATTGATGCATGCTGTACTTAATATTGTAAATCTTTTAAATGATTTCAGACAATTCTAAGTAAAGACAGGCCAAAAGATTACGAACGTTACAAGAATTTTGCTGAACTCTGCCTAGATGAGCTGTCACTTCCTGAGAGCACAAAGAAAGAGTAATATAAAATAACATAACTAACATTTTTTTAAACTTCTAGTGGTTATTTTATTTCTGTAAATTCTTCCCTATATTTTCGTAATCTTACTGATAATTGAAACAATTAAAAAAAAATCCACTTATTTTATTTTTGACCGTTACGGGTTACAGCCTATTAAGGTCATCTTCAGACGGGTACAATGGTTTACGTACACAACATTTGGCGGTTATTAACATTTGGGTTAACATGGGTGGTATGCAATGATTTTATCAAAAATGTATGTAGTTTTCCGCCTTCGTTGCTATGTCGTGTTTCACAGCTGAACTCCTCCAACGTTTTAGGGTCGTATATGACCTCGGTCTAAGAGCGAGGTCGACAGCCGTATACATCAGGCTAGGCTTGCATTCAATAAAGGGTCGAAAATAATATAATCGAATAATATAGACCTAAAACTGAGAATACTCCTCATCAAGACCTATGTATGGAGTATCTTGATGTACGGCTGCGAAACATGGTGCCTATCCGAAAGAGATAAACGGAGACTAGAGGCTTTTGAGATGTGGTCCTATAGAAGACTGTTAGGAATTTCCTGGAGAGACCATATTACAAATGAGGAGGTTCTCCAAAGAATCGAAGGAGGAAGGCACCTGCTCAGGACCTTGTCCGAAAGGCGTGCAAGATGGATCGGCCATGTTATACGACAAGAAGGCCTCTTGCATGTCATAATGGAGGGTATGACCGAGGGGACCAACTCTAGGTAGTACGAGAGTACCTGGAGGACCTGCTGGTGGACGTGCGCTGCTCATCATATGCACAAGTCAAAAGAGCCGCACAAGACAAGGAAGAATGGAAAAGGAGATTAGATGAAATTGCTGCAAACCAATCCCAGGATTGAAACCAGAGAGAGAGATGACCGGGCGTCAATATTTTATAAAAGTATTTTTATGTTTTTTTCTAGCATGCAGAAATACTTGATTTTTTGACGTTAGAAAGAGAAATAATAATTCTTTCCAGTTTGCTTCAAATATTTATACTGGAATCCATTAATAAACTATTTCTTATTTTTTGTATATGAACGAGATAAAAGTAAAGGGACAGTTTTCTTACAAATATCCCAAACAAAACGAACGTGTTTTCGAAATATCGAGTTCTCTCGATTTTTCTATGATTGAAGTAAAAATGTGGTTAGCCTTTTTGACAAAATTTTTCACGTTTGATATTAAAATTTTATTATTTAGAAATGAGAACTGGTCGCTTCTACGACTCGTTCTAGAGGTCAGCAGCTCGGCTGCGGAACGATTTGCCGGCCTCTGTGTTTCCTCCCTCCTACAACATGTGTCTCTTCAAGACCCGTGTTAACTCCTTCCTGTCCTCAAAAAGACCCTCCACACTGCATCCCTAGAGCTGACAAGGCTTTGAGGAAAATTATTTTCCTCAAGGCCTCTTTAATGTATAAAAAGGAAATAATATTGTAAAATTCTAAGTAATAAGTTATAATGAGAAAATACATATTTTACTTCAACACATAATAGGCTGAAATCGGTAAGGATCAAAAATAGAATAAGTTGAAATTACGTTATACCCAAATATAATATATATTCAATTATCTTTGGTTTTACCCCTCAGTCTAATTTGTTCTCTTTTAGTAACAACTCATATGGTCAAATAGAAATAGTTGTGTCTCCCTTACTAAAATATGATTTAAACGGTGTTAGAAAGAGAAAACACAAGAATTATAGTGTGCTCCTTTATGAAAAAAATGAGCCGTGATTTTTTATTAATAATTTTCATATGAATCGACAAAAAAGTGAGGTGAAAGTAACGTTTGTAGTACATTGCTCGGAGGTTTTTTTCTCAAATTTCTATAAATATAATATTCATGTGTGATATGTGCAAACCTTTCGGAAAAATTCTCTAAATGATAGTGAAAACCCCACCAAAATCCTTTGCGTAGTTTAGATGAACCAAGCGCACAAACAGACAGACGCGGATAGCGACATTATACTCGTATTATACTATTTAGAGAAAATAAATTAGAGGGTGATTCACCTTTTTTCACCTTTATAAAACACTTTTAAATTTTTAGAAAAGCGGAAATACTACGACATTTTCACGAAAACAGTTAAAATGTAATTCTTCCACAAATTTTCAGTGTCAAAAATAGAGATCTTCATAATCTTGTGTCTCTTTTTGCACTTTTTTTAAAGGTTTAAACAAAAAAAGAGCATAACGTAGCAGTTAACAAATAAATATATTGTATTTCCAGTCTTAAATGCCACTATCTGACGAGAAATGATGCATTCCTGCGACTAGCTCCTGTCAAAGTGGAGGAGTATTACTTGGACCCCTACGTTGCAGTCTTCTATGATGTCATCTCTGATAGGGAAATAAAATTACTACAGGAAACTGCAAGACCTCGGGTAAATGCTCATATAAACGAATTAACGAATGGTTAATTCATAATATTAGTATTCCAAATATATTAGGTTGGTCTTCATTTGAGAGGTGATGTTCGGGCATAACACTAATAAATTATAATAATTATATTACCTACATCCTATTGTTCCCACCTTGCCATCGGGAGATAGGGATTTTGTCTGACCGGCGCTAGTACAATTTCTACCACATACCGATACGCGTCTCGGGTCATACCTTTCATGGGCATTTCTTTCGTGGTCAATATCGAGTGACGGAACAAGATAAATACTGTGTGAGTTTGGTGCTACCACGGAGGCTGTAAGGAGATACATGTACAAGGTAGGACTTTTCCTTAATTCTGGTGGCATCCTCAAATACCTATCCCGTTCCCGTAAATCGTTCAATTTGCACCCGACAAAGATGCTAAGTTTTTCAAGAGCTATCGAAGCAGGTGAACAATTGTACAGATTTTGGTATTTATTTCACATTAGTTGATTCCATTTTGATACTTATGTGGGTAACGGTAGGTAGAGATAAATGAAATATGTTATAATGAATCGCTGTCTTTTATGTAGACAGTGTGGTTGTGTATATGTATCACGATGGGATGATTTACGCCAGCCTTCCAAAATATCTAATTGACAAACTTCAATCAGTGTTTAATGCAGCAGCAAGGCTCATAACCGGGGTTTCTAAATATTCGCATATTTAAGAACACCTTCGTAACCTTCACTGGCTCAAGTGCACTGAAAGAATCCAGTACAAATTGTGCTGGATGGTGTTTAAATCCATCAATGAAACGGCCCCATCCTACATCTCTGAATTATGTTATATAAAACACTGGTTCGAGGCAGTCAACTCTTAGATCAGCAACATCATCAGCTGTAGGCAGACTGATGCAACCTAAGCGCAAGCCAAATACTAAGTTTGGTGATCGCGCTGTCGGAATATCTGGGCCGAAGGCTTAGAATAAACTCCCTCCGGAACTAAGATCCATAACAAGTCCAACAGAATTCAGGTCTAAACTAAAAACTTACCTTTTTAAGCTGTCGTATCCTTAAATTAAATATACTACTCCTAAGAGAAAGTCCAGTTATATTCAATTTTCCAATTATGTCCTAAATCCTGTATCTAAATTTCGCTAATAAACAATTTAGTTAATGTTAATTAAGTGTTAATCTCAAGTGACCTACCAGGTAAGTATTGTACTGTATATTATCTCCATATATCATTGTTACATTAAAACATAGATCATTGTAGGTATTATATATTTGTACAGCGCCCTTGAGGTGATTTTGCACAAAAACGGCGCTACACAAATCATCCAAATATTATTATTATTATACCACGTAGGTCATATCACGGCGGGATGTGGATGCGTGCTCGACGCGCGGTGACTTGATAATGATGTTGATCGCTTGTGGTGAAGATCACGGATCTGATCCCCCAGTGATTCGGTCCTCAACGCCATGCGGGCGGAGGCTAACGAAAGGCCGGAGACGCGAATGGATCTCGACGGCGAGCGCGGAAAGTTGTTGAGTACTAGACTGACTGTAAGCGCAACGGCGGCGTTTACCCAGACGCGCGTGCCTTGTGGAGCCGTAAAAGTTCCAGAAGCTGTGGGAGAACTGGCGGATTTTCGTCGTGAGTCCCGAAGATTCCAGACTGTAATGCGCGCGGCCCGTACTGCAAGTCTCGAAGGTTCTGGGTTGAGCTGCAAATAGCTCGTATTATCATAGTAGCTTGTCGCTACAACTCTGTAATCAAAATATTTACCTCATTCATTTGAAATGTTGTTGATTTTGACTGCTTTAATATTGTCGGCTTTGGGTACTTGGTTCTCACAGAGAAAAGTTTACGCCTCGTCAGATTTTTAACCCATGACCGATGAGTTTTGCCACTCTGCCACGGAGGTCAATAAGTTAGAGAATATTTTGTAAAATGAATTACCTTGTACCGAAATACAAAACACCACGATAATGAACCTTGAAGACACCGTTATATAAATGAAATATGGCACCACTTATTGGAAATATAAAAGTCATTTATTAGTTTAAAAATCATTGATGCTAGCCGCACACGAGTGCTATACTCTCATAATATATTTATGTGAGCTCGGCCTATTTATAATGAAATGAGAGTATAGCGCTCGTATGGAATAAAGAGAGTGCTCGTGGTGAGTGGTTTATTTAGGCTCGTGTGCGACTAGCATAAATCAAGGTATGAATTATTTGATTGTGAGGGGATTCTTTAAATATTGTAATAATTAAAAATACTAATATCGGTTGTCGGTGCATGGGTGCGTGATTTGAAATTGTATTCCTGTGTATTGTGTAAGCCATACAAGTAATACTCATAGGGTATTTTCTTTAGTTATCGCGTTAATTTATTCAAGTTCAATGAACTTTTAATTTTCCATGTTGGAACTGACAAGTCCTATAAATCAAATCAGACAAGCGATACATTAGGTACCATAATTTAGGCATTTGCACAAGGTTCCCGATTTCAATGTATTATTGTAACAATTATACTACGGGTTCTGGCTACAATTCTGTTACAAATAGATTACACACCAATGGTAACTCTTATGATATGTTAGCTGATGTTTTTAATATGCCTCTATTGAAGAATAAAGCTATACTAATGAAATTCTTCATTTCTTTCACTAACTTTGTATTATTTTTCTTGTCTTATTTATTTATAAAATATTTTTTCTTTTCTTTCTTACTTCCATATTATACAGGGTTTTCAAATAAGAGGTGTTATTTTGAATAGCCCGCTATTTTGGTAGATGTTACTTTTAAAGCTGTCATTTTTTAACATTTGACAAGTAGAAACTACGTCATTAATAAAATGGAATGATACACGCTTCAACATCGCATTGAAATTATTAAAATTCACTTAAGTGAATCAAATGCAAATCATCTTGAGTGATGAGGCCCAGGAGTCGTTGGACCTTACTTTTTCGAAAATGAGGCTGGAGCAACAGTTACGGTGAATGGATTGCGCTATCGAGAGATAATTAATGATTTTTCATGGCCGGAATTGGATTGTATTGATCTGGACAACGTTTACTTTCAACAAGACGGCGCTACGTGCCACACAGGCAATGAAACTATTGATCTTTTACGATTGAATATCAAAATAACACCTCTTATTGGAAAACCCTGTACTATGACTGTCAATAACCATGTGTAAATGGCACTTGTGCCGTTAATTCTGAATAAATAAATAATTATTTAACCAACTTAAAATCCTTCATTTAAAATGTGTATTTCTTTAGTTGAAATGTTTGTTATATATTAGAAAAATTAAGAAGTTTATTGATTTCTAGTTTAATAGATCTGAAGCGATAGACTTCAAAGATGGCAATAGGGTTAAGTCCCGCCACAGGGTAAGTAAGACTTCTTGGATGGAAGAAGAAGAAGACGGGGCAGTGGTGGGTGATCTGTCCCGGCGTGTGCGCCGCCTGACTGGACTCTGCATGACGTCATCCGAACCCTTCCAGGTGGTCTACTACGGCACAGGAGGGCATTATCAGCCACATTGTGATTTTTCTTCTGTAAGAATCAATATTTATTATTGCTTTGTATTATTATTTTTTTTACTTTGCTTTATACCTCATCAGATTAGAAAGGGTAAATAATTGACTGAACATAGCGTAAGTCCTATTAAGACTCAAATAATTTGCATTTTATCTCTCTGTAAATTTGGTTGTTACTTTCCGGTTCCGGTGCAAGTTGGTTGACTTGTTGGATACTATCTTTTTATCCCGTTCACATGATCGTTGTTTCTACTATGAGCTCCTACTATTGGAATTATCAATATTACGTACCTACCGACGTGAAAAATATTTGAAAAAAGAATTGACGTTGACATGGTGACATTTCTAGGAAAAAATTGTATAGAAATTCATTATTGCATATTTAAAAAAAACTGTTATAGTTATAGTATTGTATAAGTATAGAATAAGATACAGAGAATAAAAAGATAATATTAAAAATAAATATTCATACTAGACTTGCAGAAAAGTCAATAGATGTCGCACATTAAAAAAAAAAAAAAATAAGATAGGTTTATCTAAAAAGACGCTGTCTAGATTGCATTTAGTTCGGGTTGAATCTTGCGATCGTACATAAAGATAGTTGCCAATAAAAATGTGCGGTGAAAAAATGAAGACAATGTTGGTAGTTCTTATTCGAAGTATGATACAGTTAAAAGTGACCGAGGGGGAAAGGGTCCCATTAGCTCAGTGGTAGAGCGGTGTCCCGGCAAGACAAGGGTCTTGGGTTCGAGTCCTAGATGTGACCGTATCCTTTTCTGATTTTTCTGTTTCAGATTTTCGTTTAGAAATCGCTAATATTGTCTTCAATAATTAAATATTACAATTTGAGGTTTTACTCAATAAAGTTATTCCGAAAAATAAACATCTATATTAGTTTCACTTTTTTTTCGTATTCATATATATTCGAATATCTTGTAAGTGGAAATTAACCCACTTCCCGACATCCGATTGAGCTGAAACTCAGCAGAAAGACTCGTTGTCGATGAAAATGCACTCTGTCAACGTGCACTCACGCACAAACACGCTAATATATAGGAATTTCTCTGAATTTCAATGACATCAGAGCAGTTAAAATACGCATTAAATATATAGATTTACTTTTGTTGGTAGAGTAATCGACTCCAGTTCCTGGGTAGGAAGGTTCAATCCTCAACGAAACCAAAAAAGTTTCAAAAGACGTTTTAAAATAGATGTATTGTGATTAAAAAAACTTTGTTTTTTAGGGGTTGATTTTTTTGGATTTCCCACAATTCGTGGTTGGGCTCGCGGAAATTGTCTTCTGTTCATACGCAGCATTAGAGAACTACTAGTATTATCGAAACCATATCAATTATATCAATTGCACGGAAATTTTCAAATAAGATTATACATTCATTCTAAACATTTGTGTTCTGCGCGTTCCTGTGACCCAATGAAAAAGATGTCCATCTATAATAATGGATTTATGGTTAAACTTTGGAAACTTCTAAAATAAAATTGATTTCTAGTAAACTTTCATACCATTGATAAGTAGACACAATAAATAAATAAAAAAAAACAATGAAAATAAGATTTTTTATTTACAGAAAGATGACGCGTTTGGCTACAACTTGAAATATCACGCCGATGGCGATAGATTAGCAACGTTTTTATTTTATGTAAGTATAATAATTAGAAAATTAATTAAGAAATTGGTATTGTTCTAGTTTCAGTACATTCCAGCCCTGATGAATGTGAACTTATGTACAAAAGTAGTTGTGCATTAATCTTTCTAATTGTTCAGTCCACACTAACAAATTATCAATATCGTACACATTACTTGTGTATTTTATTTAAATGGAAACAGGTGTTATTGTGCCTTGTCCGGTCGATATTAGTTCCAAGCTAGGCAGATTGCCTGTTTTGAGGAACCAAATGGTTGTGAAAATGCTAATGAACTGTGTTACGTAAATCAAAACAAAAGTTTTTACCAAGTGTGTCATTAATAGGTAACTATATATAATTTTAGATTACAATATGTAAGAGTTTTTATAAATGTTACATTTTAAAGCTTTACCGCAGCGATCCCATTAAGACGTAACCGGGCGTTGATTTTTCCATACAAACGTAGTCCCCATTTATCTTTCTGGATTTTAACCCTAGAGCAAATATTTTGATAAATTGCTTCTTATAGAAGTTATGACCTTCCAAAAATCAATAAAATTGCCTGATTTAAACGCAGTCAAAAGACGTTCAGTCTACAAACTAGACAATATATTTTGAAAAAAAGCAAAACGGTCCGACATAGAATAGTTTCTTCTTATGTAGTTTGTAAAAAAAAATGAAAATCGGTTAACTTTTGGAAGAGAAAAATGGGGAATACAAAACCTCGATTTTGAAGATTTCATTTAGGTATTAGTAGAGCGAGCTGCATGTGTCCCTTTCGCTCAGTATTCGGGAGGTAAGGGTCGGGGGGACATGGTTTAGATAAATACGTATGTATTTGTGCGAAGTGATGTCACGTAGTCATAAATCGATATTCGATATTCTAGTGTTGTGTTGTCCCGAGTAATCGATGTTTTTTTATTATTTTTTCCGTTTGGTCACTTTTGTGTTTGTTTGGTGAAGTATTCCGATATTCTTACTTTAATTTCATATGTTTACGTAAAATAATATCTGTAAAAAAAACATCCGTTACGGCCAGACCGACTCCGAGGTGATTTCGTTCCGTATTGCCAATATGGATACAAAACACTCAAATGGATAATTTTTTTAAAAATAACTTTTGGGTAACTAGCATAATATTATAATTCTTCAATAACCTATAATGTATATTGTTATTTTATTTATTTAACTTCTTTTTCGACAAATAAATATACAGCAAAGTGATGTAGCGTAGTATATCGAATTGTGTCGGGGCACTAGTGTTGGCTTTTCCCGAGTTATTGATATATTTTATTAGTTTTTTTTTGGTTTAGTGACTTATTTCAAGTATACCATACTTGCCGATCTTACTAAAATTGGACCAAATTCAATTTGTATACGTCAAGTACTATAATAATTTTAAATTTGGGAGGTGTTTATGGGTACCGCCGCCCCGGGAACCATTTATTGGATAATCTCTGTCATAGGTCACCCCGAGTGGTTCGCTACGTTTGGTGACTTGATCAGGGGTGCCCGGGTTCATGGGGGTGAGGATTGTCCGGGTCTTGGCGATATATACATCGGTCTGCCAGTTGCGTGGCAGGCCGGATCGGGAGACCAGTCTAAACGCACGCTCAAGTCGCGACGTGACTGAAGATGAGTTAGCAGCAAGAAGCCACCTGACTATTATATGTGCGCGCTCAAGTTGAGACGCGACTTATTTGGACGAGTATTATAACAAAACCCCGTAGCAACCCGATACAGAATTTGGTCGTAACACGGACATGTACCTAGCATGAAAGTCAAAAAATCCTCAACTTACAATGAATAAAGAATTTTTTTTTAAATATATATTTTTAAAAAGATGCCATTTGCGTGGTGATCTGTTATAACAAAACACAGTAGGAAAAGTTGCACGTTTAGTCATGACATTTTTAATTATTTTCGAGTTACATGGATATTTAAATACTAGTTAATTTTTACTCATGTCCGATTTTCAGAACCCCGACTTGTCTGGAGGTAGAGTGGAAAAAATGGAGGTTTCCTCCACACCATCCGATTTGCAGTGTGGTGATTGGCAAGGGTGTTATGGCTTTCATGTCATTTTCAAAATTTCAACGAATGGCATTGGCGTTGGCTTTATTAACAAAACACAATAATAAGATTCGTAAAACAAAATAGTGAACAAAAAATTGCAATATTATATCGAAAATTTGTCACTTGCGATGTTTATGTGGTAAAAATTGGTCATTTTGGCCAAATAAACATCGCAAGGGAATTAAAACCTGTTGATTTCGAGAATTTTACTAAAATAAAAAATAAATATTTTATTTTAATACTTTTCCCTGTCTCAAACAACTTGAATGGTTTAATTAAGTTTTGATAAACAAAAAAGATAACTATCTGTCCAAACAAGTATTTTATATTATTTTTAATTGATTTTTTTATTTTATTTTTTTATTCTTTAATATATTTGTTATACAATGGTATAGTATATTGTCCTCCACGCTAGGAGTTCACCTGTGTTGTGGAGGACTTTTTCAATTGTAAAGTTATATAATTCTAAAACAATACAGTGGAGTTGGTTACACAGAGAAACATTAAAAATTAAAATATAAAATCGTTTTTTCCATAGTTATAACAATAGTTTTTCCATAGTTATTCCAAAAAAGTGAAATATAAAAAAATAAATATTAAAAGGATTGTAGCCAGTTCCATATGTGTTTTTTGTATTCTGTAAGATTAGATGTTTTATATTGTGTTGGAAGTGAATTGTAAAGTTTTATAGCCTGGAATCTGTAGTGTTTTTGTCCAAAGGATGTGTTGGTTTTTGGTATTAGTAGTTGGTGTGCATGTCTTGTTCTGGTATTGCGAGAAGTTTGTGAAGTTTTAAATGTGTTTAGGTTCTTGTAAAGGAAAGTAAGTATTTGTTTAGAATATAATTTTTGAATCTTCAACACTGGGATTTCAAATTTTTATTCAAATTTTTTAAATATGGTTGAAGTGGGTGTTAGTATTGGTACTTTAAGTATTGCTTTTATTAAGGTTTTCTGAGTGTGTCTATGTATTTTTTACTGGCATAGCCCCAGGCAATAATGCCGTATTCCATTATAGATTGTGCTATTGCGAGGTATATATTCTTAATATCAAATATGTTTAGTAAATTTCTCACGTTTTTGAAAAAGTAAATGAACTTGTTTATCTTTACTTTAACCGACTCAATATGTCTGTCCCATTTTAAATAACGGTCGAAGTATATATACCAAGATATTTGATATTTTCGGTTTGTGTGATTGGAGGAAAATTGCATGGGGTGCTCGCTGAGTGAAAGGAATGTATTTTAAGGTAGATGTTTTTGGAGGGTTGGCCTCTCGAGTTTATGCTAAAGGTTATGAATTTAGTCTTATCTATATTTAAAGTTAATAAGTTAGAGTCAAGCCATTTTTTGTAATATTTAGGCCAACTTCAGCTTTTGTGATTAGTGTGTTCCAGTCAGTGGCCTTAAAGAGTAACACAGTGTCATCAGCAAAGTGTCATCAGCAAAGCTTATAATTTCCCCGTCTTATTAATTTGGCAAAACGACACAAATTAATTTAATAAAATTTACTTGCGCACGCCGCGACCTGCGGATTCGTAGCCAAGAGCCTTACCCTTCAACCACGGAGGCAGTTCAAATGTACGCACCTACATATTTTAGAAGGTGTACCTATATGGGTAGTAAGATTTTTTTTTTAATTTTTAAAAGAAAGACAAACATTCCCTGGTTACGAATAACCTAACATTTGAAAAACTCCTACTACCACCACACTAAGCGGAAGTTATTGCTTGTGTTGTGATGGAGAACTTAGCCAGCCGAGGAATTTATAAAAAGTAGAGGAAAGTCATTGTGTAATCAAGTGATTTAAAATATATTTTCGGGCGCTTAAATTGCTAACGCTGGCTAAACCTTGAGAGATACATCAAAATAATGTACTACTAATTAATTGTATTGCTCTTACTACATGTTCGAACATGGGACGCCCGGGTGGGACCCAAACACGATGCCCACTCAGCCACTGACCGGTCAAGTAAGTAAGAGCAATACAATTAATTAGTAGTACATTATTTTGATGTATCTCACGAGGTTTAGCCAGCGTTAGCAATTTAAGCGCCCGAAAATATATTTTAAATCACTTGATTACACAATGACTTTCCTCTACTTTTTATAAACATAATACATATTTATAAATTACGTGTGTAAACCTTTCGGAAGAAAATCTTTAAATGATAGTGAAAATCCTATCAAAATCCATTTCGTAGTTTAGAAGAAAACAAAAACTAAGCACACAAACAGACAGACGCTGATACTTTGTTCGATACTATTTAGAGATTTTAGTAAGACCCAGTAAGTGCCCAGTAAACAAAAACATTATATGCCGAGACAAAGGAGAAATAAGTCGGAAAAATAACCACAAACACCAGGGACCCAATTTTCATTTCAGTAGACAACTGTTCGCATGCGATAATTATCTACGTTGTCTATGGTTTTTCTATCATCGAGTAATTATCTACTAATTTTCGATAGAAAGCGTATTTTGGAATTTCTAATAGATAATTATCTATTACAAAGCAGTAGATAATTGGACTATTGGTTTTAGTAGTAGTTCAACTGTCAAAAAGTGTTACTTGTACGGTTTGCGTGTGTCGTATTTTTGTTAATTAGTATAAAAATGGTGAGTTTTGAAGATTTGACGCACATACAAGCGACCGAAGACATGGAACAGGCCGAATATTTAACTGAAAGGCCATCAAGAATTTTTTTTTCAAGAAATGATGCATTTAGTCTGAGTAATGAACTGTTCATAAAAAATTTTCGACTATCTAAACAATTGGTGCTCAAATTAATTGATCTATTGTCGCCTTTGATGAAAGAACCGTATAAAATCAAGTCTGTAGATGTTAAAACGAAGGTAAGAACGATTAATGAACCCCGTTATATGCAAACAAATCATTTTTTGTACTCAAATCAGTGATATGATAATAAAACATTGTTTTTTTTCAGATTTTAATTGCGTTGAATTTTTTTGGCACAGGATCTTACCAACATCCTGTTGGGTCAAATTACTACTTCTTCAACGAACAACAAAGTGAATTGAAAATTGACAGTCGTAAACAGATGTACATTGTTATGATCGCTCATAGCAACCGATAACTATTGCGCAGTTGTTGAATATATCTGCACGTGGCCGGAAACCGAATCACGCACTAATAGCATGTCAACACACCAATACATACGCGTGAGTTCGCGACATCGCTGCCTGGTACGGACAACGCGTGCTAACAACCAATCAGATGACCAATTGAAGAAGCATGCCCAAATAAGGGCATCCCTTCCACAACGCGCCGGGAGAGCTCGCGGGTCAAGTGCTTGCCGCTGGGTAGAGACGCGCCAGTTCACCGCCGACCCCGTTGAGTTCAACACTATGGAATAGTTCCGAGTTCGCGGTTACCGCCAATTTGCGTACGTAACTAAGTACCGGCCTCATTATGTTTTATAAATGTGTCGTATTTCCAAGTCCAAGTTCCATACTCTAGGCCATCACCAAGAACCACGGCTCCATTACGTTATATAGCTGTGTCATGTCTCCATCGTCCTCATCAGACTGAGGCGGCAAACTGTTTTCCCGCCCAGCACAGCCGCCCACGCTGTTCCATACTCCAGGCCATCACCAAGCACCACAGCGCCATTACATTATATAGCTGGGTCATATCTCCATCGTCCCGGCCTGTTGCTGACTACCGCCCATGCCATCTCTGCTCACCAAAGCCTGGTCGCGAAGAGCCCCTTGGCAATCCGACCAGTGCATCCGCCTCATCCACGCCGTCTCCGCCCTCGCCGCCAGCCTCTTACCACTGTCTGATGCCGGCTGCCACACCTACCGTCCACGCCAGGCTGAGACAGTGAACTCGTAGACCCCTGCCTCAGTCCTGAGCGTCCATCCAGCTCAGCCTGATCGTGAGGAGCCCCTTGGCAATCCGATCAGTGCATCAGCCCCATCTCCATCGTCTCTGCCGCTGCCAGCTACCGCCCACGGCCCGCCCACTTATAACTATCTATAGATACATCATATAACTACGTAAGTTATAGGATAGTATAACAACATAGAAAAATTTATCAAATCTATGGAGTTAAATACACGGGTTACCATATAAAAAAAATAAATTGGTACATTTTTATGTTGGTATTAATATCGGTTGTTTTACATTATCTACGATGGTCGAAAATACGCATTTATCGAAACAGTAGATAATTCATCGTGCGCGATCCTCGCATGCGAGCAATTGTCTACTGAAATGAAAATTGGGTCCAAGATATACCTACATGACGAAGGACGGAAGACGGGAGATGCGGAGCGGGAGACGAGCGTAACATGCACGCACACACTCTTAGTTGGGTGGGTACCTACACATCGATAGCGCGCTCGCTGAGCAGAGTGAAATAGCAAGTGATTTTTAAAATACCTATTGTTCAAATTTCTCAGCGCCCGGGTTTCCTCTTAATGTTTCTATTAGGGCCGATCCTGTGCATGCGCAGTTGGAGCAGTCTAACACGGCACTCTTGAGTTTGTTTCTAGCGCCAGGCGCGGCTTGGGTCAGGGCCGGCCCTGGATCCTGTATACGGTCCTACTCATTATATATCAAGGGGGTAAAAGTGACATTTTTAAGTAGGTACTGCATTCAGATGCAACGTGTACCTTTTCCCAATGAATAAATAACGTATTTCTTAAAATAACAAAAAAAAATGTACCAAAATAATTTTAACAAATGATTTGAAAACGCAGAAGAATCCCAACTGCTCCCAATCGCCTGGAGCCACTCAGACTTTGTATTATTTTAAATGAGTAATTTGTGAAAAAATACAAATTAATCAAATAAAATTTACTTGCATACGCCGGGATTTAAACCGGCGACCTCCAGCTTGCTAGTCGATAGCCTTTCCCCTCAAACGCGAAGGCTGCCAAATACTTGAGTTTTATTAAAGAAATTTTATTGTTTACAATAGCTGGCATGGCCAAATTGACTAACTGGCCAGATCTGGCCATGCCAGCGGTTGTAAACAAGTAAATGCAGTACCTACTTAAAATGCCACTTTTATAAAAAGGGGGTAAAATAGGCAAATTTGAGTAGGTACTGCATTTACTTGCTTACAATAATTATTATATAATTATTATAATTACTTTTTTACAATTTACAACACAGGATCTCCTAGTGAGGAGGACTACGAATATAATCAAAATCTCTTATACATATATATATATATATAAATATACAATAGCTGGCATGACCAAATTGACTAACTGGCCAGATCTGGCCATGCCAGCTGTTGTAAACAAGTAAATGCAGTACCTACTTAAAATGCCACTTTTATCAAAAGGGGGTAAAAGTGGCATTTTAAGTAGGTACTGCATTTACTTGTTTACAATAGCTGGCATGGCCAAATTAACTAACTGGCCAGATTTGGAGAAGATTTGACAAAAACAACCACTCTTTCATAAAATCTGCAGCGATATTGAATTTACTGCTTGGATTGTCTTGTGGGCAGATGGTGCCAGTGGGTACATTTTACAATACACTACATTGCTATGACATGTCGTAATTGGGAGGCCCTGCATACCCTGCAAGTGTCATCCTACAAGTTATTGGAGCCCTGCCAGGTTTTGGGTCCGTCACCCTAAATGTAATAAATGTGTATTGTCGTCCAATCAGCTATCAGACGTGGAGCAGGGGGGGCACACGGTGTTCCCCGAGTTGGGGGTGGGGGTGCCGCCTCGCAAGGGAAGCGCCCTCTTCTGGTTTAACCTGCACCCGTCGGGCGAAGGAAATTACGCCACCCTGCACGGGGCCTGTCCTGTGCTGCGAGGCACCAAGTGGAGTAAGTTTAATATACACAACACAACAGGAACAGACGATAGGAATTTAGACTTTTATATTGTTGTATGTAACTTGTGAAAAAAAGATATTTGAATCTGAAAGTTTATATATAGGACAAATCAGCAAAATGACAATTTTGCTGCAGAAAGATCGATACCAAATATTCACCGAAAAATATTTAAATAATCATTTACATTTTGCGACAAATTTTGATCTCGATCAACTTAGTAAGTTACCATATAATTTATGTCTGAATTCTTGGCACGTGAGTTCCAATTTAGAAAATGACTAATAAAAATAAGATTCTATTAAAATATTACATATTGTTATATGGTAGGAACTTTATTGCTTCTTATATAATTATGAGCCAGTTGCTTCACAAAACTGAAATAATAGAACTTTCACAGAACTTGAAAATTAACTATGAAATTTGATGAATTGTTCAAATTGTGTGAAAACAACCTGTCGATAGTATTTCTATATACATTTTTTAAAAGATGCATTTGATCGTCCAGAATTGCTTGCAATGATAAGCGTTTGAATTCCACTACGTAATACTGGATGTCGGGATATTTTTCAGTGCAGAAATTCTGGTACTAACTACCATATTTATTCCTCATTGCCCATGGAGTGAAATAATTATACCGAGTCAATGGACATCTTTAATTAATCACTTGACAAATACAAAAGATTGTTACAGATACAGTTTAGTTGTATATAATAAATATGTCCTAAATGAATGTATAATTTTTACTATTCACATGTGAAAGCCCTTAAAAAAGGCGTTAATAAATGAATAAATAAATAATATATCCTCTTTGATTTCAGTTGCCAATAAATGGATACACCAACGCGGGCAAGAGCTCCGGCTGCCGTGTAACTTGAAGTATGAAGAAGAGGGATTCGTTAAAGATTATCCCAAGCCCGTATTAACAAAAACGGTGACCGGATAAATCATCACATCTTTAAAAATTTATATAAAGTCATGGAAAGTGATGAAAAAAAACTTTATTAACTGGGTTAAGTAGGTTAGGTTAGGTTAGGTTTTTTGTTTCATCGTTTCTAATGACTTTAAATCACCTTTTAAAGGTGTGTAGAATTTTCACTGTGTTGAGTTATCATGGAATAATATTTATTAATAAATACAAATGTATTTATTGCAAAAAAACTTCGTTTTTTTACAGATTTATTTTTTACATCTCAAAATACTACTTGTTAATCGATGTTTTTATTCTTTGTTTACCTGAGTTAATGATTTATTTCTCATGGAAAAATGCTTTCCGTTTGTATTAATAATTACTAACGACGAGTTTTTATAGGTCCATAATTGAAAAATGGAGAGTAAATACAAAAACAAATATCCAAATGTAAGCAAGCTAAGAAAACGAAAATATATTCTCAGGAAATGTGAAATCGCGATATAGCAGTTCAATAGGTGTGTAATCCAATTTACGGTTTTGTTTAGTTTTTAATTACTAGTTATTTAATTAAACGAAATTTTGCTGGCAAAATTTGTTTATATATTGTTGTTGCACCCGCACTACTAATTTCAAGATATAAAATTTCTATAAATAATAATAAATTCCAAGAAAGTTCAAAACACTATACGTACCTATCTCCGTTTCAATTTTCAACCTAATTTTGGTTCATAAGTTCAACATTGGTAAAAAAACATTAAAAATTACTGCTCTACTAAAGTTTTTTAGTATTTTTTTTATAAAGTTGCACTGAAATTCACGAAAAACCAAACCTAGTCGTGCAATTAACTTGTTCGCATTTTTACGTCTTTATCTCGGTACCTATTAGAGATAAAAGAAAAACTGTAAATGGATTTTTTCTCAGAGAAGAGTGTGAGAGTTCTTTTATAATATAGTTTTTCATGAATTTAAAAAAAAATATTAATTTGTGTCGATCCACAAATGATAGATTAAATGAAGAATAAGTTCATATGAGATGGTTGTGTGTTATTTTTCGATAATTTCTCATACTGAGATTTGTTTGCTCTAATTGTTGTTTGAAATTGCATTTAAAAATGATATATAATATCATCGTAAATAATTGTGAAATTAGGGAACCCCGTGAAATAGCGTTGGAATTTAATGAGTTTTTCCTGTCAGTTGGAGAAAAATTGGCAGCTGCCATTCCATCATTCCCGGATGACTGTAATACAATATATGTAGAACCAAAGGCACGACAATCCTTATATATGACTAGGACGAATAAGGATGAGGTAATAAAGGTCATCTCGAAACTTAGGTCGAATGCAGCGGCAGGAATCGATGGAGTAACACCGTGCATTCTTAAAACCTGTAAAGAAGAACTAGCGGGGCACCTAACCCAACTTATCAACTTCTCCATAGGCTCGGGAATATTTCCAAACCAGTTAAAGCTAGCAAAAATTATACCAATTTTTAAAGAAGACTGCAAGAAGTGTATTTCTAACTATCGTCCAATATTTTCAAAAGTGTTCGAGTCAATTATCAAAGATAGACTGATAAAATACATCTCTAGCAACAATATCCTAACACCACAGCAATATGGCTTTCGTAAAAACTCCAATACCCAATGTGCCACCTTCGAATTCATTTCTAACATTCTACATAGGGCGAATATGTGGCAGCTATATTTATAGATCTGAAAAAAGCATTTGATACGGTAGATCATGAAATACTTATACAGAAAATGGAACACTTGGGAATAGTCGGGAAATCTTTAAATCTGCTCCGAAGTTACCTACCTGATAGATTTTGCCTTGTCGATAACGGAGGGAACCTTGTGGCGTTGTAAAAATCACATGTGTAGTGCCACAGGGCTCGATTCTTGGACCTCTACTTTTAAACTTCAAGTTTACGCTGATCATACTGTGATTTACTATCATTGTAAAAATCTGAAGTAACTTGAAGCTCTAATGAATAAAGATCTCACAAAGCTGGCTAAATGGCTGCGATTAAACAAATGAAGCCTCAATGTTAAAAAAACCCATTACCTTACTTTCGGAAAAAAAGATAACATGGGTATGAATATCATTCTTGGAAATGAAAAGCTACAACATGTTCAAGTAACGAAATATTTGGGTTTACTCATAGACCTTTCGCGGAACTCCCATGTTGAGAATGTAAAATCCAAAATTTCCCCGATAACCGGTGCACCGGTGTACTCTATCGACTCCAAGGTGTGCTCCCCACATTTTTACTGCGTGCAACATATAATGCTATGATCCACTCCCACCTGAGTTATCTAGTTAGTATCTGGGGCACTATTACCAAAAAAATAAGTTTCGAAATACAAGTCATTCAAAATAGAGCCGTACGTAATATATGTAATCTGCCATGGGATACAAATATATAAGATATATACTCACAGACATAAATACTTCCTTTTACGGTCCTGCCGACGTATAACATCACAACTGCTATTCTACAAATAATTCAACATTCCTCACGCACCAACACTGAACCAGTTTTTAATTCTGACATACACCAGCACAAAACACGATCACAAAATCAAATACACTTATCGCCATCTACTTACACGACTAAATTTGGAATTGATTCCTTACAATGCATTGCACATAAGCAATATAACGCATTAAAAGCTCTTAAAAGCTATTTCCTCAGCAGTTTCATTAATGACTAACACAATCTTTCTCTGGAACTCCATAATAACATCTGCGTTTATTTATTTTAATGCTCGTATTTATGTTGTCTTGTCCTTGATCTAATGTTGTCTTTCCCGAAATGTGTTTTGAAAACTCACTGGGAATAAAACATTATAAGTTTGTAATCATATCTTGAATTAAAAAAAAACAAAAAATAAAAAAAAAATATTATAAGTATGCAAATTTGGTAAAGTATGCACTTTGTAAGTTTTAAATGTGTAAGTTTTGCATGGTAGTTTATAAGAAATGTTAGTTATATTTTGTAATATTGTCAGGTTATTTGTAATCCGGGAATTTTTGCCTTTCTTTAAAAAAAATAATACTATTAACACTTCCGGCGGGAAGGGTAGTTTTACCTCTTACGCCGGTCCTATTTGAATAGAGAGAAATGAATTGCTTTTTTGACAATTTTATACTAATATCAATCTCTTTGTAAGGGTTCCAACTTCCAAATATATGTATATGTATTTAAAGAATTTGAAACAACTCTACAACTTTTGTCCTTTGTGCGGAAGAATATTTCATCAAAAGGAAACTGTATATAAACCCGTAGAACGAATAACACATGGGCCATAGCAAAACTTGGGTTCGGAATTTAATAAGCATTTTATTAGGCTTTATGGTACCAAAAGTGCTAAAATTTTGGATTCGTGACTAGAATCATGGTAGAAAGCTAAATAAGGAATTCAATCTGCAAAAATGTGCATTTCTGAAAAAATTCTCATTCTTATGTGCACTATGCAAGAATCAGATTATCAGGCTCTATGGTACCAAAACGCTGAAATTTTGGAATCGTGATAAGAATCATGTAACAAAGCTAAATCAGTCTTAAAATCTGCAAAAAGGTGCATTTCTGGAAAAATCATCATTCTTATGGGTACTTTGCAAGACTTGGGTTCGGACTTAAAAAGCCATTGTTTCAGCCCTTTTGGTACCATAGAGCCTGAAACAATGGCTTTTAAAGTCCGAACCCAAGTCTTGTAGGGTGCCAAGACTAAGATCAAGACCAAGATTCTTGTCTGGAAACAAAAATTTCAGCTCTTTGGTACCATAGAGCCTGAAACAATGGCTTTTTAAAACCGAATCCAAGTCTTGCAAAGTGCCCATAAGAATGATGATTTTTCCAGAAATGCTACTTTTATTTCTTGAGTGATTTCGCTTAAAACGAGAATTCTTGTCTGCAATCAGAAATTTCAGCCCTTTTGGTACCATAGAGCCTGAAACAATGGCTTTTAAAGTCCAATCCCAAGTCTTGTAGGGTGCCTTCTTGAGTCTTGTAAGAATGATGATTCTTCCAGAAATGAAACTTTTTGCCTATTTCTGGAGTGATTTCGGTACCATTTTGGTCCCATAGAGCCTGAAACAATGGCTTTTAAAGTCCGAACCCATGTCTTGCAGGGTGCCCATAAGAATGATGATTTTTCCAGATATGTAACTTTTTGCAGATTTTAAGACGGATTTAGCTTTGTACCATAATTCTTATAACAATTCCAAGACTCAAGACTCAAGAAGGCACCCAACAAGACTTGGGTTTGGACTTTAAAAGCCATTGTTTCATGCTCTATGGTACCAAAAAGGCTGAAATATCGGAATTGTTATAAGAATCATGGTACAAAGCTAAATCAATATTAAAATATGCAAAAAGATGCATTTCTGGATAAATCATCATTCTTATGGGCACTTTGCAAGTTTTGGGTTCGGACTTAAAAAGCCATTGTTTCAGGCTCTATGGTACCAAAAGGGCTGAAATTTTTGTTTCCAGACAAGAATCTTGGTCTTAAACGAAATCAGACAAAAAATCTCCAAATAGTTGCATTTCTGGAAAAATCATCATTCTTATGGGCACCCTACAAGACTTGGGTTCGAAATAGCGCTGAAATTTCTGATTCAAGAAAAGAATCTTCGTATTAAGCGAAATCACTCAAGAAATAGGCAAAAAGTAGCATTTCTGGAAAAATCATCATTCTTATGGGCACTTTGCAAGACTTGGATTCGGTTTTAAAAAGACATTGTTTCAGGCTCTATGGTACCAAAAAGCTGAAATTTTTATTTCCAGACAAGAATCTTGGTCTTGATCTTGGTCTTGGCACCCTACAAGACTTGGGTTCGGACTTTAAAAGCATTTGTTTCAGGCTCTATGGTACCAAAAGGGATGAAATTTTTGTTTCCAGACAAGAATTTTGGTCTTATAAGAAATCAGACAAAAAATCTCCAAAAAGTTGCATATCTGGAAAAATCATCATTCCTATAGGCACCCTGCAAGACATGGGTTCGGACTTTAAAAGCCATTGTTTCAGGCTCTATGGTACCAAAAAGGCTGAAATTTCGGATTCCAGACAAGAATCTTGGTCTTAAGCGAAATCATACAAAAAATCTGCATTGGGTTGCATTTTAGGAAAAATCATCATTTTTATACTCAATTTGGAAGACTTGGGTTCGGACTTTAAAAGCCATTGTTTCAGGCTCTATGGTACCAAAGGGCTGAAATTTTTGTTTCCAGACAAGAATCTTGGTCTTGATCTTGGTCTTGGCACCCTTCAAGACTTGGGTTCGGACTTTAAAAGCCATTATTTCAGGCTCTATGGTACCGAAAAGGCTGAAATTTTGGAATTTTTATAAGAATTATGGTACAAAGCTAAATCCGTCTTAAAATCTGCAAAAATTTACATATCTGGAAAAATCATCATTCTTATGGGCACCCTGCAAGACATGGGTTCGGACTTTAAAAGCCATTGTTTCAGGCTCTATGGGACCAAAATGGTACCGAAATCACTCCAGAAATAGGCAAAAAGTTTCATTTCTGGAAGAATCATCATTCTTACAAGACTCAAGAAGGCACCCTACAAGACTTGGGATTGGACTTTAAAAGCCATTGTTTCAGGCTCTATGGTACCAAAAGGGCTGAAATTTCTGATTCCAGACAATAATCTTCGTTTTAAGCGAAATCACTCAAGAAATAAAAGTAGCATTTCTGGAAAAATCATCATTCTTATGGGCACTTTGCAAGACTTGGATTCGGTTTTAAAAAGCCATTGTTTCAGGCTCTATGGTACCAAAGAGCTGAAATTTTTGTTTCCAGACAAGAATCTTGGTCTTGATCTTAGTCTTGGCACCCTACAAGACTTGGGTTCGGTTTTAAAAAGACATTGTTTCAGGCTCTATGGTACCAAAGAGCTGAAATTTTTATTTCCAGACAAGAATCTTGGTCTTGATCTTGGTCTTGGCACCCTACAAGACTTGGGTTCGGACTTTAAAAGCATTTGTTTCAGGCTCTATGGTACCAAAAGGGATGAAATTTTTGTTTCCAGACAAGAATTTTGGTCTTAAGCGAAATCAGACAAAAAATCTCCAAAAAGTTGCATTTCTGGAAAAATCATCATTCCTATAGGCACCCTGCAAGACATGGGTTCGGACTTTAAAAGCCATTGTTTCAGGCTCTATGGTACCAAAAAGGCTAAAATTTCGGATTCCAGACAAGAATCTTGGTCTTAAGCGAAATCATACAAAAAATCTGCATTGGGTTGCATTTTAGGAAAAATCATCATTTTTATACTCAATTTGCAAGACTTGGGTTCGGACTTTAAAAGCCATTGTTTCAGGCTCTATGGTACCAAAGGGCTGAAATTTTTGTTTCCAGACAAGAATCTTGGTCTTGATCTTGGTCTTGGCACCCTACAAGACTTGGGTTCGGACTTTAAAAGCATTTGTTTCAGGCTCTATGGTACCAAAAGGGATGAAATTTTTGTTTCCAGACAAGAATTTTGGTCTTAAGCGAAATCAGACAAAAAATCTCCAAAAAGTTGCATTTCTGGAAAAATCATCATTCCTATAGGCACCCTGCAAGACATGGGTTCGGACTTTAAAAGCCATTGTTTCAGGCTCTATGGTACCAAAAAGGCTGAAATTTTGGAATTGTTATAAGAATTATGGTACAAAGCTAAATCCGTCTTAAAATCTGCAAAAAGTTACATATCTGGAAAAATCATCATTCTTATGGGCACCCTGCAAGACATGGGTTCGGACTTTAAGAGCCATTGTTTCAGGCTCTATGGTACCAAAAGGGCTGAAATTTTTGTTTCCAGACAAGAATCTTGGTCTTAAGCGAAATCAGACAAAAAATCTCCAAAAAGTTGCATTTCTGGAAAAATCATCATTCTTATGGGCACTTTGCAAGACTTGGGTTCGGTTTTGAAAAGCCATTGTTTCAGGCTCTATGGTACCAAAAGGGCTGAAATTTCGGATTCCAGACAAGAATCTTGGTCTTGATCTTGGTCTTGGCACCCTACAAGACTTGGGTTCGGACTTTAAGAGCCATTGTTTCAGGCTCTATGGTACCAAAAGGGCTGAAATTTTTGTTTCCAGACAAAAATCTTGGTCTTAAGCGAAATCAGACAAAAAATCTCCAACAAAATGCATTTCTGGAAAAATCATCATTCCTATGGGCACCCTGCAAGACATGGGTTCGGACTTTAAAAGCCATTGTTTCAGGCTCTATGGTACCAAAAGGGCTGAAATTTTTACACAAAAAAACGATTTTCTACATTTTTTCATGTTTTAGGACAATTTTACACAAAAATAACGTTTTTCTACATTTTTCCATGTTTTAGCACAATTTTACACAAAAATAACGTTTTCCTACAATTTTTGAGGTTTTATGACGTTTTTACACATTTTGCATAGTTTTACAATATTTTTCAGTGTTTTTCGACGATTTACGATGTTTACGACTATTTTTCATGTTTTACCACAATTTAACGAAAAATAAGGTTTTTCTGTATTTTTTCAAGTTTGACCACAATTTTACACAAAAATAACGTTTTTCTAAATTTTTACATGTTTAAGCACAATTTTACACAAAAATAACGTTTTCCTACAATTTTTGAGGATTTATGTCGTTCTTACACATTTTGCATGGTTTTTCAATGATGTTTTAAACCGTTTTACTTGTTTTAACACAATTTTACACAAAAAAATGTTTTTCTTCAATTTTTCTGGTTTTACCACAGTGAAACACTAAAATAAACGGTTTTATGAAGTTTTTACACATTTCGCATTGTTTTTCAATATTTTTTCAGTTTTTTTCGAGGATTAACGATGTTTTAAACCGTTTTTCTTGTTTTAACACATTTTGACACAAAAATAAGGTTTTTCTGCAATTTTTGAGGTTTAATGACGTTTTTACACATTTTGCATGGTTATTCAATATTATTCGACGATTTACGATTTTTTAACCATTTTTCTGGTTTTAGCACAATTTAACACATAAATAAGGTTTTTCTACATTTTTTCATGTTTTCGCACAATTTTACACAAAAGTAACGTTTTTCTAAATTTTTTCACGTTTTAGCACAACTTTACACAAAAATAACGTTTTTCTACATTTTTTTAAGTTTTAGCACAATTTTACACAAAAATAACGTATTTCTACAATTTTTAAGGTTTTATGACGTTTTAACACATTTTGCATGGTTTTTTAATATTTTTCAGTGTTTTTCTACGACTTACGATGTTAAAAACCGTTTTTCTTGTTTAACTACAATTTTACACAAAAATAACGTTTTTCTGATCTTTTTGAGGTTTTATGACGTTTTTACACATTTTGCATGGTTTTTCAATATTTTTCGACGGTTTACGATTTTTTAACCATTTTTCTTGTTTTAGCACAATTTTACACAAAAATAACGTTTTTCTACATTTTTCATGTTTTAGCACAATTTTACACAAAAATAACGTTTTTCTACAATTTTTGAGGTTTTATGACGTTTTTACACATTTTGAATGGTTTTACAATATTTTTCAGTGTTTTTCGACGACTTACGATGTTTTAGACCGTTTTTCTTGTTTTACTACAATTTTACACAAAAATAATGATTTTCTGCAATTTTTGAGGTTTTATGACGTTTTTACACATTTTGCATGGTTTTTAACCATTTTTCTTGTTTTAGCACAATTTAACACCTAAATAAGGGTTTTCTACCTTTTTTCATGTTTTAGCACAATTAAACACAAAAATAACGTTATTCTACATTTTTTTCATGTTTTAGCACAAATTTAGACAAAAATAACGTTTTTGTACAAATTTTCATGTTTAAGCACAATTTTACACAAAAATAAGGTTTTCCTACATTTTTTGAGGTTTTATGACGTTCATACACATTTTGCATGGTTTTTCAATATTTTTCCGTGTTTTTCGACGATTTACGATGTTTTAGACAATTTTTCATGTTTTAGCACAAATTTAGACAAAAATAACGTTTTTGTACAAATTTTCATGTTTAAGCACAATTTTACACAAAAATAAGGTTTTCCTACATTTTTTGAGGTTTTATGACGTTCATACACATTTTGCATGGTTTTTCAATATTTTTCCGTGTTTTCGACGATTTACGATGTTTTAGACAATTTTTCATGTTTTAGCACAATTTTACACAAAAATAACGTTTTTCTACAATTTTTGAGGTTTTATGACGTTTTTACACATTTTGAATGGTTTTACAATATTTTTCAGTGTTTTTCGACGACTTACGATGTTTTAAACCGTTTTTCTTGTTTTACTACAATTTTACACAAAAATAATGATTTTCTGCAATTTTTGAGGTTTTATGACGTTTTTACACATTTTGCATGGTTTTTAACCATTTTTCTTGTTTTAGCACAATTTAACACCTAAATAAGGGTTTTCTACCTTTTTTCATGTTTTAGCACAATTAAACACAAAAATAACGTTATTCTACATTTTTTTCATGTTTTAGCACAAATTTAGACAAAAATAACGTTTTTGTACAAATTTTCATGTTTAAGCACAATTTTACACAAAAATAAGGTTTTCCTACATTTTTTGAGGTTTTATGACGTTCATACACATTTTGCATGGTTTTTCAATATTTTTCCGTGTTTTTCTACGACTTACGATGTTTTAAACCGTTTTTCTTGTTTAACTACAATTTTACACAAAAGTAACGTTTTTCTGCAATTTTTGAGGTGTTATGACGTTTTTACACATTTTTCATGGTTTTTCAATATTTTTTATTGTTTTTCGA